>CM075879.1:2430742-3052798 GCA_038021265.1 Cyprinella venusta
AAAAAACATAAGGGGTAACACTGTCGTTTTTGGCCGAAATTTTGACCCCCTCCGATCTTCTTGAAACTCTGGATTCTGACAAAGGGCCACAAGACTTCGACCAGCGCGCAAAAATGGAGGCTCTAGACCCTTCCAGAGCCAAGATATCGGATGTCAAAGTTTTGACCCGAAAAAAAAAAACATAAGGGGTAACACTGTCGTTTTTGGCCGAAATTTTGACCCCCTCCGATCTTCTTGAAACTCTGGATTCTGACAGAGGGCCACGAGACTTCGACCAGCGCGCAAAAATGGAGGCTCTAGACCCTTCCAGAGCCGAGATATCGGATGTCAAAGTTTTGACCTGAAAAAAAAACATAAGGGGTAACACTGTCGTTTTTGGCCGAAATTTTGACCCCCTCCGATATTCTTGAAACTCTGGATTCTGACAGAGGGCCACGAAACTCCGACCAGCTCGCAAAAATGGAGGCTCTAGACCCTTCCAGAGCCGAGATATCGGATGTCAAAGTTTTGACCTGAAAAAAAAACATAAGGGGTAACACTATTGTTTTTGGCCGAAATTTTGACCCCCTCCAATCTTCTTGAAACTCTGGATTCTGACAGAGGGCCACGAGACTTCGACCAGCGCGCAAAAATGGAGGCTCTAGACCCTTCCAGAGCCGAGATATTGGATGTCAAAGTTTTGACCTGAAAAAAAAAACATAAGGGGTAACACTGTCGTTTTTGCCCGAAATTTTGACCCCCTCCGATCTTCTTGAAACTCTGGATTCTGACAGAGGGCCACGAGACTTCGACCAGCGCGCAAAAATGGAGGCTCTAGACCCTTCCAGAGCCGAGATATCGGATGTCAAAGTTTTCATCTGAAAAAAAAAACATAAGGGGTAACACTGTCGTTTTTGGCCGAAATTTTGACCCCCTCCGATCTTCTTGAAACTCTGGATTCTGACAGAGGGCCACGAAACTCCGACCAGCGCGCAAAAATGGAGGCTCTAGACCCTTCCAGAGCCGAGAAATCGGACGACAAAGTTTTGACCCGAAAAAAAAAACATAAGGGGTAACACTGTTGTTTTTGGCCGAAATTTTGACCCCCTCCGATCTTCTTGAAACTCTGGATTCTGACAGAGGGCCACGAGACCTTGACCAGCGCGCAAAAATGGAGGCTCTAGACCCTTCCAGAGCCGAGATATTGGATGTCAAAGTTTTGACCTGAAAAAAAAAACATAAGGGGTAACACTGTCGTTTTTGGCCGAAATTTTGACCCCCTCCGATCTTCTTGAAACTCTGGATTCTGACAGAGGGCCACGAGACTTCGACCAGCACGCAAAAATGGAGGCTCTAGACCCTTCCAGAGCCGAGATATCGGATGTCAAAGTTTTGAGCTGAAAAAAAAACATAAGGGGTAACACTGTCGTTTTTGGCCGAAATTTTGACCCCCTCCGATCTTCTTGAAACTCTGGATTCTGACAGAGGGCCACGAGACTTCGACCAGCGTGCAAAAATGGAGGCTCTAGACCCTTCCAGAGCCGAGATATCGGATGTCAAAGTTTTGACCTGAAAAAAAAACATAAGGGGTAACACTGTCGTTTTTGGCCGAAATTTTGACCCCCTCTGATCTTCTTGAAAATCTGGATTCTGACAGAGGGCCACGAGACGTCGACCAGCGCGCAAAAATGGAGGCTCTAGACCCTTCCAGAGCCGAGATATCGGATGTCAAAGTTTTGACCTGAAAAAAAAAACATAACACTGTCGTTTTTGGCCGAAATTTTGACCCCCTACAATCTTCTTGAAACTCTGGATTCTGACAGAGGGCCACGAGACTTCGACCAGCGCGCAAAAATGGAGGCTCTAGACCCTTCCAGAGCCGAGATATCGGATGTCAAAGTTTTGACCTGAAATTAAAACATAAGGGGTAACACTGTCGTTTTTGGCTGAAATTTTGACCCCCTCCGATCTTCTTGAAACTCTGGATTCTGACAGAGGGCCACGAGACTTCGACCAGCGCGCAAAAATGGAGGCTCTAGACCCTTCCAGAGCTGAGATATCGGATGTCAAAGTTTTGACCTGAAAAAAAAACATAAGGGGTAACACTGTCGTTTTTGGCCGAAATTTTGACCCCCTCCGATCTTCTTGAAACTCTGGATTCTGACAGAGGGCCACGAGACTTCGACCAGCGCGCAAAAATGGAGGCTCTAGACCCTTCCAGAGCCGAGATATCGGATGTCAAAGTTTTGACCCGAAAAAAAAACATAAGGGGTAACACTGTTGTTTTTGGCCGAAATTTTGACCCCCTCCGATCTTCTTGAAACTCTGGATTCTGACAGAGGGCCACGAGACTTCGACCAGCGCGCAAAAATGGAGGCTCTAGACCCTTCCAGAGCTGAGATATCGGATGTCAAAGTTTTGACCTGAAAAAAAAAACATAAGGGGTAACACTGTCGTTTTTGGCCGAAATTTTGACCCCCTCCGATCTTCTTGAAACTCTGGATTCTGACAGAGGGCCACGAAACTCCGACCAGCGCGCAAAAATGGAGGCTCTAGACCCTTCCAGAGCCGAGATATCGGATGTCAAAGTTTTGACCTGAAAAAAAAACATAAGGGGTAACGCTGTTGTTTTTGGCCGAAATTTTGACCCCCTCCGATCTTCTTGAAACTCTGGATTCTGACAGAGGGCCACGAGACTTCGACCAGCGCGCAAAAATGGAGGCTCTAGACCCTTCCAGAGCCGAGATATTGGATGTCAAAGTTTTGACCCGAAAAAAAAAACATAAGGGGTAACACTGTCGTTTTTGGCCGAAATTTTGACCCCCTCCGATCTTCTTGAAACTCTGGATTCTGACAGAGGGCCACGAGACTTCGACCAGCACGCAAAAATGGAGGCTCTAGACCCTTCCAGAGCCGAGATATCGGATGTCAAAGTTTTGACCTGAAAAAAAAACATAAGGGGTAACACTGTCGTTTTTGGCCGAAATTTTGACCCCCTCCGATCTTCTTGAAACTCTGGATTCTGACAGAGGGCCACGAGACTTCGACCAGCGCGCAAAAATGGAGGCTCTAGACCCTTCCAGAGCCGAGATATTGGATGTCAAAGTTTTGACCTGAAAAAAAACATAAGGGGTAACACTGTCGTTTTTGGCCGAAATTTTGACCCCCTCCGATCTTCTTGAAACTCTGGATTCTGACAGAGGGCCACGAGACTTCGACCAGCGCGCAAAAATGGAGGCTCTAGACCCTTCCAGAGCCGAGATATCGGATGTCAAAGTTTTGACCTGAAAAAAAACATAAGGGGTAACACTGTCGTTTTTGGCCGAAATTTTGACCCCCTCCGATCTTCTTGAAACTCTGGATTCTGACAGAGGGCCACGAAAGTCCGACCAGCGCGCAAAAATGGAGGCTCTAGACCCTTCCAGAGCCGAGAAATCGGACGACAAAGTTTTGACCCGAAAAAAAAAACATAAGGGGTAACACTGTTGTTTTTGGCCGAAATTTTGACCCCCTCCGATCTTCTTGAAACTCTGGATTCTGACAGAGGGCCACGAGACCTTGACCAGCGCGCAAAAATGGAGGCTCTAGACCCTTCCAGAGCCGAGATATTGGATGTCAAAGTTTTGACCTGAAAAAAAAAACATAAGGGGTAACACTGTCGTTTTTGGCCGAAATTTTGACCCCCTCCGATCTTCTTGAAACTCTGGATTCTGACAGAGGGCCACGAGACTTCGACCAGCGTGCAAAAATGGAGGCTCTAGACCCTTCCAGAGCCGAGATATCGGATGTCAAAGTTTTGACCTGAAAAAAAAACATAAGGGGTAACACTGTCGTTTTTGGCCGAAATTTTGACCCCCTCTGATCTTCTTGAAAATCTGGATTCTGACAGAGGGCCACGAGACGTCGACCAGCGCGCAAAAATGGAGGCTCTAGACCCTTCCAGAGCCGAGATATCGGATGTCAAAGTTTTGACCTGAAAAAAAAAACATAACACTGTCGTTTTTGGCCGAAATTTTGACCCCCTACAATCTTCTTGAAACTCTGGATTCTGACAGAGGGCCACGAGACTTCGACCAGCGCGCAAAAATGGAGGCTCTAGACCCTTCCAGAGCCGAGATATCGGATGTCAAAGTTTTGACCTGAAATTAAAACATAAGGGGTAACACTGTCGTTTTTGGCTGAAATTTTGACCCCCTCCGATCTTCTTGAAACTCTGGATTCTGACAGAGGGCCACGAGACTTCGACCAGCGCGCAAAAATGGAGGCTCTAGACCCTTCCAGAGCTGAGATATCGGATGTCAAAGTTTTGACCTGAAAAAAAAACATAAGGGGTAACACTGTCGTTTTTGGCCGAAATTTTGACCCCCTCCGATCTTCTTGAAACTCTGGATTCTGACAGAGGGCCACGAGACTTCGACCAGCGCGCAAAAATGGAGGCTCTAGACCCTTCCAGAGCCGAGATATCGGATGTCAAAGTTTTGACCCGAAAAAAAAACATAAGGGGTAACACTGTTGTTTTTGGCCGAAATTTTGACCCCCTCCGATCTTCTTGAAACTCTGGATTCTGACAGAGGGCCACGAGACTTCGACCAGCGCGCAAAAATGGAGGCTCTAGACCCTTCCAGAGCTGAGATATCGGATGTCAAAGTTTTGACCTGAAAAAAAAAACATAAGGGGTAACACTGTCGTTTTTGGCCGAAATTTTGACCCCCTCCGATCTTCTTGAAACTCTGGATTCTGACAGAGGGCCACGAAACTCCGACCAGCGCGCAAAAATGGAGGCTCTAGACCCTTCCAGAGCCGAGATATCGGATGTCAAAGTTTTGACCTGAAAAAAAAACATAAGGGGTAACGCTGTTGTTTTTGGCCGAAATTTTGACCCCCTCCGATCTTCTTGAAACTCTGGATTCTGACAGAGGGCCACGAGACTTCGACCAGCGCGCAAAAATGGAGGCTCTAGACCCTTCCAGAGCCGAGATATTGGATGTCAAAGTTTTGACCCGAAAAAAAAAACATAAGGGGTAACACTGTCGTTTTTGGCCGAAATTTTGACCCCCTCCGATCTTCTTGAAACTCTGGATTCTGACAGAGGGCCACGAGACTTCGACCAGCACGCAAAAATGGAGGCTCTAGACCCTTCCAGAGCCGAGATATCGGATGTCAAAGTTTTGACCTGAAAAAAAAACATAAGGGGTAACACTGTCGTTTTTGGCCGAAATTTTGACCCCCTCCGATCTTCTTGAAACTCTGGATTCTGACAGAGGGCCACGAGACTTCGACCAGCGCGCAAAAATGGAGGCTCTAGACCCTTCCAGAGCCGAGATATTGGATGTCAAAGTTTTGACCTGAAAAAAAACATAAGGGGTAACACTGTCGTTTTTGGCCGAAATTTTGACCCCCTCCGATCTTCTTGAAACTCTGGATTCTGACAGAGGGCCACGAGACTTCGACCAGCGCGCAAAAATGGAGGCTCTAGACCCTTCCAGAGCCGAGATATCGGATGTCAAAGTTTTGACCTGAAAAAAAACATAAGGGGTAACACTGTCGTTTTTGGCCGAAATTTTGACCCCCTCCGATCTTCTTGAAACTCTGGATTCTGACAGAGGGCCACGAAAGTCCGACCAGCGCGCAAAAATGGAGGCTCTAGACCCTTCCAGAGCCGAGAAATCGGACGACAAAGTTTTGACCCGAAAAAAAAAACATAAGGGGTAACACTGTTGTTTTTGGCCGAAATTTTGACCCCCTCCGATCTTCTTGAAACTCTGGATTCTGACAGAGGGCCACGAGACCTTGACCAGCGCGCAAAAATGGAGGCTCTAGACCCTTCCAGAGCCGAGATATTGGATGTCAAAGTTTTGACCTGAAAAAAAAAACATAAGGGGTAACACTGTCGTTTTTGGCCGAAATTTTGACCCCCTCCGATCTTCTTGAAACTCTGGATTCTGACAGAGGGCCACGAGACTTCGACCAGCACGCAAAAATGGAGGCTCTAGACCCTTCCAGAGCCGAGATATCGGATGTCAAAGTTTTGAGCTGAAAAAAAAACATAAGGGGTAACACTGTCGTTTTTGGCCGAAATTTTGACCCCCTCCGATCTTCTTGAAACTCTGGATTCTGACAGAGGGCCACGAGACTTCGACCAGCGTGCAAAAATGGAGGCTCTAGACCCTTCCAGAGCCGAGATATCGGATGTCAAAGTTTTGACCTGAAAAAAAAACATAAGGGGTAACACTGTCGTTTTTGGCCGAAATTTTGACCCCCTCTGATCTTCTTGAAAATCTGGATTCTGACAGAGGGCCACGAGACGTCGACCAGCGCGCAAAAATGGAGGCTCTAGACCCTTCCAGAGCCGAGATATCGGATGTCAAAGTTTTGACCTGAAAAAAAACATAAGGGGTAACACTGTCGTTTTTGGCCGAAATTTTGACCCCCTACAATCTTCTTGAAACTCTGGATTCTGACAGAGGGCCACGAGACTTCGACCAGCGCGCAAAAATGGAGGCTCTAGACCCTTCCAGAGCCGAGATATCGGATGTCAAAGTTTTGACCCGAAAAAAAAACATAAGGGGTAACACTGTCGTTTTTGGCCGAAATTTTGACCCCCTCCGATCTTCTTGAAACTCTGGATTCTGACAGAGGGCCACGAGACTTCGACAGCACGCAAAAATGGAGGCTCTAGACCCTTCCAGAGCTGAGATATCGGATGTCAAAGTTTTGACCCGAAAAAAAAACATAAGGGGTAACACTGTCGTTTTTGGCCGAAATTTTGACCCCCTCCGATCTTCTTGAAACTCTGGATTCTGACAGAGGGCCACGAGACTTCGACCAGCGCGCAAAAATGGAGGCTCTAGACCCTTCCAGAGCCGAGATATCGGATGTCAAAGTTTTGACCCGAAAAAAAAACATAAGGGTAACACTGTTGTTTTTGGCCGAAATTTTGACCCCCTCCGATCTTCTTGAAACTCTGGATTCTGACAGAGGGCACGAGACTTCGACCAGCGCGCAAAAATGGAGGCTCTAGACCCTTCCAGAGCCGAGATATGGGATGTCAAAGTTTTGACCTGAAAAAAAAACATAAGGGGTAACACTGTCGTTTTTGGCCGAAATTTTGACCCCCTCCGATCTTCTTGAAACTCTGGATTCTGACAAAGGGCCACGAGACTTCGACCAGCGCGCAAAAATGGAGGCTCTAGACCCTTCCAGAGCCGAGATATCGGATGTCAAAGTTTTGACCTGAAAAAAAAACATAAGGGGTAACACTGTCGTTTTTGGCCGAAATTTTGACCCCCTCCAATCTTCTTGAAACTCTGGATTTTGACAGAGGGCCACGAGACGTCGACCAACATGCAAAAATGGAGGCTTTAGACCCTTCCAGAGCCGAGATATCGGATGTCAAAGTTTTGACCTGAAAAAAAAAACATAAGGGGTAACACTGTCGTTTTTGGCCTAAATTTTGACCCCCTCCAATCTTCTTGAAACTCTGGATTCTGACAGAGGGCCACGAGACTTCGACCAGCGCGCAAAAATGGAGGCTCTAGACCCTTCCAGAGCCGAGATATCGGATGTCAAAGTTTTGATCCGAAAAAAAAACATAAGGGGTAACACTGTCATTTTTGGCCGAAATTTTGACCCCCTCCGATCTTCTTGAAACTCTGGATTCTGACAGAGGGCCACGAGACTTCGACCAGCGCGCAAAAATGGAGGCTCTAGACCCTTCCAGAGCCGAGATATCGGATGTCAAAGTTTTGACATGAAAAAAAACATAAGGGGTAAACACTGTCGTTTTTGGCCGAAATTTTGACCCCCTCCGATCTTCTTGAAACTCTGGATTCTGACAGAGGGCCACGAGACTTCGACCAGCGCGCAAAAATGGAGGCTCTAGACCCTTCCAGAGCCGAGATATCGGATGTCAAAGTTTTGACCTGAAAAAAAAACATAAGGGGTAACACTGTTGTTTTTGGCCGAAATTTTGACCCCCTCTGATCTTCTTGAAACTCTGGATTCTGACAGAGGGCCACGAGACTTCGACCAGCGCGCAAAAATGGAGGCTCTAGACCCTTCCAGAGCCGAGATATTGGATGTCAAAGTTTTGACATGAAAAAAAAAACATAAGGGGTAACACTGTCGTTTTTGGCCGAAATTTTGACCCCCTCCGATCTTCTTGAAACTCTGGATTCTGACAGAGGGCCACGAGACTTCGACCAGCGCGCAAAAATGGAGGCTCTAGACCCTTCCAGAGCCGAGATATCGGATGTCAAAGTTTTGACCTGAAAAAAAAACATAAGGGGTAACACTGTCGTTTTTTGGCCGAAATTTTGACCCCCTCTGATCTTCTTGAAACTCTGGATTCTGACAGAAGGCCACGAGACGTCGACCAGCGCGCAAAAATGGAGGCTCTAGACCCTTCCAGAGCCGAGATATCGGATGTCAAAGTTTTGACCTGAAAAAAATAACATAAGGGGTAACACTGTCGTTTTTGGCCGAAATTTTGACCCCCTACAATCTTCTTGAAACTCTGGATTCTGACAGAGGGCCACGAGACTTCGACCAGCGCGCAAAAAATGGAGGCTCTAGACCCCTTCCAGAGCCGAGATATCGGATGTCAAAGTTTTGACCCGAAAAAAGAACATAAGGGGTAACACTGTCGTTTTTGGCCGAAATTTTGACCCCCTCCGATCTTCTTGAAACTCTGGATTCTGACAGAGGGCCACGAGACTTCGACCAGCTCGCAAAAATGGAGGCTCTAGACCCTTCCAGAGCCGAGATATCGGATGTCAAAGTTTTGACCCGAAAAAAAAAACATAAGGGGTAACACTGTCGTTTTTGGCCGAAATTTTGACCCCCTCCGATCTTCTTGAAACTCTGGATTCTGACAGAGGGCCACGAGACTTCGACCAGCGCGCAAAAACGGAGGCTCTAGACCCCTTCCAGAGCCGAGATATCGGATGTCAAAGTTTTGACCTGAAAAAAAACATAAGGGGTAACACTGTCGTTTTTGGCCGAAATTTTGACCCCCTCCGATCTTCTTGAAACTCTGGATTCTGACAGAGGGCCACGAGACTTCGACCAGCGCGCAAAAATGGAGGCTCTAGACCCTTCCAGAGCCGAGATATCGGATGTCAAAGTTTTGACATGAAAAAAAAACATAAGGGGTAACACTGTCGTTTTTGGCCGAAATTTTGACCCCCTCCGATCTTCTTGAAACTCTGGATTCTGACAGAGGGCCACGAGACTTCGACCAGCGCGCAAAAATGGAGGCTCTAGACCCTCCCAGAGCCGAGATATCGGATGTCAAAGTTTTGACCTGAAAAAAAAACATAAGGGGTAACACTGTCGTTTTTGGCCGAAATTTTGACCCCCTCCGATCTTCTTGAAACTCTGGATTCTGACAGAGGGCCACGAGACTTCGACCAGCGCGCAAAAATGGAGGCTCTAGACCCTTCCAGAGCCGAGATATCGGATGTCAAAGTTTTGACCTGAAAAAAAAACATAAGGGGTAACACTGTCGTTTTTGGCCGAAATTTTGACCCCCTCTGATCTTCTTGAAACTCTGGATTCTGACAGAGGGCCACGAGACGTCGACCAGCGCGCAAAAATGGAGGCTCTAGACCCTTCCAGAGCCGAGATATCGGATGTCAAAGTTTTGACCCGAAAAAAAAAAACATAAGGGGTAACACTGTCGTTTTTGGCCGAAATTTTGACCCCCTCCGATCTTCTTGAAACTCTGGATTCTGACAGAGGGCCACGAGACTTCGACCAGCGCGCAAAAATGGAGGCTCTAGACCCTTCCAGAGCCGAGATATCGGATGTCAAAGTTTTGACCTGAAAAAAAACATAAGGGGTAACACTGTCATTTTTGGCCGAAATTTTGACCCCCTCCGATCTTCTTGAAACTCTGGATTCTGACAGAGGCCACGAGACTTCGACCAGCGCGCAAAAATGGAGGCTCTAGACCCTTCCAGAGCCGAGATATCGGATGTCAAAGTTTTGACATGAAAAAAAACATAAGGGGTAACACTGTCGTTTTTGGCCGAAATTTTGACCCCCTCCGATCTTCTTGAAACTCTGGATTCTGACAGAGGGCCACGAGACTTCGACCAGCACGCAAAAATGGAGTCTCTAGACCCTTCCAGAGCCGAGATATCGGATGTCAAAGTTTTGACCTGAAAAAAAAAACATAAGGGGGTAACACTGTTGTTTTTGGCCGAAATTTTGACCCCCTCTGATCTTCTTGAAACTCTGGATTCTGACAGAGGGCCACGAGACTTCGACCAGCGCGCAAAAATGGAGGCTCTAGACCCTTCCAGAGCCGAGATATTGGATGTCAAAGTTTTGACATGAAAAAAAAACATAAGGGGTAACACTGTCGTTTTTGGCCGAAATTTTGACCCCCTCCGATCTTCTTGAAACTCTGGATTCTGACAGAGGGCCACGAGACTTCGACCAGCGCGCAAAAATGGAGGCTCTAGACCCTTCCAGAGCCGAGATATCGGATGTCAAAGTTTTGACCCGAAAAAAAAACATAAGGGTTAACACTGTCGTTTTTTGCCGAAATTTTGACCCCCTCCGATCTTCTTGAAACTCTGGATTCTGACAGAGGGCCACGAGACTTCGACCAGCGCGCAAAAATGGAGGCTCTAGACCCTTCCAGAGCCGAGATATCGGATGTCAAAGTTTTGACCCGAAAAAAGAACATAAGGGGTAACACTGTCGTTTTGGCCGAAATTTTGACCCCCTCCGATCTTCTTGAAACTCTGGATTCTGACAGAGGGCCACGAGACTTCGACCAGCTCGCAAAAATGGAGGCTCTAGACCCTTCCAGAGCCGAGATATCGGATGTCAAAGTTTTGACCCGAAAAAAAAAACATAAGGGGTAACACTGTCGTTTTTGGCCGAAATTTTGACCCCCTCCGATCTTCTTGAAACTCTGGATTCTGACAGAGGGCCACGAGACTTCGACCAGCGCGCAAAAAACGGAGGCTCTAGACCCTTCCAGAGCCGAGATATCGGATGTCAAAGTTTTGACCTGAAAAAAAAAACATAAGGGGTAACACTGTCGTTTTTGGCCGAAATTTTGACCCCCTCTGATCTTCTTGAAACTCTGGATTCTGACAGAGGGCCACGACACTTCGACCAGCGCGCAAAAATGGAGGCTCTAGACCCTCCCAGAGCCGAGATATCGGATGTCAAAGTTTTGACCTGAAAAAAAAACATAAGGGGTAACACTGTCGTTTTTGGCCGAAATTTGACCCCCTCCGATCTTCTTGAAACTCTGGATTCTGACAGAGGACCACGAGACTTCGACCAGCGCGCAAAAATGGAGGCTCTAGACCCTTCCAGAGCCGAGATATCGGATGTCAAAGTTTTGACCTGAAAAAAAAACATAAGGGGTAACACTGTCGTTTTTGGCCGAAATTTTGACCCCCTCTGATCTTCTTGAAACTCTGGATTCTGACAGAGGGCCACGAGACGTCGACCAGCGCGCAAAAATGGAGGCTCTAGACCCTTCCAGAGCCGAGATATCGGATGTCAAAGTTTTGACCCGAAAAAAAAAAACATAAGGGGTAACACTGTCGTTTTTGGCCGAAATTTTGACCCCCTCCGATCTTCTTGAAACTCTGGATTCTGACAGAGGGCCACGAGACTTCGACCAGCGCGCAAAAATGGAGGCTCTAGACCCTTCCAGAGCCGAGATATCGGATGTCAAAGTTTTGACCTGAAAAAAAACATAAGGGGTAACACTGTCGTTTTTGGCCGAAATTTTGACCCCCTCCGATCTTCTTGAAACTCTGGATTCTGACAGAGGGCCACGAGACTTCGACCAGCACGCAAAAATGGAGGCTCTAAACCCTTCCAGAGCCGAGATATCGGATGTCAAAGTTTTGACATCAAAAAAAAAACATAAGGGGTAACACTGTCGTTTTTGGCCGAAATTTTGACCCCCTCCGATCTTCTTGAAACTCTGGATTCTGACAGAGGGCCACGAGACTTCGACCAGCGCGCAAAAATGGAGGCTCTAGACCCTTCCAGAGCCGAGATATCGGATGTCAAAATTTTGACCTGAAAAAAAACATAAGGGGTAACACTGTTGTTTTTGGCCGAAATTTTGACCCCCTCTGATCTTCTTGAAACTCTGGATTCTGACAGAGGGCCACGAGACTTCGACCAGCGCGCAAAAATGGAGGCTCTAGACCCTTCCAGAGCCGAGATATCGGATGTCAAAGTTTTGACATGAAAAAAAAACATAAGGGGTAACACTGTCGTTTTTGGCCGAAATTTTGACCCCCTCCGATCTTCTTGAAACTCTGGATTCTGACAGAGGGCCACGAGACTTCGACCAGCGCGCAAAAATGGAGGCTCTAGACCCTTCCAGAGCCGAGATATCGGATGTCAAAGTTTTGACCTGAAAAAAAAACATAAGGGGTAACACTGTCGTTTTTGGCCGAAATTTTGACCCCCTCTGATCTTCTTGAAACTCTGGATTCTGACAGAGGGCCACGAGACTTCGACCAGCGCGCAAAAACGGAGGCTCTAGACCCTTCCAGATTCGAGATATCGGATGTCAAAGTTTTGACCTGAAAAAAAAAACATAAGGGGTAACACTGTCGTTTTTGGCCGAAATTTTGACCCCCTCTGATCTTCTTGAAACTCTGGATTCTGACAGAGGGCCACGACACTTCGACCAGCGCGCAAAAATGGAGGCTCTAGACCCTCCCAGAGCCGAGATATCGGATGTCAAAGTTTTGACCTGAAAAAAAAACATAAGGGGTAACACTGTCGTTTTTGGCCGAAATTTTGACCCCCTCCGATCTTCTTGAAACTCTGGATTCTGACAGAGGACCACGAGACTTCGACCAGCGCGCAAAAATGGAGGCTCTAGACCCTTCCAGAGCCGAGATATCGGATGTCAAAGTTTTGACCTGAAAAAAAAAACATAAGGGGTAACACTGTCGTTTTTGGCCGAAATTTTGACCCCCTCTGATCTTCTTGAAACTCTGGATTCTGACAGAGGGCCACGAGACGTCGACCAGCGCGCAAAAATGGAGGCTCTAGACCCTTCCAGAGCCGAGATATCGGATGTCAAAGTTTTGACCCGAAAAAAAAAAACATAAGGGGTAACACTGTCGTTTTTGGCCGAAATTTTGACCCCCTCCGATCTTCTTGAAACTCTGGATTCTGACAGAGGGCCACGAGACTTCGACCAGCGCGCAAAAATGGAGGCTCTAGACCCTTCCAGAGCCGAGATATCGGATGTCAAAGTTTTGACCTGAAAAAAAACATAAGGGGTAACACTGTCGTTTTTGGCCGAAATTTTGACCCCCTCCGATCTTCTTGAAACTCTGGATTCTGACAGAGGGCCACGAGACTTCGACCAGCACGCAAAAATGGAGGCTCTAAACCCTTCCAGAGCCGAGATATCGGATGTCAAAGTTTTGACATCAAAAAAAAAACATAAGGGGTAACACTGTCGTTTTTGGCCGAAATTTTGACCCCCTCCGATCTTCTTGAAACTCTGGATTCTGACAGAGGGCCACGAGACTTCGACCAGCGCGCAAAAATGGAGGCTCTAGACCCTTCCAGAGCCGAGATATCGGATGTCAAAATTTTGACCTGAAAAAAAAACATAAGGGGTAACACTGTTGTTTTTGGCCGAAATTTTGACCCCCTCTGATTTTCTTGAAACTCTGGATTCTGACAGAGGGCCACGAGACTTCGACCAGCGCGCAAAAATGGAGGCTCTAGACCCTTCCAGAGCCGAGATATCGGATGTCAAAGTTTTGACATGAAAAAAAAACATAAGGGGTAACACTGTCGTTTTTGGCCGAAATTTTGACCCCCTCCGATCTTCTTGAAACTCTGGATTCTGACAGAGGGCCACGAGACTTCGACCAGCGCGCAAAAATGGAGGCTCTAGACCCTTCCAGAGCCGAGATATCGGATGTCAAAGTTTTGACCTGAAAAAAAAACATAAGGGGTAACACTGTCGTTTTTGGCCGAAATTTTGACCCCCTCTGATCTTCTTGAAACTCTGGATTCTGACAGAGGGCCACGAGATGTCGACCAGCGCGCAAAAATGGAGGCTCTAGACCCTTCCAGAGCCGAGATATCGGATGTCAAAGTTTTGACCTGAAAAAAAAATATAAGGGGTAACACTGTCGTTTTTGGCCGAAATTTTGACCCCCTACAATCTTCTTGAAACTCTGGATTCTGACAGAGGGCCACGAGACTTCGACCAGCGCGCAAAAATGGAGGCTCTAGACCCTTCCAGAGCCGAGATATCGGATGTCAAAGTTTTGACCCGAAAAAAAAACATAAGGGGTAACACTGTCGTTTTTGGCCGAAATTTTGACCCCCTCCGATCTTCTTGAAACTCTGGATTCTGACAGAGGGCCACGAGACTTCGACCAGCGCGCAAAAATGGAGGCTCTAGACCCTTCCAGAGCCGAGATATCGGATGTCAAAGTTTTGACCTGAAAAAAAAAACATAAGGGGTAACACTGTCGTTTTTGGCCGAAATTTTGACCCCCTCCGATCTTCTTGAAACTCTGGATTCTGACAGAGGGCCACGAGACTTCGACCAGCGCGCAAAAATTAAGGCTCTAGACCCTTCCAGAGCCGAGATATCGGATGTCAAAGTTTTGACCCGAAAAAAAATCATAAGGGGTAACACTGTCGTTTTTGGCCGAAATTTTGACCCCCTCCGATCTTCTTGAAACTCTGGATTCTGACAGAGGGCCACGAGACTTCGACCAGCGTGCAAAAATGGAGGCTCTAGACCCTTCCAGAGCCGAGATATCGGATGTCAAAGTTTTGACCTGAAAAAAAAAACATAAGGGGTAACACTGTCGTTTTTGGCCGAAATTTTGACCCCCTCCGATCTTCTTGAAACTCTGGATTCTGACAGAGGGCCACGAGACTTCGACCAGCGCGCAAAAATGGAGGCTCTAGACCCTTCCAGAGCCGAGATATCGGATGTCAAAGTTTTGACCCGAAAAAAAAACATAAGGGGTAACACTGTCGTTTTTGGCCGAAATTTTGACCCCCTCCGATCTTCTTGAAACTCTGGATTCTGACAGAGGGCCACGAGACTTCGACCAGCACGCAAAAATGGAGGCTCTAGACCCTTCCAGAGCCGAGATATCGGATGTCAAAGTTTTGACCTGAAAAAAAAACATAAGGGGTAACACTGTCGTTTTTGGCCGAAATTTTGACCCCCTCTGATCTTCTTGAAACTCTGGATTCTGACAGAGGGCCACGAGACGTCGACCAGCGCGCAAAAATGGAGGCTCTAGACCCTTCCAGAGCCGAGATATCGGATGTCAAAGTTTTGACCTGAAAAAAAAAACATAAGGGGTAACACTGTCGTTTTTGGCCGAAATTTTGACCCCCTACAATCTTCTTGAAACTCTGGATTCTGACAGAGGGCCACGAGACTTCGACCAGCGCGCAAAAATGGAGGCTCTAGACCCTTCCAGAGCCGAGATATCGGATGTCAAAGTTTTGACCTGAAAAAAAAACATAAGGGGTAACACTGTCGTTTTTGGCCGAAATTTTGACCCCCTCCGATCTTCTTGAAACTCTGGATTCTGACAGAGGGCCACGAGACTTCGACCAGCGTGCAAAAATTAAGGCTCTAGACCCTTCCAGAGCCGAGATATCGGATGTCAAAGTTTTGACCTGAAAAAAAAACATAAGGGGTAACACTGTCGTTTTTGGCCGAAATTTTGACCCCCTCCGATCTTCTTGAAACTCTGGATTCTGACAGAGGGCCACGAGACGTCGACCAGCGCGCAAAAATGGAGGCTCTAGACCCTTCCAGAGCCGAGATATCGGATGTCAAAGTTTTGACCTGAAAAAAAAACATAAGGGGTAACACTGTCGTTTTTGGCCGAAATTTTGACCTCCTCCAATCTTCTTGAAACTCTGGATTCTGACAGAGGGCCACGAGACTTCGACCAGCGCGCAAAAATGGAGGCTCTAGACCCTTCCAGAGCCGAGATATCGGATGTCAAAGTTTTGACCCGAAAAAAAAAAAAGGGGTAACACTGTCGTTTTTGGCCGAAATTTTGACCCCCTCCGATCTTCTTGAAACTCTGGATTCTGACAGAGGGCCACGAGACTTCGACCAGCGCGCAAAAATGGAGGCTCTAGACCCTGCCAGAGCCGAGATATCAGATGTCAAAGTTTTGACCTGAAAAAAAAAACATAAGGGGTAACACTGTCGTTTTTGGCCGAAATTTTGACCCCCTCCGATCTTCTTGAAACTCTGGATTCTGACAGAGGGCCATGAGACTTCGACCAGCGCGCAAAAATGGAGGCTCTAGACCCTTCCAGAGCCGAAATATCGGATGTCAAAGTTTTGACCTGAAAAAAAAAACATAAGGGGTAACACTGTCGTTTTTGGCCGAAATTTTGACCCCCTCTGATCTTCTTGAAACTCTGGATTCTGACAGAGGGCCACGAGACGTCGACCAGCACGCAAAAATGGAGGCTCTAGACCCTTCCAGAGCCGAGATATCGGATGTCAAAGTTTTGACCCGAAAAAAAAACCATAAGGGGTAACACTGTCGTTTTTGCCCGAAATTTTGACCCCCTCCGATCTTCTTGAAACTCTGGATTCTGACAGAGGGCCACGAGACTTCGACCAGCGCGCAAAAATGGAGGCTCTAGACCCTTCCAGAGCCGAGATATCGGATGTCAAAGTTTTGACCCGAAAAAAAAATAAAGGGGTAACACTGTCGTTTTTGGCCGAAATTTTGACCCCCTCCGATCTTCTTGAAACTCTGGATTCTGACAGAGGGCCACGAGACTTCGACCAGCGCGCAAAAATGGAGGCTCTAGACCCTTCCAGAGCCGAGATATCGGATGTCAAAGTTTTGACCTGAAAAAAAAAACATAAGGGGTAACACTGTCGTTTTTGGCCGAAATTTTGACCCCCTCCGATCTTCTTGAAACTCTGGATTCTGACAGAGGGCCATGAGACTTCGACCAGCGCGCAAAAATGGAGGCTCTAGACCCTTCCAGAGCCGAGATATCGGATGTCAAAGTTTTGAGCTGAAAAAAAAAACATAAGGGGTAACACTGTCGTTTTTGGCCGAAATTTTGACCCCCTCTGATCTTCTTGAAACTCTGGATTCTGACAGAGGGCCACGAGACGTCGACCAGCACGCAAAAATGGAGGCTCTAGACCCTTCCAGAGCCGAGATATCGGATGTCAAAGTTTTGACCCGAAAAAAAAAACATAAGGGGTAACACTGTCGTTTTTGCCCGAAATTTTGACCCCCTCCGATCTTCTTGAAACTCTGGATTCTGACAGAGGGCCACGAGACTTCGACCAGCGCGCAAAAATGGAGGCTCTAGACCCTTCCAGAGCCGAGATATCGGATGTCAAAGTTTTGACCTGAAAAAAAAACATAAGGGGTAACACTGTCGTTTTTGGCCGAAATTTTGACCCCCTCCGATCTTCTTGAAACTCTGGATTCTGACAGAGGGCCACGAGACTTCGACCAGCGCGCAAAAATGGAGGCTCTAGACCCTTCCAGAGCCGAGATATCGGATGTCAAAGTTTTGACCTGAAAAAAAACATAAGGGGTAACACTGTCGTTTTTGGCCGAAATTTTGACCCCCTCTGATCTTCTTGAAACTCTGGATTCTGACAGAGGGCCACGAGACGTCGACCAGCACGCAAAAATGGAGGCTCTAGACCCTTCCAGAGCCGAGATATCGGATGTCAAAGTTTTGACCCGAAAAAAAAAACATAAGGGGTAACACTGTCGTTTTTGCCCGAAATTTTGACCCCCTCCGATCTTCTTGAAACTCTGGATTCTGACAGAGGGCCACGAGACTTCGACCAGCGCGCAAAAATGGAGGCCCTAGACCCTTCCAGAGCCGAGATATCGGATGTCAAAGTTTTGACCCGAAAAAAAAATAAAGGGGTAACACTGTCGTTTTTGGCCGAAATTTTGACCCCCTCCGATCTTCTTAAAACTCTGGATTCTGACAGAGGGCCACGAGACTTCGACCAGCGCGCAAAAATGGAGGCTCTAGACCCTTCCAGAGCCGAGATATCGGATGTCAAAGTTTTGAGCTGAAAAAAAAAACATAAGGGGTAACACTGTCGTTTTTGCCCGAAATTTTGACCCCCTCCGATCTTCTTGAAACTCTGGATTCTGACAGAGGGCCACGAGACTTCGACCAGCGCGCAAAAATGGAGGCTCTAGACCCTTCCAGAGCCGAGATATCGGATGTCAAAGTTTTGACCTGAAAAAAAACATAAGGGGTAACACTGTCGTTTTTGGCTGAAATTTTGACCCCCTCCGATCTTCTTGAAACTCTGGATTCTGACAGAGGGCCACGAAACTGCGACCAGCGCGCAAAAATGGAGGCTCTAGACCCTTCCAGAGCCGAGATATCGGACGACAAAGTTTTGACCCGAAAAAAAAAATAAGGGGTAACACTGTTGTTTTTGGCCGAAATTTTGACCCCCTCCGATCTTCTTGAAACTCTGGATTCTGACAGAGGGCCACGAGACTTCGACCAGCGCGCAAAAATGGAGGCTCTAGACCCTTCCAGAGCCGAGATATCGGATGTCAAAGTTTTGACATGAAAAAAAACATAAGGGGTAACACTGTCGTTTTTGGCCGAAATTTTGACCCCCTCCAATCTTCTTGAAACTCTGGATTCTGACAGAGGGCCACGAGACTTCGACCAGCGCGCAAAAATTGAGGCTGTAGACCCTTCCAGAGCTGAGATATTGAAACTCAAAATTTTGACCAGAAAAAAAATGACAGTGTTACCCCTTGCATTTTTTTTCGGGGGGTGAAAAATTAAGTTTCTCCAATCTTCTCGAAACTCTGGATTCTGATAGAGGGCCACGAGACATGGACCTTGGTTCAAAAATTGAGGCTGTAGACCCTTCCAGAGCTGAGATATTGAAACTCAAAATTTTGACCAGAAAAAAAAAATGACAGTGTTACCCCTTACATTTTTTTTCGGGGGGTGAAAAATTAAGTTTCTCCAATCTTCTCAAAACTCTGGATTCTGACAGAGGGCCACGAGACATGGACCTGGGTGCAAAAATTGAGGCTGCAGACCCTTCCAGAGCAGAGATATTGAAACTCAACATTTTGACCAGAAAAAAAATGACAGTGTTACCCCTTACATTTTTTTTCGGGGGGTGAAAAATTAAGTTTCTCCAATCTTCTCAAAACTCTGGATTCTTACAGAGGGCCACGAGACATGGACCTGGGTGCAAAAATTGAGGCTGTAGACCCTTCCAGAGCTGAGATATCGAAACTCAAAATTTTGTCCAGAAAAAAAAAGACAGTGTTACCCCTTATGTTTTTTTATTTTTTTGGCGAAAAATTAATTTTCCCCAATCTTCTCAAGACTCTGGATTCTGATAGAGGGCCATGACACTTAGACCTGAGTGCAAAAATGGAGGCTCTAGACCCTTCCAGAGCTGATATATTGAAACTCAAAATTTTGTCCAGAAAGAAAAAACGACAGAGTTACCCCTTATGTTTTTTTATTTTTTTGGCGAAAAATTAATTTTCCCCAATCTTCTCAAAACTCTGGATTCTGATAGAGGGCCATGACACTTCGACTTGAGTGCAAAAATGGTAACACAGTCTCATCCCAAAAAGTCATATAACTGACGTTTTGGGGCGTCTTTTGACCATACGTCAATATTAGCCTTTTTAGGGCCCCCTTAAACGTCGGTAGATGGCGATCCCGGGCCGTCATACAACTGACGCTTTACCTTTAACGTCAGTTAGGTGACGGGTTAGGTTTAGGGTTAGGTTTAGGTATGGGGTAGAGTTAGGATCCCATAACCTCATCTACCGACGTTTAAGGGGCCCCTAAAAAGGCGAATATTGACGTATGGTCAAAAGACGTCCCAAAACGTCAGTTATATGACGTCTTGGGGTGAGACCGGGTTGAAAATGGAGGCTCTAGACCCTTCCAGAGCTGAGATATCGAAACTTAAAATTTTGTCCAGAAAAAAAAGCGACAGTGTTACCCTTTATGTTTTTTTATTTTTTTAGGCGAAAAATTAATTTTCCCCAATCTTCTCAAAACTCTGGATTCTGATAGAGGGCCATGACACTTAGACCTGAGTGCAAAAATGGAGGCTCTAGACCCTTCCAGAGCTGAGATTTTAAAACTCAAAATTTTGTCCAGAAAAAAAATGACAGTGTTACTCCTTGTTTTTTATTTTTTTTGGCGAAAAATTAAGTTTCCCCAATCTTCTCAAAACTCTGGATTCTGATAGAGGGCCATGACTCTTAGACCTGAGTGCACAAAATGGAGGCTCTAGACCCTTCCAGAGCTGAGATTTTAAAACTCAAAATTTTGTCCAGAAAAAAAAAACGACAGTGTTACCCCTTATGTTTTTTTTATTTTTTGGGAAAAAATTAAGTTTCCCAATCTTCTCAAAACTCTGGATTCTGATAGAGGGCCATGACACTTAGACCTGAGTGCAAAAATGGAGGCTCTAGACCCTTCCAGAGCTGAGATATCGAAACTCAAAATTTTGTCCAGAAAAAAAAAACGACAGTGTTACCCCTTATGTTTTTTTTTATTTTTTTGGTGAAAAATTAAGTTTCCCCAATCTTCTCAAAACTCTGGATTCTGATAGAGGGCCATGACACGTAGACCTGAGTGCAAAAATGGAGATTCTAGACCCTTCCAGAGCTGAGATATCGAAACTCAAAATTTTGTCCAGAAAAAAAACGACAGTGTTACTCCTTATGTTTTTTATTTTTTTGGCGAAAAATTAAGTTTCCCCAATCTTCTCAAAACTCTGGATTCTGATAGAGGGCCACGAGACATGGACCTGAGTGCAAAATGGAAGCTGTAGACCCTTCCAGAGCTGAGATATTGAAACTCAAAATTTTGACCAGAAAAAAAAATGACAGTGTTACCCCTTACATTTTTTTTCAGGGGGTGAAAAATTAAGTTTCTCCAATCTTCTCGAAACTCTGGATTCTGATAGAGGGCCACGAGACATGGACCTGGGTGCAAAAATTGAGGCTGCAGACCCTTCCAGAGCTGAGATATTGAAACTCAAAATTTTGACCAGGTAAAAAAAATGACAGTGTTACCCCTTACAATTTTTTTTCGGGGGGTGAAAAAATTAAGTTTCTCCAATCTTCTCAAAACTCTGGATTCTGATAGAGGGCCACGAGACATGGACCTGGGTGCAAAAATTGGGGCTGTAGACCCTTCCAGAGCTGAGATATTGAAACTCAAAGTTTTGACCAGAAAAAAAAATGACAGTGTTACCCCTTACATTTTTTTTCGGGGGGTGAAAATTTAAGTTTCTCCAATCTTCTCGAAACTCTGGATTCTGATAGAGGGCAATGAGACATGGACCTGGGTGCAAAAATTGAGGCTGTAGACCCTTCCAGAGCTGAGATATTGAAACTCAAAATTTTGACCAGAAAAAAAAATGACAGTGTTACCCCTTACATTTTTTTTCGGGGGGTGAAAAATTAAGTTTCTCCAATCTTCTCGAAACTCTGGATTCTGATAGAGAGCCATGAGACATGGACCTGGGTGCAAAAATTGAGGCTGTAGACCCTTCCAGACCTGAGATATTGAAACTCAAAATTTTGACCAGAAAAAAAAATGACAGTGTTACCCCTTACATTTTTTTTCAGGGGGTGAAAAATTAAGTTTCTCCAATCTTCTCGAAACTCTGGATTCTGATAGAGGGCCACGAGACATGGACCTGGGTGCAAAAATTGAGGCTGTAGACCCTTCCAGAGCTGAGATATTGAAACTCAAAATTTTGACCAGAAAAAAAAATGACAGTGTTACCCCTTACATTTTTTTTCAGGGGGTGAAAAATTAAGTTTCTCCAACATTCTCGAAACTCTGGATTCTTATAGAGGGCCATGAGACATGGACCTGGGTGCAAAAATTGAGGCTGTAGACCCTTCCAGAGCTGAGATATTGAAACTCAAAATTTTGACCAGAAAAAAAAATGACAGTGTTACCCCTTACATTTTTTTTCGGGGGGTGAAAAATTAAGTTTCTCCAATCTTCTCGAAACTCTGGATTCTTATAGAGGGCCACGAGACATGGACCTGGGTGCAAAAATTGAGGCTGCAGACCCTTCCAGAGCTGAGATATTGAAACTCAAAATTTTGACCAGAAAAAAAAATGACAGTGTTACCCCTTACATTTTTTTTCGGGGGGTGAAAAATTAAGTTTTTCCAATCTTCTCAAAACTCTGGATTCTTATAGAGGGCCACGAGACATGGACCTGGGTGCAAAAATTGAGGCTGTAGACCCTTCCAGAGCTGAGATATTGAAACTCAAAATTATGACCAGAAAAAAAAATGACAGTGTTACCCCTTACATTTTTTTTGGGGGGGGTGAAAAATTAAGTTTCTCCAATCTTCTCGAAACTCTGGATTCTGATAGAGGGCCACGAGACATGGACCTGGGTGCAAAAATTGAGGCTGTAGACCCTTCCAGAGCTGAGATATCGAAACTCAAAATTTTGTCCAGAAAAAAAAGACAGTGTTACCCCTTATGTTTTTTTATTTTTTTGGCGAAAAATTAATTTTCCCCAATCTTCTCAAGACTCTGGATTCTGATAGAGGGCCATGACACTTAGACCTGAGTGCAAAAATGGAGGCTCTAGACCCTTCCAGAGCTGATATATTGAAACTCAAAATTTTGTCCAGAAAGAAAAAACGACAGAGTTACCCCTTATGTTTTTTTATTTTTTTGGCGAAAAATTAATTTTCCCCAATCTTCTCAAAACTCTGGATTCTGATAGAGGGCCATGACACTTCGACTTGAGTGCAAAAATGGTAACACAGTCTCATCCCAAAAAGTCATATAACTGACGTTTTGGGGCGTCTTTTGACCATATGTCAATATTAGCCTTTTTAGGGCCCCCTTAAACGTCGGTAGATGTCGATCCCGGGCCGTCATACAACTGACGCTTTACCTTTAACGTCAGTTAGGTGACGGGTTAGGTTTAGGGTTAGGTTTAGGTATGGGGTAGAGTTAGGATCCCATAACCTCATCTACCGACGTTTAAGGGGGCCCTAAAAAGGCGAATATTGACGTATGGTCAAAAGACGTCCCAAAACGTCAGTTATATGACGTCTTGGGGTGAGACCGGGTTGAAAATGGAGGCTCTAGACCCTTCCAGAGCTGAGATATCGAAACTTAAAATTTTGTCCAGAAAAAAAAGCGACAGTGTTACCCTTTATGTTTTTTTATTTTTTTAGGCGAAAAATTAATTTTCCCCAATCTTCTCAAAACTCTGGATTCTGATAGAGGGCCATGACACTTAGACCTGAGTGCAAAAATGGAGGCTCTAGACCCTTCCAGAGCTGAGATTTTAAAACTCAAAATTTTGTCCAGAAAAAAAATGACAGTGTTACTCCTTGTTTTTTATTTTTTTTGGCGAAAAATTAAGTTTCCCCAATCTTCTCAAAACTCTGGATTCTGATAGAGGGCCATGACTCTTAGACCTGAGTGCACAAAATGGAGGCTCTAGACCCTTCCAGAGCTGAGATTTTAAAACTCAAAATTTTGTCCAAAAAAAAAAAAAAACGACAGTGTTACCCCTTATGTTTTTTTTATTTTTTGGGAAAAAATTAAGTTTCCCAATCTTCTCAAAACTCTGGATTCTGATAGAGGGCCATGACACTTAGACCTGAGTGCAAAAATGGAGGCTCTAGACCCTTCCAGAGCTGAGATATCGAAACTCAAAATTTTGTCCAGAAAAAAAAAACGACAGTGTTACCCCTTATGTTTTTTTTTTTTTTTTTTTTGGCGAAAAATTAAGTTTCCCCAATCTTCTCAAAACTCTGGATTCTGATAGAGGGCCATGACACGTAGACCTGAGTGCAAAAATGGAGACTCTAGACCCTTCCAGAGCTGAGATATCGAAACTCAAAATTTTGTCCAGAAAAAAAACGACAGTGTTACCCCTTATGTTTTTTATTTTTTTGGCGAAAAATTAAGTTTCCCCAATCTTCTCAAAACTCTGGATTCTGATAGAGGGCCACGAGACATGGACCTGAGTGCAAAATGGAAGCTGTAGACCCTTCCAGAGCTCAGATATCGAAACTCAAAATTTTGACCAGAAAAAAAACGACAGTGTTACCCCTTATGTTTTTTTATTTTTTGGCAAAAAATTAAGTTTCCCCAATCTTCTCAAAACTCCGGATTCTGATAGAGGGCCATGACACTTAAGGGGGTCGCACACCGGACGCGCAGCACCGCGCCGCGTCACGTCGCGTCTAGGAAAACTCAGGTATCGCACACCGGACGCGCACTTTCTCATTAGTGTATGGCCAGCAATATTGTAATGTTTAATGACAGGAAATGAAGATAATGTCTGTTCTTATTATTGTACTGCACAATTAAATACAATCGCGGCTGAGTCTGAAATCTGAAAACTTTACCTCAGAGCATCCGTTAACTGAATGAATTGAGAATCTCACCTGAAAAATCCAATAACATTCAGCAATTGTCATTCAAGCGGCTGATTTCTGTAAATGAATTCAAAACCAAATGTATATTGCAGCATAGTGCGAAGTCAGGATCCATCCGGAACGATTTGTGTCAAAAATAATTACAATTTTATATAAACTATGTAAATGGCGCTCTGTGGCGCTGCAGGGTTTTGAACACGGTCCTGAGCCGTTGCTAGGCGCCGCGGACAGTCGCCGAATGGCGCCGCCGGTGTGTGTACACTCATAGAGAATAATGTGTTCGAATTTTAAAGACGTGGCGCTGCGCGACGCGGCGTGGCGCATCCGGTGTGCGACCCCCTTTAGACTTGAGTGTTCTCAAAACTCTGGATTCTGATAGAGGGCCATGACACAACTCAAAATTTTGTCCAGAAAAAAAACGACAGTGTTACTCCTTATGTTTTTTTTATTTTTTGGCGAGAAATTAATTTTCCCCAATCTTCTCAAAACTCTGGATTCTGATAGAGGGCCATGACACTTAGACCTGAGTGCAAAATGGAGACTCTAGACCCTTCCAGAGCTGAGATATTGTAACTCAAAAAAAAAAAAAAAACGACAGTCTTACCCCTTATGTTTTTTATTTTTTTGGTGAAAAATTAAGTTTCTCCAATCTTCTCAAAACTCTGGATTCTGATAGAGGGCCATGACACTTATCTATCAGAATCCAGAGTTTTGAGAAGATTGGGGAAACTTAATTTTTCACCAAAAAAATTAAAAAAAAAACATAAGGGGTAACACTGTCGTTTTTTTTTCTGGTCAAAATTTTGAGTTTCGATATCTCAGCTCTGGAAGGGTCTAGAGCCTCCCTTTTTGCACTCAGGTCTAAGTGTCATGGCCCTTGAAGTGGTTCCTGTCTTTTTTAAATAACTTCACAGAGATCTCTGCTGCCAGAAACATGAGACTTTATTCACAAACAAAGCCGAGCAACTTCTGCAGCATAGTTGCTCTTATGCTCTGGCCCACTGGCCCTCCGGCCCTAATGCGCTCCTGAATGTTATTTGCTCAGAGTAATATACATACATTCTCTTCCATAGAAGGACAGACACCCTATAGATAGTTTTAAAAATACCTTGTACCATGTGACATACTGAAATAGTACTCTGTTGTTTCAGCACTGGGCAACTAAATGTCAGACCCAAAGATTCAGGAACTAAATGTGGATTCTCATATAGCTAAGTTACTTGTTTTCTAATTAATAAAATCTTCTACATGCCCTCCTCTGGGGCTTATTTAAGCCCCACTTTAAAATCCTTTCCAGAGTGTAGTTTCAAAATCCAGCCCCCTCAGTTATACTACCTAGTGACTCAACTGAGTCACCTATTCTCCTTTCCAATGACTAGATTATGCCACCACACTCCCGGAGGAGCACTCGAGCCAAACATCTTCTTCCATACATTGTATGTCTTTTAGTTGTCTTTCTTTTCTTTTTCTTTTTTCTTAATGGAAAAAGTCAAAGACTCGAGTTCTCCCTAACAAGACAAACATTAAACCTTTTTATAAGCATTAGCGTGTACTTTGTTCGACCTTGCCTGTGGATGTCACAGTTATTTAGTGTACGTCAAACATAAAAGTCTCTTATACTGTTAAAAGTTTTTCTTGTAGCGTAGACTTTCTCTTCGACCCAGACACTTTGCGTATCGTAGAGGGCCACCACTGGGGAGAGGGCAGGCCAGTACTTACACCCAGGGTCTGGCTCATCAATCATCTGTTTCGTCCTCAATTGAGGTACTTGAATCCTTATCCAATGCTTGTAAAATCCTATTTGTATCTTGGTAATACCTTGGCTGTCCTCTAGACTTAATTTCCAATTTCCTTGACATTTTTGCACCTCCATTTGTTTAACTGTGGTTGTGGCAATCAATGACCTTAATATGCAAAGTACACAATAGAATAATAACACACTTTCAAAATTGTACACTAAAAACATTCCTAATTGAGCAAACCATAATTTTCCCAACTTTACATTAAGTTTTCCTTAACCTCTGCTCTTAAGTTTTGAGTTTTCCCTGCACAATATTATTTAGTATATCATTTATATACTGTATATTATTTAGTAGCACTGATCTCTGAACATAAGTCATTTTATTTTTTCCCCATAATTGCCCCATAATTCCCCACTTCTTAAATTCAAAGAATCCATCTTTAAGTCAGTCAGTTCTTTTTGTAGCTGATGAACGAACAGAACATTGTAGTGTACCTTTCTATTTAATAAATCACAATAGGTTTCGCATTTTGTCAAAAGTTTTTCATTTCAAATTACGTTTATTTTATTACAAAATTTAATCAATAAATACCATTTTGACCTTTTTTAATCTTGCCTGTTGCTTCCTATTCTCTTAACTCTTCAGTTCAAGACTACCTTAACTGAATACTTTTTCTTCTTTTCTACTAATTTCTAAATAAACTTTCATGAATAAACTAATCATGTACACTGTAAAACCTGATGAGTTTGTTCAACTCAAACCGTTTGGGGAACCGATTGCCTTAAATCATTTAAGTTTATTAACTCAAACAGTTTAAGCATAAAAAAAATATTTGATTTGTTTCCAAGGAACTCAATAACTTTTTGTTAAGATAACTTGGGTAAATAAAGTTAATAGTACTAATTAGTTACTATAACTTAAATCTATGAAGTACACTGTAAATCCGAATAAGTTAGCAGAACTCAAATTATTTTTAATTGTGTAAACTTAGTTAGCTTTAAAAGCTAATCTGCTGGCATAGTAAATGCTAACATATTAGAAACAGTATGTTATAAGCACTTACAAGCACAGAAGCACTTGCTGTATGAACGCAATAATATAAATGGACAATTTGCTCTCAATGAAGCTGAATGCACCACTTGTCACCACGATGGTAACTATCCTAAAGCCAACATTAACAGAAATTCTTCTAAATTAGCATAACAAAACATTAAATCTCACACTTAACATTAATCTTACACAAAAAAAAACATTATATTGCACTTAATTTTAGCATTTACACTCTCTTTCGAGTGCCATCGGCAAAGCATGCTGGGAAATAGATATCCCAGCCGTTTCAGTTAAAATTAAGTTCGTCTAAATTAAAACAAATAATTTCATAAAACTCAAAACAATGAAACAGTTCAGTTTACTTAAAATATATCAGTTCTGTGAACTTGAAAGAAAAAGAAAGTGCTAAATACTCATAAAAATTCATTTGACTGAACTAATTCGTTGAATTTAAGTTTATCCTAATTATTTTGACCGTTACGGTTTACAGTGTACTTACTCTAACTAAGAAAGCTCAAGAGCAATGTTACATTAACCTCTATCCTTTCCAATACTGACTTATGGCCTTTTTTTGTTGCTATTCTTTTTCTTAACTTTGTTTTTGACGTGAATTTCACAAAACTTTGCAAACATGCCTTTAATTTTAACTTAATTTTTAATTTATTTTCTGCCTTAATTTGAATGTCCTTATTCTTAATTAATATCCTTACCTTACTATTTCCTTATTTTTAATTAATTATCTTATTCCCCCCTTTGCGCACTGGTTTATTACCATTGCGCATTTGGATTGAGAATATCAAAAGTATTGTTGGCTCAAAAATCTATGCTTCATAAGAATGCCATATATTTATTTTTCACCCCCCTCTGATGCCATTTAGATTGTTCAGAAGGGTCTGTTTGTTATTGGTTTAATATAATTTTGTAATTAGTCAATAGCATATTGAATCAATTTGTATTCTTATTAATTAAAATATAATATTTGTTAATACCTTAATACTTGCTTCCGTTTCAACTGTTGCCTTAAATTAATTTTGTATACCCTTGTATTGCTATATCGATTTCTTAAATTAATCGTTATCATTATTTTAGTTTCTTTTCTTGATTTGTTATTATCATCGTTTTGACGTTATTTTGATATGTTTTTCTCTTCAATCATTTTTTTCTTCTGGTGGGGTTATTATTAAGTTGGTGCTGAATCTTTTCAAGTGCTAAACATTTTTGGTTGATGATGACTGTTGTTTGAGCTTTTACTCATCTCTGTTGAGTATCTCTTCTTTGAACATCTCCTCTCATTCTTGCGTTACTGGTCAAGTTTGTCGTCTTTTTCCATTTATGATTTGATCATTCTGCTATCTCTCTTGTCATCTTTACATCTTTCATCAGGATGACTTGAGTCGTTCATTGCAATGGACTTTTTTCTGTCATTGTCAGCATGTCCTTGATCCCTCATTCTATGTGGGGGTTGCTGAAGTCGGTTGGTGTATTTTAAGTTGAGAGGCATGTACTCAAATGTCACTCTGTTGGTCACTTCTTCTGAAATTACAAAGCATAGTCAATGGTTCTTTTTGTTAGACTCGTCAATATTTCATACTTTGGACAAAGATCAGCTCCTCTTGGTATGCTGCAAATAAATTCAAGTTGTGTTATGCTACAAGAAAGACAGTTATGTTATGCGCTGCGCAATTACGGCATTGGTTTTTCAATTTTTTGTTTTCTTTTTCATCTTTTTTCCTTCATCATTCTTTGATTTTTCTTTTTCATATTGCCACTATAGTTCCAACCAGGAAATTTAACCAAATTCATCCATGGTTATATTTTATTGGGCATAATTTGCCCTGTGGGCCCACATATTAAAGTTTAAATACAGCTGTATTGGTAAAATAATGAATTTGCCTAAGTGTTTCTTCAAACACCATCTCTCACTCCTTTCACACTCAGTCATTCTCACACACACACTCTGGCCAGCATACATTCTTGCGCAATTAAATGCAGCATCTTATAATTTTAGACACAAGGTCAGATCAGGTCAACACTGAGAGTGTCAATGATCAAGGTTTAGTCTACACCGTTTTTATAACCCTTTTTTCTTTTATAAGCTCTAATAGATTAAGTAACTTTGAATAACAAGCCTTTTAATTGTAATTTTTCAAATGCATATTTTCTTTTTTCTTGTTGTTCTGATTTCTCTTATTCTTTTTGTTTTTTGCTCATGAGCTGCTTTAAGAAGAAATCTTGACGGATTTACAAACGGTTTGGTTTCTTACAAATGTTATTAATGTGGCTATAATTATCTGGATGTTTATTTATTTATACACTTTTTATTCATAAGTATGCAGTGTCGTAGCTACATCTCTGACGTTTATAACAAACCAAACCGTTTGAAAATCGGGTTATGGTTATTTAAATAGTACATGTACCATTACCACAATGTTACGAGTGAGCGAGCTGCCTGAGACAAGATGGCCGCCAGGTGCACACGACGACCTCCATTGACCAGCAGCGCTGACGACACATCTAGCCTTCATATACATATCTATGGTCTTGCCTATGTCTGCATGCTCCCAAAACACGTTTTGCAATAAGGATAAAAAAAGGATAAAAAAATTACGGATAATTTTTTGGCTTCAATATGTCAAGGAAAAGAGCCTCGAGATATTGAACCTTTTCCCCTAGCGTAAGATATTATGCAGTACGAGAGAACCTCTCGTAAGAGAACCCCCTTGGAGACTTTATTTCAATGGTGATCTGTTCTTCTGGGATTCCTGGAGCTGGCCAGTCTATGGTTCCTGTTAGTTCAGGATCATGAAATTATTCATTCCAGGTGTACATGTTTTGTTTCCACATTGTTCTTTTCAGTCATAGCTAACAATGCTAAATGTTTCAAATCAGCCTTGTTGCTGAATTAAAGATGGTAGAGCAACATTACAATTAAATACTCTTACATTATGGAACAGACATAAAATCCATAATGTTTGTAACAGAATTTCTCAAGTGTATTTTCAGCATGTGTGAAGATATGACACGACCATGAGGTTTTGTGCTGGAGCCTAGAACAGAGTTTGCTGCCAATGCAGTAAATGTTCTCACTGTACTAAATGACTGAATCTTTACTGTAGCTGACCTATTTACATATTATTGACATAACTGTACAGTTGTAAAATTGAGAGAGTTAAGAACCAAAAATGAGTTTCAATGATTTCAACTATAGATAAACATCATTCAAATCTTAGTGAAGGGCACATGGAGCTTTAGACAGCATTTTTCAATAATCTGTGTCAAAACTTTGGTGTCCATGCAAAACTGCTCTTGTTTAACCAGTGCTAAAAGTGCAACATCTCTGAGAGCAGCTTACATTAAACAAGAGCCACAGTGTTTGATTTCATCCATCATGCTTTCATGATGCAGTCACTGTCACACAACTGGCTTCACGAAGAACTGTAAAGAACCATATATAAATACGTATATAAATGACAATGTGTTATCATCATCATCATAACAAGAAATGCTGTTTTTAAATCGATGGTTCTCAACCAATACTTTTACATTTTTAAAGGGGACCTATTATGCAAAATTCTCTCTTATATGATGTATGAACAGTGTGTCAGCAGTGTGTACACAACCACCTAATGGTAAAAATCCACTCACTCCTCTTAATTTAAGCCCCATAAATCATAAGCATTGCTCAGAACAAGTCATATGCAGATTCTATATGTGAGTCACAGATGCTTAAGCCCCACCCACGACTGCTGATGGACTTGGCTCATTAGCATAGACCCGCCCACTGTGATGTTTATCTCCTGGCAGAGCATTTAATGTGTTATTGTTGATTTTCTGTTTTTATTTAGTTGTTTGATTCATATCAACAGCATATTTAGCAGTAAATACTGTATATTATACTGCTTCAATACACTGATCTAATATAATGTTAAATGTGATTTCCATCCCTGCTGTCTACATTCACAAACATAACCGACTGTGTTTCTGTGAACTTTGTGTTTTTGACAGTTTAAGCACAATAATGCCGTCTGACAGCCAGCTTTCGGTGCGTGCTCAGAAAACCATACATCAGCTCACCTAAGTGTATCTAACGTGATAAAACAGCGCTGTGTTACCCCAAACACGTCCGGAAGAACAGAGGCGGCGTCTGTGGCATACTAAAAGCTTCACTGTTCTCGAGCCGTGTGTCGCGCTTGTGTCTCATTAGCCCTGTACTGCTCCAGTGGCTTTCGTTACGATTTCTGCCCGAGCCCATCGTATTCTCCACCGGTTGTAGAGGTGAGAACGAGTCCCATGATGACCCCAAATCAAGCGCCTTTGTTTTGAATAAACGACCTCTAGTGGTGAAAAACTACATAGTGTGCCTTTAATCATAAAATCATATAATAATAATTTTACATCCATATGCCTAAACAGCATGAAAATATTGATAAACCCTAAAAGCGTATTCTGGACAAATGTGGGCAAAATAGTTTTGATTTATTTTTTTAAAAAAAATACTTCCCTTGATCTGAGCGGTACAAGACTTGGCTACATTTCCTAAGTTTGCCTCCTGAACACACAATTTTTTTTTGACTCAATTAATGTTAAGTGGGTGAGAAAAAAAACTCCTTAATCTTGTATTTGGGTCAAAAATGGGCACCCATAGAAATGAATGGGAAAAACTAATTTAGAGCATTCTAAAATAAGCCAAAATAAGACACCAGGTGACAGCAAAGTCACTTCATCTTTAGGTTTTAGCTCTAAGAACTTATTGGAATGATATTTTAATGTAGTTAAAAAAAATAAAACATAAAATAAGCATAATTTACATAGAAAATATGGTACTTTTTGAAATAAATGAATTAAAAAATATCCCCAAAATAAAAAAAAAACACCATAAATGGATAGACAAAACTTTATCAAAGACAGTGATATAACATTTCTAATAAATAAAAATTAGGATCACACCTGAGTCCTCTGTGCCCACATTTGTCCACAATTACAGGATTAAGGTCTATAAAGTAAATACGGTTTGCGGGTTAAAAGAATCCAGATGGAGTGTACTCGCAATCACTCGTTATAAGCTTGTTATTATTAAGCACAACAGATCACTTAACCAAACTTAGTCAACTGATAGGCCTATTCAGTAAAATCACATTTCTAATACAGGTTCATTATTTTAGAAGGTAAAAATATAGACACGTTACAAGTTCTTAAAGATCTAGTTGTCAGAATAAACTTTTAAAATAATACTTCATAATGTTCTCAGTGGTTTTAAGAGGAAAGTGTAAATGAATTTATGCTTTAGTGCTTAAAGGTTTTTTAATAATAATTCATTACATTTATATAGCGCCTTTCTGGACACTCAAAGCGCTTCATATAGAGGGGGGAACTCCTCAACCACCACCAGTGTGCAGCATCCACTTGGATGATGCGACGGCAGCCATAGTGCGCCAGAACGCTCACCACACACCAGCTTACTGGTGGAGAGGAGACAGTGATGAAGCCAATTGTTATATATGGGGATGATTAGGAGGCCGTGATGGACAGAGGCCACTGGGCAAATTTGGCCAGGATGCCGGGGTTACACCCCTACTCTTTCGAAAGACATCCTGGGATTTTTTGTGACCACAGAGAGACAGGACCTCGGTTTTAACGTCTCATCCGAAGGACGGTGCTCTTTGACAGTATAGTATCCCCATTACTATACAGGGGCGTTAGGACCCACACAGACCACAGGGTGAGCACCCCCTACTGGCCTCACTAACACCTCTTCCAGCAGCAACCTGGTTTTCTCAGAAAGGTCTCCCATCCAGGTACTAACCAGGCTCAGCCCTGCTTAGCTTCAGTGGGCAACCAGTCTTGTGCTACAGGGTGATATGGCTGCTGGCCTTTTTCCCCTGGCTAAAACCATCAGAATCTGAATCCTTGACATCAGGACAACATCCTTTAACAAACATGATCCTCAGATGAGGCACTTTTGCTTTCACTTAAACAAACAGCACACAAATGAAACTGATTTCACAAAGGAGGAATGGCTTCACTAAATTATTTATTTTACAGTGCGATCAATATCATTCATTTCCTTACATTGACTATCCAAAATATCTATCGAGTTCTCCAAAGTAATACGTGACTTGTATTAAACTTATCTAACTAGCATTTTAAACCAAGAAGAGACTGCATTTGAAATGAAACTTCTATTATTCTTTCTGGTTTTAATTGTTTATTGCTGTTTAAATGATAAAGATCGATAAAATGTTGCACCTTTATAATATACCTGTTGGAAAAGTTGGTTCAGGAAACAGAATGTGGAAACAATATGTACCACGAGTTTAAGTGAAGTTGCCGAGTACTGTTTTATGAAACCATCAAAACAAATCAGGTTTAAAATAATCATTAGAATAATATATTATCTAAAAAAAAAAAAAGAGAGAGAGAGAGAGAGAGATATTGGCAGTCTAAACTGTTTCATTTGGTCTAAGGCTGGTACAGAGCACTCAGTGTGATATGTACTTATGGCATATATGAATAATACAATTCCACACTGGCAAAACCTTGGAATGTCATCTCCAAACTACGAGCGTATGAGGAAACACCACATCTCGTCTATGCAAATCTACAAATCCTCCAGGTCATTCTAATCAAATGCTTACTATTAGCACAACGGTTTTCCAGTGGAATGCAAAGGTTGCAGTGGATAAACTTCAGTTTAAAATAAACCAGAATGATTCGAGAAAAGGTACAACTGATCATAGATTATAAAACAGAACAATTTCCGAACAGGTGGGAAATAGTTCTCAGAAAAAGCTGACCCGACACTCAGTCCGTTGGTGCTGAAGTACTGGTTCAGAGGCGTAAGGGCGGCACTGGCATGGTGACATCACGGAAGAACCGATGAACAAGGGCGTTCTTCGCTGAGATCCTCTTGTTAGGATCATAGATCATCATTTGCTGTGGATACAAAAAAAAAAAAACATTTAAAAACGGGAAATATTCAAATCAAATTGACATTGCTTTCAGGTTAAAGTTGTGGACTATGGGTAGAGGTGTAAAAGGCAATCACGTGGTTAAAATAAGGGTGTTTAGGTCTCCTAGCGATTCTTCTTACGATTCCTATTCCAGGAAGGTACCAATATTTAGACAAATATTTATATCAAACATGGTTATTCTGTCTTTTGGCAAAATGTTTTGTTGCAGCCGGGGGAAAAAAAAAATCAGCAGCCTCAAAAACACTAACATGATTTCATTCACCGTTCATTTATTTTTAAACTCTGTTTAAAACACAAATTTCCTTTTCCCGCTCTCCCTCTGTCTCTTTATCACTCACACGTCTCTCTCTCACACACACAAACAAAGTGCACACCGCGTCTGTCTATGAGGCGCCGGACTGGACAAAAGCGATGCGAACTCCGTGAGCGACACTGGGTTAGAGAGAGACAGAATGTGACTTTATTTAAACTTATATATACTGATATAATTGGATAGTTTAAATCTCATAATCATATTTTGTTGTTACCTGAAGAGTGCAGTGTTATGTTGCATCATGCAGTATTTGTCCTGAAAAGTCTACAGAGTAAATGTCTGTTACCTCAATAAATTTAAGGTAAATCCTATTTTATTTGTATACATTTTAATCATTGACTTTAAATAACTCTTTTTACAAATAAAATAACAGTCAAGGGTAAAAAAAAAATGAATTCTCAAAAATTAAAACGGATTTTGGGGAAAAAATAAAACAAATTTCATAGGGCCCTACTAACATTTTAACAAAAATACCACAGCAAAAACAACTGGACTAAATAATATAAATTTCAAATATAATTAAAGACAAGTAAACACAATAAAATAAGAACTAATGATCAAATTAGCAACAGCACAAATAAATAGGTAAAAGAATTGTAATCAAATATAAAATATCATTTTTGAAACATCCAAATAAAATGCAATGTCAATACCTTAAAAAATAAAGCTAGGATATTCAAATTCATTCATTGTCCATTTTGGTGGACAAAGAAGAAGAAAATTTTAAAAATTAGTCCATCGCGGTCAAAAAAGGTTCAAGTGAGTGCTTTTGACTGGGACACATGGCAACAACAAACCAAAAAAAACTCACATCGATGATTATCATGATAAATGTCAAGTCGAGTAAAAGTTGTAGAAGCCAAACCGTTAACTGTGGTCTTATCATCAGAACATGACAAACACTTACCGAACAGAATAACATTTCACAAATTAATATTACAAAATATTAATATTACAAATGAACATTTTGTCACATTTGATAGTAGCTGGGATGAAAATTCATAATGAACTGTAAATTCAGTTCATTAGCAAAAACAGTAAATCTATAAAAAAAAATTGTAACAAACTAATTTTATAGAGTCTACCACAGTATTTGGATCATATTAATATATGATCACTGCATTGGAAATTTAGCTCAGTTCACAACGACAAAACACAGATCAATTGGTCTTGTCAATGGGACAATATGGCAATTTTTTAAAAGTTTTTAAAAGTAAACTTTCCATTCAGAATCTTAGGGCTTCCATTTCGGCGTCTCGCGTTCATCATCCAGGTCAAAACGTTACTATCTGGCCGGCTCGCAAGCCGAAACGAGTGGGTGCGGCACAAAACGTCCTCGCGCTGCGCTCTGAAACGCATTCATTTCAATGGCTTGCGCCGCGCGAGGACGTTTTGTTGCTTCTTTGACCAAAGCGCAAGCGGATCTAGACTGGAAACAAAACAACAGGCACGCCGCAAACACACGTTTCGGATTGCGAGCCAGCTTTGAGTGGATGACGAGCGCGAGACGCCGAAATGGATCAGGACGCATGCCGCGTCCTGTTGCAAAAGTATGTGAAAAAACTACAAAGTTTGCTAGGACAAAAAGACTGTTAATCGCGCGATAAAAAAATTAACGCGGTTAAAAGGGGTTTGCGTTAATGCCGTTAATAACGCGTTAAACTGACAATTCATAAAATTATTTCTTTTTAATATGCTGCTAAATGTGGTTTGTGACTGTTTACTCCTAAGCCCTAAGCTACATTTGAGCATCATAAGGTAAGATGCAGGTTTTTGAGCTGCCGCGTGTAGTGAAATATACAGTGTTTTTAACATTTCTATGTTATACTGTAAGTGTAGAGCAGCTTGGTTGCTTTCTCAAATTACAAGATGCTCAAAAGTTCACAATAAAGTAGTTTCCCAAACCCCGGTCAGGCTGTGGCACTAGATAAGCTTGGCTGCCCTCTTACCCCTAGGAGATCTCGGCCATCTTCATCCAGAGGAGGCACCACTTTCGACAGGTCCTGTCGGGCCCACTTGGGAAAGGAGGGTTTGTAGTCTGGCATTGAAGTGACCCCAGGCCATATGGACTCATCCGGAGTGCCCAGAGTTCGAAATATTCGGAAGAGCTGGTCTATTTCAGAATCTCCAGGGAACAACGCTCTCCGAGTAATCTGGTATGAAAAGACAGAAACATCTTAAGCCTTCAATAATAGCAAGCTGATAAGATGTGTACATAAAAAAATATATATACCATTTCAGCAAAGATGCAGCCCAAACTCCAGATGTCGACAGCTGTGGAATAATATTTACATCCCAGGAGAATCTCTGGAGCTCTGTACCACAATGTTACAACCTATGAAAAAGAATCAAATTAAGGCGGTTACAGATTGAGATGGCCATTTCAAAACACTGCTTCATGAAGCTTCGAAACCTTTATGAATCAATGGTTCGGACGGAGCGTGTATCAAATTGCCAGAGTCATGTGATTTCAGTAAACAAGGCTTCATTATCCCATGAATCATGAGGAGTCACTGAGAACCAATGAACAAGTGCCTGTGGGTTCATATCAGTTTTATACATCTGTAGACGTTTTAATTAGACATAAGTATTATTAAAAATGAATGGTAGTTGATAGTCTCTTATTGGGCTGTTTGGCTGAGACATTCATAGAACAAACCCCGAAAATTAATAAAAGAACATATAGACACTTGATAATGTTATTAGATTATTGCATAATTGCATTTGAAAGATTTTACATTCAATAAAACATTTGCAATAGATTTGTAAAAGTTGCTTTTATGCACGTTTGCACTGTTCTGACCACTAGGGGTCACAGTGGAGACGGGGTCGGATTGACTGGTTGATAACAATAGCAATTCATTCATTATTCCCAACTGAAGTTTATACTTACACAATATATAAGAGTCAAGCAGGATCTAAGAATATCTTGGATTTCTTAATAGTAATACATCTAGGCACATTGCTCCAAATAAGCAAACATACATCTGTGTTATATAGATTCTCATTTTCATATAATAACTGAATCTTATGTTGTGTTCTGTGTTGTCACAGGACGATTTTATGCAGCAGTAAGTGTCCATTATATTTATATTGAGTGGATTCTAACTAACTGTACCACCTCTGATTGGCCATTGCGATCATATGCTCAACAGACATGTGTGTGATTGGCTAAAGGGTGTTAACAGAAACATTTGGCGCTCTTCAGAGAGCTCACACACTCACGGGAGCGTTTAAAAGCAGCAAAACATACTTGTGAGACGAAAAAGAGGAGTGAAATTAACTTAATATTTATAAACTGGTGGTTTCTTATTGTCATAAAAATTTTGCCTGTCTCCCTCAACATTTTCTTTACGTTCAGTCCAACTCGCTTTAGAGACTTACAGTTGCATCTTTCTTCCAGCTTTCTTGATGGTGATTTTATATTTGACAACTATTTTAAAACTATACTTGCATCTGCTAAGTAGTCTGTAGAGCTGCATGATTAATCGATAAAAGACGGGGATCTTGATTTAAACACAAACAGTCTTACAACCACAGTATCATTATTTTTGTTACAATAATTCAAATTATCACCGAGATTGCTTCAATTACATTGTTTCTGCCCCTCACCTCATGTGTATACGTCCGCACAGGTACACCAAACGCTCTGGCCAGACCAAAGTCAGCCAGTTTGATCTCGCCCTGAGCGTTGATCAGGAGATTCTGGGGTTTGAGATCCCTGTGAAGAACCCGATGGGAATGACAGAAGGCCAGTCCCTGGAGCAACTGGAACAGGTAACTCTGATGTACAGATACACAGACAGACACGTTATTTCCCTACATTTGTCCATTCCCACACCTTCTTGGATGTTTAATAGTTGTGGGCTGCATTTCCCACAAGCATTGTAAGCCCTTAAAGGGGACATATCATCCAAAATCCACTTTTTAAGCCCTTAAATGCATTTTGTTGTATATAGGCTCTATGCACGATCGCTTCCATATTTGTCTCAGCACGCCCACTCACTTCCGGTGCTGCGTCAGTCTATGGTCATAAGCCGGTTTTGCGATAGGTGGAAATAGTGTCAAATTACACTCGCTGTTTATAAAAACGTCCTCCGGTTAACGTGAATGATGTTAACAACACTGTGAGGCAGTTAGCTGTCACGCAAGAGTAAAAAAGAGAAGTTATTTAAATTATATATTTCGAGCCAAATCAACAACTTTGAGTGTTAGTATTCTCTCATATCGTACGAAATTCGACTAGCGAATCAGCGTTTCTAAAATCGTTGTCTCAGTTTCTGAGAAAACGGATTTTATTACAGTTTTGCCGCCTATACACTTGGCCTGCAGAACGCGCTTCCGGAAGTAAAGACGCTGACTGAGATTCGTTCGAACACACGTCAGCAGGGTTCGTGCATAGAGCCAATTTGGAGTGTTTATAAGTACAGAAAAGATGAAATTATTCTCTTCAGGCGCTTCGTTTATATCTTTATATTCTGTTTTGGTCATATTTTTCAACCTGTTCAGATTTTTCTGTTTTCTATTACGTTTTTTGAACAATTACGTCACAGTATTTGCAGCGGAACTGCCAAATAAGGACATCGACTACCGGTCCAACACTTCGAGCAATCCGCCATTATTATTTCTCGCTCCGATTTTGTAGTCCAAGCTCAATGATGCAGAAGTTACGAGAGGGCTAGTCAAAATGTTCGGTTGTTGGATGTAGTGACCTGAAGCACTTCAAGGATTCCCACTTCAACAACCTCCGCCAGTATACAGAATGGTTTGCCGATCGACTTCGTCTGAATGAGGGGTAAATTCCTTCTATCATTTAGCTGCTGTGTTTGCTGATGCTTTTCTAAACGTAAGTTATCATATTATTATCAATACAGATTTTCAGTGGTAAGATTAGACTGTAGTCATTTATCTTGTCAGTGTGCTTGTTTTAATAAGAGAAATAGTCGACTTTCACTAATAACACAACATAGTTAACTTAACTTTACATACCACTGCATCCATATGAAGACGTTCTGCAGGTTCGTCGTCGTCTTTTTCAACTCGCTCGCTCTGGCTCGAATACGTAACGCTTGATGGACAAGTCTTCCGTTGTTGACATTTTGTTAACGTGTGAATAAAAATGTTCTTTGAAACTATAGTAATCGTATATCTCTTATCAAACTACAATAATGGCTGAACGCGGGGAGTTGAACCGAACGTGAACTCAGCGACCTGGAGAGCGTGTGGGGAAAGACGCAACTCCTTTTTATTTAAAGGGGACGCTTCGAAACGGGTTGCTCACAGAAGCACATCAGAAAAGATATAGAAAAGGGGCCTGTTGAGCTATAATAATGTGGAATTCAGACCCAAGCATTGCAGTTATGCTTTATATAGACCACAAATGTATGATTTATAAGTAAAATTTAATGAAAGCATGATATGTACCCTTTAATAGTAATACGTCACACCCGTATTGTTTTTTTTCACACACCTACCACTTAGTGGGCGTCAAACCTGTTGTCTCACAAAAAGACCAACGTAAAGGATAGGTCAGGTTCTGCTTCATCATTGAAGGATCGAAGTGGTCATTTTTTAAACTGGGGTTAGTTACCCCACATATTATGTTTCTTGGGTCTGCGCTATTCCCTTCAAAAGCAAACAAACTAGCACATCTTTGTTTGTTTCTTTAAAGAGATTCTCCACAGGTTTTTCATATTAAACTGTATTCATATTAACTAAGACGAGTTGATACACACCTCTCTCGTCTCTCGTCTCAATCGCTCTGTTTTGCCGCGAAACTTTGGTAGCATTTAGCTAAGCCCAGTTGATTAAATATGGGCCAAAAAGAGAAGCGACCAAACACCTCCACATTTTCCCTATTTAAATACAGTTGCACGAGCGGTGTAACTCGACCTAGGATGGTGACACAGAATAAAATGTTGCGCTTTTCTAAGTGTTAAATTGATAACTATAATGTATGGCGGAATACCACAGCAAGTGCTTTGGAGCACTTCGACTCGGCGTAGTAATATCATCACTCGTGAAAAGTCCTCTCACCAGCCCCCACTGCCTCTCCCCCTCCCTCTCATTTCCGTCAATAGAACCAAGCCGCATTGTTGCAAACTGGCCGTTCAGCCACAGTGGTTAACAATGTCACACACATGGTGGAGTAATAACTTCTTTTTGAATTAATGCTAGATTTATGCTATGGAAATTACGCAAGTTACTTTGCTTTATTTTTCAGATTTAATCATAGGCTCGTTCTTACGTACTTGAACACGTTCACACATGCACGCGCTTCGAAAACTACGCTTTATATCTCTTGACAAACTTAAAGACGTAAATGACATTTGTATGCATTTTAAACAAAAGACACATGTTGTACTAAATGCCAGCTTGCTTATTTTGCTCAACATAAGGATTTATTAAGTCCACATGTCATGCAAACAAGAAACTCGGGAGACACCGAATCGTTGAACTGTGCAGATAACGATGGAACTTGCGGACATAGTTGGCTAACGATGCTTTCGGAAACGCACCCCGGTATGCTTTCGAATCGCTCTCTTAGTACTCTGATGTCAAACACCGATCGGAACTCCTGTCCAAAGACTGTCCTTGCTGACAAAACTCATCAGACCTAGACGGATCACAATGACCTATTTTTATCCAAAATGGCAAATTTCCCCAAAGGTGACTAGCGGTTTTTGGACTAACAAGGAAGTTCTGAAACATACAGGATGTTAAATAGTACAATGACCCCTTATATGTAAAAAGATCAAGTCTCTGTTGAAACTCACCTTCACAAGTGGCAAGGATATACCAGAAACAGAAGACGAGTCCATAAACCTCTTCAGGTCTTGGTGAAGAAATTCAAACACCAAATAAAGCTTATTTTCTGTGTGTATCACATCACGCAACCTGTGGGCGAGAAAACTGTAAGACTCAAGAAGCCTTCGGGCAGTTTGTTTCGAATTGTGCATTGACTACATCGTGATGTCAAACAATGGGTTAAAATCATGAATAGGACAAAGGTTTAGACATTGCTCATACTTGACTATGTTTGGGTGATTGAGCTCTTTAAGCAGAGAGATCTCACGTATGGCAGTGCTGGGAACACCTTCAGTCTCCCTGAAACCAACAAACAATCATGTCATTCAAACACATCGCTCATCTAAGACAAACATCTGTTTATATGAAGCTCACAGCCAATGAAACAGCCCTCAAACGTATAGACCGTTAAATTAGTCATGAAAAAGCAACATTTATCAATATAGGTTCATATTAATTTCCTGTTGCACATATAAACCTTTCTAATGATTATAAACAAACATGAATTAACAATGAACGGCAGAACATTTTTGAAAACATTACTATTTTTAATGTTTTTGGCAGAAGTCTCTTATGCTCATCAAGCCTATAAAAACATATTAATAAATCAGCATATTATAATTATTTCTGAATTAACATGTGATACTGAAGACTCTTCATCACATAAATTACACATGAATAAAATAGAAAACTATTATTTTAAATTGTAATAATATTTGAAAATTGTACTGTTTTTTCTGTATTTTTGACCAAAATAAACATAGGTTTGATGAGCATAAGAGACATCTTTTAAAAACATTAAACGTGGCAATGTTTCCCATACTGTAGCCTACATTTACAATTGAGCTGAATATATTATAACAGTTAATGTGTTATGAACAAACTTCAATGAAAAACATTATATTTATGAAACTATCAAAGAAATGTTCATTGTTTGTTCATGACAGTAATGTTTACATAGTGAAACTTTATAAAGTGTTACCATTAGGCTATCATTTGCGTGTAAACGAACATTAGGTGTTTAACAATCCTGAACTTTAGAAGTGTAACAGCTTTGACAGAGATTAAATGACTTTTAAAAGCACTTATTCTCGTAAATAACGGATGAGATCCGTCTATCACTCGTAAACATAAAACAAACATTGGCGTGATCGCGTCACTTAGCGGTTAACTTACCGTTTGGATTGTGACTGAGTTATTTTAAACCTGAAAGGCTTCTCAACTACATTAAACTAATGACAAACACTTAACTTACGTGTCTAATCGTATTTTCTTCAGGGCAACTGTCTCTCCGGTGATTTTATTCTTGGCTTTATAAACCACCCCGTATGTTCCCTCTCCAATCTTCTCCACTTTCTGAAAGGACTCCATGTCAAACTCCCCCTTTTCCGGGGACACTTCCACTCTAAATCTATTAAAAACCAGAGATGTGTGGCGAGAGTACTTTTAGTTGCAAAACCACGATCAGAAACATTAAAATCGTTTATTTGATACGTAAAAATACAGGGGACCGAAAATCATGACACAACTTAACATCAATACCGCCAATTCCCGCGTTTCAAACAACACGCCCTCGCGACAAAGCACAAATACAGGCCCCGCCCTCCGAGGAAACGTCAGCCTTCTGGCGTAAACCAATGAACTGAGTGAAACAACAAAGGCCTCCTACGTTACGTAAAAAACGACTACACTTAAAACACGTATGTACGTCTAACCAATGAGCAGTAATAACGCCCCGCCCTCTTTACGGTTTACGCCGGGGATACAAACGAACGCACAAGCACATATCAGGGAAGAAATATTATAAAATAAGCGGAAAAAGTCATAACTATGTGGTAAACTCGAAATTATGATATAAGTCCTATTTATGACATTAACTCCAAATTATATGACACATGTCATGTCCTATTTTTATTTTTATATCATGAGGAGTATATGAAATAAAGTCGCAATTATGACATACTGCAAAATAATTATGAAATATTAAGTCCAAATTGACATACTAGCCCTACTATTTGTCTTTCATATCATAATTAGGTTGTAAAAAGTCCAAATTATGAGATAAAGTCGAAATAATGACATACGCTTTAAATTTAGACTTTTATAACATAGTTAGGATGTAAAAAGCATAGAAAGTCGAAATTATGTCATAATAAGCAATAATTAAGTCAAAATTATGACAGCCTACTACTCCCTAATTTTTACTTAAATAATTATGATGTAAAAAGTCTAAATTATAATACTTATGACATATTAAATCAAAACGATGACACACTACCTCTAATATCTGTCTTTTTATATCATAATTATGATGTAAAAAGTCAAAATTATGCGATAGTCGAAATAAAGAATTACTACGCCTTAAATTTAGACTTTTATATCATAATTATGATACAAAATGTCGAAATTACGTCATAATGAGCAATAATTATGATATATTAAGTCGAAATTCAAGCCTACTACGCCCTAATTTTTTACTTTTACATCATATTATGATGCAGTAAAAAGTCAAAATTATGAGATACAGTCAAAATTATGATATACTAAGTAGCCTAATACTTATGACATATTTATATCATAATTATGACATAAAAAGTCAAAATTATGAGATAAAGTCGAATTTATGACATACTAAGTAATTATTATAAACCAAGATTAAAAAGTCTGAGCTAAAATGATTATTTATATGATGAAATTGTTTGTTTATGAGATTAAAAATATAACATGTCATAAATTACTTTTTATGGCTTTATTTTAACTTATCATTTCATCATTATGACTTAGCATGTCTTCATTTTGGCTTCCCGCACCGATAGATTTTGTGAGCGCACTCTGTAAGAGTCAAGTCAAACCACATTTATACATTAGGCCTACTTAATATATTACAGTTTCAAAGCAGCTTCGCAATATTATGATGTTAAGCGAAATTATGAAACGAGGCAGCTCTACAAAAGACAACAGTCAGTGTCATTATTCTGCTCAATTTAGTTCAATGCTTTATGTATATGATTCAGTGTAAATAAATACATAAATAATAAATTATGTTGTCATTTGGCTTTATGCACAGTTGCACTACTTCCTGAACTTCAGCCAGCTCCTTGTTTCCTGTCTGCCATTATTGGGTAAAATTGATTAATTCAGGTGTGTCTGATTATTGTTGCCATGACTACTGAGGTCAAGCACACCTGAATTAATCAATTTGGCCAATAATGGCAGACAGGAAACAAGGAGCTGGCTGAAATTCAGGAAGTAGTGAAGCTGTGCATAGCTTTGGAACAACTTTAAGTTGAGTAAATTATGATTTATTTGTTATTTTTGGATGAACCACACCTTTAAATAACGCCCGACATCATGCTTTGTCTCTTCTGACCAACCGGTGGCGCTGCAGGCTTGTTCTTGAACACATTTAAACCGGAAGGAAGCCGATTTCAAAATACAAACCTCTTCAAGAAAATGGCGGAAGTCGTGGAGCTGCATAAACTCAAGGTAACAGACTACTACAAAGAAATGATTTACTTTCTACTTATTATTTCCATATGACTGTAACAGTAAGTGGTTCCTAGCAGTGCAAAGTTGAATTATGATGATTATTTAATAATAGATATAACGTTCATTCAGCACTTCTGTGAGCTTCCAATAGACAGACAGCCTCTTTCGTTCTTCGCTTTAAAACACAAGTACCTATTTACCTAAACAGCATTTTAGCTCTGTCTTTAAAACTCTAATAAAAAGACTTTTACTTTGTTACCATTCATTGAGATCATGCACTGACTCTAAGTTACTCCTGCAGTGATTTGTTTAATTAATAAAAAATAATAAATCCCAACAACAACACACGTGCATGTCCATCTAAAAAGTGAATTGTAACAATAGACATCATAGTCTTAAAACAAGTTAGCTGCTTGCTTAACCATCATACCTCACCAATACATAGTAAGCTGCTTTATTACACCTAATTTTGGGCGTAATAATGGTATTAAAATCTAGTGAGCTTCTTGTATAAACAATGACATATTGGCCATTATAAGTACATATGGCCACAAAATGTTGTTTTACTGAGATGAGCACATAACACGCCACCTACTGTAGTCTGTGTCACAACACAAGCTAATATTGTAGCTTTACTTTTGTTTTTTTTAACGTAGTTGAGATTTTTCATTTTTGGTCTTTCACTTTTTTCATTCATAAATAACAATATAAAATTAAATGACACCATGAAAACAAATCTGCCTGTCTTTTTTGTCCTTCTGTCCATCTGTCTCTCTCAATCTGCCATTCAGTCTGTCTATTTTTCTTTCTGTCAATCGTTCTTTCAAGAAATGTCATATTATTGTTTTCAGTTTAGTTTAGCTCTTTATGGACTGACAAAGCACAGATTCTGACACCGCAGATGTGTTATTTGTGCTTGATAAATGTCACTCCAGTCATTAAAAGGATGTAATCTCCTCAGTTGGCTGAGCTGAAGCTAGAATGCACTGCCCGAGGGCTGGATGCCAAAGGAAATAAAGGAGATCTGATTGCCCGGCTGCAGGCTTACCTGGAAGAGCACGGTAGGGGTTTTCTAATGCAAGATATTTGACTTCATGGTCCAGTTCTTTATATAATTTATGATTCACAACCCATCATGCACCAAATTAAGTAGTGAATTGATATGCGGAAACTGACATGATTTTCTCCTTAAAATGTGTGTGTGTTTTTAGAAGAAGTGAATGAAGAGGAAGTTCTGGGAGAGTTTGGGGATGGCGATGGTGAGGCTGAGGTAAGATATCCTGGATGTAATGCATTTCCATGGTAGTTTCAGGGCAAAGCTCAGTTTTAATTGCTTTAGTGTTATTTTATTTAAAAGGAATACAGTGTGTGTGTGTGTGTGTGCACTCTGAAGTGCTCAACCAGTTTACACTTGGTATTAACATCTGTTTAGCTGACTGATCACACGTTGCCACGATTTCGAGGTAAAATGATTTATCCGTGCACATTGTTATTTAAAAAAAATATATCAATTTGCCTTCTTCATCCGTAATATTGAATTAGAATAACCAGTTCCCTGACAGTTCAACCTGTCACTCTCTTGAAATCCACCAATGGCAAACCAGAAACTTCCCACCATCTAATCAATTCTCCATGGACAATATCAAGTCCCTAATTGCCCTAATTGTTTTTTTTCTTACTCGAGGAGTGTTTCACTCAGATATTGTATACGTCAGAATAGGGAAGAAAAGACTATCACAACTTTAAAGTAATCATGAGGTCTTAGCCAGGTTTCGGTGTCTTGGGTTTTTCAATTTTAAATTCTGGCAGTAATGACTCTCCTTCATGTTCTTCCAACCCCGAAAGACTTTCGTTCGTCTTCGAACGAACACAAATTAAGATATTTTTGATAGGCTTCCATAGGCTTCTTAAGGGATTGAAACTTGCCGGCTTAGAAAAGTTATTAAAGACATTGTTAAAATAGTGGAAATGAATAAAATAAAGTCATTATTTTTGTCGCTTGATAAACTTATGGTTGAGCCACTGTAGTCACTCGGACTATTTTAACGATGTCTTTAATAACTTTTCTGGGCCGGCAAATTTCAATCCCTTAAGAAGTCTATGGAGGAGTGATCCAGCTCTCAGATTTGTGTTCTGAAGATGAACGAAAGTCTTACGGGGTTGGAAGGAACAACATGAGGGTGAGTTGCAGACGCCACAAACACAGTCATCGTGATTGATGAGCTCAGCGTAACTTACTTCACATGTGTTTTAGGAGTCTTTTACCAAAGAAGAGAGCACTAACGAGAAGGAAGAGCTTAGTCCACCTGTAACGTAAGGATTTAATTTTTTTTACATTTCCAATTTAAGTCATCTTCCTCGATACATCAGCATTTTGTACTTCACAATATTTGTGTCTGGTTAAGAAAAGGCTAATTTTGCAATTAACCACTTAAACCTGGGGTTTTCAAAGACAGTTGGCCTCCCTTCTGACACACCCCATGTCACACCCCATTACAACCTAGCCTAAAATAAGTCCAATCTTCTTCAGCAATTATTTAAGCAACCAGTCAGTAATAAAATAAGTAACAGTGTTCTTTTTTTCTTTTGTTGTTTAATTAACATTAATTACACGGACTGCATCAGGTTTATTAGGCTGCTGTCACTTTAAGACTGAATGCTGATGTATACGCATATCTGCTATTCTCCCAAATGTTTAACTGTACTGAACACCTAGCCATTTGTTTTTATGTGAGCTAATTGTTTGCTTATTGTGTTCTTGATTTCAGGGTGGCGGAGAAAAAGCTGGTCAAGATGAACCCTCCTGCTACAGTTGGTGAGGTAATGAAAAAACTTTGACTAAGACCAAGTGAAGCATTGATTTATTTGAACTCTTCAACTATTGAAATAATGAAATCGTTGAAAAATGATTCATTAATATAAATTCAGTTTGATTCGGGAAACCATTTCAACTGGTTCACTGAGTACTAGTTTGGTTAATATAGTCACTGAGTATTCACTGCAGGCTTACTTCCTCTGGTTGTTTACATTATTGTCGTGAGGTATTTAGTGTCGAATGCGCTCTTGTTTAATCTCTTACAACTGTGTCGATTGCAGAGGCTTCAGAAGAGAGCGGAGCGCTTCAATGTCCCGCCGAGTGGGGACACCAAAAAGGCGGCGCGAGCAGCAAGGTTTGTGTTTTAACAGAGGAAAAAATGTCTTTAAGAGAGTTTGAACAGTAACTTTGCTATGATCATTCGTGCTATTGTGTGGCTTATATTTTTTGCATTGGCTTTACATTTGTATCTTGTAGCAATATGTTAAGTACTACTCTTTTGGCGCACAGTGTGTAACAGCGACTGACACAGCAAGCCTGGTTAGGTTTAGGCGCTTAGTTGTGTTGGTTAAGTTTAGGGTAAGAGGACTACGCCAATGAGAGTCCTCACTAAGATAGATGTACAAACCTGTGTATGTGTGATATAATTGTTTTGAAGCATCCTTAAATCTTAATTCTTTTTCTTGTTTTATTAGGTTTGGGTTGCCAGACCCTGAACCTTCTAAAGGTGAGTTGGTGTGCATCTCAAAAGTGTTCTAATGCTACATTTCACACATGTCTACAAATATACAGCTGTTATTGTTTGTTTTTATTTTATTAAGTTCTGCTCGTTTTTGTTTTGTTAAAATTTGATGCTGTTACAACAAACCATAGTTAAGACCATGATGAGAATCAGTACAGTATATATGCCACATAATTCATCTTTTATTTCCACACATTAATTGTCCATTTACACATCTTACCATTTCCTAAAAATAAGTAAAAAGTCATAACATTCAACAATCCGTCAGTTTTAATTCTGTTTATTTGGTTAATTTAAGTCTTTTTATAAGAAAATTAAGTAGTAAGTTTACATAATTTACTTAACAGTTATGAAATATAATATTTTAATGCTAATTCCTATCTTTTGTAAGTTCCAACCTGAGTAATGTCTACCTGGTGATTTTTTTTTTCCTTAGTACAGTTTATCTGTGAAGCATTAATGTTGATAATGTGATAAATAAAAAACCGGGAATAGGCCATTAATTGTAAATTTATTAAGCAATAAAACAGACTCCCAGATTAAACAAGACTATTTACTTCAGACGGGCCCATACGTCAGTCATTTGCAGTCAGACATCCGTACTTGCACTGTGTTTGTTGTGTGCAACAGTTTTGGGGTGTGTGTGTGTGTGTGTGTTATCTGTGTTGTGGCACCTAGTCTCTTTCTTCAAATTAAAAGCTTTGTGTGGTTAATGGCCAATAAATAAAAATTAATGGATCTGTCCATCCAGTGATGTTGTTTTTTTTTTGTTTTTTTTTCGTTTAGGAACTTCAGCGAAAATAAGTGTAAGTAATTTCCTTGCAAACTTTGAAATTGGAAATAACCGACTTAAATCTGTGCAAAATCACTTTTAAACATGCCACTCTCTTTTAGGTTGACGTTGAGGTATTAAAGAAGAGAGCAGAACGTTTTGGCATGAACGTCTCCTCAGTTTCTAAAAAGGTAACTTTTTTTCCTATTTTATAAACTGATCAAAAAAATCTTGGAGACAAATGAAATATAACATATGCTAAAATATTTTTAAAGCACAATGAGAAAAATATTTGTTCATAGAGCAGATAAATTGTCTCTCAAAACAAGGAATTCTGAACTTCTTGAAACGAGTCGTCTAACTTCCCACTGAACCGGGGTTTAGTAAAGGGGGCGTTTCCCCCAAGGAGGCAGTGTCGCCTCCAGCAATTGGTTAAAAAAAACAAAACAATCCTCTGACTTGTACTGTTAACAGTGGACCAATCAGAGCAGAGTAGACCAATCACAATCCATTAGTCACGATTTACAAATAGTTGGAAACATTTGGGATATTGTAAGTAATCAACTAAACAAAATATATAACATTGGCCTAGTGGTTTTTGGATATTTTACTGCAAAAATCCTGCATATTGTACCTTTTAAGCTTGGATAAATGCAAATCTATTAGTGTTGGCGCGATACTGGATTTTCTAACTTTGATACGATATCTTGAAAAATAGATTTTTCGATACCACACCATTATATATTTTTAACATTATTGTAATTTTAAATATTAATATTATTTTTTGTCCATTGTGTGATCACTCAGTGTATTTGTGTTTTTACATTGAGGTAATTGTGTTGTGCAGACGCTTACACACAGCACAGAGAAGCTTGATTTCAAACGCTGAATACAAAAAATACAAGAGCTCAGTCCGCTTTGAGTGTGAGCATGAAACCTTTGGAAACGAGTCAAATTGTTATGGTAGTTTTTGTGTGTTTTCACAGGTTGAGGATGATGAAAAGCTTAAGAAGAGGAAGGAGAGATTCGGCATCGTCACGAGTGCAGCCTCCGCCGGAGCCGAGGATTCAGAGGTATGAGTTCTGATCAGGAGAAGCCAGACACTAGAAGTCTTAAAGTGATACTCCACTGTTTTTTCATATTAAACTGTCACTTAACTAAGACGAATTGATGCAGACCTCTCTCGTCTCAATCGCTCTGGCGTGCGAGACACTTTGTTAGCACTTAGCTTAGCCCAGTTCATTCATTAGGATCCAAGCAGAGAAGCGACCCAGAAAAATACTCATTAGTTTCTTCAATTTGCGTTTGTACAGAATAAAACAAAATTAGTAAAAGAACAAATATTGCAGTACGAAATATCTCCATGCCGAGCCTTTTTTTGGACTTTTTGATTTCCCTACTTGAGAATCGTTGCCCAATGAATGGACGACCTTAGCACACGTGAGGTTTTTTTTTACAAATTTTGGTTCACTTGCAAAAAGAGCAGTGTGAAAGCGAACCATACCAAAAATAAAATTATTATTATTTGGTCCGGACCAAAGCAAGTGAACTATCGGACTTTCCTGGTGTGAATACAAAATTGAGGCGCTGTAGACCTGTTAAGCCATGTTACGATCTCGAGTTTCTCACTGTGTAACTTTTCTCCTCACCCTCTTCCCTTTCTTTCTCTTTCAGGCAAAGAAGCGGAAACGTGCCGAGCGGTTTGGAAATGTATAGACAAATGGATCTGATCTTTTTTTTTATTACTTTTTTTAAAATGAAGACTTCTTGATTGATTTTGTGATACACATGTAATCCCTGTAGTGCTGTTTTTCTTTCTTTCTGCTCTTTACATTAAAAGTTTCCCCATTCCTTACTAGATTCTCTCTTTTATCTGTCTTGATGTGCTTGATTGAGGATTTGTATTGTTTGTCTTATGTGTTTGAGGTCTAAAGATATTTATATGCATCCTTTGGGGTTATATCAGGAATGCATTGATACATGAAATGCAACAAAAAAAAAATCATTTCACTTTTAGTGTCCTTGTTAATTACTGTAGTAATAACAGTGAATTGTGCATAATTACATCCAACTAACTCCCCAACCTCCTCCTAACACTATAGTAAGTATATGTTAATTAATAGCACTTAATTGTATAATTACACTGTAAAAATGAAACCTTAAAATTAAGTGTAACCTAAAAATTTATACGTCTATTTTGATACTGTTAGCTAGATCTGCACACAATGTCCGTTGGTAAACTGAAATGCCAATTACTTGTATAAAAAAACTGGGATTGTTAAACAAAACGTTTTACACTTTTTTTAGGGGTATTTAATTTAACCTCACCGCATACTACAGCTCTTACTAAGCGTTTCTGAATGATAATTTGCTACATTTTTTAACTTTATACACGTTTGTTTTACACAATAGCATCTGACTGGCAACAATAGCAACTGACTGGCTACTAATGTCATACTCAAACAGCGTTGGCATTAGTTTACGTTCTTGATCAAATCGAAAATAACGTCATAAAGCATATATGAAAAATACGTTTAAAACTTTAGTACTTACACAAAATTCAGGTCCATAATGTTTGTACGCGTTTGTCGTAGACACAAAATAGCATAACTAGTAGACTAGTGGCTATAAACCTAACGCTGGCATTTGAAAAAAATAAAACACAAGGCTACGTCTGGAATTATACATGCAAATACATTTAAAATGATGAAGTCTTAGCCTACTTACAGGTTGTGGCCTCTGGTATTAAAGTTGGAACTGCTTCATGTTTACAGTTTCTTGTTGAATCCGGTGTTGAATTCGTGGAGATTCTGGAAGCTGTCTTCCGTAAAATGCGCAGCACAGAGAGCTAGATTACAGGAACATAATTCTCCTTAGGTAATCTCTTGGTCTTCATCATTCCCTTTAATTGAAGCACATTTTGTTTGTCTTTTGTATCACAGGTCATAACCCTCCATTATAGACGACAAACCAAATCTGTTTACATTCACATTACATTCTTTTATTTGAAGATTATACTGACACGTGAACTTCCGAAATATTGTTTCTGATGTTTGTTGGATATCCAGAGTTAGTGACATTAAGTCTACACATGATGTATTCAGTTAAGGCAGTCATGTTATGCACATATATGTTAATAGCACCATCGTATACACACAATACTGAGTCAAACATTTGCTGATTATTCACTACACTACAAGCATCACTCTAAATTTTTCTCTTAGAGTCCCTTTAAAATTGCGACACACAATCAATAACTCAAGCATTTTTTTTTTTTAAATCTAGACACTCTTATCTCCTTGACCGTGTGAATCTTTCTTCTCATCTCGGTTCTTTTCCTTTGTAGATTCTTTCACCACCTGAGCAATGAGCAAATGATTCAATCAGATGTTTCCCAGATAGCAATATAGTGTCGGCCCACATCTGGTGCGTGTGGATCACGACTATGTTGCTGTCTGTGTTTGTGCAAATATACATTTAACAAACAAAACCATTTAATGTAGGGAAGTGTAACATTAAACATAACTTGTGTGAATTATATGAAATATGGTCTCTTTTATTGTTGTAGAACTTCATTAGAATCACTAGATGTGCAGATGGAGTGCCTCACCTCTCCATCTCGAATCTCCACAGTCTTGATCACGACTTTCTTTTGAGGTCCAGAATCAGAAAATTGACCATAATCTGTTCAAAGACATCAAACAGCAAATATGATGCAAAGGTGACTTATGATTTAGTTGTAGAAAGATTTTCAAAATGTTGACACTGATGAATCATGAATGTGTTTTGGAAATGGTAGTTTTGAGTGGAGAGCTGGAAACAATTGTCTTCTGAAGCTTGACATTGTGATCGTAATAAATCAAAGTTTTTAGTGAAAAGGAGTAGATTTTCATGGATAGCGAGCTTCTGAATTCTGGGATTTAGCACATGGATTACTTTTATGCTGCCTTTATTTGCTTTTTGAAACTTCAAAGTTGTGGACATTACTTATAAACTGCAGTTCATTACTAATTACAAAATACGTGACATTAAACTTCAATAATCATAATTTTATTAGCATTGATGGTTCCATAAAGAACCTTTGACATCCATTCATTGAAAAAAGAAATGATATGATATGACCAATAAGTTATGACAATGTGTTCATGTTCTCATCAGTAAGCAATTATCAACTTTTAAGTTACACAAGATTCAACAAATTAAGATTCAACAAATTTAAGTCAGTTCAATGTAATTTTTAAGTTGAAATTACATAAACATCCAAGTTGATTGTCCTTAGAAACATTCAAATACAACGTTTTTTACAGAGGCGAAATCAGAACTTTCCACTAACAGGTTCTTTGAGGAACCAAAAATGATTATTCTATGGCATTAATATGCTGTAATATATATACTGTATATTATTTAAGGTTATTCTAACCAGAGGATAAATATAGGAACTGTTGTTGTCAAGTTTCATTTATAATGTTTCCCCCTGTAAACCAATATTAACCTTCATAATGTTATAAACCGTTACACCAAGAGCCATTTCAAGTAAAACCATTAATAAACAATCAAATCACTAATGACATGTAATGTTTATGCAAAGTTAATATTTCAAATAAAAACACTAATACTGATATAGCTTGTCTGTACGTGTGATTCTTGCCCCTATTTTAAGAACTTTTTATGTTTGAATGAATAATAATAATAAATATAGCTGCAAGTAGCCATTAAGGGGCCAAGCCAAAGGGCACGATATGTCACGCCACCATGGCTGGGCACATCAGACCAACCGCAACACCTAAAACCATATTCTGGACAAATGTGGGCAAAATAGTTTTGATTTATTTTTTAAAAAATACATAAAATAGAATAGAAATGAAATGAATGGGAAAAAAATTAATTTTGAGCAAACTAAAATAAGCCAAAATAAGACACCAGGTGACAGCAAAGTCACTTCATCTTTAGGTTTTAGCTCTAAGAACTTATTGGAATGATATTTTAATGTAGTTAAAAAAATAAAACATAAAAATAAGCATAATTTACATAGAAAATATGATACGTTTTGAAGTAAATTAATTCAAAAATACCCCAAAAATATAAAAAAAACACCATAAATGGATAGACAAAACTTTATCGAAGACAGTGACATAACATTTCTAATAAATAAAAATTACGATCACACCTGAGTCCTCTGTGCCCAAATTTGTCCACAATTACAGGATTAACGGCTATAAAATGAATACGGTTTGAGGGCTATGATGATTTTAGGCGAAATGCCTGAAAAAAGCATACTGTAAATACAGTCAATAGAAAAGATTAAATGGTTTATCACTGTCGACCAATAGGTGGCGCTATGACCAAATTGATGTGGTGTGGTCTGAGTGAGCTGGGAACGAGTGGGAAGCCGATATGAGAAAAATGGATATCATTCGATTCGGCATTATGGCACTTTTATGATTTTTGGACAAACATCAGAAAACATTTTATTTGTATCTCCAGACCAGTAGGTGGCGCTGTCCCGAAATGCAGCATGTGTCCTCAGGTCATGCTTGTGATGACATGGACCAACTTTGGTCTGAATACGATAAAGCTTTGAGGAGATACAGCCTTATGTCTATTTTTGCAAAGGCTACACAAAATTTGCATGGTTTTTTTTTTATACCGGTTTGACAAATCGACATGAATAACTTTTTATCTGCACGGTCTGAAGATGATCAGGTTAAATTTTTTGCGAAAATCAGAAAATTCAAAATGGCAAAAAGAATTTCATGATGAATTGAATCGTCTTTAGCAAAGAAATAAGAGGGGAAAAAATGTTTTTTGAGTTAGAGACTCCAAATTTGCTATGATGACAGCTGAGACTGTTCTCTCTCTACGTGCCAAATTTCAGAACTGTCCTGCAAGCGTTTCTATGAGCTGCCATAGACTCCCAGAGCAGAAGAAGAAGAAACTGAATAATAATAAGAACGCCAACGAATACAATATGTGCCTACGCTCCTTCGGTTCTTGGACCCTAACAAACACTCCAGGTCATTGGTTTATAAGCTATGATAGACTCACCACCACTGAACTGTCCACCACTCACTGAAGGCATTTTCATGATCGGAACCGTAATCCTGAAAGACAAATTGCAAAGGTCATCAGTTACCAGGAGTAAACCATGCAGAACTGTTGAAGTGTGTTACGGGCGTCACTCCTACCGATTTTCCTCTCCCTCCAGAAGCTTCCTGTAGGTGGCGATCTCGATGTCCAGGGCCATCTTGACGTTGAGCAGATCCTGGTATTCCCGCAGATGGCGTGACATCTCCTCCTTCAGGCGCTGTATCTCCTCTTCTAGACGCCCCACAGTGTCTTGATAGTTTCCAGCCTCTCCGGCGAACTGCTCTTCCATTTCCCTCATCTGCCTCGATAGAGCCTCATTCTACCATCAAAACACACGCAATTATGCATATAAATCAGGGAGTCGCAAAGACTTATTGTTTTTTTATAAAGCTAACTATAACAGGGCCGTAACCACCATAGTTATAATAATTAGAAATTACCAAAAAGTTACATTTCTGTGCCCATCAGGGCCAATCAGATCAAAGAAGGCGGGCCTTACTCAGTGTTGCCAAGTCCGCTTATTATAAGCGATTTTACGCTTGTTTTTCTGTAAAGTTGCTTTCAAATATTGGTAGTCGCGGTTCACGTTTATTTTGGGCTTGTTTCTAAAGAATAGTTGCTTATTTGGGCTTGTTCCCAGCTCGTTGCCAAGCCTATAGTTTTTACGTTATTTAAACATAGGAGTTTGTCTTGCCTGTTCCCTCTCTCCCTTTCTCAAATCAAATAGTTTTTTCCCCCACTCACATCCTGCTTCTAATTGGCTCTGACTCAGATGGCAATGAGTTCTAGCCAATCAGAGGCAGAGCAGGGCAATCGTTTTTTTTGTGTGTGTTTTTCTGGTTAGGAAAACGTCAGTGAGTGATGTTAATATGAAAATACGTGCTAGGACCGTCGCAACTGATAGTGACTGGACTGTTGGAGAGTTTTATATAATAATTTTATTTTAGATATTATAGTTTAATATCGTTTAACCCTAGACATGAAATTTTCGCATAGACATGAAAATCACTATTCAAACTTAAATGGTTGTAATTCAAGAATGGTCTTGTTTTAAAGAAGACATTTGCCAAATTATTTTTGAAGTGAAGTATTATGAAATTATGAAATTGAAACGGAAAAAAGTTATAAGTTTGAGTTTATGACAATTAATTATGTACAAATCTATATATTAAAAATATATATTTTACTCTAAAAGTGCAAGAAAATGTAAGCCAAAAATCTGAAGAAGTTTTGTTCCAAATTTTAGGTTGATATCTCAAAAATGAGCTTTCAGTCAGATTTTATTTGGGCGCAGAAAACCAACATGAGATCTAGATGGACAGCCAAGCTTCATTACAGAAGAAAAATAAACTGTACCGTGTGCACAGTTTTACAAAACTGCGCACAGTTTACCACGTTTATCTGTCCACGTCGATGTAATATGACAATCAGAGTTTAAAACTATCCGCCACGGATTATAAAACCGTGCACACGGTTTATTTATGTTTCTCGTCCCAGAACCTAGGAGGGCTCCGTAGAAAAAGCTCTTTTATTGTCTATGAGAAAAAGTCGCTTGTTTTGGGCTTGTTTTCACCGGCCTGGTTGCTTATTTGTCTAGTGAGATCTGGCAACACTGGCCTTAATGTTCACAGAAGACAAATGCTTTAGTTTTAACAGTGAGTACGGTTACACACAATGTCCAAAACCTGGTTACGGCCTTGAAATATGTCGACTACAGAACAAGAGTTTAGGGTTTCATATGTACAGTGTTCTTGAGAGAGTCAATGTCGTAGTTCTGGGCCTGGATCTGCCTCCTCAGGTCATTGGCCTCTTGTTTAGCCTGTCTCATTGCCTCAGCATTACGCTTGGCTGAATCGTTCAGGTCTGCAAACTAACAGAGAAAACACATGTAGATGATCAGTATGTATTTCATTATTGTGCTGTCATCGGTACAACACACACACTCACCTTGGACTTGTACCAGTCCTCAGACTCATGCATGTTCTTGGTGGCGATGGTCTCGTACTGAGCTCTGATGTCCCGAAGCGCTGCGGTCAGATCAGGCCCTCTGGACGTCTCCATCACCTCCATCTTCAGCTGCTGGTTCTGAACGCTCACATGCACATCTTGAATTTCCTACATGTTTTCAAAAATACATGCAATTATTTCATTTACATTTATTTCTCTTGGGTCTCAAACAGTGACTTAGAAGTACATTTTAAAGAACATTTCAGGTTCATTAAGAGACTTGCTGTAGTAATCAAGGAAAAAATTAATGTAGTTTAGTATTTAATATAGTAATCAAGAAAAAGTCGTTCCAAACCTGTAAGACTTTCGTACATCTTCAAAACACATATATTTTAATGAAATTTGAGAGAATAAAATAAATAAAAGCCTAAATTAAACCTGTTCCTCTCATAAAGCCATCATGTCTCTTCAGAAATTATTAATAAAAGTGTTAAAGTGGTAGTTGTGCTGTTGTCAATGGAGGAACTGAAATCTCATCAAAAAGATCTTCATTTATGTTCTGAAGATTAACGAACGGGTTCGGTCTTACATGAGGGTGAGAAATGAATGACAGAAATTTCATTTTTGGGTGAACTAACCCTTTAAAAGTAAACTTGTATAAACTAATAAGTGGGCCAATTGAGTCTCAAGAAATGTTGAACAAGTACAATTACTGGTACAATGAGTAGCTACTTTCTACATAAAAAAGGCTATCAATGAAATTTCATATCAATGAAATGATCCCAGAATATAAACGGTTAAAGGTTAAAGGAGTAGTTCACTTTTAAAAACTTTTGCTGATAATTTACTCACCCCCATGTCATCCAAGATGTCCATGTCTTTCCCTTTTCAGTCGAAAAGAAATTAAGGTTTTTGATGAAAACATTCCAGGATTTTTCTCCATATAATGGACTTCAATGGGAACCAAACGGTTCAAGGTCCAAATGAGAGTTTCAGTGCAAACTGTTCAAAGGGCTTTAAACGACACCAGACGATGAATAAGGGTCTTATCTAGGACCCTTCGAGTCATGACTCGAAAAAAGATTTGTTCATTTTGATAAACAAGTTCGAACAGGAGAGTCATGAACGCTCATCACAGAACAGAGCGAGGCGAGCATTTCAGCTTATAAAACTTAAACCTTTTTTATTTGGCATTTAAATGAGCGATCGTTTTGAAAGATGTGACTCTTATTCATCGTCTGGTGTCGTTTAAAGACCTTCAAACAGTTTGCACTGAAACTCTCATTTGGACCTTGAATCGTTTGGTTCCCAATGAAGACCATTATATGGAGAAAATCCTGGAATGTTTTCATCAAAAACTTTCATTTCTTTGCGACTGAAGAAAGAATGATATGGACATCTTGTATGACATGGGGGTGAGTAAATGATCAGAAATTTTTTTTAAAAAGTGAACTACTCCTTTAAGAATATAAACGGTTCATTTATGATCTATTTGTCTCTCACCTCATCATGCATCTTCTTGAGGAACTCGATCTCGTCCATCAGAGACTCGATCTTCCTCTCCAGTTCCAGACGGGCGAGTGTAGCACTATCCACATCCTTCATATACACACAGTCACACTTCAGTATGGGGAACACATCTTCACAATTAACTATGACTTTTGCCTCAATAAACTCCTACTTTAGTGCTTATTATTAACAGTTAGTAAGGTAGATGTAAAATTTAAGTTTTGTGTATGATATAAGGGATGCAGAATAAGGTAATGCAGAATAAGGCATTAATATGTGCCTCATAAGTACTAATAAACAGCCAATTTTATGGTAATAAGTAAATTATTAATAGTAAGTATTGGACTCTAAAACAAAGTGTTGCCATTACATTTATATCTGAAGAGTTCAGATGCAAAAGCCTCTAAGTGCCATTTGAAATTTTCTTCTAAAATGATCATTTTTATCAAGCTTGTATATTTAAGTTCAGTAATTTCACTTGAATGACAATTAATAGGTAATCCTCATTGCAATTTAAGTGAAATTACTGAACTTAAATATACAAGCTTGATAAAAATGATCATTCTAGAAGAAAATTTCAAATGGCACTTAGAGGCTTTTGCATCTGAACTCTTCATCTGTTTCTAGACATTATTAACAATGTAAACATTAGTAGCAGCACTATTATGTTTATTATATGATAGCACTTCATCTCTCCTTTTGAAAATTCTGTCATCATATACTCACCCTTGTGTCTATCCAAAACAATATGATGTTCTTTCTTCTGTGAAACATAAAAAGTAAATGATAACAGAATTTTCTTTTTTCTTCTCTCGCGGGCGAAGCCCAAAGACATTGTTAAAGGTGTGCAGACTTTATACCCACTCTATGATAATGACTGTGTAAAAATAATAAAGCTCAAGATAGCATTCAGTAGAAGTACATATTGTAAGATATACTTTCTATTATCGCTTTACCTTACGAAAGAGAGTCAGGTTATTTTCAGCTTCCTGTCTTTTCTGCATCTCCTCATTTAACCTGCAAACAATGAAGAGAAAATATAAGTCCACTTCAATAACGAGAATAAAAACCTTTTCCTTTTGGGAATAACAGAACATCAACTTATACATAAGTGTGCAGTTAGATTCACTCACTTTTTAAAAACAAAAAAAAAACAAAAACTTAGCATTAAAGGGTTAGTTCACCCAAAAAAGAAAGTTATGTAATTAATGACTCTCCCCATGATGAGACTAAAGAAACCGTCCTTGAAGACTATATGCCTGAAGTGGAGGTCGTAATATAAATATAAAAATCTAACCTGGCGGACCCTCAGAGAACCGATAAACTGATTAGCTTAAAAGCATCTGAGATTACATTAGTACCGGCTGGGAGAAATGTTCTTATGGCAAATTTAATAAGCTGATCATTTTACAGTCCAAACACGTAGAGGCAGTCCTACAGCTGCTGTATCCATTTCATAATATATTACTACCAATCTCAAAGACTCTTGCAATCCTCTCAGAGTGTGTGTTTAACTGCCCTAGTCGTGTTTGAGGCGTAGAGGAGATCAAGCCTTTGCTTGCATTTGGCTTGCTTAGCTTGGAACATTTAATATTCAACAATATTAACACCATTATATGAGACCTGAACTGAGCTGGATGATGGCATCACGGTTTCTGAATGGCAGCTGTATGGATAAATGAAACTAAATTAATGTTTTACCACAAAATATAATCATCACTGAACTTACTTAAGCAGGACTGTGACACTATTTTCTTCTAGATCTGCTGTATAGCCAAAACAAACTTTGCATTATTCTCCTGTTATCACTGTAATGCCTGGTTAAGATTACACGATTTTAGCTTGGTGGCGAAAACCCAAGCCTCATCTGACTTTAAACAGTAAAGGATGCCTTCACCAGTGTTCCAATCCTTGTGCATCCCGATTTTCCCATTCATCAAGCAAGTTGCCTTAAATTGCCTTAAAACATATAAGGTCCAGTCCAGTCATTTTAAGCCAAAATGGGGGTCAACCTTGCAACAAATTGCAACAGAAGCAAACTCAACTGGTTTTCTATCCTCAATATATCCTGAGTAAAAAATGTGTCCTGGAAAAAAAAAGCCCAGAAAAATCCCATTAGGGGAAAGTTTAGAAAAAGACCCAAATATATCCCATTCATACGCATTTTCATTCTTTTTCTCACGTGATAAGAGTAAAAATTAACCAGATAGGCCTATCATGAAAGTCACTGAGTTGATTATTTAAATCAAGACAAACAAAAAAATGTATTACAAGTTTTTTGCAATTGTTTGTTAGCACAAATGGTGCATAATCGAATTACATGTGCTAATTTGATGATGAAAATGTCTTGTAGAATTTTGTTGATAACAGTTTTTCCTCACTCAGGACATATTGAGGATACAAAATCAGTTGAGTTTGCTTCTGTTGCAATTTGTTCAACCTTCTTAAAATGACTGGACAATAATATTCATTTATTGAACGAAAGCATAATAATCGTATCCATTGGTATATGTTGGATAGAGTTACTTCATACTTTTTACCATACCATACCATTTTTGAAGAGGCACTTACCTTGTGTCCTCGGGGAAAACGCCCAGCATGACAGTAACTTTTAATCCTGTAGTTGTGAGGCGTGACGGAACATGGCGGACCTGATGCTGTCATTATTACCGTGAGCTGCAGATTCGTGTACACACTCAATTCGTGCACGGTGTGAAACAGCGACTACTTTAATATAGTTCAAAAAGTGTTGCGGTTACGGTAGTTTTAAACAGTGAGGCACATTTGTATGAGCTTTTGTGTTTTTACAGTAGCCTACACGCATTAAATTGGGTCTGTCACGATTTTGACTAAATATAAGGCTATGAGGCACTAGTTGTTTAAATGTCTCTTCCATTGTGAACCGCAAGTCTGGATGATGATGGGAGGATCCCTGCAGCGGTTTCTTTGTCTCTTTCATTCACTGCCACGCCCATGTTTCATGAACTTCATTAGGCTACATACCTAATCTTATCTAATCTTAATTACCTCTAATGAAATCTGCAAATTTCAGATATTCTCCACTAAAGCAAAGAGCTTTTCTTTTATACAAACTCCTCTGTATCAAAGTAAACATATTAGACATCCCAAGTTCACTGTTATGACAGGAAAATGCAATGCTTAATTCAAAATATTGTTGCTGTTTTTTTTTTGTTGTTGTTTTTTACAGTGCAGCCTACATACTCATTCGTATCCATAATATCCCAATCCATCCAAATAAATTGATATTATTATCCTCCAGAATCATGATACAACAGGTATCATTAAAACAGCAGTTGTCAATATATCAGCTGCTCAAAATATCCTCCCACACTTACAAATTACTGAACAAAACTGAAACTACTTACTGACTTGACAAAATTGAAAATTCTGTCTTCAGCCAAACACATATAGGCCAATTTTTTTTAACTTTTTTTGTCAATACAATAAACATACAATGACATGAGGGTGAGACAAAGCTAGTAAAAAATTATTTTTTTTGCATGAACAATCCACTTACACTAGTCACTGTCAAACATTAAAGCTCAGAAGTTTTCTAGAAATATGAACGATGTGCAGATGCATACACACCCCACCAGCTCACACACACACCTCTGCTTGAGCAAGGCCACATCTTCAGCCAGGTTGTCCCTCTCCACCTGCATCTGGTCTCGATCGTTGCCCATGAGCTCCATCTGCCTGCGCATCTCCCTCATCTCCTGCTGGCACAGCTCGTTGACCCGTCCCGACGGCCCCTGCTGCTGCTCCTTAAACTGACCCAACTCCAGAGTCAGCTTCGAGTTCTGCTGCTCCAGGTACCGCACCTTCTCGATGAAACTGGCGAAGCGGTCGTTGAGTTCCTGCAGTTCTCGTTTCTCGTTGCTGCGTGTGGTCAGGAACTCCTGGTTGACGGCCTCTGCCAGAGAGAAGTCCACTTTATCATACGAGAGCCGGGGGCCCGGAGCGCTGGAGCGGCTCCTGAAGTCCACAGAGCGGGCGGGTGTGGAGGAGGAGATGTAGCGGCCTCCTACGCGACTGGATACTGGGCTATAGACAGGCGCCCCAAAAGTGCGCTGATAAGAGGTGCGATATGAGGAGTGACTCATGATTTTGCCTCTAGTCCTTTGTAGTTTAGAATGATAAACTAGGGTATCTTCCTCTTCTTCTGGTCCGTGTGCCTGTTGTGATCAAAGCTGAGTCACGGCAGGATGCGAGACTGAGAGGCTTTTATAGATGAAGCTGGTCAGTTCATCTGAGCTCCACCCAGCCCAGCCCTTTCCCAGTCTCCTGAGCCCCTGATCTCATCCTCTATCATGTATCTATTCATCCATACGGTCAGTCACTCCCTCACAGGCACAACCTAGGCACTTCTCGGACGGTTTTCACTTGAAATGTGAATTAACCCTTTACCCCCCCTTTTTGATAATTGATATTAAAATGCACTATACAAACTTAAATGGTTGTAATTCAAGAATGCTTTGGACCTAAGTTTGGTCTTGTTTTAAAGAAAACAATCAGCAAATTATTACTAAAGTGAAAGCACTTCAAAAAATTAAAGTATGAAAAAGTTACGGAAGTTATAATTTACAGTAAATCAAATATACTTTATTAATATATATTTTTTAATATGAAATAAATATTTTACAAAAAATGTTTTACTGTAAAATTGCTATAAAATGAAAGCTATATATCTAACCAAGTTGTGTTCCAAATTTGAAGTTGATATCTCAAAAATTGAACTTCCCATGAGATTTTGTTTAGGCGTAGTACCAAAAATAGCCATCGGGTGCCATTGAATTCCATTGAATTTAATTGTATGCATTTTGCCATAAAATGAATAAATTTCTATCCAAATATCACTTCTGTCACTAAATATGGAACCTTGAGACTCCTTGATATGTGTTTTGTCAAGATTAGAAAAGGTTTTCATAATAAATTATGAAAGATGATGCCCAAAAGGGGAGGGGCCTAATTAAAAAATACCGTTTCTATGGTAACGCAACATCCAATTTCAAATTGGTTTTCACAGGATGAATTCTGAGTTCGTACGCTTAAAAATGACACCTAATTTATGATAACTACTAAAATATATGATATAATAATAAAAATATATTTCTACTTTTTAGAGGACTTCTTACCTTACTTTTTAATATATAATTAGGGCCCAAGCCCTGAAAGGGCGAAGGCCCTATTGTTTTCCTTAGGATTATTTTTTTTTTTTTTTTTTTTTTTTTTTTTTTTTTTTTTTTTCTAACGACTATCCGGGCACTTTTGGGGCCCTTAACATGCTCAAAAACTCTTGAAACTTTGCACACAGGTCAGAACCCGCGGCCATCAGAGCCGGGCAGAAGCTGGTACCCGGGCGTGGCAGGGCGGCTCGTCAGCGCCCCCTGGAACAGGGTCTGAACACTTTGTCCATAAATCAAACACGCTTGCATGTAATAATATGAAACTCGGTACACATGTCAATCTCATCGTTTCATATATTCATCGCACTTTTACTTTTTACCCCAGCCCAACAGGAAGTCAGATATTTACGGTTGTTTTTAAAACGCTTGCAATGGAATTTAATGTACTCCTCCTAGAGCATTCATCCGCATGGAACGAAACTCGGTCAGCCTGAAGTCAAGACATAGACGATCAAAAATTGCGAGGGGATTTTTGATATCTCGAACGGTTTGGCTGTGGCAAGGAAACAAAATTATGGTGAGAAACGTGAAACAGGAAGTGTGTCCTAACTTCAGCATACATTAACCGATCTTGATGAAACTTGTGTTCGCCGTAAGAGGACGATCACATGGATGTGACTATTGTGTGTCAAAGTTATAGCGCCACCAACTGGCAGCAGGAAGTGTGTCACTTTCAAAATGCTTTGAAATCACCCTCTTATTTTAACCCGATTTGCTTCAAACTTCATCTGTATAATGTAAACATACGGCAGATGTAGACCTGTGAATGGATTCTTAATATCTTTGAAACTGTTGCCGTGGTGACGCATCAAACTTTACCATTCTTTTAGGATGCTTTTGAGACCCTTAGCATGCTTCAAATTGCATGAAACTCCTCAGACACATCACATTTATTAGCCAGTAGACATGTGCAAAGTTTCAGAAACGGGCGTGGTGAGGGCTCAGTAGCGCCACCTTTTGACAAAAGTTTGGTTGTTAGTTTTATCTACAGTTACAAAAATCAGTATGTATATTGTACTCCTCAAGCCGGACAACTTTCTAATTGACACTCTTTAACTAGGACCCACAGAAAGTAAGATATGTTTGTTTGAATCTGGTCATGCTCCCTTTGAGCCTACATCTCTGTCTCTCTCTGTGTGTGTGTTAGTAGGGGGAGGGGCTTAACTTAACCATTTCAGTGCTGTGTGTTTTTTTCTGCTGTGTAATTTCTTAATACATTTCTTAAGCCTGAAGTTTTTATTTTAATTTTTATAAGTGAATGCATAATATAACCAGTTAAATTGTAGTGCATTGACAATAGTTTTATATAATTAGTTTATTAATTAAATTAACTTGGTCCATAAACTTGGTCCAGCTGCGAGACTGACAGGTCTGACTGTCTGACACTGGCCAATCGGAATCAAGAGCGGAGAAGCGGCCGCTCCCATAGGCAGTATAGTATCTCCCCGCCCTGTGGAGGCATTCCGCAGGTCTCGTGAAGTTTCTCGCCGGTCTCGTCTCTGAGACCCCTACACCTGGTATTAAAATGCGATCTGTATCCAGATAAGTTATCCGGATAATAAAAAAGAAATATCAATGCAAGGTATTACGTTGTGATCGGATTGTGATCGATTTGCCTGACCATCTGGAGGTAGTCTGGCTCGCATTGTGTTCGGATCTTTACGTGTAAACGCAATCTGGTTGTTGATATCACACATGTATATTTTACTCCTCCCAAAAATGCTAAAAAATAAACGAGTGAGAGCGTTTACAGGCTGTTATAGTCAGACATGTCGGCGCTACTGCGACACGCATCACCACCGCAGATAAGCAGCAGCTGAGCGTCAAACCAACGTGCAAACATCGCAAATCAAAGTGAAAGTAAGTCAGAGACGCTTAATCATCTACACAATCATCTTCAAGTAAAGAAAGAAATGATCTCTTGACTCTTACAAGGGCTGTTGCCACTCTCTCTTATTGATGTCTATTGATGAAATTAGCTGATGATCAATAAAATGCATGCTAATATCTGTAATAAACAACCGACAAAATTACTGTATGATGGTGTAAATAAAGAATCAGTCCAGCATCGCCATGTCAGTGTGTATTGATTCATCATTATCTCTTCATAGTTTGCAAGAGACATTTAATAAACTGAGCGTATTTGATAAACTGAGCGTAGCCTATTCATCTGTCAATATAACCTCATTCTTTTTAATGATCAGAAGAACGCGTATCGACTACCGTTACAGTACAATATGTCCTAACTACACCCGACGCCGCGACACGCGATAAAAGGTATCTTTTCCATGTAAATCAGAGTTTTTGTCTTAACCAGACGCGACGGCGACATGCGAAGTTTCTAATTTAGAAACGGTTCCTTCTGCGACGTCGCGGCTGACAGAATGAAGAAATTACACTGGTTATGAGTACACATTATTTATTTTTAGTTAAAAATAGGTCACTGTGCCACAAGCCATAACGGATAATTTACCTCAGATTTTGAAAGCATGTAATATTATAGTGTTCAAAATGAATTATATGCAAACATACGACTGTATTTCATAACAACGACAATAACTTGAGGCAGATGCCACCAAATGTGTTAAAATAAATGAATTATTTGCTGGACTTAAGTGAAAAGGATAGCCATTTAACACCAGAACTCCCAAGGCGGTCATTTTGACCGTTTTTAAAATTTACAGTGTAATAACTTATTTGTTAAAATAAAATCAATGTGGTTGTAGGACTCTGACTTTTCCTAAATATGTGTATATTTTATTCTGGCACTGTTACAATCACAAAACACAAAACAGTTGCGTCCTATTTCTACCTAGAATGGCCATGGCGGTCATTTTGACCGCACGCATTATAAATATCATAAGTCCGCTATATTTCCCGCGATCAACACGCACATATTGTAGAAGTGCACAAATGAGCAAGTTTCGCGTCCATCACGCAACTGGCAAGCGAATTTCGCTCCGACAACATGAAATCAAAAGCCACTCAACTGGTGCGAGAGTCGGGTAGGCGGTCCGGGACGAAGATGATGAAGGCAGTGTCAAGTAAGGAGAAACTGCAAAAATTAAATCAAGGAGTCATGTGCCAAATGTCACAAAGAGGGACTGAAGCTGCACGCGAAGCGGTGTTTTCCTATGTGTGTGTGCGTAACGTCAGTGAATGAATAGGGGGGTTTCCACCGTTCAAATGAGCCCACATCTTTATTATCATCTATCTTAACATTGTATATCTATTTATTTTTAGATTTCACATTGATTGTATTTGTATAACAGGGCTGTAGGCTACTGTATGAAGCTTTGACGTTTCCTAGATTTTTTGCATGTCTATTCACGTGGAAAGTGCGGTGAAAAAATATTTTTGACGCAAAACTTTCCTCGGCAGCACCTGTCGGGAAATATTTTTGTATTGGCTTTATAATATGATATAATATTTTGCTTGTTTTAAGGGCGATGGCATTATAACATGACAACAGGAATTATAAGTGTCACTGGAAAACTTAAAGAGAAAGGTTCAAATGCAGATATGACATGACGAAAATGACGTTCAGTACAGCCAAATGAACGTTAAAGTTTGAACGGTCAGAATGACCGCTATGGTCGTTGTAGTAGTTATGGAATTCCGGTAGTTCTAGTGTTAATGACCATAGCACATAGTTGATGTGAAAAAAGGAGTATTTTGCATATAAATATGCACATAAATACATATTTTTTAAATTTGTCTCCCTGAAAGTGCCTGGCAGAAGCCTATACTGTCTGTGTCATAAATGCGAACATAATATTATCTACTGTCTGTGTCATAAATGTGAACATAATATTGTAACAGAATATTCTTATGCTATATTATATAAACTATATTTCATGAGGTGAAACATCACTGCCAGGAGCTACAGAATATATATTTCTGTAGGTCCTCACCGTGATGTTGCACTTCATGAAATATATGTAGCCGAAGAATATTCTATTAAAATATTAAGTGGCACATAAATTCAGACCAGTTATTTACAATAAAGCCTTATAAAATCATTTCCATTCCCTTTGTTTATTATTTTAATAGTTTTTTCTTGGTTTTGATAGTAAATAAAATCTAATCAGTAATTTTACATGCAGATTAATGCACGTATAGATTAATGCACGTGTGTGTGTGTTTGCATAGTGGGCCGGTCTGGATGAAGTGTCCAGGGCTGATTTTTTGTCCCAGTCCAGCCCTGAATGGCAATATTCACATTACTTTCAGTTTATTGCTCGAAAGTACAAAAATATTTGAGTGAAATGTAGGCTATAGTAAACCCTAAGATTATTATTTGTGACATTAGAACAAAATATGTGGATATAAAAACATGTATATAGGCTAAAGAACTAAATGAACGATCTCTATTTTCTAATTTCACGACGTCCACACGAGACCAGGCTTGGGAGGGTTACTTTAAAAAATGTATTCCGATACAGTTACAAATTATTTCATAAAAAAGGGTCCCACTTTATATTAATTGGCTTTAAGTACTTTATACTTTTTCAAAAAGTAACTACAATCTGATTACTTTTTTTGATGTAACTCACTGTAATAATATACAGTTACTGGATTTTTGTTTCCTGATTACATAATGCTGTTACATGTATTCTGTTGCTCCCACAAGACATTAGTCTGAATATTTTCCTGTATGAACAAAATGGAGTTTCCATTGTTCACACACAAACACACACAGAGTTCGATCGCGCCTCTCTCGTGACTGTGTGTGCGTGTCATGTGTTCTAGGCTGTGTGCATGCACTTCTGAAGCTGTTCAGAAAATAATAAAATGCCATGCAGAGGACTAATGCAAAATGTGTGGGAAAATCCATTTGATTGTAGTTTAAGTGAGAAATAATTTCAGTGCTCTGGTCAATAGCTGTAGAGTGAAAACTGGTGAATGCAGTATACAGCTTTCACAGAAAGAGAATGATGTGAGCACGTACGATTGGCAGTGAATCTTTTATGCGGACAAAATAGCTCAATAAGAGTAACAAAATACATGTGGAAAAAATCACATCGTAATGTTTTAAAGAAGAGTGGTTTGATTAAAGTGGTGTAAATATACCCGATCCGGCAAAGATGGCAGTATCGGAGCTGATAACGATCCTGAGTATCGGATCGGCGCATCCCTACATACTATAATGTAAACACAGTACAGATGTAGACCTTGATGTACACCTGACCTTTCAGAAGGTTGCTCATGCATACTTTGTGGTTAAAATGTGCCCTCGATCCGCACTTTTGCAGAGCCTTCACTGCTGCAAGCTCTTCAGCACACTTCTTTTTGACAGTCAAAGCGGGGGTTACGTTTTTGCACGTCATGTAGAATAACCCTAAAAGCACCAAGGGTGCGGTGCCACCGGCTTTATATATATATATATATATATATATATATATATATATATATATATATAAATATAGCTGCGAGCAGCGATTGCGGGCCAAAGCCGGCGGTACCGCCATCCCGGTGCCTTTAGGTAACTAAAGGCACCGGGGTTGCGGTGCCACCGGCTTGGGCCCGCAATCGCTGCTCGCAGCTATATTTTTATCTTTTTTTATTGACAAATACTAATTATGTTTTATTATGAACTTTTAGCACTAAAAACCAAAGTTTCAATTATTAAAAGTGTGTGTTTCGACTTTTTGTGGCAAAGGTCAAAAACTCCAGTAATGACGCCGATTTTTTTGAGGCGCACTCTTGTCATAAATTCATATATTACTGTTCATTCATAATTTGTAAGAAAAAAACAGACCTAAAATATCTATTTAGGAGTCTTAGACCTTTCCAATGATATATAGTTTGTCATGACTAGATTAGGATTTAATGGTAATATAGTGAAGTAAACTTAGATTGCCCGTATACGGGCAAGTGACAGTTAAAGGGTTAATGCACTGTAATCATTGCATTTATAATGTTAACAGAACTGAAAGAGGCATTTTTCAGTGGAAGTCAAAAGCAAAAGTCGAATGCATTTCATTTTTTGCACTGAAAATGTAATGAGAATGTAAGAAATTTCCAGGCCAGACTTATACCCTAGGACTAGACTGGGTCCACATTGGGCTCAGCTGTAGGAGCAATAAACACACATGAAAGATTAATCTCCAAGGACATTTTTACAACCAAACACACTGACTGCTCAAATGCATTTGGTTGTAATCATAATTTTCTGGAGCTTTCAATTCAGGTTGCAGACATCACTCTTTTTTGAGAAATTCAATGAATCAGTCAATGTGTTTCAATTTTTCAATTCAACTAAAAAACATTTTTTTAGTCCCTCACAGACAATTTTAATAAATAAAATACACATAATAACTAAAAAATGTGTAGGCTGAAGCCTTTGCTTATTATACCTACTACATAGACCAAAAAACAGATGTTACTTTGGAGGACACTAGCACAGTGAGAAACATTAATTTATTCTAATTTATTATAAGAAATTGACATAAAATACGACGATTCAACATGTTGTCTGACAACCAAACCATAGAGCGATGTAAATCAAGTGTTTGTCTTCTAAAAGGTGAGTTAATTGTATTCCTTTGCTTTCCAGCAAATGTGCCGAGTCATTCTGCAGGACATGTAGACCTATTTAAATGATTATTTTGCCCACTGTACCACATAAACATAACGGATATGCTCACTGTATGCCCACATTAATAATTCAGCTCCCATTCTTTCCCCTTTGCTCGGTCAATAAAGGCATCATGACTGAAATACAGTAGACTTCACATAAAGGCGAGCACATCACTTCACATATTTTCTATCATATGTGTATATATAGCACAATTAACACTAATTCTATGGCAATTAGTGTGACACCATGCCAAGAGTTTCTAAATATCTCTCTTTTAATGTCTCTTCAAGTTAGTGTAACCCCCTGCCTTGACACATTTAATATCAGTTTTCAAGAAAAATCTGTGGGAGACTACACAACGCTATCTCACGACCAATTCATACAAATTCTATTAAGTTTTTTTTTTTTTTTGCGTTAAAGCAGCCCTATGCAGTTTTTTTTTTACCTTAACTGAATAGCTTCGGAGTAATTGCAATGGTTAAATCACTATTTCCGGGTTGAATGTTGGGCGTCTCGACCCCCCCGTTGCCTGTGAGCGGAAAAAACACACCGCCAGCCGCAGCATCAGGAAGCGTCACGTGATATCGGGTCTCTCTATGTAACGAATTGCTTTACGGCAAGAAAGATCTGCTAAAATGAGCATCAACATCTCAACGTGAGTGCTATTTACGACAGCACGGCGACTCTAGGGGTCACAGTTTGACAAAAACGGAAATCCTGCATAGTGTGGCTTTAAAGTGCCCCTCCGATCATATTTTGAGTTACTTTATAAACATTCCCAGTGGTCTTTAAATTCTGACTATGCCATTTTTAGCCAAAATTACAAAACCTGTGCTGTTTTCTGGGACTTCGCTTCAGGAGAGCGGCAGTAGCTCATTAGCAATTCGCCTCTGCCTTGTAGGCGGAGCCGTTGGCACGGAGACGACCCTCCCCCTCCCCGTTGCTGATAGCTCTGTCTCTCCCGCTAGTTTACACACCAAACCTGTCATTAACGGTGCAACAAAAAAGGGGGAGGGCAATATTGGAGCTATCCAGCCATACAGTTTTGAGCCAAATGCCAGTTCGGACGAGGAACAAGAGGACATACATAGATCTAGTCATCTACAAGTGGACGTATCAGAATGGAATTGTTTTTGTAATCTCTTGAATTGACTATTTCAGGCCAATAACATGTTAAATAAATATGTTTGTGGACAGATAGAGCACATTGAAAACCTAAGTCTAAAGTTTACAGTTCAATTGTGCATATATTTATTATTTAAATGCCCTCAATATTTTTAGATCCCTCCATGGGTTGTAAAATAATGCTTTTAAACAGTTCATGCACATCAAAAGATGCATAGGAGAAATCACAAGATCCCACATTGTGCTGTCTCAAAAATGTCTGCATTTCGGATTTTTGTAGTACAAAATATTGAAACAAATAATGATTTACTAAAATATGAATCACATTTTATTTTTATTATTATCAAAGTATAAATTTAAGTATATACAGTAGTTACAATCTTGCATTTTTTTTCCAGGCAAAGGAGGAATCTAGCCTACCGCCAATTTGTCAGCTGGGTGTGGGGGGTACTTGGGCCATGGCAATAGGATCGTGATCCCATCCTGTGTCGTGGTCAGAATCCACCAGCAGTATCCAGAGGGAAATTATGTTGGCTTCTTAAACCACTAGATGACTGCGTTTTTTTTTAGATGAAGAATAAAAATAAAAGAAATAAAACGATTTTGAAAAAGTAATTGTACTTTACTATTCTCTTGAGTTATAAAACTATAACTATAACTGTAACTCTCTCTCTCTCTCTCTCTCTCTCTCTCTCTCTCTCTCTCTCTCTCTCTCTCTCTCTCTCTCTCTCTCTCTCTCTCTCTCTCTCTCTCTCTCTCTCTCTCTCTCTCTCTCTCTCTCTCTCTCTATATATATATATATATATATATATATAGTGGTATGAATAAGTTGTGGCACCCATGCTAAAGTTGCCTAAAAAGAGGAATAAAAATCATCTTTTGGATATTGATCTTAACGCCTTAATTAGAAAAATGAGGAAAACTCCAACTTTTAAGGACACAAATTTTCTTTGTAAATGAATAATGTATCATAAATAAATAAATGTTTTTCCTTAAAATACAGGGTGCATAAGTCATTGCCCCCCTATGTTAAATTAAATTCCCATAGAGTCAGGCAGATTTTTATTTTTAAAAGCCAGTTATTTCATGGATCCAGGATAATATGCATCCTGATAAAGTTCCCTTGGCCTTTGGAATTAAAATATCTCCACATCATCACACACCTTCCACCATGCCTTGAGATTGGCATGGTTTTACTTCAGTTAGCCTAATAGCTGGTTTAATTTGCATTGAAAGATGATCTTATGGAAAGTACCCCATGCCAATCTCTAGGTGTGGTGAATGATGATGTGGGGATATTTTAATTCCAAAGGCCAAGGGAACTTTATCAGGATGCATATTATCCTGGATCCATGAAATAACTGGCTTTAAAAAATAAAAATCTGCCTGACTCGATGGGAATTTAACATAGGGGTGTCCTGACTTATGCACCCTGTATTTTAAGGAAAAACATTTATTTATTTATGATACATTATTCATTCACAAAGAAAATTTGTGTCCTTAAAGATTGGAGTTTTCCTCATTTTTCTAATTAAGGCGTTAAGATCAATATCCAAAAGATGATTTTTTATTCCTCTTTTTAGGCAACTTTAGCATGGGTGCCAAAACTTATTCATACCACTGTATATACATATATTAATATCCTCTCTGTGTTGTCCTGACTCTAGGCACTAGGCACTGTCTGTTAATGATTGAGATTAGACATCATATGAATTAAAATAATCAACCAGAATAGACTGCCATGACATTTGTGTTTGACGTCTGCCAAGTCGCTAAATAAATAAACTACATCAGTGGCTGAAGTGAGATACATAGGCAGAAACAGCCTCTTACTTGTCTGGTCTGTGGACCTGTGAACACAGGGTGTCTGGGATCTTGAGTTCCTGAAGCTCAGCAGTGAATTTTGCGGGTTCATGCAGCACCTCGTCGAATAAGACACGCATTAGGTTGTCCACATAGGCTGGCAAGAAAAGATAATCATTAATCTGTATGTACCAAAAAAATAAAACAATTATTGATACGTCTTTAATCTACCATATGATGCTTTTTTCTTCAGTGGCTGGATCGTGTGTTCTCCTTTCTTGTGCTTGGGGTATTTGATCTTGTATGATGGTGTTCGGTCTCTAGACGTCAGCTGTTCCCTGTTTCCATTTTCATTAAAATGCAGCGAAGCCAGATACAACCTGAAATCACAAATATATAAAATGGCCATCCCAAAAACAAATGAATAAATTGAATTCCAACCTGGATTCAACTAAGGATATACGTGAGCGACAGGTGTGTGCTTTTCCAAATAACAAATAAATGGACTATTCTGTTTACCTGCATAGCATTCCCCTGTAGGAGTAGACAACATTTTTGGGGGCAAATCGCAGAATGAGACTGTGGAAACCCTCAATGGCCGCTGTTTGGTGCTTTGGGCTGAGTTTTGACACACGTTTTAAGAGGTATTTGTTTAACACAATCCTCTGGAGTTTAAACAAAGCCATTGATGCTGCAATTAAAATATTGATAGAATTAATATTGTGCAATAGCACAAACAAGTTGGCAAATTAGTGTTGATGTGTATTATTTATAGCAAAAAATGCATGGATACCAGTACAGTACATGATCTTGAGACTACATGCCTGATTTCAACCACTTTTTGGGGCGGCTTCCATCCAAGGCAGGGTGCAGACACTCAGGGAAGAGGACGTTGTCATGGCTGTGGATGTTCTGGACGTGATTACTGAACGATGTCCACTTAGCTACAGCTTCTTCACCCGATGATGAAGAGAAGGCACACCAGTACAGATGGTTTACCAGGCTCTGCTGCCATCTCTTTAACTCACTGCAGTCCTTCATCTTTGCCAAAGCCTCCACTTTCTTCGAAACACCTGAATGGCGGGAATGAGCAAATGGAAGTCTGTTACTTGGGACCGTATATGTGTCACATTTCAAGAACCATGTGAATGGGCAACGATTAATCGCATCCAAAATAAAAGTTTGTGTTTACATGAAATACGTGTGTGTAGTGTGTATAATTAATATACACACACATGAATGTATATATTTAAGAAATAATTGCATGTACATCCTTTATATACATTTATACTAGGGCTGTCAAAACGATTAATCACGATTAATCGCATCCCAAATAAAAGTTTGTGTTTACATAATATATGTGGGTGCACTGTGTATAATTATTACATATATATATATATATATATATATATATATATATTAGGGCTGTCAAAACAATTAATCGCGATTAATCGCATCCAAAATAAAAGTTTGTGTTTACATAATATATGTGGGTGCACTGTGTATAATTATTTTGAATATATATAAAAACACACATGTATGCATGTATATTTAAGAAAAAATATTATTTATATATAAAATATTTATATATAATATAAATTATATATAAATCTATATACAGAATATACATGAAAATATTTCTTAAATATATACAAGCATGTGTGTGTGTTTATATATATATATAATTATACACAGTGCACCCACATATATTATGTAAACACAAACTTTTATTTTGGATGCGATTAATCGTTTTGACAGCCCTAATATATATATATATATATATATATATATATATATATATATATATATAAATACACACACATGCTTGTATATATTTAAGAAATATTTTCATGTATATTCTGTACATAGATTTATGTATAATTTATATTATATATATAAATATAAATATTTTATATATAAATATTTTTTGTTATTAAATATACATGCATGTGTGTTTTTATATATATACAAAATAATTATGCACAGTGCCCCCACATATATTATGTAAACACAAACTTTTATTTTGGATGCAATTCATCGTTTTGACAGCCCTAATTTATACATAATAAATAGTATATATAAAAATAAATATTTGATATATTAATAGCACATTTTTCTTAAATATTTACATGCATGTGTGGGTATTTATATCTACAAATTAATTATACACACCACACACACATATATATTATGTAAACACAAACTTTTATTTTGGATGCGATTAATCGTGATTAATCGTTGCCCATCTCTATGAATAACAATTTTTAAAATTTACTTCACCTTTGGCAACACGGCAAACATCATAAAAGTGCTGAATATCGTTCCTCTCAATTCTCAAAAACTGCTGGATTTGAGAGTGTCTGTCAGTGACAATTGATGCAACTTTCACAGCAGATTTTTCCAGGAAATCGAGACTCCTAATCAGGCCCTCTTTCTCCATTTTGGCTCTGCCGCCACATTCGTTACTCTGTGGGGTTAGAGAAAACGATATTGCACAAAAACATGATTTTCTATATATTTCACATCAACATTCTGTCATAGGTGAGATATTAAAATAAATGATTCATGCGGAAGGTCAGAATGTCATATTCACCATGTAACATAGATTTATTTCCAACTATGTGAATTATTCAGGTTTTGCACATGAGCATTAATTAATAAAATCTAATTTAGAAAGAAATTAAATGTTTTTATTGGGGTCCTAGACCTCTGAGGGAAATCAAACTTTACCATTTCTATGTGAGGATGTAGTCAAAACGGCCTCAACCCTCAAAAAGTGTAAATGGATGCTCAATCCTCAATCAATTAAATGACAAAAAAAATATCCTGAGTGACAAAGTGGGCATTTGCTATAATCTCACCTGCACCAACTGGACATCAATCACTTTTCCCGTGTTGAGGTCCATCATTGAGTAAGAGCCATATTTTGCACAGTGTCCCCGGCTGCCGGCTCTCATGTCACCCCCAAGCTCGGCTCCCCCAGGCCTACTCTTTGTTTCCTGGATCAGGTCTGCTTGGGTCCGCTTCCACACAGCGAAAACACATGGCTCCATAAATGATGAAACATGGAGGAAATATGTGCTCTCTACTATGTTGCAGACTTTGAGAGCAGACAGAACCTATAACACAACCAAATCTCGATAAGCTGATTATGTTTTGAAATTAGACACTAGAAATTACACACACATACTTCCATTAATGCTGTATATCTTTATCCACTTTGCACATTTATGTACTGTTACTTACTTTGCTGATCTGTCTAAATGACGTGCCAGTAAAGTGCACTGCAGCAGATAACTGGAGGTTGCCTGCTGGGGTGCTGCCGATGATCGGCTGACTGTTCCACTGCCTGGAGTAGTCACAGAAAGGACATTTCTGTCTGATTGACAAAAATGTTCCCCTGACGTACTTCTCCAGCTCACATGTCCGCTGACAGTTTGGACAGTGATGGAACAGAGCAAGGAGGCAATCTTCATATACAACATATTTTACAATATCTTGTATTGGTGTTGGAGGGCTGTGGGTGGAGGATGAAATATATTATATTACTTCATCTCTCTTTTCATAAAACACAATACAGCAATTCAACGTCAAAGTAATTTAAAAAAGAATATTTAAAGAATTGTATTATAAAATAAAGGAAGCCATATCAATCCATTTTCTGCAATCACAAAATGCGTAGATTGTGAAGATTATTCGTTTTTGTAGTTAGTGTGTAAACCAGGGAAAAGTTTTTTTTTTTTTTGAAAATATGTAAAAGATGCAGATTTTTTGTATAATTGGCGGTGAGTGATCACCTGACAATGGTTGAGTCACTCAAAGAAGACATGCTGAGGTGATATGTTGACTGAGAACTGCCAACTGGTTCTTCCTCAGCATCGTCCAGATCCTCTGTGTCATCAAGGCGTCTCCTTTTCAAAGGTGGGGGACTTGTCTTGTCTGGTGTTGAAGAAAAGCCTCCAAACTCTGCTTTCACCTCAGTATCGGTTCCAAAGGAACTGGTGGATGGATTGACTTTGAAAGCTGTAATGTGCCATTTTTTTGATATACATATTACAGTCCAGGGGTTACAGCCCATAATACACATCCGGTGACACTATTTAATAATAAGAAGTGACATTAAATTTTAAGAAACGGCGCATACAAAGACATCACCAATGAGCACTAGATATTTTCACAGATATTTCATACTAAAAATATTAAAGACAATAGAAATCAGTAGATCATGTCATTACACAAATCAACACTAACCTTTACTTCGAATGGATTTGAGAGTATACACAGTTGCCCTTTCCATCTTCTGTGGTGGCTCCCACTGACAGCCGACATCTCTTGTCTGTGTGGCAGCCGCAGAAGTGACGTTAAGCTTAAGAAACAGAAAACAGAACACAATAAATTAATCATAGCATTAATCATACACTTTTTTTCAGGAAGGCAGAAGTCAAAATAGAAGCATTACAGTATTACATACATGTTAATTATTATTATCCGAAATTAATCAAAGTTATCACCGATCATTTTTTCACTCCGACCAAGACGTCACGGGAAAAAAAGCTCGACTCGATATTTCATCCCTCCTCTCTCATTATGTAATGATGTAATTACTGGCGGGATCAGTTTAAAGTGTTCTCCTTAAACTTTAGTTTGGACTATTGATAGACGGTGAAAAGTGACTTAACCCTTCTATTATCTTCATTTGTGTCTACACTCATTATCTTTGGGGTCTCCAGGGACCCCAGACAATAACATTTAATTTTGAAGCAGTATAATATACATATTTTTTTTTACAAATGTAATTTTACTCTATTTATTAATGTTTTTACTCAACATTTGTGCGGTTTTTGGAGGATTTTTGAAATCTTTTAAATTTGTATAAATTAATAAATAAATATTTATTTAAATAGGCTTTTTACAACAAAAAAAACGGCATTGTATGTAAAATTCACTTTATAAAAGACCCAGATTTCTAATTTTCATTCATGGAGATAACATGGATCATTTAACATGGTTTAATGAAAGATTTTTGACAATTTTTTGGAAAATGCACTTTTAAAATAAAAAAAAATATCACTTTAACCACTAGATGACCATAGACCTCCACTATAAGCTATTTGCTATTTGACTAACCAAATTATATTTATTTCACAAGTTTTTCCAGTTGGATTCATATCTAAATATTATAAAATCACAATTATAACAAACACACACACAAAAAAAACCTTTTTGTCAAAGTTAAGTATTTTTTGTCCTGACAAAAGATTTTCAATAATGTTACATTATGATTAGAATCAAACCTGAATAAGATGTTACAAAGAGAAATGTTGGAGTCTTTCGATTAGATCATTTATTTCAATTATCTGTTTTTAATATAATTCTATAATTTTAAATCAACGTTTCAGTTACGAACTGTAAAAGAAAAAAAAATAACAGAAATGAACAGTTATGTTACATATTAAAAAAAAACATGCAATGAACTGAACAGCAATAACAAATGAGCAAATAAAGCAGTAAAACAAATAAAATCGTTGTAATAAATAAAAGATTTCCTAAAAAAATGATTTTCAATTAATTTTTTTTTAACAATTAGGAACAATAACTGGTGGTGCACTGGAGGTGTTTACTGTTTACTGGAGGTGTTGGGGTGTGTGTGTGTGTGTGTGTGCATTGTGGATGTTTTTTGCATAGTTGGAAGTGTGCCACTTTATTTCTGTCTATGTGATCTGCGTTGTTTCTTCGTTGTTTCTGCATTTTTTCATGCTAACATAAAGACAGATATCATTCCAAAATATTTTTTTGGTAGATCATGACAGTGTAACGAGTCGTAGAAAGTTTCATTCCATTTGGAAAAAGAGAACATTTTTTAAAAATTGACCAAAAGTCATTTGCGGGTCAAAAAGACCCCAAAGATAATAAGAGGGTTAAGTTATTTGTTACAGTATGTGTAGCTACCAATTTCAGCGCCTATCGGAGCTCTGTTCACAATGACATGCAACGGAGTGTGTGTATCTTACCCTGCCACTGAGTAAAATTAAACACAAAACACAACTTAAAAAAAAATAATAAACTTACCGGTAAACACACAGGCTGTCCAGTTGATGGTGTCTTGATGGAAGGCACTGCATCCGGCTTCAAAAACAATTTACTAACGAAGCCCATTTTTTTCTTCTGCCAGTTGGTGAAACAGTCCTCTGTAAAGTGCTGAGCGCAAACCGCTGTGTGCTTTTTAACATTGCCGTGACCAAGGAACGCAATCCATCTATCTCTCACATCAGCATGTTTTGGTAGAGCATGAAAGCTAATACCAATATCTCTCCTCTTAGCATTGCAACCCGCTACCGCACATAGGTGTTGATCAGCCATCGTCTTCACACTCCTCAGTCAGAACCATAGTATAAAGGCTAGATGTGTCTTCAGCGCTGCTGGCCAATGGAGGTCGTCGTCTGCACCTGGCGGCCATCTTGTCTCAGGCAGCTCGCTCACGCGTAACATTGTGTTAATGGTACATGTACTATTTAAATAACCATAACTTGCTAAATTTTCTACCGATTTTCAAACGGTTTGGTTTGTTATAAACGTCAGAGATGTAGCTACGACACTGCATACTTGTGAATAAAAAGTGTATAAATAAATAATCATCCAGATAATTATAGCCACATTAGTAACGTTTGTAAGAAACCAAACCGTTTGTAAATCCGTCAAGATTTCAACGAGATGAGACGTATTTGTGTTCATGCTGACCACTCATCTTACATCAGCTTGTCTGTGACAAGATGGCCGCCGGTGATGACGAAAGAAACTCCGCCGCAGCACTTCCAGCCTTTATATACGTGGCTGCGTTCCAAACCGCATACTCAATGAGTAGGTACTTAATTTCAATAAGTACTTACTCATCGAGCGCTAAAAGAGTAGGTACTTTATAGCCAAATCTCGTTGAGTATGAATGCGAACCGGTCATCTGCCACGTTGACGTTATCATGTGACCTACGACGCGTTATCTCAAGCGCAACACCATAAAATATATGAACGATACGTTTAATTCATCTATCGATAAATATCTTGATATTGATTAAACTTGCTCATTTTGTTGTGGTATTGTTGAAGAAACAGCTGCCCATTTATTTTGTGAATACATTTGGGTTGATTTAAGTTGTTATATTATAAACCCTAGGCTACTAATGTGACCAACAGTGTTATTCTTATAACGATATTTTTTTAAGAAACCCCAAAATCGTCATCTCTTGATTATGTTGTTAATTTCTTTATTTTATACCCAAAAAGTTTCTCCTTTAAGTTTTCCTTTTTCTTAATGAATTTACCTCGTTTCATCACTCAGACATATAACAACTTTTTTATGTATTATGAAGAACTATAATGAAGATATTTAGCCTTTTTTATTGTTCTTTTTTCCTGTTTATAAATATAATTTTATGTCATATTGTGAAGTACACAAACCAATGATCTTTATATTTTCTGTTTTGTCATTATGATTGTTACATAAACTATAGTATCTTTCCATGATCTTGCATGTAATAAGTTTAAATGATATGAGCGACAGGTGCACTAACACTTCATAACATCAGTAACTCGACAGCACATCCTAGAACAGTTTTCCTCTGCGTTTGTAATGTTTGCACAAAGGAGCCAGGCAGCCGCTCGAAGATCTCTTTTGGAGAAAACTAAACTAAACATTGCTGATCTCCGCGATGTTGATATTAACGTATCCTCTCGCGTGGCATCCTGGGATAGATGAGTATCATAAGTACCCATGGAAAAGCACTCAAAAATCTGGGCGGAAGCAGTAGTCATCCGGGAACTTCTCCCCTACTCTTTTTATGAAAACTGATGTTTCGAACGTACTGCTTCCTTCACGTACTGTTTTCGCCTACTATATAGTAGGAAAGTAGGCATATTGGAACGCACTTAAGTCCGAATCTCGCGACAATTATTACGTCACCCAGGTAATTCTCGCCTACTCTTTTGGATTCATTCATACTTTTTTGCTCGCCTACTCTTTTTCCCATACTAAATAGTATGGAAGTATGCGGTTTGGAATTCAGCCCATATCTATGGTCAGAACCGGTCAAAAGCTTCTTCTTCTTCTTTTGATGTTTTATGGCGGTTGGCAAACCAGCTTTCGGTGCATTACGCCATCAGCTGGACTGGAGTGTGAAGCACTTAAAAATGAAAGCAACTCAAAAAAAAAAAAACAGTCAGAACCTGAATGGGCGGGGCGGAGGTGAGTATGAGCTTGTGGTCCCGCCCAGTGGAGTTAATTCAATGAGCAAAACAATGTCAGATCAATGTTGTTTCGATGTCATGTTTCCACGTTGATTCAATGTCAGTTTGCTATCTGGGTGGTGCCGGAAGTAAATTTCTCATTCATTTCTCCCATTGACATTTTGTAAAATCCATATCTAAAGAGTATCAGAGCATGTCTGAGGATAACCAACTACAGCTGAACTCATAAGCATACAACATATCATTCCGAGTGAAAAAACGAAGAGAAAATCCAAAAAAAGTCAAAGGTACAAGCCTGTGTACATATTTTCATTTCCGAGCAAAGGAACTACTCCTCCCATAAACCACCGCGCCTCACTGAAGTCGACTGGAAGCCACCGTGAAAGAGCCTTTTGAGTGACTTCCAAATCTGACAACGGCCGTGTGAACTTTTTCCTCCAGTGAATTTTATATAGTGAATGTGCAGGGAAACTCCTTTTCCTCGATTTACTGAAGCTTATGCACATGCTAAAACATTGAGCATCTGGCTTGCTCATAGGCTAAGCTGTGGCTACTGTACATCCAATGGCGTGGGGTCGTCTCTGAGGTGCGACCAATGAACTTAGCCCTCCGTCATTACGCGATCTTCAGTCTTCACGCGCCTTTGCGGGGTTTCAGACACGTGACACCACTTCCACCAATCAGATTCATCACTGTGGGATTGTGGGTAATGACATACTTATCTAATACATCTCAAATAAAAGGGATTTATCTTAAAACAAGGTTAGTGCCCCATGATCTTTTGGCGTTTACATGGGCATATACAATCGCTTAGTACAGCCGTAGCTGGTTTTAAGTCTACCATGTATGGTTACGTTTTTATGGCCAATATATACATAGCCGACTCACCTTTTCCTCAACAGTTTTACTGCATCCCTCCGCCACCCCGACTCCTCACTCTAGACTGGTTCCTGTCCCATCCAAGGATTACTGGGGAATATACTCTTTACTCTGATTGTTTTTGAACTTGTGAATATGGATTATATGAAGAAGGGGGATGTCTATAATATTCTTATATTGTGTTAAATTTCAAATTTAACAGAATGTCAAATTTGTCTGGGATGTGCTTATACAACAGTACCATGTGATATCAAAACCAAAATAAATACCTGCACAGTACCTTTACTAATTGGTTCAAAATGTGAAAGGAACAAAACATCAAACCCTGTTCTACTAGTGCTTGAGTCCTTCAAACAACTCAAGTAGTAAAAAGACTTGAATAAAAAGCATTTTTCGTAAAAAGCAAAAAATAAAAAGCATTTTTCGTTTAATTTCTTTACAAATATAAGGTTTTAGAAGACTTCACACGTCTTTGAAGACAATTATGCTTGTAAAATGACAAAGAAAATTGCATTATTTGATTTGGAAAGAGAAACATTGGCAATTAAAGTTCAATTTATTGTTGATGTGGCATTCATTCTATTAATTACATGTGTAAGTGATCAAGATCAAATGAATGTAAACAGAAACGTAACATGATTATTTTGAGGTTTTTATTGAGTTGAGAAACGTACACTGAACAAAATATCCACAATTAGCTTTTGTAATGTTTACCAGGGAATTACATAGATTGAAACTAACACCAATACCATTATGTCACTTTCTTAAGCTTGAGAAATTGTTCAGTCTAGGCTACCTGCTCATTTTGATTCAAGGAAGGCATGAAATAAAGGAAATCTAATACTCCTCACCTTCCTCTTCTCCTTCTCCCTCGACTGAATCTACACCCACCTCCTCATAATCTTTCTCCAGAGCTGCCATGTCTTCTCTAGCCTCAGAGAACTCGCCCTCCTCCATTCCTTCACCTACGTACCAGTGCACAAAGGCACGCTTGGCGTACATCAGATCAAACTTATGATCAAGCCTGGCCCAAGCCTCGGCGATGGCAGTGGTGTTGCTCAGCATGCACACGGCTCGCTGCACCTTCGCCAAATCACCACCGGGGACAACAGTGGGAGGCTGGTAGTTGATGCCAACCTTGAAACCAGTTGGACACCAGTCCACAAACTGGATGCTGCGCTTGGTCTTAATGGTGGCAATGGCAGCATTGACATCTTTAGGCACAACATCGCCACGGTACAACAGGCAGCAGGCCATGTACTTGCCGTGACGTGGGTCACATTTGACCATCTGATTGGCTGGCTCAAAGCAAGCGTTAGTGATCTCCGCCACTGAGAGCTGCTCATGGTAAGCTTTCTCAGCAGAGATCACAGGAGCGTAAGTTGCCAAAGGAAAATGGATTCGTGGATACGGCACCAAGTTGGTCTGAAACTCAGTAAGATCAACATTTAGGGCGCCGTCGAATCGGAGAGAGGCAGTAATGGATGACACAATCTGACCTATCAACCTATTAAGGTTGGTGTAAGTAGGACGCTCGATATCAAGGTTTCTACGGCAGATGTCATAGATGGCCTCGTTGTCCACCATGAAAGCACAGTCTGAGTGCTCGAGGGTGGTGTGTGTAGTGAGAATGGAGTTGTAGGGCTCAACCACAGCAGTGGAGACCTGTGGAGCTGGATAGATGGAGAACTCAAGCTTGGATTTCTTCCCATAATCGACAGAAAGACGCTCCATCAGCAAAGAGGTGAAACCAGAACCGGTTCCTCCTCCAAAGCTGTGAAACACCAAGAAGCCCTGAAGTCCAGTGCACTGATCAGCCTATGAGGAGGGAGCAATGGAAAGAAATATGTTCAGTTAAAAACAAAGGTTGAATGAAAACAGGCTAAGTGCGATTATAAAGATTCCTCACCAGTTTGCGAATCCTGTCAAGAACGAGATCAATGATCTCTTTGCCAATAGTGTAATGGCCACGAGCGTAGTTGTTCGCTGCGTCCTCCTTTCCAGTGATCAACTGCTCCGGGTGGAAAAGCTGCCGGTAAGTTCCCGTGCGGACCTCATCTGAACCGCAAAAAAGCAGTATGAGAGAATGAATGCCGTGAGGAACTCGTGGATCAACCATAAAGGCCAGTTCACACTGCACCGACTAGGGCTGGGTATCGTTCAAAAAAGTACGATATCGATACCGATACTTTGACTTCGATACCGGTTCCTGAAGCAATTATCTTGTCGCAACTTAAGAATTGGCATCGAGTCTGGTGAAATGTAGCCACACTTTTGATCTTTTCCACATCTTTTACATCAATGAGGGTTGGGACGCTTACACACTACAGCCTCCCGGTGAGCCCTGTCCGTGGCCGTAACCGGCGTAAACTTCTGTTTTATCTTGATGCCTCACAGCCAGTCATGCTGCATGCTTATTGGCTCACTGACGTTGGCTAAGATAAACCACTTAGATATCGAAATTTGGAACTGAATGACAAGAGATTTTTGGATACTCAATACGCACAACCGGCACATCCGGGAACTTAGCCGTCAATTTTGTCCCCGCCCCCTTTTGGGGGAAAACAAACTAGAATCCCCATAGACTTCAATACAAAATAACGTCAAAAACCAACGTCCGTACACAGCCGACAGGCGTAAATAAGTTAAGAAATCATTTATATAAAACATGTCAAGTAATTATATGTCCACCCTGCCTGCCATAGTGCGTGAAAAATACATACACAAACTTAATTTGGCCAATTTAAAAACATGTCCCTTTATTCTCCCAGCGTCAAATTGGGGTAACAACCCCACCCAGTGGCCAGAGGTGTCTTGCCCGGACATTTACTTTTACCTCGTCGAGTCACTCACGAGGTAAGCGAGTGAATGATTTTATTTCGCTTTTTAAAGTAAAAAAAAACGTAATGTATATCTCATGAATTAATGATTATGATGGCAGGTAGCCTGGGCTAGTTGATAACGGGCATAAAAAATGTATCTTTCACGCTCTATGGCAGGCAGGGTGGACATCCGGTGTATATAAGTGATTTCTTAAGTTATTTACGCCTGTCGGCTGTGTACGGACGTTGGTTTTTGCAGTTATTTGTATTGAAGTCTATGGGGAGTCTAGTTTGTTCCCCCAAAAGGGGGCGTGAACATTCTATGATGACGCAGCGCCGGTTGTGCGTATGGTATCGAGACAAATTAGATCAGTGCTTTCAAAACCCAGCCCTAGCACCGTCAGACGCCAACCAACGGCAAGAGACACTTAATGGGTTTTTCTGGATCGATGTTACCCGTCTGTGTCTGATGGCGTCAGTCGAAGCTTGTTTTATTTTCAATCGCCATTCGTTGGATTGTGGAATATCTGAGAAGTGAATACTGTAATCTGGGGACTGTCTGCATTGTTCATGCTCTGTCAGTACAGTGTGAATTGACCTTAAGGGACTGCAGGTAATCAGATACTAACCGATCACAGTGGGCTCCAGATCTACAAACACTGCCCTGGGTACATGCTTGCCAGCTCCTGTCTCGCTGAAAAAAGTGTTGAAGGAGTCGTCCCCTCCACCGATTGTTTTATCACTGGGCATCTGTCCATCCGGCTGAATCCCATGCTCGAGACAGTAAAGTTCCCAGCAGGCATTGCCGATCTGGACGCCAGCTTGACCCACGTGAATGGAAATACACTCGCGCTGTTGTAGAAAAAAAAAGGAGCATTGTCATGAACATTTATCCTGTAAATTATGGATAATTTACAGCTCTTAGACACAATGAAGCTTTGAAAAAAAAAATACATTTCGTATGATAGATTTGATTACATACCATGTTAAACTCAAATATACATTTATTTTCAGGGGGGATAAAATTTAATTTTTTAAGAAATTTTCTTTGAATTTTTTAAGCTGTTATGAAACATTTTTTTTAATAACATGATTTCAGCACCATTTTGAGATGCATAATTATCGGTAATTAAACAGCCAATGGCATGAAATGTAAAGAGCATTACAATCCCAAAATTTGCAAATAATTTTTTGTCAAAAATTATAAAACAAAGACATTTAAGCACAGTGAATTTATCAAGCTGTGCATTATGAATGAGGTGAGGTGAGGTGATTTAACTCTCTTTAAAAGCTAATGCTAAAGCTAAAGTTAATGTATAATTTAGACTGCATAATATATATAATCCCCTTTTTGTCTCACAGATCAGAAATGTTGCATATAAATATTACAGAGATCGAGCTCTTTGTTGCTCTAGCAATGGCGTGCAACAATAGACTTCAAGCTGCAGTGCAAAACACCAAAATATATGAACATATGAAGAAATTAAATGATAAATGAAAGTGTAAACTCACCATTTTGTTTTTGTGTTTTTACAGGTGCTGTCGGTGCTGATGTGTGCTGATCTCACTGCAGAGAAGATGGAGAAGATGGAGGACCGAGTGAGAGAGAGAGAGGGGGGGCTGCAGGAGGGAGTGGCTCATGCTCCTCAAAAAATAACAAGCCTTTGTGTGATGATAACGTTCTAGAAAAAAAACACTGTTTTATCGCCTCACACTTACTGTTAAATTATATATTTCTTTGTGCAAAAGGTTGATTCAAACATCACAAATAGTGCAATTCGTGTAGGTTATTTATTTATTTATTTTTTTTAAATGACCTGCATGCACCCTAAAATCATTTAACATTTTGCCACTCGTGTTTTTTCGGACCATACATTTCATTCGACACATAATCAATAACGCATCGTATAATAACGTTATTTAGGCTGTAGTAGATGGATTTGATGCACGATATTATTGTGATCCAGACAGACAGAATGTGTTTCAAAACCTATAAGCTGCCCCTACAGTATTCATATATAAAGCCGTTCCAAGCTCCCTAAATGCTAGTCAGCTAACATGTTTTTAAAACACGACCAGCTCGGCCACCGCCCGTTTATTAGAGATTCTGCTGCAGTGATGGCGTCATAATGCTGCAGACTACCAAGTGAAGCGAGGCACTTTGTGTACAAAATAAATAAAAATAAAACCAAGACTGTTAAAAATGTAACATCTATAGATTTTAAAAGAAATATTTTGCTGCTTTTGCAAGAGGGGTTTAACTTACTTTGTGACATAGCCTATTCATATTCAGATATTTAAAAAAAAATATCTAATAATAATAACAAAATTATGCCTAGAGATTATTTAGACATCAAAGAACTCGATTGAAACAAAGGTGTTCGATTACAATTCAATATACTAGCTTAGCTATTCACACAGGCTACACAAAGAATTAGGTCAGTCAGATGCTGCTGTATAAAAGCGGAGCCACTCAAGGATTTCTCGCAGTTACTACATCGACTCTTCACTGTCGACAACAGTAACGCTGTTAATCTCGTTTCCAGATCATTCCTAATTAGGCCTAGAGGAAAATGGTGAGTATCTGACTACTGAATTATTACTTTTTAGGCTACACTCTTAAAAAGAAAGGTTCCAAAAAGGGAATTTCTCTCACACTGTGTGAACCCTTTTGTGCAAAGGTTCCCATGGATGTGAAAGGTTCTTCATGGAAACATGCCAATAATTAATAGCCTTCATTTTTTTAAGATTGTATACTATTTTAAAGATACGATGTGAGTAATTGGGGAAGTTATTAGTCTAAATTAAATTGGGTTAAATTGTAGATATTATTGTTGAATATGCATGTGTGTATCAGACAATGCGAGGCTGCAGAGTGTATGTGATCGATAGTATGCTGTTCATGCTGAATATAGCATGCATTTGACGTGAACATCACATCACATCAGTGTTAATATTTTTCGTCGAGAAGATGAGCGTTTAAACGTGTCGATACTGTATTAAAACGACAATACAATTAACAGTGCAACCGTGAGCAAAGAGGCATCAAACCTTTAAAACGAAGGGGTAAATTTTAAACGGATGGATTTAATCACATATTGATTCTGGTTAGGAATACTGAAAAGTGTGTACAATAGCAAAGGTTTATCGTGTAGTAAAGGGTGTGAAAACACTAATCTTTTTCTAGTGCAGCATATGCAGACAGCCATAATCTCATTAAAATGCATTACTCTGACCAGCTAAGCTCAGGAAACATATGTTGTTTAAAATAGGATTCTTTAACAATGATTTAAACAGATCCATAATTATTCTCAGTGGCAGAGTGAGGACTATTATAAACGTAGAAAGAAAATACAGCTCTCATCCTTTGTATGGGTTGCTCTTATAGGCATACTGCTAATGTTGTACATTGGAACATAATAATGCAATTTGGTAAAATGGATTGTAGGTCTTTAAATAAACCTATGTCGATAGACAAGAAATAGGGAACAGCCTGATGGAGCTTTTGGGTAGAGGATGAGGAATTTGTCATGCATGGTTGCTCATCCCAATATTTTCCCATAATGTCTCCTTCTATATCTAAAGCTCTGAACTGCACATATTGCAACACCCAATTCACAGTTGCAATATATCAACCTAATATAAGATTTGAAATAACAAATTCTACAATATTAAAACTGCTGCTTTTCTTCTTTAAAACAGCGCGAGTGTATTTCCATTCACGTGGGTCAAGCTGGCGTCCAGATTGGCAATGCCTGCTGGGAACTTTACTGTCTCGAGCATGGGATTCAGCCGGATGGACAGATGCCCAGTGATAAAACAATCGGTGGAGGGGACGACTCCTTCAACACTTTTTTCAGCGAGACAGGAGCTGGCAAGCATGTACCCAGGGCAGTGTTTGTAGATCTGGAGCCCACTGTGATCGGTTAGTATCTGATTACCTGCAGTCTCTTAAGGTCAATTCACACTGTACCGACAGAGCGCGAACAATGCGGACAGTCCCCAGATTACAGTATTCACTTCTCAGACATTCCACAATTCAACGAATGGCGATTGAAAATAAAACAAGCGTTGACTGACGCCATCAGACACAGACGGGTAACATCGATCCAGAAAAACCCACTAAGTGTTTCTTGGCGTTGGTTGGCGTCTGACGGTACATTTCACTCGTACACAGACTCGATGCCAATACTTAAGTTGCGACAAGATAATTGCTTCAGGAACCGGTATCGAAGTCAAAGTATCGGTATCGATATCGTACTTTTTTGAACGATACCCAGCCCTAGTCGGTGCAGTGTGAACTGGCCTTTATGGTTGATCCACGAGTTCCTCACGGCATTCATTCTCTCATACTGCTTTTTTGCGGTTCAGATGAGGTCCGCACGGGAACTTACCGGCAGCTTTTCCACCCGGAGCAGTTGATCACTGGAAAGGAGGACGCAGCGAACAACTACGCTCGTGGCCATTACACTATTGGCAAAGAGATCATTGATCTCGTTCTTGACAGGATTCGCAAACTGGTGAGGAATCTTTATAATCGCACTTAGCCTGTTTTCATTCAACCTTTGTTTTTAACTGAACACATTTCTTTCCATTGCTCCCTCCTCATAGGCTGATCAGTGCACTGGACTTCAGGGCTTCTTGGTGTTTCACAGCTTTGGAGGAGGAACCGGTTCTGGTTTCACCTCTTTGCTGATGGAGCGTCTTTCTGTCGATTATGGGAAGAAATCCAAGCTTGAGTTCTCCATCTATCCAGCTCCACAGGTCTCCACTGCTGTGGTGGAGCCCTACAACTCCATTCTCACTACACACACCACCCTCGAGCACTCAGACTGTGCTTTCATGGTGGACAACGAGGCCATCTATGACATCTGTCGTAGAAACCTTGATATCGAGCGTCCTACTTACACCAACCTTAATAGGTTGATCAGCCAAATTGTGTCATCCATTACTGCCTCTCTCCGATTCGACGGCGCCCTTAATGTTGATCTTACAGAGTTTCAGACCAACTTGGTGCCGTATCCACGAATCCATTTTCCTTTGGCAACTTACGCTCCTGTGATCTCTGCTGAGAAAGCTTACCATGAGCAGCTCTCAGTGGCGGAGATCACTAACGCTTGCTTTGAACCATCCAATCAGATGGTCAAATGTGACCCACGTCACGGCAAGTACATGGCCTGCTGCCTGTTGTACCGCGGCGATGTTGTGCCTAAAGATGTCAATGCTGCCATTGCCACCATTAAGACCAAGCGCAGCATCCAGTTTGTGGACTGGTGTCCAACTGGTTTCAAGGTTGGCATCAACTACCAGCCTCCCACTGTTGTCCCCGGTGGTGATTTGGCGAAGGTGCAGCGAGCCGTGTGCATGCTGAGCAACACCACTGCCATCGCCGAGGCTTGGGCCAGGCTTGATCATAAGTTTGATCTGATGTACGCCAAGCGTGCCTTTGTGCACTGGTACGTAGGTGAAGGAATGGAGGAGGGCGAGTTCTCTGAGGCTAGAGAAGACATGGCAGCTCTGGAGAAAGATTATGAGGAGGTGGGTGTAGATTCAATCGAGGGAGAAGGAGAAGAGGAAGGTGAGGAGTATTAAGATAACACATATCAAGTGAGCATTCAGTTTGTCTATTGCAGTGTAGAAAACGTGTTGTAACTATTGGTTCTTTACATCATGTTAACTACAAATTTGATGCAAGTAATTTCGATTTGGCAGCCATATTTTATGGATCAACAAAAACAGTGTATTAATAAAATAAAATTATGCACTGACTATGCACTGACCTTACCAACGTCTCCAATAAATTGATCATTTGAAGGGATGAGTTGTGTTTGCTTTTACTGAATCCACACACACAATTATATTCATTTCAGATATGGTTATATTTATTTTGTCTTTTTCTGAAAGCAACAAGAACATTTTTATCCGACAAACTTGTTTACTTTTATTTTATCTCTCTCATTTCTCTCTTTTTTCCCTTGCTCCCTTAAACGTTTGACATGAAGTATACTATATTATGAAATTTGCTTCATATAATTTAAGTATCATTGAGTATTTACTTGAAAATACTGATTCACATAACATATCAATTAGAGTTACATTGCAAATTGTATTAAAGATTACTTTTACAATATAATACACCAACAACATATTACACTAAAATATCTACCACTTATTAAAAGGTAATATATATATATATATATATATATATATATATATATATATATATATATATAAACATTCACGAACATTACCAAAAACATTTGTTGTGATGTAGTACAGCTAACCATTTTATTTTTCCTTGTGTCTAAAATTTAAAGTGCTTTAGTTAGCAATGTTAAGGTTATCGATCATGAATTTACATCTTACAAAGTCCATTTGTGATTGTTTAAAGAAGCATAATTAATTACATTTAAATAAGCTTGCAACGCTGGGGTTGCCAGTGCCAAAACCCTACAAAGCAAAAATGCCTAACACACAGTTGCAGTGAAAGTTATCTAACCCCCTGACCGGCAAGAAATACAAACAAAAATACATCAACCAAGGCATCATTAAATAGTCTTATAAAGTTTATTAATATACATAGCATGTTTCTGAGAAAAAGTTTGTCACTTCAAAAGAAACACACACACACACACACACAAAAATTCATCCCAGAAGAATTTTGAATTCTTCACTTTATAACCTTCAATAAATGCTGCCTGTCCTGTACTGTAAGTACTTTAAGAAGTTTGACCTCTCTCCACAGTCTGCTTATAGCTTTTGTGCAAAAGCTTCCAGTTCACTGATATTTCTTGGTGTCCGTGCTGCCATTGTTTTCTTCAAATTTACCAAAATTGGATTTAAAATCTGGAGACCGAGCCAGCACTTATGATCAGATCCCTAAAGTTTAAACCAAGCCAAGGTAGATTTAGTCCAGTGGTCATCAACTCTAGAACGGGCATTCCCAACTCTGACCCTCGAGATCCACTTTCCAGCAGAGTTTAGCTCCAACCCTGATCAAACTCTCCTACCGGTAACTCTCAAGCAGAGATGGTCTTATTATTGGGAGATATGATTGCCAGTGGCTCTACCATTGGAAAATGTGTAATGGCTAACTTGGATCATGTGTGCCAATCACAATCAATTACAGCCGTCACGTCACTGAATTTCCTCAGTGCAATCACTGTTTGTGGATACCATTAAAATGAATAAGAAGTGTCAAACTGAATCATACCTGGTCGCGCAATTGTCTATAAATTTGCATTTTTTCAGTGTGAACTCTAACAATAGATTTAAAAAAATAGATCAGTGCTCATTGTCCACTGTATTAATAACCTGCTGTCACCTCTGTCCAGGAACTACAGATGAAAATTAGCTTCAAGCTATTTCTGGTCTGTGCAACACATTTGTTGAGCAATGTCCCTGTTAAATAAACAAATAATTAAATAAATCCAAAACGAAAGTTTAAGATCAATAATGTTGAAGATTATCCAATGTGGTGTCGATTTATTAAATATTAAGCTATTCCCTCACACAAGCAGGAGAAGCCTCTCCTCAATTGACATTCATAAAAAAACGGCCTCTGATCTACTTCCCTGCGTTAGCAGGCGTTACGCTTTTGTTTGCTAACTCTGCAGGCTTGCCTTCACGTGGCATTCACCTTGGTCACGCGCGTTTGATTAGGGTTGGACCAAAACTCTGCAGAGAAGTAGATCTCGACGGCCAGCGTTGAGAAACCCTGCTGAGGTATGAACTGAAGACTTCACATTCTTTGACAAAATGGCCTGATACTCTTGCCATTCACACGGTCAAGATTCATCAGTTCTTCTTGGTCAAGAGTAACATTCGGCAAGGAGCCTGAAATCCTTACTTGTTGAGCACTTATAAAAAAAACTAAGATTATAAAAATCAGTCCTTGAGGGCAGTTGAAATGTGGATCTCATCTCCAGGATTTCACAATTCAGTGATAGCAATGAATGACTGATAAACATGTTTGGTATAATCAGTTTGTCCCAAGTATTCAGGAATTTGGGATTTACCCAAAAGCTCAAACTTCATTTTTTAGTCTTCCAAATCCTCATTGACTTTCACCTTTACTCGATGCCACGCATTGCTAAGCACTCCCCGTAAGTTCCAGATAGGGGCAACAGTATCTGGCTGCATGTTGTAACTATTGTCCACTGCTTTGCATATAATCTCCAGCTCCTGAGCCTTATGAGGTAGTGGGACGTCAACCTCCCATAGCTTCCAAGCCCAGGCTTTTCCAGGTGGAGGAGGAGGAGCTTGTTGTCCCTTATCCCCAGTGCGAAGTTTGGCTACATGCCATGTCTTCCCACCATCTACTGAGACGTCTACTCTGACAACCTCTCTTCCTCCTCCACTCCATGCATACCCTTTTACAGTCACCTCCCCATCACTGGCGTCTACTGAGGTTCCCTCTACTGGATGAGTGATTGCTGACTGTATGGGGAGCTCCTGTATGGCTGGGGCCGATTTAAAGTCCACAGTGTCCCAGTCGGTACCCGGAGAAAAGCCTTTGTAATCATTCTGCTGCCAGTGACTCTTGCTCTCCTCTTCACTCACAACAATTTTCCCCAACCATTTGACATTGCGGGCTCCAACAGTTCCAGGTACAACCACACGGACAGGATAGCCGTGATCAGGCGGAAGGTCTTCCCCGTTCATCTCATATGCGAGAAGAACGTCACCTTCTTCACTCACAGCTTTGTTCAGTGGGATAGATGCGCCATATGCTGTACCGGTCACATCCTTGTCCAACCCTTCGAACTGAACATGTCGAGCCTTTGCTGCGATCTCTGGTCCAAAGCCGTAGTGCAACAGTACATCCCGCAGGAGTGCGCCTGACCACGTGGCATTGCTAATCGCGGCAATTCCCCAATTGAGTCCTTTGACTTGCTTGACTGTGTTCATCTCAGACCGACGGTTCCCAGCACACTGAAGCGTTGCTGTAATTGTGTGTTTTGGAAAACAAGACTTCAACTCACTTAGTGTAAGGGATACGACTCCACCAGGGAGACCCTCGATCTCCAACCTGTAGGTTTCAGGATCAATCCTGGGCACTGGAAGATGATTTCGCTTAAAAAATATGACCGAGGGGGTGATGTAGTTATCAGAGAGTATTGAAGAAGGTGGTTCGGCATTGAAGGGTTTCAGACTGTTGATCCGAAGGGCAGGGTGACGAGTCGGCTCGGCGGAGTACGGGTCTAAAGAGTTGGCGCTCTCTTGCTTCTTGATACTTTCTGTATTGAGGACACCGATTTTATACTCTGAGAGGATTTCAAGAACATGGTCTTGTTCGTGAACGGCGTATAACGCCCAGTAAGGCTCCAGAGATCCACCTGCAGCCAGAAGTATTTTGTCGCCACCAGGGTGCATGGCTACGAATGCGGTAATATCGTAAACGTCCCCTTTATAGGTGACCCACACGCCATTGTCGAGGGAGCAATGCTTTGTGACTTCTTCTAGGGTGTACACAGGAAGAGCTGAAGTCTGCGTTACTGGTAACTGTGCTGAGGAAGCTGCCCACTCAACCTGAACGAAAATAGACACAACGAAATTAAACAATTACTCAATGACAACTAAAGCCAAAGGAACACTGTGCAATTTAATTTATAATTGTTCCTTTACAATCGATGCTTGTCAGATTGTGTGATATGACGAAATCTGATGTAAAGACTCTCTGATCTGAGACTCTAGTAATGATTGACAGCGTTTGAATTCTTTGACATCCTCATGTACACACACTAATTAAAGGGAATATGACGTGGCTTTTTATTTTAGTATAGCACTTATTGTCATGTAACGTAATTAACATTCACATAAGTTCCATATGATATATTCGCAAAACTTGATTCTTCTTCTCCCTCATTCTCAGGTATATGTAATGACTTTGCATTTGCACACGCTTCTTACCATAACAGACCTTTTGTAGATAAGTTAATTTTATTTATTTATTTTTTATTAGTTGCCTAAAAATTATACTTGGCAAGCCTTTGGTCAACAGTAGCACCATTTCTGCCATCCAAACGTGCTTGAAACACACAATGCATTCCTTCCAGTCACCTATTTTGTTCATTTTTGACAACTTGACCCACCCTGAGTGCAAAGGTAACTTGTTTTCATTCATTGTGTGACATGCTGTTTTTTTTGTAGATTTATATATACACCAGTCTGCAGCTGTAGATACCCTTCTTTGTTATATCTTTAGAGATTTTGTCTCACCTTGTCTTGGTGGAGCCAATAGGCTAAAACAGCTCCGGTACCCGCCAGCAGCCCTGCCAGAGCAAATCTAAACTTCGGTCCACTCTCACTGAAGTATGTCTGCCTTCCATGGCCACCAGTGCTCCTCCAGCGGGAAGAAAGCTGTGCATCCCATACAGACAATGATGGGATAATGCTCTTTGAAATCCTGGAACTGAGAGTTAAGAGAGGTTTATGGAACCATCTCATAATAACAAACAAATTATTCTTAAGTCTCCTACTTTCTGAGAAAGAAAGAGAATCTGGCCTTGACATAAATAATACGGAACAAAGGTTTATATGAAATGGCATTATTACCTTTGACTCCTGATAAGGAAGACCGAAGCAAGACCTTGGCAATGCTTTAGGTGCTGCATTGCACTTTCTGGGAAAACACAGAAAGAATAACAGCAAGCTGTCAAAGTACAATGACAGTTTAAAACCTGATGAATCCACAGTAAAAGGCTCATAATCGATTGAAGGAGCTTTTACTTTTTTACTTTCCCATGTGCATTTATACATGTGCACTTCAAAAATAGTGCTGATTGACACGCAAAAAAATATAGATTGAAATGTATTTGATATAGAATGTACTTAAAGGGATAGTACACCCAAAAATGAAAAATCTGTCATCGTTTACACAACTCTGAACAACCCCACCCTTTCTCTTAGCTTAATGGTGCGTTCATTCCGTACGCGAATAGCGCGTCAGGCGTTAATGATTTCAATGTTAAGTCAATGCAAAGTCGCATTATGCGCGTAAAAAATTTTTGCGACGTGAAGGCAGAGGCATAGAGCGCGGCGCGGTAGACGCGAATATGCCTCATTTGCGCATCAATTTCGCGAATGACGCAAATTGAGCGTCTGGCGCGATAAGCGCGAATGATTTTGTGCTATTTTTGCATTCACGCGTTTGACGCAAATTCGCGTCTGCCGCCCGAGTTGAAAAATCTGAACTTTGGCGTCAATTCGTGCCACGTTAACCAATCAGGGGCCTGCTGCTTGCTCACGTGGTGAAGTATGAATGCTTCAATAAATTATTTTGTAATATGACTAAATGCCTGGTATGGTTCTAATGCACAACAAAGCAAATATTTTATCACTTAAAACTTTATTTCAGAACACGAGATAAGTTCATTTTGCATTGTATGTTATTTATTTATTTGCTGCATTGCACTTTCTGGGAAAAGAGAGAAAGAATAACAGCAAGCTGTCAAAGTACAATGACACAGTTAATGGATTGAAGGAGCTTTTACTTTTTCACTTTCCCATGTGCATTTATACATGTGCTCATAAAAAATAGTGCTGATTGACATGCAAAAAAATAATGATTGAAATGTATTTGATATAGAATGTACTTAAAGGGATAGTACACCCAAAAATGAAAAATCTGTCATCGTTTACACACCCCTGATCAACCCCACCCATTCTCTTAGCTTAAGACTTCTCTCTATTCCTTAGTAAAAGTTGGTCTCAGCAGCTTTGTGTATAGGTTTTAAGAGAAAACTCTTACCTAAGAACCTTTATTGCTATTTATTTAACTCTTAGTGGTAAGATGAAATGTTTTGTGAGTTCAGCCCCTGGTTTGTTACATAAGAAATGTGTAGAGCATTGGGAAGCCAGGACCAGGACTGAAAGCCACCGCTCTACGTCATTGATTCTCAAGCCTGTCCTGAAGAGCCCTGCAACACGTTACACATTTTGGATATCTCCCTGATGTAACACCTACATTTAACCATTTAGCAGATGCTTTTATACAAATGAGAGCAATAGAAGCAATTAAACAACAATATACAAGTCCTGTGACACTTCCCAGTTTAGTCTAACGAAGTACACATGCATTGAAAAAAATAAAGATATAGAATAGACAAGAAAAATAAAGTGTTGGTATTATTGCTGAAAGAGATGAAAATGAAATTTCTTGAAAATGGCCACAGACTCAGCAGCTCGGACTGAGTTAGGCGGGTCATTCCCCCAGCAGGTAACAGTCCAGGTGATGGTCCGTGAAAGTGATTTTGTGCCTTTTTGAGATGATCACTTGCAGAACGCAAGCTTCTGGAGGGCACATAAGTCTGGAGTAATGAGTTTAGGTAAAAGGGAGCAGAGCTAGCGGTTATCAGTGCATTGAATTTGATGGGAGCGGCAATTGGTGAAAGTTTACGAAGAGAGATGTAATGTCCGTCTCTTCGGTTAGTTAAAGATCACTCTAGCCGAAGCGTTCTGGATCAGTTGCAGAGGTTTGACAATGCAAGCTGGGAGGCCTGCCAAGAGAGCATTACAATAGTCCAGAGCACCTGATTTAACTCGGCTAATAGCACCGGCTGAAAGCTCCACGGGAAGCAAGAAGGCAACAAGGCACATCCAAATTCAATCGTGTCACATCCCATCTCCTGAGATAACTTCATCTGATCAATTTTTGAAGGTAGGCTGCAGTGCACACATATTCATTTTTTTGTCTCAGATATTCAACTAAGCAGATACAAACTTGAGTTTTGAAAATGTGATCAAGACCTTATGAAGAGAATGCCATTGTAAAGTCTGTGTCCCTCACACACTCGTTTTCATCCATATAATATTCAGCATGGCATCTATCCTGACTAAAGTCTACGAAATGGGTCAAAGACATCCAATTATGCAAACAAACACAGTTCTGTAAGCATCTAATGTGTCAAAATAAAAGTCTTACAGCATCAGGGGTCATTGAGACTTTTATAATTGCATAATTTAATAATATTAAATAGCTTCAATAGAAATTAAAATCTTACACAATGAATGCCAAAGAATTGATGGCTAAATATGATTGTAATTTCTATAATGCATCAATCTTGTGAGACTTCCCTTACTTTAAGAGCGTATAAAGCCAAGTCCATTTCTGTTCCCTACACTGAAACAATGTGAGTGAAGTTTATGAACTAAAAGGAAGTGTTCTGTTACTGCCGTTTTATATGTGTTTCAATGGGTTATTGACCCTTATTGGGAATAATGGGGTCAATAGAGCCATTACTTCCTAAATTTACCTTTCGGTTTACCAGCAATATATCAAATATGAAATATTGGGTGAGTTTAAAAGCATACTGCACGGATATTTACAGACTAAACATGATGACTCATCAAAATTTAAACTTTGTCTTATCAATGCAACCCCATGTAAGCCTGCTGGGTTATGACCAAAAAACACTTGTCCTAAAATGACCAATGAAAAGAAAAATCAAGCTCTAGTTGCTTAAAGGGATACTCCACTTTTTTTGGCAATAGGCTCATTTTACCACTCCCCCAGAGTTAAACAGTTGGGTTTTATCGTTTTCAGATGTATTCAGCCGATTTTCTGATATTTAGAAGAATATCAGTAACCAGACAGTTTCTGGTCTGATTGACTTCCATAGTATATTTTTTCCCTACTATGCAAGTCAATGAGACCAGAAACTGTCTGGTTACTGATATTCTTATAAATATCAGAAAATCGGCTGAATGGATTCGAAAATGGTAAAACTCAACTGTTTAACTCTGGGGGAGTGGTAAAATGAGCCTATTTCCAAAAAAAAAAGTGGGGTATCCCTTTAAAGCTCTGAATGTCTAACTGCACCTGAAAAAGATTTACACACCATGTTTAAACATTGGATTTACTCCAACATCACATATCAGTCCATTAGCTGATATCAGCGATACATACGCCACATGGGCTACTGGTTTTAAAACGGTTTATGACCCACTATAAATATGTTTGCACATGATAAGACAAGCGGCAGCAGGGTTAAGCAGAAAGACTCCCGATGGAGAAAAAAAAACTATCAATCTAGAGCCTCGTTTTAAACAAGCCACGAAACAGCTACACGCTAATGAAACGAGAAGCTTTTGCAGCCATGTTTGGACTGACATGATTGCGTCATCATAACAGATTACACACTTGTTTTGGAACATGCCGTTCTTGTGTACAGAAAACATCAACCTCGCAGTCAGGAGGAACAGCAGTGAGGAATCTTGGCTTCTCAGCCTTTTCATTATCCAGACCACATAAAGGGCCAAAAACTCATTTATTTGACGTACTAACTTACATGAATCGATATTAAAGCTAACTTTAACATTAGGCTATTATAGACTGGATAAATTTGTGTCCAGAGATGGTTTGAAACGTTTCTGTGCTGAATAAACCCTTTCCCCTTCAATTAGTTTTGTCATAACAACTCTCCGAGTGTTTGGCGCGGTAATGGATGACCATATTGATATGTTTGGTTGTGGCGGAATAGATCCGCTATGCTGCTGCAGAGCATCAACAGGAACTTACAACTGCCAATACACACACACATACACAACACACTGCTGTAATGGCGCTTTTCTATTACCAGTACCAGCTCGACTGGACTCGCCGCACTTTTCGTTGCGTTTTCCATTGCAGACAGTACCGCCACAAATAGTACCCGGTCGTCACAGAGACACCTTTCGTTCCTCGTTGGCCCATCAAGCTCTTAACCAACCTTGCTAACCAACAGTCTTTCTGAAGGAAATACTCCTTTCTAAAGGGAAATACTCTGCATTGATTTTGCCGAGATTTCGTTATTTTTAGAAAAGTGAAGCCACACTTTGGACCGCCGACGTAAGCTACTCATGTTTGACTCGCGCGGTTATGCCAACACTTCCGGTAGACGCTTCTTCATTGGTGTTGTTCAGCGGTTTCTTCTTCCGCTCGGCGGACTGTGAATATCGAAACTAGGAATTGAAATTTTAAAGGGTACCTATTTTGGGTTTATGAAAATTGCCCTTCATGTAGTATTTAACATAGATCTAAGTGAACGAAAACATCCTGCAAAGTTTTAAACATGAAAGTTCATCGTATACAAAGTTATTGTCTCTCAAAAACAAGAGTCGACTCTGAGTCGCTGATATGAATCGTTCGAAAAACGATGCTTTCCCTTTGTCTAGTTGACGTCAACTTGACAAGTTATTTGAATAAGAAACGCCCACTTATTGCGCTCGGAGACGCCAGGGAAAACCGGAGCTCCAGGGGTGGCGGGCAAATCTGAAACTGGCCCAGGACGGGCCACCCTGCCTGGGCTGGCCAGGGAGGTCTGAGAGCATGGAGGTTTGGACCCACCGCATCTTTTTGGACTCTGTCGTTTTTCGAGATCTGGGCTTTGGAAAACAGTCATGTCGACGAGACGCTGTGTTTTGAAGTGCGACTTTTTTTTTAGTGCGACTTTTGAAAAGCGAACTTTTTTAACCTGCCAAGTGAGGAGTATTTGAAGACTAAGAGGCTGCAGTTCATATATACAAGTACTGCTATACCACACAAGTATAGCCCAAACCTTGTTCTGTGTTCGCGTCATTTTGAAGATGATTGCTTCACAAACCTAAACGCTATAAAGTATGGATTCGCGAGCCGGCTCTATAGACCATTTCAAAAGATGTAAACAACACTGGCCCAGAAGCACTTCCTGTTTCAGTTTGTAACTGTTTTCTTTATTTCACATGTAAAGAAAACATCTTAAAGATGTTTGTTTAACTCTTTGATTCAGTTTTAAATGTTCTGTTGGTTGTATTTTATCCCAGCTTTTATGTAGTGTTAAAAAACTGAAACAGGAAGTGCTTCTGGGCCAGTGTTGTTTACATCTTTTGAAATGGTCTATAACGAGCTGAGGATCAATATGCAGAGCAGTGGGTTGCGAGGACCGGAGTTGAGAACCCATTTAAGGTAATAGAGTTCCGTTTTTCTGCTCACTAGGTCATCTGACCAATCAGCGCAGATTAGCGTCACGTAAAGGCGGGTCTTGGACAAAGGACTCGCCAAAACGATTCATATGGGAGTCGGTGGGCAATTCAGGTAAAAATAAATGCATATTATAAGACAACAAAAGGGTTTTTTGTCATTGCATGCTTGTAAAACTGTTGTTGGGGACTCCCAGAACAATATTAGGAACATTTTAAATGCCATAATAGGTACACTTTAACTTTTGAACGATTCCGGGAAAAACGAAAAGTTAGTCCCGGTTCCAATCGATACTCGATTCTCGATACCCAACCCTATAGGCTCTATGCACAGCTCCACTACTTCCTGAACTTCAGCCAGCTTCTTGTTTCCTGTGTGTCATTATTGGACACATTGATTAATTCAGGTGTGCTTGATTATTGTTGCCGTGACTACTGAGGTCAAGCACACCTGAATTAATCAAATTGTTCAATAATGATAGACAGGAAACAAGGAGCTGGCTGAAGTTCAGGAAGTAGTGCAGTTGTGCATAGAGCCCATTGGCCACCAAACAAAGGAAAGTCTGCACCTCCTCGTTTGACCACGGCGTATTCTTACGAGTTGCCATAATAATATTAGTTAGTTAAGTAACTATTCTGGCCAAATTATTTAAAAATGACGGGGTTATTCTGGATACTCCATCTGGTGCGTGCAACGATGACACAGTGAATAGTGACGATACTCTCTGACCAATCAGCAGTCGGCATTGTTTTCACGTCACATTTTAGTATTGCCTCAGCTCGCTCAGGACCTCGCCGGGTGTGATACAAAAAAAGAGTTCCCGAAAGCAGGAACAAGTACAACTTTTACACAGTGGAAACCAAACAAAGGCGAGTCGAGCTGGTACAGTGTAGTGGAAAAGCGCCATAAGTGAGCAAGAAATGCTAATGCTGTACAATATAGTGTACATGAATGACCCGTAGCAGATCTACAGGTTTACTTCCACTAAGCACGGCTTTAAATAGCGCTCTAGCTGCTTCGAAAGTTCAATCTCTTCATTTAGAAAATATAAAAGGCATGTTAACACCGTGTAACAGGTGTAGTTAACACCTGACAACTGTGGGTAAAGCGGTCAAATCACTAGCCAATTTGGCGGTTACTTACTATGTTTACTCACTTTGCTGTGGAAGTATGTGTTGCCAAATCTGCACAGATCATGCATCATGATATATTAAATACAGTATAACACAGAAACTGCAATATCTGACTTAAAGGCACGGTAGGTAAGTTTGAGAAACTAGCAGAAAACTGCTGGATTTTGAGAGTACTCCCACAAAAGCCACGCCCCCAAATCACATGAACGCGTGATGCCGACCACTCAGCTGGAGGACGCGTTTACCAGCGCCGAGAGGAGCGCGGTGCATGGAGCGACATCAGCTTTTTTTTGCCTTGTTTGTCTGCGCCGCTGACTGTATATGCATAGGTGGTACTGGGAATTTTGACTGCTCTTTCTCTGCCTCTCCTCTTTCGAAATGAGTGAGTCAACCGGGTGCGCGCGTGTCGCCCAGTCAATCATTGCACTCGTTCGGAATGGAAAGAGTAGCTGTGTTTATTGCAGCGTTGAGAGGACTACAGACACTCGATTTTTATACTTTCGATTTTTATACTTTTACATTAGATACGTAATGATATATAAAGACAGTTTAAACAAATTTGGGAAAAAGTGTTTTAGAAACCAACTGCCTACCCTGCCTTTAATTGAACATGCACGTTGGTGCGCTTGATCATTTACATTACAAGAGAAGGCTAAAAAGAATTTGGTAAAAAGAAAAGACATTGTTATTTTCCTACATCCTCATTTTTTATGTTATTTGTACTGATGAATAAGACATGAATCTATCTCCAACTCCAATTTGCTTTACACACAAGAGTGTAAATGGGTTAAATCAAATGATAAATAAATGCAACATTATTCATATCTAATGATAAGCTCCAAATGATGTGTACATATAAAAATTGGTTGCCAATAAAAACAAAACAAAACAATTATGGAACTCTTTCCAAAAAAGGATAAAACTTTTTTGGAACTCGAACTATTTTCAAAGTAGGATCTCAGCCTACGCATATGAATCTAATATGCATCCATACACATGTTTTAACAAAAAGCAATTCATTTAAATATTTATATACAGTAAGTTAAAAGACATTATGTATAAAGAAGGCTAAAAAACAGTCATATGCCACACAAAATCAAACTCAACCGGGCGATTACGATTCAGCCCATCACGGTCAACTTAACGAAATAAACACACACACACAAGTATTGCTTTGAATTCCAACTACCGACGGTTTACCGATTATTTATGAATAACGAGTAAAGCGCATTCTTACTGTAATTACACTGCAGTTCCCAGAGAGTCAGGACGCGCCATGAGCTCGCGGTCTCCAGCTACTGATCCTTCACGGGACGCCTGGAAACTCTGATGACGCACGAGAGTGACGTGGCCGCAGCCTCCGGCTACATAATCACGGGCACGAGCACAGTTTGTTCTTTTAGGTTTCCACGGTTTGGTTTATTAACAAGTACCAACACTAAACTGGTTTGTTTGAACAATTGAAGTGGGGAACTCTTGCTGGTTAAATTGGTCAACTATGCTATTTTGCACATTTGCTTCATTACACTATCAAAAAACATCTCTATCTATCTATCTATCTATCTATCTATCTATCTATCTATCTATCTATCTATCTATCTATCTATCTATCTATCTATCTATCTATCTATCTATCTATCTATAGATCTATAGATCTATCCATCATCTATAGAGCTATCCATCTATCTATCCATCTATCTATCTATCTATCTATCTATCTATCTATCTATCTATCTATCTATCTATCTATCTATCTATCTATCTATCTATCTATCTATAGATCTATCCATCATCTATAGAGCTATCCATCTATCCATCTATCTATCCATCTATCTATCTATCTATCTATCTATCTATCTATCTATCTATCTATCTATCTATCTATCTATCTATCTATCTATCTATCTATCTATCTATCTATCTATCTATCTATCATGTGTTAGTACTTTTTGCAATTGAACATTTTTATTCCGCGCAGCAATTGATAACTAATTTAGAATCACACAGTAATCATGTCATTTTCTAGAATGTTCCATAGGAGAATGTTCAAACATTACAATTCCCTCTAGATCATTGACAATCGTTATGCATTTTAATATATTTTAATACCGTTCTCAAATTGCCTTTGAGTACAGTCGGAGACAAAAGCAGATTCAGATTTTCTTGTTTTTTGAAAGTGAGTCTCAAGGTCACCAAGAATGCATTTATTTACCAAAAATAGCAATAAATAATGTGAAATATTATTAGAATTTGAAATAACGTTTTTTATGGAAATATATTGTAAAATGTAATTTATTCATGTGCTCAAAGCTGGATTTTCAGCATGATAACTCCAGATTTCAGTGTCACATGATCCTTCAGAAATTGCTGATCAATATAAATGTCTTATTATTATCAATGTCGATAACTGTCTCATATTAGAATGATTTCTGAAGGATCATATTGCACTGAAGACTGGAGTAATGATGCTGAAAATTCATCTTTGCGTCACAGATATACATTTCAGAGACTTCTTTAAAACGTTATTATGTCCAAATGTTTGACCTGTTGTGTATTTGCTAATTGTGCTTTTATAATTAGATCTGAAATGTTCTTTTACGTACTGGACGTCACTTGTGTCCACTCTGGTCTTGCAACAGTTCAAGTCAAGGTCCAAAGGGAAGAAGCAGTTCACAAAGTCAATAACAAAGATATTACCAGATGCAGCATTAAAACACTTCTCTGTTTTAATCGATCTTCATGAATATATTTACACTAGTTCTGTCTAGGCAGAATATTAGCATACCGTCTTCGATTAGACAATACAAGGCTACTGAGTTTTTAATTATAAACAAACAAAAATGTACAGGTCCAAATACTGAATTGAAAAAGCATCACTTATACAAATAACAGCAATTCTATCCCTCTCTCTCTCTCACACACACACACACACACACTGGGACAATGTTCTCAAACAGTTCAAATGTGCCTTAAATAATAGGCATATAAAATCTCCAAATGATTTTTCTCCAATCTGAACTCCAGATCCAGGCTCGGCTGTTTCATGGAGGTCTTCTGCGAGGAGTCTAAGCAGAGATAAAGACAGGACTGAGCGGTGTTTGACAGGCGAGTTCAGCATCACGGCTGGTTCATCTTGGCAGCTTCAGCTTTAATGAGAGAGATCAACTCCTGATTGATCAGGAACACAAAGCGGAGACCTGCAATCTGGACAGACAAACAAACACGTGCTTTATTGAGCATGTTTATTACAGTTTAATAACAGTATCAGATAAGATAACACTTTTCTTATTTTTTTTTTTTTTTTTGAGTCAATCATATTCATTCTTTAATGTCATTTTAACAGTTAGATCCTCAATAGTACACACATCTTGTTAACCAGCGACAAAAACTATATGACATTGTTTTTATTGACGAGGAGCTATCCCTCTAGTTTTTCCACGATTGCTGAAGACAAGGCAAAATCAACTAGGGCTGATTTTTTAAGCCTCGAAGCGTCGGAATCGAAAGTAATGAACATCGAATATTTGAAGCTTCGGCATCTCTATATATCTGTCGGTCCGTTTGCATTTTGATTATTTAGAGAACAGTTCATCCAAACGACTTCACAAGGAAGTGCAGTGTCGTATTTGGTGCAATATAGATAGATAGACACTTAAGCAGTATTTTTAACAAGGTATAGACTTCTCACTGACAACGTAGGGTTATTTATTTTATTTATTTTAATTTATTTTAAATAAATAAAAATTAAATTTAAATAAATAAAAACGAAATTTAAATAAACAAAATTGAACTAAAATAAAAACTAAATTTAAATAAAACAAAAACGAAATATAAATTAATAAAAATGGAATTTAAATAGATAAAAAGCGATAATAATAAAACAAAAAACTAAATAAATTTCTAAATTTAAATAAAGAAAAACTAAAATGTGACGTGACGTCCCAGTAAAATCTCAAAGTCACACAGTAAATAAATTTAGATTGATAATAACGGGTAAAAAGGATAATACATTTTGTTTCTATTATTCTATTTTCCACAATGTCAAAGCAACGCAGCTTAACCCAGAATACAAGCGCCAGCATGCACTTCTGTCCATACGAACTCCGCTGTTCGGCGCTAGCTGGAAAATACTCCAGTTGCATGAACACTTTTAGTAGTTCAAGAAGCAAATATATTTATTAAGTAGCTATAACGAAGTTATATGTTAAGTATTATATTCCACCATATTTTATAGTGTAAAACTGCTATATGCTTTTCAAGCACGAATGAGAACCTTTTCGAGTGGGATGCAAAAAAAACAAAAAGAATATTCAAACAAAATTTCAAATCGAATACCAACCCACTGAACGAATATTCGATTATTCGGGTCCAGCCCTAAAATCAACATAATATTGCTATCCCCCCATGATTCTGCACTATTCATCATTTTATCCCATAATATTAAAAAAAAAAATTACAATGATCTAAATTGAACTATCCCTAATCTAATGGAAGTTGTAATGTATTATTTGCATGAGGATAAAGATGTCAGTGGGCACATAAAAAACGTCACTTTCCGCTGTATGACTGATGTATAATTATGTTTTTTTCTAATTATTCCACATATGACTAGATCCCTGATATTCAGATTCTCAAATGTGCATCAGTAAATGTATTTTGTCTTTGAAATGTAATAATCATGTTAGTTGACCAGTAAGTTATATTGAGCACCGCCATGTTTGTGTACGTTTTTCTTAACACTTTTTCTTGTGATCTTAACATGTATTTTCGTCCACTTCACCCCCAAAGACACGAAAGTGAGTGGCTGATCAACTGGGAGAAGAATAGAGTAAACTTTATAGTAGGGCTGTAACGATACCCTCAAGTCACAATTCGATGTGTTATCACGATACTGAACTCACGATACGATATTATTGCGATACTCCAAGACATCTGGTAAAAGCTTAACAAAAAAATATACTGTTGATTAAAATGCTAATTTTGATATTACATTGTGGGTTTAAATGAATAGGTTTGGACTTGGTGCTTGTAACCCAAAGACAATGGTGACACCAGAATAACAATATTCATGATCCTGAAGCTGAAATGACTGAGTTATTGTACATGTATATGCTTTCACTGACTAGATATGTTTAAAATAACTTAAGTCGGCCACTTTTTACTGGTAACGTCAGACATTTGGCATTATCAGGACTCACAAATATTCCCCCATTGCATTATTATACATTATAATCAACATTATATATATAGTAGTTCAATGTAGTACTGACACTAAAACTCTGAAAACCTGAATTTTTTCCTCACACACATTTTTATTTCGGGGGGACTATCCACGGTACGTATTGTTGCATTTTTTGCATGATATATTGTTACATTGTGGCATGATATATTGTTACACCTCTGTGATTGAAGTGAATAAAACAAGTGGTCAAACTTAATTATGTTTCAAAAATTATTCTTTTTTTATTTTTTATTTTTGCTGCTTCTAAAGACGAGTGTGTATCTTTACAAACTATGAATCCTTTTAATGGTCCTTAAGTTTGTTTAAACACCTGAAAACAACAGTCATTTATATACCATGTATAAACTGTGCAATCAATGAGGTAAATCACTCATTTTAACAGCTGTAATTGTGTGACTCAAATGCAAGTGTGCCCCTACATACCTCCATCACAGAGTTGTTATTAAGTTTCCACTTGTTTCCAGATAAAACTGGTCGTCCATCAATGTAAATGGGTCTCCGCCCTTCGTTAGCGATGAAGAAATCTCCATTGTTTTTCAGTTTAATGATCCCTGGTGTTAGAAAACAAACATTATTTCATTTATTACAGTGTTCACATAACTCAATGCCACACAAAAGTCCAGGTGATGTTAACTCAAAGCATCAAATATTCAAAAACATTTTGGTGACATTAACACTGGCTGAAATGATTATGTGCTTCAATGTAAACTCTGCTGACACAATGCTATGGAAAGCATGGACTATGGACTAAATTGAACATCACAAGCTCAACAGACATGGCTGATGTTTTACAAGGATAACAGTGAATAGAATTATTTGCCATAACAGCAGTAAACCTAAACGGGATGCTAATGAACAGCCAGAGGAATGTGTCACACTTGGACGCTTGAAGAAAGTGCAGTTTAATGTGTGCTGGAGAAGTAGTCATCAGACTCGTTTACACTGTCAGTGAAATGTGACCCAATTGCTCATATGTGACACAGATCTGATGTGTCCTATGACAGTGTAAACTGGAAAAAAACGCATGCATTCGGATATTTCGAGATCGGATTCAGGCCTCATTCATATGTGGAAGTAAATCAGATCCAAATCAGATCTAAAGTGCCAATGCGAGCGTCATGTAAACAGGCAGATCGGATTTTCTGAGGCATTAGGCGACGTCTCCACGGTTTAATGACGAGAGCAACCCGACGGCATCTGCAAAGGGACGGATGGCCGAAAGTGTCATCGTAGGACAGGAATGTGGACTCACGTTGACAATACTTCTTGCGTGCATATGATATGCATGTAATACACACACATTCCCTAATACTACCCAAGGGGTTTACAGTGCGTATCATGCACGCAAAAACTATTTTTGGTGTATAAATGGCACGAGAAATAAAAATTAGTGGTATAGATTCGCACTTTAAAGGTCCCCTGACATGAAATTTTCACTTTCTGAGGTTTTTAACATAAATATGAGTTCCCCTAGCCTGTATTTGGTCCCCTCGTGTTTAGAATTTTCAATCGGTGTAAACCGAGCTATGGCTAAAAAAGTGCGACTCGAGTCCGAGTCTCAAACCATCTCTGTGATGAACTCGCTCATTATATACACACAGACAAATGAAAGCATTGCGCAGTTCAGTCATGAATGATGATGTTGAATCATCTAACCCTGTTTCCTGGAGATCTTCCATGCAGGTCCCTCCAAAGACAGATCCACGTCTATCTGCTTGTCTTTAGTCGCACGACCCAGTGTGATCTGAAACGTGTCAATAGAGGGTTTGTGGGTGAACGGTTCCTCTGAAAACACCTCACACTGCATCATTAGATGACTAAATATCAAAGATAGCACAAAAACACATTTCAAGTGAAGCATTTGACAAAAAATAAAACAATATATAAAGCACAGGCTAGTTCTGAGAAAAGCTTGTATTGGTAGCACTTTATTTCACAGTCCTGTTCTGCATTTACATACGATGTACTTTACTGTAGTAATACCGGTGTAAACACTACATACTAAACCAGAACCCTAAACTTAGTTACTTTACATTACTCAGAACTTGCTTGTGCAATTATTAAGGTGTAGCGAAGGCACTATCATAACTAAAAAGAGGTTTGAGTCTCCTTTAAAGGTCAATACACTGAGGGATCACAGATGCACAATCGATGTTTACCCTTCATACACACTTATAATGTCAACAGCAAATGTTCACTGACCTCTCTCGATCTCATCAGATATCTGACCATTCGTCCACGTAAAGCTGCCAGCGTCTGGTTATCAAAGTCTGGGGAATTCATGCCTGAAATAATTACATCACACAATCACTTCAGAGTTCACCATTCATCTCATTATCATATTCAAAACAACGTCACGAATCTGACCTGTGATGCTGTCCACTAACACCTGCCAGCGAGGAAGCTCCTGCTCCAGTTGTCTGATCTCACGCTTCTGATGTCTGTCCGCAATCATGAGCTCTAGAAGACACGCGACATAACACGTCAGACAGCGCTCAAACAACTACACTGACACACACTGAAACAACAGGATATAACTCACCATGCTCCAGGACTTCATCTCTGCTGTCCCTGATGAACATGATACATGATCAGAACAGGAGAGTCACATGATTATCACAAAAGGCTGCAAGCTAGTCAATGAAGCAACACAGGGTTTCTGCAGGTTTCAGTAAGTCAAATTTAAGACCTTTTTAAGACATTTTAAGACCATAAACATTGAAATTTAAGACCTACACGACGCATTACCAAAAATTTAAATAAGAAAATATTCGGAAAAAATGATTTCATATAATATGTGTGTGTGTAGGTGAAATTTGTACTTTGCATTTTATACTGTAAAAAACACAATTATAGTTGATTTTAGTCGATCATACCCAGAGATGAAATGGCATGAACATTTCATTTCATGATTACTATGAAATCAATTTGCCAAATGTATGTCTAAACCAAGAAAATAAAATTAGCATGAATATGCACTTTTTGTTTACATAAACATTAAAATACCATTAAAAATGATTAAAAACAACTGAAATGTTTTTACAACTGATACCATTAAAAATTATTAATAGTAAAATTTGGGCCGATTTTCCTATTGCGTCTGTCGTTGCTATGCAACCAATCTTTTTTCAATCTCGCTGTGGATGCGACGCACCTATATTTGAATGAACTTGAGCGTGCAAACCTGGTGTATGAACGGCCTCTTGGCGAGCTACCTCGTATCAAACCACGAGCTAATGCTAGCAGTTTGAACCCCTGCACTAGAGCTCCGCTTTGTAGGCTACGACTCAATACTTTTTTGCTACTTTGTAATAACTTTTTTTCAGTTTTTGCAAATGAACGAGGGTAAAATCTTTTTAAGACCTGACTAAATCAAATTTAAGACCTCAGATGAAAATCTAGCCGTTTTTAAGACTTTTTAAGGCCTTAAATTTAAAGTTCAGAATTTCAGACTTTTTAAGACCCCGCGGACACCCTGCAACACATTATGGACTGGAATATAGAGATTACATTTTCTTCAGGCCAAAACCTTGTTCAGTTCCAGCGTTCTGAAGTCAATGGGTTTTGGTTAAATGCCTGAAAAAAGGTCTGTGATGAACACAAGCTCAAGATCATTTCAAATTGTATTCTTTGTGATTTGTTTTTAAGGCTTTCACTTGTCTTCAAAACATATAAAAAGGATAGTTCACTTTGAAATTAATTTTTGGCATGTTTTAGCTTACCTCAAGGGCATCCAAGATGTGGGTGTCTTTGTTTCCACAGTATTTTCAATTTTGATATTTTTAGGTCAAACCGTTCTTGTCTGTCAGTCATATAATGGAGGTCTATGGTCACCACCTCAAAAAGCATGCACAGAGAAGTCCAAATTAAACATGATTTAATGACTCGTAAATGTAAGTACACATTGATGGCCGAAGACACGAAACGAGTGGTTTGTGTGAGAAAACGAACAGTATTTATATCGTTTTTACCTCGTCACCACAGCCACGTCTAACTGATCTGAGGGCGCTTATGTCTGCGTAAGCGCCGGAACTGATCTCTTGCGTGTGTACATCACTCATTATTTACACAGAGATTTCGAAGTTTTACCTTTCACTGTGTGAAGATCTAAAGATACAGGAAATTGCAATGGAAGACGATTTCGGTACATCAACAGACAACGTTGAATTTTTTCGCAACCAAGCAAGAGATCACTTCCGGCGCTTGTGCACACCGAAGCACCCGCGCCCTCAGATCACTTGGACGTGGCTGTGATTACAAGAGTTGATATAAATACTGTTCGTTTTCTCACACAAACCGCTCGTTTCGTGTCATAGGCCGTCAATGCGTACTTACATTTACGAGTCATTAAATCATGTTTAATCTGGACTTCTCTGTGCATGCTCTTTGAGGTGGTGACCATAGACCTCCATTATATGACTGACAGACAAGAACGGTTTGACCTAAAAATATCAAAACTGAAACTACTGTGGAAACAAAGACACCCACATCCTGGATGCCCTTGAGGTAAGCTAAAACATACCAAAAATTATTTTCAAAATGAACTATCCCTTTAAACCAAACAGGTTTTCTTACACACTAGTCCACTTTTACATCCTCGTGTTTGGTCCCATTGAGATTCAGAATCTCTTTTACAAGAGACACGTGGCCAGGGTAGCAGCCAAATCACAACAAATGCATACATAACAAACACCAAATTTCATTTTCATGATAAAAGAACAAAAAAAAAAGAACAAGAACATGTCTCCATCACAACACTCTTTATAATCGCACTCTTGCCAACTATTATAACTTACTTTCAAGGAAAATATATTGTCGAAAGCTTAGTGATGGTGTCGTTGAAGTCAAGCGACCGTATTGTAGTTCGTTTATAGCCTAGATCCTATAGGGTTTTGTCTAGATTGAACCAGGGTAATGCAAACTTAAAGAAATACATCATTACTGCAGCGCTCTATTAAGAACTAATCTTGTGTCAACTTTTGAAAAGGACAAGGTGTAAAGTACTTAAATGTGTCAGCACACTAAAAAAATAAGTTGAATGGGATTATCCGGCTAGGTGTTCATTGGAGACAAACAACCAGCCATCGCAAAGTGGAGTGTGCTAAAACCCAAAGTACACTTCTCTTTTTAGGTGTATGCTAGGGTCTGCGTAAAGTGTGCATAACACAAAATATGGTCATCAGCACAGTACGCACATACCGTAAACGTAGATAAGAGACTGTGCAAAGAGGCTAGAAAGTAGCCGTATTTGTACAACTCAACCCTAAAAAATCATAAAGCTGTGCATGTATGCTAGCATGCACGTAAAAAAGGAAGTAACTTTGTACTTAAATGCTGCATCCACGCCATATCATATTTAAAGTCGTTTCGAGATGACAGCACGTGATGATCTACTCGGTTACACTATCAACACCTAAATCAATATGTAGTACAAGTAGGAGCTCTCGGAACACAGCTACGACCGTATAATGCTTACTGACGGCACCGCAACTACATGCAAGTTAATAGACCATTTCAAAAGATGTAAACAACACTGGTCCAGAAGCACTTCCTGTTTCAGTTTGTAACTGTTTTCTTCATTTCACATGTAAAGAAAACTTCTTAAAGATGTTTGTTTAACTTTTTGATTCTGTTTTATATGTTCTGTTGGTTGTATTTTATCCCAGCTTTTATGTAGCGTTAAAAAACTGAAACAGGAAGTGCTTCTGGGCCAGTGTTGTTTACATCTTTTGAAATGGTCTATAATATACCGCTAACACAGTGAACGTGTTTCTGATGGCTGATGTGACATTCTGAGCTGTGTACTGCAGCATAACATCTAAAAATGTTCAACTTCGCTTCGTTTACAAAAGTTAAAATGCACACTGGAAGAATAAGTGTTACTATTATGAGTCAGTGAACTCACAACACATGATGATGTATTGTTAGGTGAGATGATAAAATGGTTTACTTACTTGAGTTTGGCGTCATCAACCACCTGCTCTGCGTCGGAGAAGTTCAGCACTTGCTCTCCTTTCGGCAGAGGTTGAACTAGAAACAAATCAGATGAAATTAAACGACAGCGATCAGCACAAGCAGGATCATCAGACCGAGTGACATTTAACAGCGTCTCACCGCTCTGATCCTCCAGTAAGTAATACTGCTTCAGCAGCTGCCAGTGCACCAGCAGGTTCTTAGCAGTGCGTGATGGGTAAAACACGTTTGGGTGCTTGTTCAGCAAATCCTGAAACACCTCCAGCTTAGGCTGACTGCTCTACTCACAAACACGAGGCAAGGACCAATTAAACAGAACGGAAGAGATACATTTCAAACAATTATAAAGTCTAGAAAGCATTCATTGCTGCATGGGATTAAAGTGTAGATGTTGTTTGCTCACAGAGACGATCTTGGCGAGCAGGGCTTCCTCTGCCTGGCTGAAGAGAGCTTTACTCTGGATGGCAGCGATGGCCTCTGGGTGAAGCTGTCTCATGGCCTGCCACGCCAGCCTGAGGAACACACAAAACACTTACAAAATGGACATTCAGATTCTAAAATAGAGTAAAGTTTAATACAAAAACTCTTTCATTATTTATTTACTAACCCTCATATCTTCCAGACAACAAAACCTGAGGACTGTTTTACACGCAAAGCGGGAAAGACTCACAGGAGGGAAAGTTCATCTGTGTAGGCTCTAATGATTCTTAATAGCAACCTGCATGTGTGTGTGTTGCTTCAAGAAAGCAAACATAAATCTGAGGTTTTCTTAATACTTAGACATTACCTACTTTGTACCTACTTGAATCTCATTAGAAATTATATTATTTTGTAATTGAAAATAATTCATTGCACCAATGTTATGCAACTCTTTTATATCTACCACCAACTTTATATGTCTTATGTATGTATATGTATTGTGTGTGTATAGATAGATAGATAGATAGATAGATAGATAGATAGATAGATAGATAGATAGATAGATAGATAGATAGATAGATAGATAGATAGATAGATAGATAGATAGATAGATAGATAGATAGATAGGATTTTTTATGTTTTTAAAAGAAGTCTCTTCTGCTCACCAAGGCTGTAATTATTTGATAAAAATACCAAAAAAACTGTAATATTGTGAAATATTATTACAATTTAAAACAGCGGTTTTCTATGTGAGTATAGAGTGAAGTGTAATTTATTCCTGTGATCAAAGCTGAATTTACAGCATCATTACTCCAGTGTTTTGTGTCACATCCTTCAGAAATTATAATGATATGATGCTCAAGAAACATTTATGATTATTATCCATGTTGAAAACAGTTTTTTACATTTTTATTTCAGGATTCTTTGATGATTAGAAAGTTCAAAAGAACAGAATTGATCTGAAATGGAAAGCTTTTGTAACATTAATCACTTCCATTCAAAAGTTTGGGGTCAGTGAGAATTTATTTTTCATTTTTGGGGGAAAGAAATTAGAAAATACTTTTATTCATCAAGGATGAGTTCAATTGATCAAAAGTTACAGTAAAGACATTTATAATGTTAGAAAAGATTATATTTTAAATAAATGCTGTTCTTTTGAACTTTCTATTCATCATAGAATTTTTGGGGAAAATGGTGCACGACTGTTTTCAACATTGATAATAATAATTGATGTTTTTTGAGCATAAAATCAGCATATTAGAATGATTTCTGAAGGATCGTGTGACACTGAAAACTGATGTGTAATCAGCAACAGTAATGATGTTGAAAATTCAGCTTTCAAATTACATTTTAAAATATATTAAAATAGAAAACAGTCATTTTAAATTGTCATAATATTTCACAATATTACTTGTCATTTTTTTTCATCAAATAAGCAGTCTTAGTGAGCAGAAGAGACTTCATTTAAAAACATAAAAAATCTTACTGATCTAAAACTTTTGATTTGACCGGTAGTATATATATATATATATATATATATCACACACACACAAATTTGATCGGTATTTATTTTACAAAACATTTATTAAAATAATTAATTAAAAAAAAGAATCCATTTAAAAACAGAAAGTATCGTTGGTGGAGTTCGGTGAAAAGCCAGAAACGTAAGCAATTGAGGAAGCCTCTTGTAATAAGACTTCATTAGTGGCTCTGCTTAATCTACCTTATTCCTACGCCCCATTATGCTTTGCGTGAATTATGGGTGTAACTTCCGCTAAGCTGTAAACAATCAGTGAAAGGCTCGCTCTATGAACGCAATACGTTACAAAAGTGTCATTAATCGACTCACCCTCCAACCATCGAACATTAAAATAAAATGTAAAAGCTTAAAAGAATCAACAGGTACTTTCAACAGACCAAAAATAGCCCCATAAGTGCGTGTCATTGGTTAAATATCACTGTAGTAGGCAAATATCTGTATTGTATAAGAAGCCTTTATCAAAAATGTTCATTAACTTCAGCATTACGTGACACTAAATTAAAGTGATTCCCGTCATTTTAACAGATTATAAATTGCATTTACCTGTGAAAACAAACCCGGAAAGAGACGTGAGGTTTAGAGGAGAATAACTTTGTGCATTACAGTGAATTATTAATGGGATATCGTAACTTAAATTCAGGAGAATAGGCCACAAATGTGCCGTATACGTCGGCCTTTTTCATACTTTTACAGCGGATTGCAAAGGAAAACCAAGAAAATCATCATGAGGAAAAGAAAGCAGCGACTGAAAAGAGCTCTTGCCGTAGATGTTCTTATTATAACATGTCACGTTAACAAACCAAGTATAATGCTATTCTCATGATGTCTGAAAATAAATCATGAAGGAAAACTGACGAATCAGCTTTATTTGTAGGGCAACCTTATGATTTGAAATGATTCATTTCAGCCTTTTTGAATGGAAGTTCCCCAAACCAGAAGTGCCACCCATAATTCAAAAGGCAGTGAACTCGTCAGGAATAAGGTGGATGCTCCCATTAAAATTGATGTCAAAAATATAAACGGAAATATAGCTATTTCTAACTTAGAAAGTGTGGAAACAAATCGGACAGCTTCAAAGAGCTATAGAACAATCGGTATATCTTTCCTGATAATATTAAGCAATTAATGTGGAAAAAATTCTTGAAATTTCGTTGTTTTGTGGAAGCCAATAGGATTTCAGAACAACATGACATTGATATCAGTTTTTTTTTAATGTGAACGCTTCCTTTAATGTTTAAAACTGGGCCTATGGCTATATAAGAATGATGCTTTGGTCAAAGACTCACTTTGATATGACAGGGTCATACAGCAGAGCGTACCAGCGCTCCTGGATCTCCCGCAGTGTGAAGCGACAGCTGAATTTGACCCCGAGATGAACTGACGTGAGATCTGTAGTCTGAACACAAAGTACAAGCACTTCAGTTCATCTCTAACCAGCTTCTAAACGCACTCAGATCTGACAGCTGACCTGTAGCACGGCATTGATGAGCAGAAGGTCATCCGTGGGTTTCCAGCGTCCCAGGTCTTTGGTTATCTGTAACGGCTGCTTGTTTTTCTTCATTCGTTTGGACATTGATGAAGGAGTGATCACCATGGTGAGAGGAGGCGTCAGAGAGCTGCCAGACTTTAAACCCTACGGTTCAGAAACAACAAAGCGTTCAATGAAAATGACTATCATCAACAGACATTGAATATAAACCTGTATATATTGCACCTAACTACAACAATAAATGAAAGAATGATATATGTCTTATTATATAAATGATTCAATTATATAAAATAGAAAAATCACAAAGACACGGTACTGCAGCCATGTGGGATGTTTGTTGCCTGGGACAGTTATCATCAGGTGCAGTTTAGAATAATTCAAATGTTACCATTTACATATACATAAAACGCTCTCACATTCACATGAAATGATCGCATACACTCCCGACACACACACATGCCTTGGATATTCACATTTATAGGGCTGTCAAATGATTAATCGCGATTAATCGCATCCAAAATAACAAGTTTGTGTTTACATAAAATATATGTGGGTGCACTGCGTATAATTATTTTGTATATATACATAAATACACACACATGCATGTATATTTAATAAAAAAATATGTTATATATATAATATATATAAATCATACAGTATATACATGAAAATATTTCTTAAACATACAAGCATGTGTGTGTATTTATATATATACAAAATAATTATACACAGTGCCCCCACATATATTACGTTAACTTTTATTTTGGACGTGATTAATCCCGATTAATCGTTTGACAGCCCTCACACACTTCCACTACAGCTCAGAAGTTTGGAATAAGAATATTTTTAATGTTTTTTAAAAAGAAGTGTCTTATGCTCACCAAAGCTGTGTTTATTAAATCAGATGTACTGTATAGAGAGCCTAAGTCCCGCCCCTTCGCTTCCGGCTCATGGGACCTTATTTCGGAAAAAATATGAATGGCAGTGAATGGGGAGAGACAACTTATCTTTTTATTCCGTCTGAACTGTGCCCTGAATTACACATATGATATTTGTCAATTTAAAAGATGATTCTCAAACTCAAAAACGTCGCAGTTTGTCATACAGCAGAAGAGTAACATTTAGTTTTATGTGAAAATCGCTCTGTGAACTACATCTCCCTGGAAGAGAAACGAGATACGCTGCTCGTGTGTGTGCAGTCTGGTACAAAACACTCAGGTAGGACGGCGTAACGTTACGATTATAACGTAAGACTGTAGAAATAATGACAGACAGCCTCAGTAAAGTTAGCTTTATTCATTGAGAGAAAATGTGCGCCTTTGGGGTTTGTAGTCTTTGTAATTACGTATTTTCACAGTCTTATACCTCAACGGTTTTACATCAAACTGCGACTTTCTTTACTTTAAAATGTATATTTTAAATTGATAAACATCATATGTGTAATTCAGGGCACAATTCAAACCAGATCAAAATATTTGTTGTCTCTTGCCATTGACTCCCATTCAATATTTTTTCGAAGTTAGGTCCCATGGTGGTCGACCGGAAGGGGAGGGACTTAGGCTCTCTATTAACAGTAATATCGTGAAATATTGACACAATTTAAAATAACTTTTAACTTTTAAAATGTAATTTATTCCTGTGATCAAAGCTGAATTTTTCAGTCTTCAGTGTCACATGATCCTTCCGAAATCACTCTAATATGATGATTTAATGCTCAATTCTTATCATTTATTGTTGCTGCGCAGTTATTAATAATGGTTCTTATTACTGTCAATGCTGAATAGTTTTTGCTGCTCACTATTTTTGTGGAAACTATGATACCTTTACCAGGATTATTTAATGGATATTAAGAGCGTGTATTTAAGATAAAACATTTTTGTAACGTTAAAAATGTCTCAATCACTTATGAACATTTTAATGTGTCCTTGTCAGGATAATATTTTTAAAATCTTACCCTAAACTTTTAAATGGTTTCGAAAAAATTGAGTTATATGAGAACTGTTTTCAACAAATATAATAATTAAACATGTTTGTTGAGCAGCCAATCATAATATTAGAATAATTTCTGTAGGGTCACGTGACACCAAAGAGTAGAGTAATGATGCTGAATATTCACAGCGATAAATTACACTTTTAAATATATTAAATAATTTAAATAAGTATAAATAAATGCAAAGAAAAAAAAGTGTCCAGGGTGCTCAGGGAGTTCAAAAAAAGATGTAGGAAGGTGCTCTTTGGAGACGGGAGTTCAACATCAAAAAAAGGAAATTCCAAGGCACTCTTCTTCAAACAATTAAAAAGCCTTTATTGGACTGGCTATATCATTATAGAAAAGTAAAAAACATGTGGGAAAAGTAATGTAACCCACGCGTAGCGGCTGTCTGTGCCGCTACGCGTGGGTTACATTACTTTTCCCACATGTTTTTAACTTTTCTATAATGATATAGCCAGTCCAATAAAGGCTTTTTAATTGTTTGAAGAAGAGTGCCTTGGAATTTCCTTTTTTTGATAAATAAATGCAGCCTTGGTGAGCAGAAGAGACTTCTTTCAAACAAATTAGAAAACTATAATTATTACAAACATTTGACTGGTAGTGATTAACTCTCTCTCTCACACACACACTTAATTATACAGTTTTAGAGATGCTTGACCAGAAAATGGTATGATTAACCACAATCAAATAATTCGCAGAGTTGTACAATGACATACAGTAACCTTCTTTACCTTCTTCTTGTCACTGGACGTGAGGTCACTCCCAGGGCATCTGATTGGCTCAATGACCGGCTGACCTTTGACCCGACTGGTAGATTTCGCCAGGCTACTCTCAACCAGTTCATCATCAAACTTCTTTCTCTTTATCGATCTACAATATAATGACAAGACACCTTCGATTTACAATGACGTGTCCATTAGCAGTAGTGAAGCAGACGGTAGCAGAAGAGCGCTCTTGACCTGGAGGAGCTCCTGCGTTTGGGAATCATTCCCGGTCCGCTGAAGGCCTGAGCGGCGGTTCTCTTCACACCACCGGCCTCCTCGTCCTCAGACCTGCTCTGCGAAACCATCGGTCCGACCGACGCTCCTGCAGCCACGGCAGACGAGATGCCCGCCTTTACGTCTTCAACACATCACATTATCCACAAGAACGCATAAACAAGTTAATAGAGAGTGATTATAATAATTATTCTACACATCCGCTCAGCTTTTCAATATTTTAGATGCCACTGACCCCCCACATATTTTTAATAAAACAATTCACATGTTTTTTTTTAGTAGATCACAGAAAATACCTGATATTATATGAAATTGCCAACAAAAAGGTGTCCTGTACTAGTGTACTACAGTAATCAGTAGCATTGTCTGCCAAACTTGAACCAGCAAATGTAATAAAAACTCAGTCTTGTGACATATTAATGTTATTCTTCTGTTAATATATTGTTCATGTTGTCTTACCTTTCTCCATGATCAGATGGTTAACTCTCAGAAACCTAAAGAATCATGAATACTGAAAACAGACAGAGAAGAGTATGAACACCGACCAACACAACAACAAACACTGTTAGCTAATACATGTGGTGTGCATTGGTAAGAAAGACCCTATAATACATCGCATATTTATATGTTAGATGTGTATTATAGAATTGAATTGCTTTGTAAGCTCCAACAGCGACAATTGTATTGTTGTATCAACCATGACACCAAAACAACACATTTAGACACTGAAAATCGAGAATTCGGGCGATGTATGTTTTTTACCTTTAGAATGAGTATCGCTACGCGCTGACTCTGAATAATATAATATAATATATAATCAAATATTACGCAATTTGTTATTCTTGTATGTGATAATCAAAATAAGAAGCAACGAGGCTAAGCTAACTGGAAGCTTCAGTGGAGTTGGAGCGTTTCCGGGTTAGACCGGAAATGTCGTTCCAGAGCAACAAATCTCTGTCCAAAGTTACCAAAGACTTGAGATAACTCGACTGATTGTGATACATACTATGTAATTGTACGGTATTATTAATGCTGCTAAACTTTAGTGATAGGAAAAACGAAGCTTTTTGAAAACTCTGAATCAACTAACTATTCCATATTCACTCGAGGCACTAAAACACGATAGTATAGCGGCACCTGCTGGTCAAAATGGTGTAAATGCAACAAAAACTAATCTCAAACATGTATATTGAGTCATTACATCTTTTACAAACCAATAGCAATGTTTTCAAGAAAGCATAATGTATTAAATAAATTCTACAAATGATTAAGTAGCATTAAATATGAAGTTTCTGTCAAATTTTATTTATTTTATGCACAGTGCTTGTTTCGTTATTAGCCAGGGCTTGGCTATCTATGTGGTACCCTACATTAGATTAGACACAGTTAAATTTAACATACCAAGCATAAATATTACAATTAATTAAAGCTAATAAAATAAACCTACACGGTAAACGTACTTGCCTTGTTCCACACCATTTAATTAGAGGTGAATGTCACATTTCAGAAGGAATGGCAAACCTCTCAAAGGTCTGTCAGTTTTCAATAGAAAGCTAGCTCTACCAGTTTGCTCAGCTTCACCCAGTCATGACTGAGAAGGGTTTGAGGAATTCTTTGAGGAACTCTAAAAACGCTGCAATGGTGTCATCATTTAAGCTAGTTTTAATATTATTTATGTTCATGTAATATAACCGTCTATTGACTTTTTTATTTGTTATTATTGCATTATAAAAAAAATAAAAAGAAGAAGTGGGAAGAACACCCATTGATTCTGCTGTAAATCTGTTGTTTCATACTGTCAGTAGGCTATACAATTCATTTTTATATGGGAAATTGACTTGACTAATCGATTCAATTTAGTTATATATTAAAAAAAATACAACCCAGGCTCTTGAACAAACAGATATTTCACAGTCCATAAGTTTCAGTGCTGTCTTGAAACAGAACAGACAAATGGTTCAGGGATAGATGTCAGCCAATCACGGCAGTGGGCATTTACACTGAAGTCTCACAGGAGACATATGCCCCTTTAAACAGAGTATTCAAATCAGAGGCTAAAATGAAAAATAATTGTATGTAAAAATCATACTAGCATTATAAGTGCACCACAATAAACATCATAAAACAATGCAGTTCATTAAGAAAAACATACATACACTAGTTGCCCACTTAAATACACAGACAGTAACACTACTCCCATGATCCAGTGTGAACAGTTTACTCGAGTACAGATGTGATAATACTATAGATAATGCACTGATTCTGCTTGCTGGGTCACTTTAACTGACCCGGGAGGAGGTACTGCTCGAGTTCCTGTTTTTGATTTCCTGATATAGTTAGCCAACTTACTGTTTTCTTCAATTTGTAAAGTTTTCGCTGGACTGCATATACGGACTCCTCGTCGCACTGTCATCAGAGTGACAAACGTAATATATATTATATATCTTTCATTGTATCGAGTTGATTAGTCTGGATATTAGTAAACACGTAGATTATGTAACGTTAAAGATACTATTACGCAAATCTGTTCTTCCTCTTTATACTTTCATTCTGTGGCCACATCAGTCAATGTAATGTAGAAACGTGTTGCTATTGTTTGCTACAGATTTATTCTTGAACATCTGGTCGGTGGTACAAACAAAGGTAGGCTGCTCTGTATTTGTTGTGCTTTCGGTTGACACTGTGGTAGCTTGAGGAACACTGCGCTGAAGATTCTGATGGTTTGAGGTTTACCCATTGTTGTTAACCTAAGCTAGCTATCGGTTAACTGAAATGTCCAACAACAAAAAAGTCACCTCAGCCCTAAAATACCTTTCGACTTCGAAGCTGTCGCCATCTATGTAAAGCCATCTGATTGTATCGCTGAAAAGTTGTTCTCACCCTGACAGGTTGATTTTAAATGTGAAGTCAAGAGGGCAAAAATATTCAGATGTTATAATTTTCTGACCGCACCCAGATGTCTCCCCTCTATTTCCCGATGGTAAAACCACAACTTTTTTTGTGCCACCAGAAACCTGTAATCTGTTGTGTTTACTTCCCTGTTTGTCGAAGCAATATTCTGTTTTAAAGGAGTAGTTCACTTTAAAAAAACAAACAAAAAAAAAAACTTTTGCTGATAATTTACTCACCCCCATGTCATCCAAGATGTCCATGTCTTTCTTTCTTCAGTCGAAAAGAAATTAAGGTTTTTGATGAAAACTTTCCAGGATTTTTCTCCATATAATGGACTTCAATGGGAACCAAACGGTTCAAGGTCCAAAAGACAGTTTGAGTGCAAACTGCAAACTGCTCAAAGGGCTTTAAACGATTCCAGACGATGAATAAGGGTCTCATCAAGCGAAACGATCGCTCATTTAAAAAACAACAACAAAGTTTAAGTTTTATAAGCTCAAATGCTCGCCTTGCTCTGTTCTGTGTGACTCTCCTGTTCAAACTCATTCATCAAAATGAACGGATCTTTTCCAGAGTCAACTCATTTTTGGATGTTACTTTTATATGCACTGCGTTTTTATTGTTAAATATTGCTGCCGTTAAAAATCTCATAAGCTGTAAATAGTCATTTAATGACATTGAGTGAACTTGCTCCATTTTGTACGTTAGTTGTTGGGGTTTTTTTTAACAATGATGGAAATCTCTCTCTCTTTCTCTATTTCTTACTATACAGAAGTGGACTGCAAGCGCTAAGACTTTCCAATACCTTTTATTTTTAATTTCCTCGACTTATTAAGATGGAGGAGGCGTATTCAGCGCTGTATCAGGAGTTTGTCCGTCTCCAGTCTCTCTGCTTAAAACAAGCAGCAATGCTTCAACATCTCTCTGACACCGTGATACGACAGCAAGGTCAAAGGACTCAAATAAACTACCAGTTTTCAGTATTTAATGTATTATTAATATCTTAATGTATTAAATGATCGTAGAGACTATTATAAATGATTTAAATGACACCGATGTTCACTTTCAGAGTCGACCAACCAGTGCCAGTGTACAGCGAAGAAGACGGGACACCAACCCCATCCAGAATCCCATGAATCTCGGAGACATCCCATTGAAACACACATACTGAAACCTCAAAGTACAGTATTCTCATTATGAAAGTTTTAAAGTCTACACTGATGTAAATACAGTAGTTTTAAAATACAACAAAGATAATTTGAGTATTTTTTTAGAAGAAAATACTACTTTAATTTTTTTTTAATTTTTAATTCAGTGTTACAAACTGTTTCATTGTAAATAATTGTGAAATTTACAAGAAATTTCTGATATACTGAGATATATTGACATTTTGTCTACATCCAACGCACATGGCACCCTTTAGTGTCAATATGAGACGCAGATATATATGGGCCAGAAGGCGCTTCCTAGTGGTCTAACCCTAACCCTACCCCAGAACTAAACCTACCCATACTCTTGACGCTAAAGGGTGCCATGTGCGTTGGATTTAGATGAAATGTCAAAAGCATCACTATATGATGCCTTAGGATGAGAATGTGTTGCTTTTTTTGTCATTTGTCTCTTACTTTTTATACGTTTTTTTTAATTCTGCCGATTATTTGTTTGTTTTTCAGCTGCTTATGATCTCAGTCACATTGATAGAGGACTAGACCAACTGCATCTTAACCTGGACGTGTCTGATCAGAAACAAGGTAGTCACGATAATGTGGTTTTCCATAATCCCGTAAAGACGGTGGATAACAGTGCCTGGGATGACCTGAGGAAAGTTGAGCAACATTATTATGCCAACCAGACTTCACAACGGCTGCGGGTTTGTACCATACCTGTTTTTAGTTAGCTTTGGTTCACTCTGGTTTTTTCTTTTGTTTTAAGCTCTTTTAATTTATTCGTGTCTAGTCCTTCTGACCACACCTCCTGCTAAACTTCTTTCTACACTTTTATATAGAAAATGTTGTATATAAAACTTTGAAAGCCTTCTGTCAGAGGCTTCATATATAGAAACAGTGGTCAATAATGTCATATTATGGATTAGATTACATTTTTTTTAATGATATGCCAATAAAATAAAATAATTATGCAATAATTTGAAGTCCCCTTAGTTGTAGTCAATAATTTTATCCCTTAAAACTAATCTTTGATCACTAAAAGGACACATTTAAATGTTTTTTCCTTGAAAAACAAGACTTCATGCCTTAAAATAACTTAAGGTTATTAAGAAATTAAGGTTTTTGATGAAAACATTCCAGGATTTTTCTCCATATAATGGAGTTCAATGGGAACCAAACGGTTCAAGGTCCAAAAGACAGTTTCAGTGCAAACTGCAAACTGTTCAAAGGGCTTTAAATGATTCCAGACGATGAATAAGGGTCTTATCAAGTGAAACGATCGCTCATTTAAAAAAAAAGTTTGTTTTATAAGCTCAAATGCTCGCCTTGCTCTGCTCTGTGATGCGTATTCGTGACTCTCCTGTTCAAACTTGTTCATCAAAATGAACGAATCTTTTTACAAGTCAATTTGACCTGTTAATTTTTTAGGTCAAATAAACTTTGTTTTATTTTTAATTGAGCGACCGTTTCACTTGATAAGACCCTTATTCATCGTCTGGAATCGTTTAAAGCCCTTTGAACAGTTTGCACTGAAACTGTCTTTTGGACCTTGAACCGTTTGGTTCCCATTGAAGTCCATTATATGGAGAAAAATCCTGGAATGTTTTCATCAAAAACCTTAATTTCATTTCGAAAAGTTTTTTTTTAATGCTGACAAGGACTAGACTAAGGATGACACAGCGATCCGTTTGAGTAGTTTACCATCTGATGTGTGTGAAAAGAGTGTTTGTGTGTCCCACAGAGGCCCTGGTCATCCTCCTTTCTGGACAGCGAGTTGGTCAGTCAAGCCGGAGGGCTGTTCATGTCTGAAGTGACGGTGCAGTCGCAGGTGTGTGAGTTCTGTCACGCTGTGTTTCCGGGACACACAAGCACCCGTGGAGATTTTCTGCGTCACCTCACTACACACATGACCTGAAGAAAAGCAGTGCTGGGAATCAAATTCACACACAAAAAGTGGATTTTGAAACTAGTTAAGTTTTTGTCAGTGATGGTCAAGATTTCTTTGTATTAAATTGTAATGCATACAAAGCTGTAGTGCAAACACAATGGCCTGGTTTCACAGAAAGGGTTTAGATTAAGCCTTCATTCAACTTGGACATTTAAGTAGCTTTTATTAACGTGCCTTAAAAACATTACTGGTGTGAATCTTGAGATAAAACAATGGCATATTTTAAGATTGGTTTCGGTTAAAACAGCTCAAACATGCATTTTAGTCTGGGACTAGTTTAAGCCTTATCTGTGAAACTGGGGGAATTTGATAAAGCAAGAAGAACAGCAAAAATATTACACATGCACTTAATTGTTGTTCATGTTATTATGACTCATCTCCTGTCCAAATTATTTGGTGTTTGCTTTGTACAAATAGAAATATATCATTATTTTGTTTTAAATTATTTACTGTTTTTACCCAAATGCTGTATTTTCATTACTCTATCTATAGCGAATGATAATGATTAGTGCTGTCTATCAAATAAAGATTAATTGCACTATAAAATTATGTTTTGTGAGGCATTAATGGATCATACCAACAGGCATGAATGCTGTATAACCTCATTAGATTATCATTATGTTCTGGCTACATGTAAATCAGTGTATCCCAGCTAATAGGGAATGTACTCAGAACTTCGGCGAAGGTTCTCTCAAAGTTGTAAAGAAACGTTATTCCAGCAATGATAATAGAACAGTCATTCAAAGTTATCTGGTCTTTAATAATGTTCTAAAATGTTATTTATATATCATTAATGGAACGCTTTTTTCTGAAACATTCGTCAAACATTTTTGAAATGTTACTACTGTCCGAAAACATTCAAAAGTAAGGTTATGTTTGCAAAATGGAACGTTACCTTGAAATCGCTGGTGTATCTGACGTCACAAACAATCAGATCAACGTGTGATCGTCAATCAGTGGATCTCTGAGCTGAGTGAGTGGAGGCGGGGCTCATTTGCATATCCATAGAACCGCATACTAAATGAGGCAAGGGTGTCGAGTTACACAAGATATTTTAAGGCACGAAAATTATTTTTCAAGAAAAAATGTTCAAATAAAATGATTGACTACAGGGAGACTTTGAAACCCTGACAAATCAACGTTTGGAGCATTTAGATATCATTCAGAATCATAACTTATGGATTAGTTCACTTAAAAAAAAACTTTTGCTGATAATTTACTCACCCCCATGTCATCCAAGATGTCCATGTCTTTCTTTCTTCAGTCGAAAAGAAATTAAGGTTTTTGAGGAAACACGTTCCAGGATTCTTCTCCATATAATGGAACCAAACGTTTCAAGGTCCAAATGAGAGTTTCAGTGCAGCTTCAAAGGGCTTTAAACGACACCAGACGATGAATAAGGGTCTTATCTAGCGAAACCATCGCTCATTTAAAAAATAAAATACAATTTTATAAGCAAAAATCAAGTTCTCGCCTTGCTCAGTTCTGTGACGCGCGTTTGTGACTCTCCTGTTCGAAGTCGTTCATCAAAATGAACAAATCTTTTTTTCGAGTCATTTGGTTCATGCAACGAACGAAATGATTCAAAAAAGATTCGTTCATTTTGATGAACGACTTCGAACTGGAGAGTCACAAACGCGCGAAAGTTTTTTTTTTTTTTTTTAAGAGAACTAATCTAAACTAAATCTGAACTAAACTAACTGGCAACGTTAGGAAAATGTACGTGAAACTTTTTTTTGTTACCTGGGATGATTATTTCCATTAAGGTATGATTGGATAAAGATGATTACGAATTATTTAGTCTTGTAAACGTCTTACCATTACTTTTTATTATGTGTTGCTTGCTTTAAACACATCCAAACCAGTATGCATGGATCTGTTTGGGTTTCTGTACTCTTTCAAATATCTTTGGTGGGTAATTGAATGATGACAGAATTTAAATGTTTGCCTTTGCCTTCAGTCTTTACAAGCACATTGCATCCATTTAATGAGTGAATAAAGAAACAATTAAGACAAGTTTCCAAAACACTCCCCCATCTGTGAGATTGATGATGATGATGAGGCCAGTGAATCACAGGCATCATCTGTCTGAGTTTGCTGAGATGAGACGGGGCGAGTGGGTGGTGGATCAGTGATGAGACCGAAACCACAAAATTCTCTATACATTTTCATACGCACTACTCAGACAAAAAGCAGCATATGAGAAAAAAAATGAGTGAAAATATCAGCAATATACTGCATGTTGTAAAACAGTTTCTATATGTGTACACTATTAGCAAGTAACAGTCTCAAGACGTAAAACAGAAACATTACAATATAATTTATTGAGGAATTAAAAAATAAATACTCTGTCATTAAAGAGGCCACAGATATATTTCTAATATTGGAGCTGTAATGCACATATTCATTATAGCCATTCTTCCCATGATTCATTTACATATTGTTATAACCTTGAAAGTCTACTTAAATATGAGCATTGAAATATAGCAGTTGATATATTAATATTCACTGTAGATAGTGTCAGGGGGTCAATTTCATATTTCGCCCGCTGCACATAATGAAGTGTTTGAGCAGTTTATATAAAGTGTATTCTAGCATTGTGACTGGATTAAAATGAACACGCACCTCATGAACTCTTTCTGAGTTTTCTTCACTCGCACTGAAACCTACATCAAACGAGAAGCATGTCATTTATCCTCATAAATATCGGTTCGGTGATGGATAAAAATTAGCACCGTTATCTGTCAAGTCAAAACATCCTGACCAAGAAAATGAAATGGATTTGTAACATATTTGTTGTTTGCGCTAACCTTGATCCGCTTCGAATTTCATTTGCAAAGACACAACGTTACGTCTTTATATGTTCTAGTAGAACACGAGGTTCTAAAATACGGAACAGAAATATTGAACGTAGCGAACCGCACACCACGGCTGATGATATCCGACCTGAGTTCAACACAGAGACCTGCAGAATATCGGTTATGGGTCGTCTTTGGTGTTCGCTGGACTGATGCTCCTGTTACTCGATCCTCTCCTCTCGGACACCTTCTCCTCCATCTCTACGAGAATATAAACAAAGTTACGTTAAATTTGAGTCATTTTTGACCATCAACAGGGTTGAGAGCACAATTACAGTACCTTACAGCATCACATGTCATTTGTTATATGCTTGCTGCTGACACTCTTAAAGGGATACTCCACTTTTTTTGGAAATAGGCTCATTTTACCACTCCCCCAGAGTTAAAGAGTTGAGCTTTACCATTTTTGAATCCATTCAGCCAATTTTCTGATATTTAGAAGAATATCAGTAACCAGACAGTTTCTGGTCTCAATGACTTCCATAGTAGGAAAGAAATATATACTATTGAAGTCAATGAGACCAGAAACTGTCTGGTTACTGATATTCTTCTAAATATGAGAAAATCAACTGAATGGAGTTGAAAACGGTAAAACTCAACTATTTAACTCTGGGGGAGTTGTAAAATGAGCCTATTTCCAAAAAAAAGTGGAGTATCCCTTTAAAGGTTTCAATGACTTAACTTGAATGAGCAAATTGCTTTTGAAAGTGACACATTCCTATTGAAAACAACAAGCAAGACAGTTGATTTTCAGGATTGTCCCGCACACTGATGTAAAGAGTTATTGTGAGAGGTATGGAACTGGGAGAGTTTGTATCACTGGGTTTCTCATTGCATTTCTACTTGTGTTATTATTGATGTGATAATGCTTTTAGACAAGTGGATACCTGATTGATTAAACTACTAAAAGCTACGTCTAATTTAAAACTGAATACATTCGATTATTAATATTTTTTGTCCACACTAGCATTTTCTTAGTTGCTTGTTCAAACTGAAAACGTTCAAATCATCTAAGTGCACATGCGCAAAACTTAATAAAAGCACACTCAAATTAAAGGAGTAGTTCAGTTTTAAAAAAAACTTTTGCTGGTAATTCACTCACCCCCCTTTCTTTCTTCAGTCGAAAAGAAATTATTCAATTTTTGATGAAAACATTCCAGGATTACTGGTAACCAAACAGTTCAAGGGCCAAAAGACAGTTTCAGTGCAAACTACATTCAACGTTCATTCGTTGAATGAACCAAATGACACAAAAAAGATTTGTTCATTTTGATGAACGAGTTTGAACAGGAGAGTCACGAACGCTCATCACAGAACAGAGCGAGGCGAGCATTTGAGCTTATAAAACTTAAACTTTGTTATTTTTTAAACAAGCGATCGTTTCGCTTGATAAGACCCTTATTCATCGTCTGGAATCGTTTAAAGCCCTTTGAACAGTTTGCACTGAAACTGTCTTTTGGACCTTGAACCGTTTGGTTCCCATTGAAGTCCATTATATGGAGAAAAATCCTGGAATGTTTTCATCAAAAACCTTAATTTCTTTTCGACTGAAGAAAGAAAGACACGGACATCTTGGATGACATGGGGGTGAGTAAATTATCAGCAAAAGTAAAAAGTGAACTACTCCTTTAAACCTAGAGACCAGATATAAGACCTATCATTTTATTGAATTTGGTGAGAATCAAATTACAACATTTGAGTACATTTTCTCTTATCTTTGCAGGAATGTAAGGACGATTGCACAGTGTAACATTTATCTTTAGCAACATAAAAGGAAATAGCGGGCAAATATCGGTATAAACAGATATATGTCATAACTAAACGTACGTCATCGTTTTCAAATACATCAAACGACAATGCCATTTTCAAATAAAAAGTGTATTAAGTGTCTTAAAAAAAATACCATAAGCGCCGTTTACGAAGCATCGTTTTTAAACAAAAAACAAAACATTTTATGCGCGTTGGCCGTTCATTTACGCGACAACTGCATTTAGATCGGCTGAAAACGCGAACTTTTGAATATAAGTTTAAAGTGCAAGTTTTTGAAAATGATACTGTGATCATCTTTGTGTAAACTACAAAAACACTAATTTATGAAAACAATGATGTCGTGCGTGTTGTGTGTTCAGTCAATAAAACCCTATGCGCCAGAGAAACAAGCGTGCGGCCATCTTTAATATTTTGTGTTGTCGAAGTGTTTCTTAAAGCGACATCGCCAACTACTGGCTTGGCTGCAGAATACATCGTTCGCAGAACCGTGTGAATGGGGATCGTTTTGACAACGTTATCATAATAGTCGCAAAGGAAAATCTCATCCGTTTTTAGTACATCATTGTCGAGTAAACGTACCCTCGGTGTGGACGACCAACACATGAAGTGTTTTCAAACGCGTCCGGATTTGTTATAAAACATTATATTAAAAGTCTTGATTTTTATGTGAAGGCAGAACAAAGCTGAGGAATGTAAGTGCAGAATGATTGACAGCGCAATGAAATGAGGAACTTGCATTTTCACAAAAAACAAAGAAAGACTGATTAAAGCTTGTTTTTGGCCACTGAACTGAGCGCTGGTGAGTTTGCTGATTAAGAGAGAGAGACACTGCATCCTTTCACTGCCCACATGGGTTATTTTTACTCTGTCTCTCTGAGTCAAAGCGACGCCCTTCTCACTCCCTCCTACTCATTCACCCCCTCTTTCTCTCCATCCATCCATCCATCCATCCTCCACTCACACATTTTCATGAGCTTTGACGTCAGACGGGGACGAGGGGCTCCAGTTTATCACCCACACACACTTCCTGTGGCCCCCCTCCGCCCAAACACATTTCTCTTCTCGTTTCTCTTTTATTCTGCAGTCCCTGATGACGACGTCTGACTGAGATGTTTGCCTCTGCAAGAGCTTCTCAAATTCATTGACAATCACTGATTCATACCAGACAAGAAGAGCAAAATTAGCCGACCGGATAACAACAATAAATGCATTTGTCACTGTTCTTCTATAGATTCCTCTGAGACGCTTCAAGGTGTGTTAGTCTCTTCAACATCATCTAATTCTTTCACAGCGAACCTACAGCCTTTAAAGGGAATTTTAGGAACACTTTACAATAAAATCTCATATGTTAACTTTAGTTAAAGGGATAGTTAACCCTGTCATTCATTTCTCACCCTCATGTCGTTCCAAACCTGTAAGACTATCGAAATCTGAGAGTTTTCTGTTCCTTCATTGACAGCTACGCAACTACCAATTTAACACCTCAAAAAGTTCATAAAGAGATCGTAAAACTGATCCATATCAATCGAGCGATTTAGTCCAAATTTTCTGAAGAGATTTGATCACTTCATATGATGAACAAATTGTTTAGTTGCGTAGCGGTCTCTAAAGACTAGGGCTGGGAAACGATTAATCACGATTAATCGCATCCAAAATAAAAGTTTGTGTTTACATAATATGTGTGTGTGTAGTGTGTATAATTATGTTGTATATATAAATACACACACATGGATGTAAGCATTTAAGAAATATTTGCATGTGTATACTTTATATATATTTATACAAAAAAATAATATTATACATAAATATAAATATTTGATATATTAATAACACATTTTTCTTAAATATATACATGCATATGTGTGTATTTATAATTATACACACTACACACACATACTGTATATTATGTAAACACAAACTTTTATTTTGGATGCGATTAATCGCGATTAATCGTTTCCCAGCCCTACTCAAGAGGATGTCTTTACTAACTTTCTGGACCTTGAAAGTTGCAGTGATGTTGCTGCCTATGGCTGGATCAAAATCCTATTAAAAACATATCTAAATTTTTGTTCCGAAGATGAATTGTCTCACGGGTTTGAAACGACATGAGAGTGAGTAATTAATGACAGAATTTTTAATTTGTGAGTGAACTATCCCTTTAAGAATAAGGTGAATAGATCCCTATGGTTCTGACTTAAAGGGATACTCCACTCGTTTATCAAAATCAACAAATCTTTTTTCGTGTCATTTGGTTCATTCAACAAACAAAATGAACGAATTGACTCGGAAAAAGATTTGTTAATTTTGATGAACGAGTTCGAACAGGAGAGTCACGAACGCGCATCACAGAACAGACCAAGGCGACCATTTGAGCTTATAAACTTAAACTTTGTTATTTATTTATTAAATGAGCGATCGTTTCGCTTGATAAGACCCTTATTCATCGTCTGGTTTCGTTTAAAGCCCTTTGAACAGTTTGCACTGAAACTCTCATTTGGACTTGAACCGTTTGGTTCCCATTGAAGTCCATTATATGGAGAAAAATCCTGGAATGTTTTCATCAAAAACCTTAATTTCTTTTTCGACTGAAGAAATAAAGACATGGATATCTTGGATGACATGGGGGTGAGTAAATTATCAGCAAAAGTTTTTTCTTAAAAGTGAACTACTTAAATATGTTTCCCAAAGATGAACAGGTTTGGAACAATATGAGGGAGAGTAATTACTGACAGAATTTTCATTTTGGGGTGAACTATCCCTTTAAGTATGTATAGCGTTAAAATAAAGTGGTATCAAAAAAATTAACAGCTTATAAACGTTTTACCTGTTGAGGTAGATATACCATCAGATGATTATCTACCTATTTTCTATCTTTTTGGCAATTGAAGTTTATGTTTTGTACCCTATTCATGGTATAGGTGCATGAAAAGCGTGCTTTATGTTATGAAACATCACAGAATTCACCTGAAATCTGTCTCTTTTCTGACCCTAGGCTGACTTTGCTTGCGTGGTCACGTGACACCATTCTAGCCAATCTGAGGCCCTCATCCATGAGAGTTTGCTGCATGAGCTGGCGACTCCAGGTGATGAGGCCAGTGGTGTCGGTGGGGGGGTGAGGGGATGAGGACGGGTGCAACTGAGGGCTGATATCTATCAAGACACACACAATTAGACAAACATGCCTCTCAATCACATGTTTCACTCTGACACGAGTATGAATGGACACAAGTTTGGAAAACCTTGCATGATCTTTACGTCAAAGAAACCCGCTTTACGTGTGGAGTGGCCCTGCGTGGCGTTTGCACAGAATGTGGGACGATGATGGTTACATGTCTAGGATTTACTGACAAACACTGCAGTCGAAATAATAATAATAAAAAGCCTTACCTTGTGTTAAACTATCTAGACTTTCTCCAGAGAGGCTGTTGTCATCTGCTGTGGATCTGATGTCACTGTTGGCTACCGGGTCCTTAGACAGCCTGTCCGAATCTGTGACCTGCAACATGGTAGTATTACGTGTTTTGTAACAGTAGTTGATTTGTTTCAATTTAAATATTTCCAGTGTTGGGGAAAGTAACTTTTTTACTTTGCATTACAATTTTCTGTTACTCTCCCCAAAAATAACGAATTACGTTACTTTGTTACATTTTATGTAAAGTAATGCGTTACGTCACTTTTGCGTTTCTTTCTCTCATCTGGCTGAGGCTCGCTCTCTTCAAGGCCTTGGACGTGTTGTTTTTGTGTGTTTAACGCAGTAATGTATTTAACAACATAGTCTATATAACATCCACCTTCAGTAAAACTCATTCTGAGCACTTTGAATATTTCGCTATACATAAGCTTTCTTAACTATATGGGTTATATAACACTATACAACTGAAAAGTAAAGTGTTTTGTTACTTTTGTACTTTTTATCTGTTTGCGCGTATGAGTGCGCATGTTTCAGTGACTACATAATGGAGAATAGAGAGAATTAAATTCAGTGCTTTAAAGCAAAGTAAGACATTACATTACTAGTTACATCAAAAACGTAATCTGATTACATAATGCATGTTACGGTAATGTGTTTTGTTACTTTTGTACTTTTTATCTGTTTGCGTGTATACATGAGTGTGGATGTTTCAGTGACTACATTATGGAGAAGAGAGGGAATTTAAATTCAGTGCTTTAAAGCAAATTACGACATTACATTACTAGTTACAACAAAAAAAGTAATCTGATTACATAATGTTACAGTAATGTGTTTTGTTACTTTTGTACTTTTTATTTGTTTGCGCGTATACATGAGTGCGCATGTTTCAGTGACTATGTTATGGAGAAGAGAGGGAATTTAAATTCAGTGCTTTAAAGCAAATTACGACATTACATTACTAGTTACAACAAAAAAGTAATCTGATTACATAATGCATGTTACGGTAATGTGGTTTTGTTACTTTTGTACTTTATATCTGTTTGTGCGTATGAGTGCGCATGTTTCAGTGACTACGTAATGGAGAATAGAGAGAATTAAATTCAGTGCTTTAAAGCAAAGTAAGACATTACATTACTAGTTACATCAAAAAAGTAATCTGATTACATAATGCATGTTACAGTAATGTGGTTTTGTTACTTCTGTACTTTTTATCTGCATGTATACATGAGTGCGCATGTTTCAGTGACTACGTTATGGAGAAGAGAGAGAATTTAAATTCAGTGCTTTAAAGCAAAGTAAGACATTACATTACTAGTTACAACAAAAAAGTAATCTGATTACATAATGTTACAGTAATGTGTTTTGTTACTTTTGTACTTTTTATTTGTTTGCGCGTATACATGAGTGCACATGTTTCAGTGACTACATAATGGAGAATAGAGAGAATTAAATTCAGTGCTTTAAAGCAAAGTAAGACATTACATTACTAGTTACATCAAAAAAAGTAATCTGATTACATAATGCATGTTACGGTAATGTGTTTTGTTACTTTTGTACTTTTTATCTGTTTGCGTGTATACATGAGTGTGCATGTTTCAGTTCCTACATTAACAAAGTAAGACATTACATTACTAGTTACATCAAAAAAAGTAATCTGATTACATAATGCATGTTACAGTAATGTGTTATGTTACTTTTGTACATTTTATATGTTTGCGCGTATACATGAGTGCGGATGTTTCAGTGACTACGTTTTGGAGAAGAGGGAGAATTTAAATTCAGTGCTTTAAAGGAAATTACGACATTACATTACTAGTTACATCAAAAAAGTAATCTGATTACATAATGTTACAGTAATGTGTTTTTTTACTTTTGTACTTTTTATCTGTTTGCGCGTATACATGAGTGCGCATGTTTCAGTTCCTACATTAACAAAGTAAGACATTACATTACAAGTTACATCAAAAAGTAATCTGATTACATAATGCATGTTACAGTAATGTGTTTTGTTACTTTTGTACTTTTTATCTGCGAATATACATGAGTGCGCATGTTTCTGTGACTACGGTATGGAGAAGAGAAAGAATTTAAATTCAGTGCTTTTGAGCAAATTAAGAAATTACATTATTAGTTACATCCAAAAAAGTAATCTGATTACATAATGCATGTTACAGTAATGTGTTTTGTTACTTTTGTACTTTTTATCTGCGAATATACATGAGTGCGCATGTTTCTGTGACTACGGTATGGAGAAGAGAAAGAATTTAAATTCAGTGCTTTTGAGCAAATTAAGAAATTACATTATTAGTTACATCCAAAAAAGTAATCTGATTACATAATGCATGTTACGGTAATGTGTTTTGTTACTTTTGTACTTTTTATCTGTTTGCGTGTATACATGAGTGTGCATGTTTCAGTTCCTACATTAACAAAGTAAGACATTACATTACAAGTTACATCAAAAAGTAATCTGATTACATAATGCATGTTACGGTAATGTGTTTTGTTACTTTTGTACTTTTTATCTGCGAATATACATGAGTGCGCATGTTTCTGTGACTACTGTATGGAGAAGAGAAAGAATTTAAATTCAGTGCTTTTGAGCAAATTAAGAAATTACATTATTAGTTACATCCAAAAAAGTAATCTGATTACATAATGCATGTTACAGTAATGTGGTTTTGTTACTTTTTTACTTTTTATCTGTTTGCGCGTCTACATGAGTGCGCATTTTTCAGTGACTACATTATGGAGAAGAGAGAAAATTTAAATTCAGTGCTATAAAGCAAATTAAGACGTTACATTACAAGTTATATTAAAAAAAGTAATCTGATTACATAATGCATGTTACAGTAATGTGTTTTGTTACTTTTGTACTTTTTATCTGTTTGCGCGTATACATGAGTGTGCATGTTTCAGTGACTACGTTATTGGAGAAGAGGGAGAATTTAAATTCAGTGCTTTAAAGCAAAGACTAGTTACTAGTTACATCAAAAAAGTAATCTGATTACATAATGCATGTTACAGTAATGCATTACCCCAACACTGAATATTTCAACCTGTTTGATAGAGTTACAGATTTCGTTATAATATCAATAATCCAAAAGGAGTTCAAAACTTCTTTTTGAAGTTTGACACTAGAGGCCTGCACTCCCGTGGGACAATCTTGGGACCCGACGCGGGACAAGATTTGATGGGCGATTGCGGGTTACGGGAGAATAAAACGATTTGCATGTCTCCCTCAACATAGAAATATCTAAGAGATGAAATTAAAGCAAATAAATTGTAATTTACTGTATCTATAGCACAAAATCAACAAGAACAGCTAAAATAAAGTACAGATTATTTACAGGCGCATGCCAAGCTGCCCATAACTGCAGGTCTAGGATCAGTTTTCGCCATAATAGCATATTAGCGAAACCGATTTTGCAATTGATCCAGTGTATTTGCGCTCTGGAGAGCATCAAACGTTTCAATTTACGATGTGTTTTTTGCAGCGTTGAGTAATGTAGCCAATCACAGACATATCTGTTGATTTCTTGAATGCAGTGGCCAATCAGAGGTCTTTAAGTTAGAATCCCCTCACCACTGATACGTTTTTGTTCAGTTCTGTATGCTTTGCAAATCCTCTCATTATAACAAAATTTGTATTATGTTTATTTGTATTTGTGGCTCGGTGACACTTTAAACCGTCTCATGGAAATTTCACGGACGTACCGGAAAAATCTACACGCATTCGCCTTCGGGTGGGAGTGGGAGGTGGTGACATTTATTTATGATAAATCCGTCCCGCGCAGGTCTCTATTGGACACCCCATGTATAGCTAAAGTAACTTTCTATCTTTCACTGAGCAATGACTAACTTCAGATCTTTATTTTCATCTCCTTTCTGAGCATATTTCTATGAAGACTTGTGTACCTTTTTATGCAAATGTATAAATAGACACATATCTTGATGTACTTACATCAAGCTTGATTCTCTTCTGAGCAGTACAGTCAACAGAGGGAGTACAATCATCTGAGTATGTCCTGAGATAATAATATAACAAACTTAGCTCAGATTCCCGGCTCAGGATTCAAAACAAAGTCACAGTAATGAAGTCAAACACTCAATATTCAAGGACAAACGTAGGGGGCGGATTGGCTCGCAGTCAAAATATCTCAGGAACGTTAAGCTTTTAAGTCAAATGTCAAATTACACAGATCTGTTTTTCGTCTATGTGTTAAAAGATTCTGTCAGATGCATTTAGACTATTTTTATATATACTGTATTTAGTTAGCATGTTACCAGGTCACATATGCTGTACATTGGGATCTGATCTTGGGATTGGCAGTTATATCCAGATTACTTATTTAATGTCTTTGAAAGAAATTGATAAATTGGTGAGATTGTGCTCGGCCTATTGCATAAGTCTAACACACTGATTTAGTATGTTCTTCTACACCTTTAAAAATTAGAATAATTTCAAACTAAAATTCCAATTTCATCATATTTCTGCTGAATCTGAACACAGTTAAAGCAAATAACAGTCAGGTAAATAGTTAAATCTTCACATTTGTGGTTTTTATCTCAAACCGTGTACACTGAAAAAAAAAATAATATGCTTTATCTAATCAATAAAATTGTGGCAACATATTACAAGCAGTATTATTAATTAAATTGTACAAATTAGAATTAATTAGAATTTTATTTTGATTAACTATTACTCAATTCTAATTTTTTCAATTTAATAAATAATATTGCTTGTAATCTGTTGCCACAATTTTATTGATTAGATAAAGCATATTCATTTTTACAGTGCCAACAGTTAAAATTGGCACTTGTGTTTTTGCACCATATGGTCTGAAACATAATTATTTTTTCTTCTGATTTCTGGGCTTGAGCCAAGTCAATCACAAACCAAGGATTCAACTTTTCTGAAAAACAGCGTTCATCAGATAATCTTCACCAAATCCAGCTCGTATCATCTTCAAAGCTTTTTGATATAACCAAACCCCTATCATGTAAAGATTCAAATAATACAACAGAAAGCACACTAAAAATTACAGGAGGGAATCCTCACAACGCTCTGAGATCATGAAATAAAACTTATGTCAACACAACCAAGACCTGAGGGTTACCTGAGCAGTTTGGAGACAGCACTACCTACTGGTCATGAAATCGAAAGATTTTGCTTATAACTTTGTAAAAAAAACTCTCCATATTCAGCACTGGGAAATAAGAAAGTATTACAGAATGATCAGTTTCTCTGGATTTACTGTTTATAAGTATGTGTTTGAATAAAATGGACTTTTTTTTAAATTCTGTAAGCTAATATTGTCATTTAATTCATCTATTTGCAGAAAATGACAACTTGTCAAAAAAAAAAAGGTCGTTTTTCAAGCAACACAATAATAACGTTTTAATTTAGAAAGAGTTTGGAAATCAAGATGTGGTGGAATAACCCAATCCCAGCTTTCATGCATCTTTGAATGCTCTCCACAAGTCAATCACTTCACATTCACTCGGGGTCAGGTCTGGATATTGGGCTGGGTCTTCACATTCTGTCTGATTCAGCCTTATTTAAAGGGATAGTTCACCCAAAAATTAAAATTCCGTCATTAATTACTCACCTACATGTCGTTCCAAACCCCGAAAGACTTTCGCTAATCTTAAGCCATCAAACAATTCAACGATTTCGGAATACTTCCCTTTCCATTATTGGAGGTCTGAAAACCCTTTTTTCTCTCAGTAGTTTACATTAAAAAGTACATTTTACTCAAACTCATACCTAAAATTGTAAATCCAGAGAAACTCGTCATTTTTTTCCCAGAGCTGTATGTATATCTGTATCTAAAAAATTCAAATATATTTAACAATATATGCAACCACCTCATCAAAATGCAAAATACAAATCTTGAAGGAACTAAAAGTCACGGTAAGATCCATTCCTGACCTGTGATGTTTAAATGTTGAGGTGTAGGCACATTCTCTGGCCACTTGTCGCGCTAACGAGAAGAGTTCAACTCTGCGTAACAGGAGAGCGTTGTCCCGCATGCAGAACTGAGCCGCCGCCTCATTGATGAGCATCTGAGAGTGGAAATATGAGAATCAACGCTTAGATCATCTGAGCTCTATGAAAGTGCTTAAATCATGCAAAAACTACTATCTACAAAATGCATTACACAACTACTGTTACTTTTAAGATTTACAACATCTCCTATTTTAAAATGGTCGAATTGTACAAGAATCTTTCAAATTTATCATAAATTTACTTTAAGTTGGAGAAAACACATGCAAAGACTCGTGTGATATTAATTCTCTGACATTGTTGTTACTAAGATTTTTTTTGTTAACTTTACTTAATGTCCAATAATTTGTTGAACTTACTTAAAATCCCTTAGTAATCTGTGCTGTTTGCATGCTATGCCTTCGTTACTCAGAAAAACCTTGTAAACATTACTTGACTGGTTTGAGTACCATTTCTAACTACAACTATTTCATATATATATATATATATATATTTAATTATTTAATAAATTGACCATTACAATTTCTTTTGCTGTATCTTGTAAGTATAGCCCCAATAACGATAGCAAATAAAATTGTAATGGTAAAATAAAGGCAAAAATAGAAAAAAACAAAGCAATTAATTTATGCATGCCGCAGTGCACTCTGGGAGTACACTTCCTCAGATCACAGACAGAATTAAGTTGACAAAATTTAAATGGATTAATTAAGAATAACTTGATGCGATTAAGTTATTATTACTTATTGAAATAAAGGCAAAGAGTTTGCATAATAAAATTAAGTAAACTGAACTAATTGGTTTTAACAATGTGAATCAGGACATCGTGTTCATGAATTTGGGCACTGAGACGGACGGACACTATTTCTGCAGACATGACAACGTCCTCATTGTATAATATCACTACTGGTATGATGTTATGATGAACTATGTGCCTTTTTACATTTCTACATTCTTATGTTCGAAGCCTTTTTAAGGAAACTGTTAGCGGGCAGCTGTCGGACACTGAGATGGCGAACGGGAACATGGTTTGTGTATTATTAACATCACATTATTAGCTGTTTGATAACGTAATCGAGCAAAAAGCTAATCATATTAATTACATTACACACATCATGTCTGAAATACCAATGTGGAGCATTTACTACAGAAAAGTTGACCGACGAGTGGATCTCTGAGTTGGTGTGAGTGGAAGCGGGGCTAATTTGCATATGCATGGCTCTGTGTTTACTAAATAAAGCAAGGGTGTAGTGTGACATTCAAGCTATTTTAAGGCATGAAGACATGTTTTTCAGAGGAAAAAAAAAAGTTTGATATGTATTTTGGTGATCAAAGTTTTAATGGATACTATTATAGTAGTGTCTATTTACACTATAAGTGTACTAGCCTGTCTTGGCAAAGGCAATCTACACTAACTCCGCCCACCAATGCCTGGTTGGGTAACACAAGATTAAAAAAGACACACGCCTTTTGAAAAACTCACTCTTCTCCCGTTTCTCATCACATTTCAGACCAGAAAGGCAGTTATTTAAAAAAAAAAATAAGAAGTTGATCATGAAGATAGAAGTGTAAACGAGTGTTTAATAATAAAGTATTTATCGGGTAAGGTTACGGGTAGGTGTAGGAAGGGGATATTGTCCCAATAAGATGGCAATCCATTTAATAGTTTTAATAAATATAATAATTTACACTATGCTATTATTGCATACTGTTTATACTGGGGTGAAAATATTATCTGTCACTATTTTTAAAGGAGTAGTTCACTTTTAAAAAACTTTTGCTGATAATTTACTCACCCCCATGTCATCCAAGATGTCCATGTCTTTCTTTCTTCAGTCGAAAAGAAATTAAGGTTTTTGATGAAAACATTCCAGGATTTTTCTCCATATAATGGACTTCAATGGGAACCAAACGTTTCAAGGTCCAAATGAGAGTTTCAGTGCAAACTGTTCAAAGGGCTTTAAACGATTCCAGACGATAAATAAGGGTCTTATCAAGTAAAACGATCGCTCATTTAATAAATAAATAACAAATTTTAAGTTTCATAAGCTCAAATGCTCTCCTTGCTCTGTTCTGTGTGACTCTCCAGTTCGAACTCGTTCATCAAAATGAACAACTCTTTTTTCGAGTCATTTGGTTCATTCAACGAACGAAATGAATGAATTGACTCAGAAAAAAAATGAACGAGTTCGAACAGGAGAGTCACACAGAACAGAGCAAGGAGAGCATTTGAGCTTATGAAACTTGAACTTTGCATATAATGAACCCATTGAAGTCCATTATATGGAGAAAAATCCTGGAATGTTTAGATCAAAAACCTTAATGTTTTTTTTTTCGACTGAACAAAGAAAGACAAGGACGTCTTGGATGACATGGGGGTGAGTAAATTATCAGTAAACATGGGATCTAGCAACTATTCGCACTTTTATATACAGTGTAAATATATTGATATTATCACTTTTTTAAATTATTGACTACAAGGGGACTTAAAACCCACTTCAAACCTTGAGTTGCTTCAAACATAATACCTTTCAACTTAAAACTCCTTCAAGCTTGTTAGGCTTTTTCAACCTGTTCTCTTTCACAAACCTCATGATGGGTGAGCTGTTTCCCTTCCCTCCTCTTGGAGTCAAAGCGCCCGTAGATCAGGCTGTATTTGCGGATCTCCTCCTCTTTGCTCTTGTCATGAGGCTCCAGGTTAAAAATGTGTCCCACTGTCTTGGCCATCTTCTTATTGAGTCTCAAAAGCGTCTTCAGCTCGGTCTGATCGGCTTGAGGCATGGTCCTCAGGAGCCGATCGACGCTGTCCTCCACGGCTTTAATGGTCTCGGTGTCCAGCTGACCTCCAGGCCACGGAGAGACCACAGAAGAGGAAGAGGAGGAGGAAGAGTTGGGCGTCGGAGGACCCAGAAGACGCGAGTGGCAAGCGAAAGGCAGAGAGGGAACGGGCTGGTCTTCATCTAACTCACCAGCTCCGTACACTTCAGGGCTGAGCCAGTGAGGGTCCATGGGGGACAGTTTCTCTCTGTACAGAAGGTCTGGAGGAACAGGAGAGGCCTGTGAACAGGGACTCCTCGGACTGTTATCTCTGAGCGGCGTCAGGCAAGAGCCCACCTCTTCTCTTTCACACGGAGAGCCCGGCTGACCGTTGCTTAAAGATTTTCTTGCACCCATAACCGAGCCAGCGGAACCGGTGCTGTCGATCCTGAGGACAGGGACTCCCCCGGGAGCCACACTGGTGGCCAGTGGTTGGTTGAACAGCGTCGGGTTCGATGCCCAGTCGCGCAGGGCTTTCTGCAAGCGTCGCACGTGAAGGGGTTTTGTGGCCATGCCTACTAGTGCCATGATCTCGAGAAACTCCTCTTCGCCAGCCTCGCACAGCTGCTGGACATCATCTCCTCCCTGCTGGATGAAGGTCTCGTAGTACATCAGGAGGTTTGCTCTCTGTAAAACTCGGTAGAGCTGCAACTCGCCCAGCGTCCGGGGAAGTGACATGACTGCAACAGGATTCCCACAAAGCATGTCATTATATGGTTAACACTTTACAGTATAGTTCACTTACCTTGGTTCACATTAATTAAAAATGAGCAATGCTTCTTCAGGATTTATGAACCTTTGTTAATACTAATTTCAATATTTACTTATTAGTTAACTAATCTCAACATTTACTTATTATTTCAACAATTACTTATTCAACGTTATTAACCCTTGTGCATCAATTTTAAAAAGTTACACTTAGGTAAAAAGAGGACAAAAATGTCCATGTCAAAAAACTGTCATAAAAATGTGACGCTTTGGAGCACAGACTTAAGTTTGGTATCGTTTTAAAGAAGACCCTTTGCAGATTATTGCTGAAGTAAAAAAAATAATAATAAGTAAATCCAAAAAAAAGTTATATAGGTATAAGTTTATGAAAATTATTTATAAAAAATATTTTATGTAAAATATATATTTTATAAATCAGGTTGAACTCAAAACTGCAATAAAATCAAAGCCATAAATCTAAATAGGTTGTGTTCCAAATTTGAGGATGATATCTCAAAAAATGAGCTTTCTGTAACAGTTTGTTTGGGCGTAGTAACATATTTTCCCCATTGGGTCCCAGCAAAACCCCACTGGAGCTTAGACTGATTATTTTTAGCAGTTTTTCTCTCTTAGTATTACAAACACACACATGCGCACACACACACATATTTTTTTATAACACACATACTAACCACACTCTGACATCCATACCAACACACCCACACAAATATCGTTGCATAATTTATCCAGTTGGCTCTATAGTATGCCGAAGCAGAAAACGGGAATAAAGCGATATTTGTTTTATAGGCCAAACTTAAAAAAATGACACCATCTGATAAAAAATAGTAAAAAATACAATTTTGAAGCCTTGCGATCAGAATGAAAGCCTCTTAACAAAGATTGCATAATTTTATAGTTAACTGAACCGGGGATTAAAAATGGCAGTTTTAATGGGTTTCAATGGGGACATTTTTGTCCAAAAGGTGCTGAGAGGGAGTATTTTTTGTACCTAATGCAAAAAATATTTTTTTAAGAAAATGACGCTGAAATAGTAAAATTCCAATAAAAATACACACCTGAGCCAAGTTTTTTGCAGTTAGCTTTAACACAGGCAAAGTGATCAAGAAAACAAAACTTTTTCTGCGATTTCACTTTTTTCATTTTAAATAGTGTGTAATGTTGCTGTTGGTGCATGAACAGTATCTGCAAAGTTGCAGAGATATCGTCTTTTAAAAATCAGGAAGTGTAAACGCCTACAAAAACGACTCGATTGGGACTACAGCTGGGTTTTAGATGTCACTAACCCATACATTTGCATCAACCCCTCCCTCGAAAATGCAAAAAAGGGCATGCGCATATTTCTGCGACTCGTCGAGTGTGTTGCTCACCCGGCTGTCAGGTCTTCTGTGTTCGACGGACGATGTTCGATGTACTTCATCAACAATGGATATAATTTATGTTTGATTATGTTCCTGAAAGTGACGATCGTAATCTAGCTCTCTGTGCTGCGCATTTTACGGAAGACAGCTTCCAGAATCTCAATGAATCCAACACCGGATTCAACAAGAAACTGTTACTAAAACATGAAGCAGTTCCAACTTTAAAACCAGAGGCAGCAGTTGTTGGGCCACAACCTGTAAGTAGGCTAAGACTTCATCATTTTAAATGTATTTGCATGTATAATTCCAGACGTAGCCTTGTGTTATATTTTTTTCAAATGTCAGCGCTAGGTTTATAGCCACTAGTTATGCTATTTTGTGTCTACGACAAACGCATACAAACATTATGGACCTGAATTTTGTGTAAGTACTAATGTTTTAAACGTATTTTTCGTGTATATATGCTTTATGACGTTATTTTCGATTTGATCAAGAACACAAACTAATTCCAACGCTGTTTGAATATTACATTAGTAGCCAGTCAGATGCTATTGTGTTAAACGTGTATAAAGTTAAAAAATGTAGCAAATTATCATTCAGAAACGTTTAGTAAGAGTCGTGTGTGTTGAGGTTCTGCTTGCCTCTCTTCATCGCCGCTTTCTCGGTCTGATTCTGCCTCAAACTGATACTAAAGTATCGACACCATCATTTACATCTGAGGTATTTTGCACCCGTTTATTTCATAGGACAATCTGAAGAGGTAACGTTACTTTGCACTGTAAAATCACCGTAACATGGCCTAATGAGAATATTCGGCAAAGTTACACTGAAATATTTTATGTAGACAAAGACGCGAAGCAGAAACGCGCAGTAAGATTTTACGATGAGGTAGGATGAACCGATAAATATGGCTATTATTTTGCGCTACGGTAGGAAAAACAGACAAGTTAGGACAGACCGGAGCGCCACAGGCATGTTTCGCCCGACAATTTAGCCAATCACAACACACCAGCCCAAACTAACCAATCTGAGCCCACTGCCTGTTTCTGAGGGAGTGGTTTCATAGACTCAGGAAGTCTATATACACACACACACACACAAATGTAGAATTACAGTAAGATGCTAGTAAATTTCACAAATAATTACAGAGAAATGTCAAGAAACACATTGATTTACACATTCAATTTTGATGTAGAAAGATTATAATAGTACTGGTCATACTTTACAATAAGGTTCATTTATTAAGCATTAGTTATTAACTAGCATGAACTAACCATGAGCTAACCATCTTTGTTAATGTTAGTTAATACAAATCCAGCTGTTCATTGTTTGTTCATGTTAGTTCACAGTGCATTAACTAATGTTAACAAGATTTTAATAAAGTATAAGTAAATGTTGAAATTAACATTAACAAAGATTAACAAATGCGTGACCGTGTATGTATATATATATATATATATATATATATATATATATGAAGAGTTCAGATGCAAAAACCTCTAAATGCCGTTTGAAATTTTCTTTTAAAATGACCATTTTTATCAAGCTTGTATATTTAAGTTCAGTAATTTAACTTAAATGACAATTAATACGTAATCTTCATTGCCATTTAAGTGAAATTACTGAACTTAAATATACAAGCTTGATAAAAATGGTCATTTTAGAAGAAAATTTCAAATGGCATTTAGAGGCTTTTGCATCTGAACTCTTCATATATATATATATATATAAAGTAAAATAAAAACGGGGCTTTAGGACAATTGTGATAAATGAAATCCTGGGAGTGAACATGGTATAGTTGTTGTGTGCACATTGATAAAAATATCAAACAGCGGACACTTTCATGCAATGTTAGCTAAATAATACGGTTTTATAGATATTGTTCCGGTCACCTCACAACAGCAATAGAAAGTGTTTGTTTGAATAATGAATCTGGATCTTGTCGTTTCCAAACAGACTTCACATTCCTGCTCCCTCGGTTATATAAAATGTCTGTTTAGTTTATCAGTGGAGCTAACAATGAGCTCATTGAATTAATTATTTAAGTTGAGAAAAAAATGAATCAGATACATAGAAAATGTAGCATTGGTGTGAGTTTATTCAGATTTTACATGATCTGAAGTCTTGGCAGGATGTCTTCAGAAGAAGCTGGATCCAAACTAGAGCTTCAGGAACTATTTTTATTTCAGTCCAATTTCAGTGCAGTCAAATGTCCTTCTGCTCCTCCCACAGTACAATATGGAGACTCTTACAGATAAAGGTTCATTTATAGGCATCTATGGTTCCATGAAGAACTGAAACTTTCCATTCCACAACAAGTTCTTCATAATGGAAAAGCTTTTTTAGATTATTAAAAAGGATCTTCACACTTAAGACGGGTTCATGCTGCACGATTTTGTATGGAAGCTTGTTTCCGCTACTGGATAGAAAAAAATAATAAGAATAATTGCGACTTTTTATCTCACAATTGCGAGATATGAATATTGCGAGATATTCGATGAAGTCAGAATTGTGAAAAGTCGCAATTCTGAGAAAAAAAGAAACTTTTTTTGAAATTCTGATATCTTTTCTCAAAATTGTGAGATATAAACTCACAATTGCGAGTTATCAGACCAATTCTAAGGAAAATAAAGACTAACCTTTTTTCACTCAGAATAGTTTATATCTCACAATTCTGATTTTACAACATGCAATTTCGACTTTATATCTCGAATTTCTGACTTTATAACACGCAATTGCTATTTTATATCTCGAAATTCTGACTTTATATCTCGCAATTCTGACTTTATATCACGCAATTCTGACTTTATATCACGCAATTCTGACTTTATAACACACAATTGTGACTTTATATCACGCGATTCTGACTTTATCTCTCGCAATTCTGAGAAATAAAGTCAGAATTGCGAGATGTAAATTCACAATTGTGAGAAAAAAGTTAGAATTGTGAGATAAAAAGTTGCAATTACCTTTTATATTTTCATTAAGTGGCGCAAACAAGCTTCCATAATTTTGATCTCTGATCCTAGGCTAAAATCTGAAGTCTTGGATCGTTAGTTTGACATGTTCACCCGACAGCCGATTAATGACCGTTACGATAAAATTTTACCTGTTTTTAGACGACCACTGCCCGTAAGACCTTCGTTCATCTTCGGAAAACGGATTCTGAACCAGCCATGGGCAGCAACATCACTGCAACTTTCAAGGTCAAGAAAGGTAGTAAAGACATTGTTAAAATAGTCCATGTTACTGACTACAGTGGTTCAACCTTAATGTTATGAAGCGACAAGACTATTTTTTGTGCGCAAAAAAACAAACATTCTGACGTAGAACCCGCAAGCGCTGCGATGTGTTTACAATGCACCGATCCTGAAGATGAACGAAGGTCTTTGTTACGTCCACTGGCGATTTTTAAGAGGTATGGGGAATAACTTCACTGACATCCGACCGATGTCAGTACAAGCAAATGAAACCAAAGCGCTAAAGGCAAACAACAACTGTATATTTACAATAAGACAGTGGGAAAATTCGGTTTGGAAAGACATGAGGGTGAGTAATTAATGACAGAGTAATTTTTGGTAACACTTTACGATAAGGTTCATTAGTTAACATTAGTTAATGTATTTACTAACATGCACTAACCATGAGCAATACATTAGTTAAAGCATTTGTTCATCTTTGTTAATGTTAGTTCATGAAAATACAGCTGTTCATTGTTTGTTCATGTTAGTTCACGGTGCATTAACTAATGTTAACAAGATTTTAATCAAGTATTGAAAGTAAGTATAGTGTTGAAAATAACATTAACAAAGATTAACAAATCCTGTATATGTGCTATTCATTATTAGTTCATATTAACTAATGTAGTAAACTAACGAACCGGTAACGCTTCCTTTTACAGTACGGTACTTAAAGGGTACTTACAGTGTACTTACCTAGAAAGTATTGGCTAAGATAAGGTAGGTACATGGAACAGGGTTAGGTTCAGGGTTAGTACTAGTTATTACCCAGTAATTGTAGTTACTAAAATAAGTACATAGTATTTACATGGGTAACTGGACTGTAAAAGGTTGTAAAAAGCGCTACCAACGAACCTTATTGTAAAGCGTTACCAAGTTTTTTTTTCCAAACAAAAACATTGCAACCCAGTCAGTAATTACGGTTATAGTAAGACATACACTATCTCTCTTTTAGTTAGTTTACATAGGTAAAATTCACAAATAATGAGCATGAAGCCATTCATACGGTGATGCTGAGTTTTGTTAATCCTGTGATCATTCATAATAAAGATAATACACACTTCAAAATAAAGGTTCCAAAAGGGGGGGGGGGGGGGGGGGGTTCAGTGGTGTCATAAAGACCATTTTTAGTTCCTTTTTTAATAAGCCGTTCTAAAAATAAATGGTTTTCTTAGTATGAAGAACATTTAAAAAATAAACAGCCTTTCCACTACAAGTAGCTACCTTTGTACAGTCTAAAGCTTCCACGAATGTTAAAAGTTATTCACTGAATCAAATGCCAATAAGGAACCTTTGTTTTTAAGAGTGTAGGCTAGTTGTGTAGGCTACTACTCACCTTGAGAGACTTCAAGGCAGGATCCAGAAGAAACTTGAGCTTCAGTGACCGAAGCGACGGAATCTAGAGATTTGCACTGCTTTCACTCAGTTCAAACTTTTCGCTCTATTTATAGACCTCTCTTTAAGCCTCAACCAGGAAATGGATATTTGTTTGCAGTGCTTGTTAGACGTTATTCCACAGATGTGAGAGTGTGCTGAAATACTCTTGAAACTCTTGTGTTGTCTAGGCTCTCTCTGCTGTGCTGGCAGGAGCGGTGAGTTAATGACGCTCTTTCGCTGCCTGTGTGGGCGCGAGAAACGCGTGGGCGGACTGCGGCACGCCATCTGACCGAATAAGAGCCTTCCTCTCCGGTCTGAGCTCGGGGGGGGGAGCGCCTTCCTCTCCGGCTCTCGCAGCAGGGCGTGTGGAGGGACGGGGAATCTGAGCGTTATACAGTTTAAGCTCATGCTTGAATAAAATGGTTAAGATAGGAACCTAAACAGCATTAGGAAGACCAATCATATTATAATAAGCTGATTTAATACATAAGCAAACACGACTGCAGTCAGTCAGCTGTGTGGAGGAGTGCTGGAGATCACCGGGTGTGTGGGCGGTGATCGTCGCTCTGTGACGAGGCTTGAGCTGCGGGAATCCCCGGCATTTGAGTCAGGCCGATCTGGCTTGACGTTTTTTTTTTTTTTAAAAAAAGATTAGTTATTATTATTGCTTTTTAAAATTCATATTATACTTTGCAAATGCTTTTATTTACTTTTTAAAAAAATATATAAAATTGCTTGTATAACAATAGAATATTTTTATTTTGCACCATTGCAGATCAGTAAAAAAAAAATAAATAAAAAAAAAAATCGAACTATAAAAACATTGTATATTTAGGATCCCACTGTTAGCTTTTTATCATTAAGATACTAATGCAATTATGTTTAATTTTTACAGAATATATAGAATTGGCCATATGTGTCACGAATGTGGTGTAGATGAAGAGAGACTAAAGGCAAAAGGCTCCAATGCAAAGATTTACTCGAAATCAAAACATGTACAGGCAGGCAGAAGGTACACTCACAAAACATACCAACATTATAGGGGTGTAACGGTACACAAAAATCACGGTTCGGTACGTACCTCGGTTTTAAAGTCACGGTTCGGTACGTTTTCGATACAGCAAAAAGAAAGAAATGCCAGAGAAATTTCCTATTTGTTTAAAGCCACAATCTGTACTTTTTCGGCTTTAAAAATAGCAAAAATAACTGTATCTATGTTATATATTTCTATTAAATGTGTACTTACATTATCCCGACAGTTTCCACCAACTTTCAAATACGGAGAAATTTATAGTTTAATTCGAAGACACGGGACGTTTCTTTATTTCCGTTTCGTCGTCCGTCTATGGCGTCATATAACCTTTGACTCCTCTATTTTCTCTAACTTCCTTGCGGAACCCGGTGAAACCACCAAACACAAAGGGGAACACTGGACTACCGCCAAGAAAGCATAGAAAATGACGAAGAAAAAAAAGTAAGACGTATTTTTATGCGTGTAAATCACGTGGCCGCTCACGAGCGCTCACTCAGACGAGATGCACTGTCCCCCGGTGCTGCTCGCGCATATAGCGCTCCCCGTTCCGGTCGTCTCATTCAAATCAGCCAACTGTTGCTGTTAGCGAGCCGCGCAGGAGAAGCATGACACAGGTAAACATTGGGGTTGCATTTAAAGCTTCTTGACAAGCTAAATCTACAGAGAGATGCCGTATATCCGTATATTTTGTAAAAACGATCATGTCATGTCATGAGCTGAGCTGGTTGTCATTGACAGCGACAACAATTCCCGTGAGCCCACGCTCTTTCCTGACGTCATCAAAGTACGTCTTTGTTATTATGTGAAATGAGTGACCCCTGGTGGCCAAAAAAAATTACATATTGTACGTTTAAAGAAAAAATATTTTTAAATAAGTGTGAGTTTTCCTAGATCTTGAAACTTTCAGGTTTATAAATGGGGCTCATCTTTGAAGGATGAACAAATAATGTTTTGGTCATCACATTAAAAAATAACATTTAAATATATATTTATTTAGATAATATTTGAATTTTGAAGTGCTGGAAAAAGACGTGTGAAGTACTTGAAAGCATTTCACCATTCCAGCCAAACTGGTTCCAGTTAGTGTTACTATATTAAATCCATGGTGAATGTTGCTGGTCTGTGGACGTAAAGTATTACTAGTTTATTCACGGCACAGTGTTTCTCCTGGTTTCCATGACAGCGCTGTTTGATCTAATAGAGATCTACGGTTAATAACGGAGAAATGTGAATGCATCTCTCACTAGTTATCGCAGCGATGTTATTACCTCAGTGGCGAATTCAAATGTTTTCTTTACCGGATCTCTTAGCGCGGTGTGGTAACAGTGTTGCTTGATCGAGATCGGCTCGCGCTGAACAGATGTTGCTGGTCCTAACTGATATAAACGATCTGTGAAGCACATAACGAGTAGCGCAGTTTCGTTCTGCTTTCATTACGCTTGCCATTTGATGTTGTGTTGGCCGCGTCAGCACGAATTTTGCCGGCAGGAAAAATGGTCCAAGCGATCGTTTGGTTTGTATGCGTAACGAACCGGAAGCCTCGAACCGAAACGGTTCAATACGAATACATGTACCGTTACACCCCTATAACATTAACATCGACCGACAAGGACAGACTGAACAGAACGGAGCAGGCTGAGGGCGTGGCCAGTGCGGAGCAGGCTGAGGGCGTGGCCAGGGTGGAGCAGGCTGAGGGCGTGGCCAGGGCGGAGCAGGATGAGGGCGTGGCCAGGGCGGAACAGGACGTGGCGGAGCAGGCTGAGGGCGTGGCCAGGATGATGAAGACCCTTCAGGCGGCCTCGGCGGTGAAGACCCTTCAAGGGCGGCCACAGTGGTGAAGACCCCTCAGGCGGCCGTGGCTGGGACATTTGCCCCCCCCCCCCGGTTTTAGTTTGCTATTTGGTGGACCTCACGTGAGTAAGAGGTTGCCCCGCCCTTGCGTAAGTAAACACGTCATCGGAGAAGTCAATTCAAGAGGGAAGAGATGTTATTATCAGAGAAAGTCTAAAGCCCTATTCGCACGGGATTAGTATTATCTGGTGACCTGTAGTAATTTGTAATAACTGCATGCGCAGTAAAAGTATAACCTGTGGGAAAAACGTTCTCATGGGTTTTAAACCTTATTTTGGGGCAAAGTCATCAAACTTTTTCAGCCATTTTTATCATATTTTACTGCTGTTTCTATACATGCAGTTTTTATTTCCTGGTGACCAGTGAAAGTGCAGTTTTGAGTCTCGGCCCATTCATTTAGACAGGAGCCTGGTCTTGTTAAGTCTGAAATAGCTGCCCGGAGGCGTTGCCAAGATGGCGGCCGAGTGGCACGACTTGCCTAAAAGGCTTGCCTATCTATACCCACCACCACCCCCTTCACTTGGAAGGACTCTATCTATCTATCTATCTATCTATTTATCTATCTATCTATCTATCTATCTATCTATCTATCTATCTATCTATCTATCTATCTATCTATCTATCTATCTATCTATCTATCTATACCCACCACCACCCCCTTCACTTGGAAGGACTCTGTCTATCTAGAGCTCGCTTTATCTATCCATCTATCCATCTATCCATCTATCTATCTATCTATCTATCTATCCACTATCTATCCATCATCTATAGATCTATCCATCTATCAATCTATCCCCACCACCACCCCCTTCACTTGGAAGGACTCTGTCTATCTAGAGCTCGCTCGCTCTCTCCATCTATCTATCTATCTATCTATCTATCTATCTATCTATCTATCTATCTATCTATCTATCTATCTATCTATCTATCTATCTATCTATCCATCTATCCATCTATCCATCTATCCATCCATCTATCTATCTATACCCACCACCACCCCCTTCACTTGGAAGGACTCTTTTTCTAGTTTACCTTAAAAAGCCACGTGGCTGATGTGCTGTAGGGGTGGGTTGTCCAGGGATGCCTTGCTGTAGGGCTTGGGCACAAAAACTTCATTGTGCGTTGTCCTGAAGTCTTGTTTGTTGTGCCAGGGCCTGATATGACTGTATTTAACCTAGAAAGAGAATATAACAAGGTCAAAATCAGCTCTAAAACTAAGTAAACTTGTAGCAAACCAAAGTCAAAGAACTAGCAGACACAAACTAGCACATTGGCTGCATCTGGGCAAAAAAGTGAAGCTTAAACATTCTGCAAAAACTACAGCCGATGGCCAAATAGTATGTGTATTTTGGGCCTGTGTGAAAGATAATTGAACAACTATTATACTGTACAATCCCCCAAAGTGGGAAAACACTTCCAGTTTTCTGGAGACTTTAAGTTTTAAAATTACTTATCACATGGTTTAAACCAAACTTTTGCACCACCAGGAGAGCCAATGCCCATCTCACATTTCAAGACAGTGTAAAGACAACAGAATAAATGTGAAACCAGTGATCTGGAGTTTATCTGCTGTGAAATGTCAAATATTTTAACTTACCCTCTGAAGATGGCTAGGGTTCAGTTCCGGTCTTCTAGGGTTCAGGGGGACGAAATCTTTCTGGATGGTTGAAAGCATCTGATCCGGCTCTAAAAAAGAAGATCAAGAAATAATTGATATTATATTTAAAATATATTTGTATTTTTTAAAGAATGTAATTTCATATTTTCTTTTGATAGGTAATCTAAAATATTCTTGTAGTAACATTTAAATATTAACTTTTAAAGTTAAACTTTTAAATGTTAACTATTAAAAAATCTATTAAATACACACACACACACATATCTATAAATCTCTCTCTCTGTAAGTATATATATATATATATATAATATTTATATTTATGAATATAAATAGATATAAATATAAATATATATATATATATATATATATCTAATGCTGAATCAACCTGACAATATTCAATGTGAGGACATGATTTTAGGTGACTATCTAATGTGAAAATGCAGGTTAGAAACCCAAAAGTACCTCGTTCACGCAGCATTTTGCTAGGTGGGTAGATGTGTGGCTTGGGACGCTCCACTTCTTTTGATGGGAACTGCTCCTGTGATGTCGTACTGTAGAAACATCCAGCCAGATCAGGTCGTCCAAATGTTACATTGCTTAAAGTCCTGACACCACTTGATCCAGATCTGTCCACTTGCTCTGGTAACTGAGGGCGGTCAATCTAATAAAGAAAACATTGTTCAGTTAGTTAAGACACACTTTGTATTTAGATCTTCAAATATGAGGCAAGATGCAACAGATAATACCTTCGGGAGGAAGCACTGCTTTGTTGTTGAGGGTCTCTCCCGGTTGCCCTCGAGTATCTCTCCTTTAAACACAGAGCTGAGGTTCCGGTATCGGCGCACAAGGTGAACAGGGCCTGGTGAAAAAAAAAAGAGGTAAAGTTTAAAAAAAAGTTATACAGTTGATGTATATGTCATAATATGATTTTGTTGATGATTAAGTCTCCAAGAAATTCACAAAAGTTAGTCAGGACTATTTGAAATGGCACCATCTGCTGGCTCATGCTGTGCTTTTACCCTTAACACGCACAAAAAGAACAGATAAAACCGCCTTTGCATAATAAATAAATTATGGCAAAATTAAATAATTAAGAAATAACAATCTGAAAATGCATTCAAATATAACATTTAATTACAAAACGAAGGTAATACTTTAGATTGTTTATAGTTTAAATAGTTGAAGAACATTATATGGAATAAAAACAAAAAAACATGGTATATACTGTACTTACCATATTTGTGTGCACGAAATTCCTCAGATGATGATGTTGTCCATCTTTCATCAGCTTGTTCCCGGATGTTGCTCCATTTCAGACTTGACCCGACACCTTGTTGGAAAAAAAAAGAAAGCATTTTATCAGCATTTTTTAATCTTAGGTAATATTAATTCCAACATTTACTAATACGTTATTAAAATCAAAGGTTGTACTATTAGTTAACATTAGTTAATGCACTGTGAACTAACATGAACGCACAACAGCGGTATTTGTATTAACTAACATTAACAAAGATTAATAAACTCTGTAACTAATGCATTGTTCATCATTAGTTCATTATAGATAATGCATTTACTAATGTTAACTAATGAACATTACTGTAAAGTGTTACCGTAGGCTATTAATGGAAAATGACCAGTACCTCCTGTGTTGACTGTTTCCTTTGCCCGGTTTGATGACACCTCCTGTTTGGTGTAATTGGAGCTGTAGGTCGTTTCAGGTAATTTGCTCCCTGGACGACTTGTCTCGACGGAGGTGGTGGGCCGAATTATTTTGGCTGCAGACATCGGTAAGGGCTTGAAGTCTGCATGGGAAGTGATGCTCTCAAATCTCCCGCGCCCGTTCTCAGAATGCATTTTAAAGTTCGTTGTCTGCATAATGCGGTGGCTCAACGTTGGTGGGTTGGCCTCGGGTCGTGGACGGGATTTGAAGGACGACTCTGTTTCTGTCTGGTTCTTCATTCCCTGGTAAATCCGGTCTTCTTGCTTCAAAAGTTTTGAGATCGGCGGAAGTAGTATATTTCTTTTGTGAACGGCGCCGTCGTCAAATGGTCGAAAGTGGCTCTTGTTCGTTGTCGTGAACCTGCCGGTTTCTCTATCCAAAAAGGGTAGATTTGAAATCCTCGACTGACTCATTTTTGCGTCGCAAAAAGTAAATTTTAACAAGCAAAATGAGCGAATGGCATCGACTAAAACTCTAGTAGCTGCTCAAACAAATCTCTCTTCACTCCTATTTATAGACGAATCCGGCGAAAAAACCGGAAGTAAGCGGGCGCCATTACTGAGATGTTACTGGGTAGCGTTGCTCCATTGCCTTCTATTGTTTTATTTGCAACTTGCGTCCACAGGAATAAACAGCCCGCGATTTACGACTGTCACTAACGTTACAACGTTACCCCTTGTATAGTGTCGAGTGGGTAAACAGTTTCCGTTATAAATTGTTTCAATGGTGGCAGTAAAATTTCAATTTTGAAGAGAAAACATTGTGAATACCCCGGGTCGACTGCCCCTGTCAGGTGCCGTACGGTTTACAAAGATTTCCTGGGCGAGTACAAGACGCGGACATTCGCGTATAATAATTATTTAATGACATAAGTAAAAAAAAAAATATAATAAATGTGTGATATAGTGATCAGCAACATCTCCTCTCTTGCTATTTTTTCTATTTAATTAACATGCTATGGTCATAAATGGCTTTCCTGAGCTAAATGTAACGTTATGTGAAATAATTGTTCTCCTGCTGTTATATTGACCTCTTTCCATGGTTTAAAAACACTAGTTGGTCGATATTGTGTATACTTTCTAGCTGTAACGTTACCTTACTCATGCCCGTTGCAATGTAAAAATGAGATAAATAATGAACACAAATGAAAAACATGAATTTGTTTATTTGATTTAATTTATTTATTTATTTATTGTTGCCAAATGGACAGATCTTTTTTTAGTTTATTCGGTAGCAAACGTTAGCCTAGCTAGCTTGCCAAGCTATTTTCATAAATAATCTGTAAGATCGTTTGTACCTTCATCTGTGACTGGAGGCTAATGTCCAACATCATCAACCCAACAAGTCTGCCTGGCTGTAGCTGTCATCGAGGGTGCGTTATCATCTTATCTCCGAGGTTTGTTTACATACCGGTGCATATGTCTATGCCGGTGTGACAGCTCAGTAATGGCGTCGCCACAAGATGGCAGCCTACACAAGGACGCTCGTCGGATTCGTCTATACTGAAGCCAGATCGAAGCATCTGTGACGTCACAGTCACAAAAATTCCTTTGCGTCACTCCACATATCACATGACTAATGACGCAGCCCGCCACAACCGTCAAAGGGGAATACCAGGTCGCTATAGCAACGCTAGTCGCTACGACGTCACCAGAGACTACGGCTCTGGACGTCCCCAATCGACAACGTGACACGTCTTCAGTACGTCACTTTGCGACAGCGTTATTGGTCGCTGTCTCGCTGATTGGTCATTTGATGACTTTTTCATTATATATTAGGGCTGTCAAAACGATTAATCGCATCCAAAATAAAAGTTTCTGTTTACATAATATATGTGGGGGCACTGTGTATAATTATTTTGTATATATATATAAAAAACACACATGCATGTATATTTAAGAAAAAAATATTATTTATATATAAAATATTTATATTTAAATATAATATAAATTATTTATAAATCTATCTACAGAATATACATGCATAAATATATACAAGCATGTGTGTGTATTTATATATATATATATATATAATTATACACAGTGCACCCACATATATTATGTAAACACAAACTTTTATTTTGGATGCGATTAATCGTGATTATTCGTTTTGACAGCCCTAATAGCCCTAACCCTAAGTGATTTTGCAGATTTTATTTAACAAGTTAATAGACACTATAACAAATTGGGGGAAAAAATTAACAACTATACATTAACCCTCTGATGGTCTTCAAAAAAAGTCACAATTCTGGTCTTCGGGGTCTATCAGACCCCAGACAATAACATTTAATTTTGTAACAGAATTATATATATATATATATATATATATATATATATATATATATATATATATATATATATATATATATATATAACAAATATAATTTTAATCTGTTTATTAATGTTTTACTCAACCTTTGTGTAGTTTTTGGAGGATTTATGATATTTTATTTATTTCTATAAATAAATAAATAAATATTTAAATAAGATTTTTACAAAAAAAAACAACAACAAAAAAAAAAAAACAGCATTTTATGTTAAAAAAACTTTATAAAAGACCCAGATTTCTAACTTTCATTCCTGGGGATACCATGGATAATTTTACAAGGTTGAATGTAAGATTTTTGCCCAATTTTTGGAAAATACAGGTTAAAAATTGTAATAAGTCACTTTAACCACTAGATGGCTATAGAGCTCCACTAGGCCTAAATACTATTTGAATTACTGAATATAGTTTCTAAAGTTGGATTCATATCTAAATATTATGAAATCACAATAATAACAAAAATAAAATACTTTTTGTCAAAGTTTAGCTTTTTTTTTTTACTGAAAAAAACAACAGTTTTTCAATAATGTTACATTATGATTAGAATCAAACCTGAACAACATGTTACAAAGAGAAATGTTGGAGTCTTAAGATATGATCATTTATTTCAACTACCAGCAATAACAAATTAGCAAATAAAGCAGTAAAAATAAAATATTTGTTTAAAAAAAAAATAAATTGGGAAGAAAATCAAACAACAAGGAACAATAGAACAATAGTTGGTCTCATCTCTTTTATCTTTTTTATAGCCTTACAAATGTATTGTGTGTGTGTGTGTGTGTGTGTGTGTGTGTGCACATTTTCAATGTGTCTTAGTGTTACCAATTTATTTTTGCGGTGGTTCTGCATTTTAGAGTATTTTATTTTACAAATGATAAGAGAACAGTTTTTATAGTCTGTATGTATTCCTGTATATTGTATTCCTCTGTGTGTGTGTGTGTGTGTGTGCATGATCATTTTGGATTGTGGAAGTTTTTTTTGCATTTTTGGAAGTGTGCCACTTTATTTCTGTCATTTCTGTCTGTGTTCTGCGTTATTTCTGATTTTGATGATGAATTTTGTCTATTTTGAGTCCAATTATAAATATTTATAGAAATTTAAAAGATATCATAAATCCTTCAAAAACTGCACAAATGTTGAGTAAAAACATTAATAAACAGTAAAATATTATTTGTAAAAATAAAAAAAAATATTGTTCTGTTAAAAAAATTAAATGTTATTTTTTGGGGTCCAATGGATCCTGAAGACCACGAGTGTGACTATTTTTGTCACGCCTACATAAAAACAGATAATATTCCATTTTCATTTTTTTGTAGATCTAGAAAGTGTTGAGACTCGTAGGAAGTTTCATACCATTTGGAGAAAGAGAACTTTTTTTTTAATTCAAGCTAAAGTTATTTGGGGTCCAGTAGACCCCGAAGACCATCAGAAGGTTAAAGAGTACCTATTATGGCATTTAAAATGTTCCTAATATTGTTCTGGGAGTCCCCAACAACAGTTTTACAAGCATAAAATGACAAAAAAACACTTTTGTTGTCTTATAATATGCATTTATTTTTACCTGATTTGCTCACCGACTCCCATATGAATCGTTTTTGCGAGTCCTTTTCCAAAACCCGCCTTTGCGTGACGCTAATCTGCGGTGATTGGTCAGATGACCTAGTCAATTGTGATTGGTATTCTCTGTGCAGAAAAACTGAACTCTTATCACCTTAAATGGGTTCTCATCTCCAGTCCTCGAGACCCACTGCTCTGCATATTGTGTATGTCTCCCTTATTTAACACACCTCAGATCCTCAGCTCGTTAGGATAGAGCAGGTGTTCTGACAATTCATGCTACCCATCGAGATTTGCTACTTACTGGTTATGCGCATGTGCAGCGTCAGATATATTTTTTTCTTTTTTTTACAAAAGGTACATTTTCCCGTTATAATATATAATTTCCCTTTAAAAAAATGCTTACTACCATATGAATATTTGTACGGTCAGCCAGCTGAAAAAGAATAACTGAAATTTTCAGTTATTATGAGGAAAGGTGTACTTTGACATCTTTGACATCTTCAAAATGACACAAACACTGAACAAGGTTTGGGCTATACTTGTGTGTTATAGCAGTACTTGTATATATGAACTGCAGCCACTTAGTCTTCAAATACTCCTCACTTGGCAGGTGAAAAAAGTTCGCTTTTGCGTCGCACTTCCAAACACAGCGTCTCGTCCACATGATTGTTTTCCGAAGCCCAGATCTCGAAAAACGACAGAGTCCAAAAAGGTGCGGTGGGTCCAAACCTCCATGCTCTCAGACCTCCCTGGCCAGCCCAGGCAGGGTGGCTCATCCTGGGCCAGTTTCAGATTTGCCCGCCACCGCTGGAGCTCCGGTTTTCCCTGGCGTCTCCGAGCGCAATAAGTGGACGTTTCTTATTCAAATAACTTGTCAAGTTGACGTCAACTAGACAAAGGAAAAGCATCGTTCTTCGAACGATTCATATCAGCGACTCAGAGTCGACTCTTGTTTTTGAGAGACAATAACTTTGTATACGATGAACTTTCATGTTTAAAACTTTGCAGGATGTTTTCGTTCACTTAGATCTATGTTAAACACTACATGAAGGGCAATTTTCAAAAACCCAAAATAGGTACCCTTTAATAAAGGTTAAATGAGAAAACAGCTTTATGGCTGTCTTAGGGGTTGGGATTTGAGTAACATAATATTTTCGTTTCTGTGAAGTGTAAAGATAAGTGAGACTGAGACGATACTGATAATATTTTTTGGACTTCTATTCTTCTAATATTCTTTAGACTAACCATTTGATAGACAAATACTATAAGGAAAAATAAAGTTGAGATTAATGATAAGAAACCAAGAATTAATCAAATAATTTCCCCAACGAGGGAACTCTAAGTTCATTAGGCTGACAGCGGTGAGAGCCTTGTTGGAAGAGGGAAGTGAAACACAAAAAGGTTGTTGTGTGAGATATGTTTGTATGGATTGTAAGCAAACAATTATGTACTGGTTAGATGAGGCATGTAGGTAAATAGGTAAAGATGGAAGAAATATAGGTTAAATTAAGTTTAAATGGTATGAAACGTTTCAGGATAAAAAAAAGGCATTGTATGATTAACAGGGTTTAACGTGATATAAAGATACGGAATGGACAAAAGCTTTATTAAGCAGAATGGGGAAAATTCTATATTTTAGTGGTAAAATAATGATTAAACTGATGATGTGAAGTTGTTTTATTTTATTTCTATTTTTGAAACAATAATAATAATAAAAAAGGTATAAGATGGTATACAATTAAACTGATACATATGTAACCGTAAACTGAATGATGATCTCAGTAAAGATTAAAAGTGCTTGAATCGATTATCATGGATCTTAATTATTAATATTTCATTTTTTGTTGTTATATTTTTGTTAGACAACCATTGTCCTTTGAACCTAAAGGGTCTATAAAGGTGGTAGTGAAAATAATGGATTAACTATCCAACAATGCACTTTAGAATTGTTTTTTAAAAGAATAATCATCAAATAAAGTGACTTAAACTCATAGTTGTTCAGTACAACCTGTAAAAAAAAAAAAGTTTGGTTCAGCCTATTACTAAAATAATGACTAAAATATATTACTATTGTGTAGTTTTTTTTGTCCATGTTTTAATTAAGTAAACCTCTCGTGTAGACAAACTAAAGTTGTTAAATTTTATCTGATTGCATTTTCAAAAATACATTTTGTTATTCATTCACAGAATCCAGACCAGTTGTTTCAGACAACCCAGTATTTCTGAAGAAATTAATATACATTTCATGAAGACTCTATTGAAAAATAAACCAATAAACCATGTTCAACCAAAAACCATATCTGTTTTTATTCATTTAAGGGCCATTGTAGCTGATGATGATTATAATAATGATAGTTTAATATCGTATACCGCGAAACCGTGATATTTTCTGAGACGATTATCATACCGTGAAAATCTCATACTGTTGCAACCCTATTGGCCGCCTCCAGTTTTCACTTTGTTTTGCCTCCAGCTAGCGCCGTGACGTAACTGTGACGTCGGCGCAAAAGGGGTCTATAGACCATTTCAAAAGATGTAAACAACACTGGCCCAGAAGCACTTCCTGTTTCAGTTTGTAACTGTTTTCTTTATTTCACATGTAAAGAAAACTTCTTAAAGATGTTTGTTTAACTTTTTGATTCAGTTTAAAATGTTCTGTTGGTTGTATTTTATCCCAGCTTTTATGTAGTGTTAAAAAACTGAAACAGGAAGTGCTTCTGGGCCAGTGTTGTTTACATCTTTTGAAATGGTCTATACGAATGCGGTGAAACTACCGGAGGTAAGCGGGCGCCATTACTGAGCTGATGCTGGGTAGCGTTGCGCCATTGCCTCCTATTGTTTTAGTTGCTACTTGCATCCACTGGAATAAACAGCCCGCGATTTAAGACTGTCACTAACGTTACAACGTAACCCCTTGTATAATGTCGAGTGGGAAAACAGTTTCTGTTATAAATTGTTTCAATGGTGGCAGTAAAATTTCAATTTTGAAGAGAAAACATTGTGAATACCCCGGGTCGACTGCCTCTGTCAGGTGCCCTACGGTTTCCTGGGCGAGTACAAGACGCGGACATTCGCGTATAATAACAATTATTTAATGACATAAGTAAAAAAATATAATAAATATGTGATACAGTGATCAGGAAAATCTCCTCTCTTGCTACTTTTTCTATTCAGTTAACATGCTATGGTCATTAAATGGCTTTCCTGAGCTAAATGTAACGTTATGTGACATAATTGTTCTCCTGCTGTTATATTGACCTCTTTCCATGGTTTAAAAACACTAGTTGGTCGATATTATGTATACTTTCTCGCTGTAACTTTACCTTACCCATGCCCGTTGCAATGTAAAAATGAGATAAATAATGGACACAAATGAAAAACATGAATTAGTTTATTTCATTTATTTATTTATTGTTGCCAAATGGACAGATCTTTTTATAGTTTCCTCGTTAGCAAACGTTAGCCTAGCTAGCTTGCCAAGCTATTTTCACGAATAATCTGTAAGATCGTTTGTACCTTCATCTGTGACTGGAGGCCGCTGTCTAACATCATCAACCCAACAAGTCATTCTGGCTGGCTGTAGCTGTCATCGAGGGTGCGTTCGCGTTATCACCGAGGTTTGTTTACATACCGGTGCATATGTCTATGCCGGTGTAACCATAGACATCATATAGGTAGACGCCCTATCGACCGCTACTGCCTATTGGCACGGACGAGAATTGGAGCCGCCATCTTAAACCGGTCATCCGCTCCGCTCAGTGTAATCTGAATGGCAGGTGAAATGAGCTGTCAGCGCATTAAATTAATCATATCTCACTGAATACTGAACTGATTTTCACGCGGATTTTTTTGCTGCAAAGGTCATTCATGTAGCTATGATACAGGACACATGGTTCGGCGTATTTTAATATACATTGTAGTTTTAACAGTAATATAATATTCTGATATGAGATATAAAGTGACCAGACACAATATATGTGACGAAGGAGGATATAATGTATTTTATAAATCACACACTATAAATATAATAAAGAAGCAGAAACAGATAGTAGCAGTAAAGTAAGATATTTTAATAAGTTGAAGAAACAATTTATGATTGACACACGCACATACACACGCACATACATACACACGAACAGACACACACACACACACACTCTCTCTCGCTCTCTCTCACACACTTAGCCTGCACACACACACACACACACACAGAGAGAGAGAGAGCGCGCCGAATCCACCGAACGCAGCCACCTGTAATAAAAATTGAGAAGAAGCTTTTCAACGTGTTTGCATCAGTAATTTCTAAAAAATTAAATTCGGACAACATTAAGCCCATACCTTTTTTATTGTAGGCTATGTGGATGTGGGAGGGTGGTCCGGCGATTAGAACAGGAAAATGCTCCACAGTGCTCTGGCATCTCATCTGCTGCCACGTTTCTCGTTTTCCAGCGGCCAATAGGGTATCTAGTCTCTATATGATATCTATGGGTGTAACAGCTCAGTAATGGCGTCGCCACAAGATGGCAGCCTACACAGAACGCTCGTCGGATTCGTCTATAGGGAAAACCCGTAACACCAAAGATGGCGGTTGTATGCACATATATATGCACTGTTTCTATACATGCAGTTTTTTTTTCCCGCTGATCGGTGAAAGTGCAGTTCTGACTCTCTGCCCATTCATTTAGACTGGAGCCTGGTCTTGTTAAGTCTGAAATACAAGATGGCGGCCGAGTGGCACGACTTGCCTAAAAGGACTTTGATGAGACCCAGAGTCTGAAGGATTGGTTAGTTATACAGTAAGTTGCTGTTTAGGAGTAACACATCACAGGGTTTGACACACAGGATATCTTTCTAAATAATCTATCTATCTATCTATCTATCTATCTATCTATCTATCTATCTATCTATCTATCTATCTATCTATCTATCTATCTATCTATCTATCTATCTATCTATCTATCTATCTATTCCCACCACCACCCCCTTCACTTGGAAGGACTGTCTATCTAGAGCTCGCTTTATCTATCCATCTATCCATCCATCTATCCATCTATCTATCCATCTATCCATCCATCTATCCATCTATCTATCTATCTATCTATCTATCTATCTATCTATCTATCTATCTATCTATCTATCTATCTATCTATCTATCTATCTATCTATCTATCTATCTATCTATCTATCCATAGATCTATCCATCTATCCACTATCTATCCATCATCTATAGATCTATAGATCTATAGATCTATCTATCTATCTATCTATCTATCTATCTATCTATCTATCTATCTATCTATCTATCTATCTATCTATCTATCTATCTATCTATCTACCCACCACCACCCCCTTCACTTGGAAGGACTCTTTTTCTAGTTTACCTTAAAAAGCCACGTGGCTGATGTGCTGTAGGGGTGGGTTGTCCAGGGATGCCTTGCTGTAGGGCTTGGGCACAAAAACTTCATTGTGCGTTGTCCTGAAGTCTTGTTTGTTGTTCCAGGGCCTGATATGACTGTATTTAACCTAGAAAGAGAATACAACAAGGTCAAAATCAGCTCTAAAACTAAGTAAACTTGTAGCAAACCAAAGTCAAAGAACTAGCAGACACAAACTAGCACATTGGCTGCATCTGGGCAAAAAAGTGAAGCTTAAACATTCTGCAAAAACTACAGCCGATGGCCAAATAGTATGTGTATTTTGGGCCTGTGTGAAAGATAATTAGCCTGACTACGTCAGACTTCCTACTTCAGCTAATTTCATTTCGCTGAGTACGAAGCAAAGTGAAGTAGCAGAGTCAGGTATTACCAGGCTAAAAGATAATAACCATCCATAACAGAAGAATACAGTAGCCTGTATTCGTCAGTCAAAAATGGGAACCCTTAAGGTTGTTGGCAAGATAATTGAACAACTATTATACTGTACAATCCCCCAAAGTGGGAAAACAGTTCCAGTTTTCTGGAGACTTTTAAGTTTTAAAATTACTTATCACATGGTTTAAACCAAACTTTTGCACCACCAGGAGAGCCAATGCCTATCTCACATTTCAAGACAGTGTAAAGACAACAGAATAAATGTGAAACCAGTGATCTGGAGTTTATCTGCTGTGAAATGTCAAATATTTTAACTTACCCTCTGAAGATGGCTAGGGTTCAGTTCTGGTCTTCTAGGGTTCAGGGGGACGAAATCTTTCTGGATGGTTGAAAGCATCTGATCCGGCTCTAAAAAAGAAGATCAGAGAAATAATTGATATTATATTTAAAATATGTTTGTATTTTTTTAAAGAATGTAATTTCATATTTTCTTTTGATAGGTAATCTAAAATATTCTTGTAGAAACATTTAAATGTTAACTATTAAAAAATCTATTAAATACACACACACACACACACACATCTATAAATCTCTCTCTCTCTCTGTGTGTGTATATATATATATATATATATATATATATATATAATTTATAAATATAAATAGATATAAATATAAATAGATATATCTAATGCTGAATCAACCTGACAATATTCAATGTGAGGACATGATTTTAGGTGACTATCTAATGTGAAAATGCAGGTTAGAAACCCAAAAGTACCTCGTTCACGCAGCATTTTGCTAGGTGGGTAGATGTGTGGCTTGGGACGCTCCACTTCTTTTGATGGGAACTGCTCCTGTGATGTCGTACTGTAGAAACATCCAGCCAGATCAGGTCGTCCAAATGTTACATTGCTTAAAGTCCTGACACCACTTGATCCAGATCTGTCCACTTGCTCTGGTAACTGAGGGCGGTCAATCTAATAAAGAAAACATTGTTTAGTTACAGGGTATATACAGTATTCCTTCAGTTAAATTTACTACTTTTTGATACCTTTTTTACTACCTTCAGAATTTTTTTTAAAACCATCACGACACTGAATTAATTGTTAATTAGCAGCAACCTTTCTATTATTTACACAGATTTTGACATTTATAACATAAAAATGGCAAAAGATCTGCTGCGTGACTGGATTTAATAGAGGAAAATGCGACTAAAACGAATAATTTTATCAATTTAAACTAAATGTTGGATTCAATATAGAGTTCCTCACAACTCACTAAAGATCCATTGATCCATGGATATTGACATGCAGCCAGGAATCGTGTTGCCTGACATTTATGTTTGCCTGATTTCCACACCGGGGAAATAAAAGCAATATAGACCTAAACATAAAGCAAATTTGCCTGTGAACGCTTTATGTAAATACAATAGGTAGGTCTAAATCCGGGTGATCACTTGTTCACAGATGATGTCGATCGACCATTGAATATGGCGTCAGCATCAAACATAGACAGAGACGAAAGATCTTTGATTGTGCCCAGATAAGCTAAAGCCCATATTTAAACGGACAAACGCAAACACAGAATAGGACACCTGATAGTCTGAAAAAAAATAATACCTAATTTTTTAAAAATAATACCTCTCGGACTACATTTAACACTTTTAATGGCCTTAAATTTGACAATTTTGATTTATCACTTTTTAATACTTTTTAAAACCCCGCGGACACCCTGAGTTAGTTAAGACACACTTTGTATTTAGATCTTCAAATATGAGGCAAGATGCAACAGATAATACCTTTGGGAGGAAGCACTGCTTTGTTGTTGAGGGTCTCTCCCGGTTGCCCTCGAGTATCTCTCCCTTAAACACAGAGCTGAGGTTCCGGTATCGGCGCACAAGGTGAACAGGGCCTGGTGAAAAAAAAAGAGGTAAAGTTTAAAAAAATAGTTGATGTATATGTCATAATATGATTTTGTTGATGATTAAGTCTCCAAGAAATTCACAAAAGTTAGGACTATTTGAAATGGCATCATCTGCTGGCTCATGCTGTGCTTTTACCCTTAACACGCACAAAAAGAACAGATAAAACCGCCTTTGCATAATAAATAAATGATGGCAAAATTAAATAATTAAGAAAAAACAATCTGAAAATGCATTCAAATATAACATTTAATTACAATACGAAGGTAATACTTTAGATTGTTTATAGTTTAAATAGTTGAAGAACATTATATGGCATAAAAACAAAAAACATGGTATATACTGTACTTACCATATTTGTGTGCACGAAATTCCTCAGATGATGATGTTGTCCATCTTTCATCAGCTTGTTCCCGGATGTTGCTCCATTTCAGACTTGACCCGACACCTTATTGAAAAAAAAGAAAGCATTTTATCAGCATTTTTTAATCTTAGGTAATATTAATTACAACATTTACTAATACGTTATTAAAATCAAAGGTTGTACTATTAGTTAACATTAGTTAATGCACTGTGAACTAACATGAACGCACAACAGCGGTATTTGTATTAACTAACATTAACAAAGATTAATAAACTCTGTAACTAATGCATTGCTCATCATTAGTTCATTATAGATAATGCATTTACTAATGTTAACTAATGAACCTTACTGTAAAGTGTTACCGTAGGCTATTAATGGAAAATGACCAGTACCTCCTGTGTTGACTGTTTCCTTCGCCCGGTTTGATGACACCTCCTGTTTGGTGTAATTGGAGCTGTAGGTCGTTTCAGGTAATTTGCTCCCTGGACGACTTGTCTCGACGGAGGTGGTGGGCCGAATTATTTTGGCTGCAGACATCGGTAAGGGCTTGAAGTCTGCATGGGAAGTGATGCTCTCAAATCTCCCGCGCCCGTTCCCAGAATGCATTTTAAAGTTCGTTGTCTGCATAATGCGGTGGCTCAACGTTGGTAGGTTGGCCTCGGGTCGTGGACGGGATTTGAAGGACGACTCTGTCTCTGTCTGGTTCATTCCCTGGTAAATCCGGTCTTCTTGCTTCAAAAGTTTTGAGATCGGCGGAAGTAGTATATTTCTTTTGTGAACGGCGCCGTCGTCAAATGGTCGAAAGTGGCTCTTGTTCGTTGTCGTGAACCTGCTGCCGTTTTCTCTATCCAAAAATGGTAGATTTGAAATCCTCGACTGACTCATTTTTGCGTCGCAAGAAGTAAATTTTAACAAGCAAAATGAGTGACTGGCATCGACTGAAACTCTGAAACTCTAGTAGCAGCTCAAACAAATCTCTCTTCACTCTTATAAAGAAGCCAGATCGAAGCATCTGTGACGTCACAGTCACACTTTGGGTTCCACACTGTCACTGACACAAAGACGCCGCCCGCCACAACTGTCAAAGAGTCAAAGAGAAAAAAAAAAATAATAATAAAAAAAAAAAAAATATATATATATATATATATATATAATTATTCTGCAGTGGTTTTATTGACAACCATTTACCTGCCAGCAACATCTATAATTGTGGTTCTTGTTCAAAACTTGTTTGTTTCAAGTAGCTTTCCTGTTCAAATCGTGACATTTTACTAAAACAATTGGTAAAACATGTTTAAACATTCACATTGTAGAATAATTGAAAGAACTGAAAAGTGTTTTTGCAGATTTTATTTAACAAGTTAATAGACACTATAATAACAAATGGGGGAAAAATGAACAACTATACATTCACCCTCTGATGGTCTTCAAAAAAAGTCACAATTCTGGTCTTCGGGGTCCAGACAATGTTACCCCAGACAATAACATTTAATTTTGTAACAGAATAATATATATATATATATATATATATATATATATATATATAACAAATATAATTTTACTCTGTTTGTTAATGTTTTACTCAACATTTGTGTAGTTTTTGGAGGATTTCTGTTTTTTTTAATTATTTCTTTAAATAAATAAATAAATCTGTTTCTGTTTTATTTATTTATATAGCACTGTTAAAACACAACCTAGGTTGAACCAAAGTGCTTTACATACAGATTCCCAAGAAGGATAAAAATAACGACATACTTCAACCAGTCAATACATCACATAAACTATCACATCTATTCATTATAAGCTAAGGACATCAAATGTGATTTACACAAATGCTTATAAATATTTATTTAAATAAGATTTTTACAAAAAAACGCATTTTATGTTAAATAAACTTTATAAAAGACCCAGATTTCTAACTTTCATTCCTGGGGATACCATGGATAATTTTACAAGGTTGAATGTAAGATTTTTGCCCAATTTTTGGAAAATACAGGTTAAAAATTGTAATAAGTCACTTTAACCACTAGATGGCTATAGAGCTCCACTAGGCCTAAATACTATTTGAATTACTGAATATAGTTTCTAAAGTTGGATTCATATCTAAATATTATGAAATCACAATAATAACAAAAACAAAATACTTTTTGTCAAAGTTTAGCATTTGTTTTTGTACTGAAAAAACAATAGTTTTTCAATAATGTTACATTATGATTAGAATCAAACCTGAACATGTTACAAAGAGAAATGTTGGAGTCTTAAGATTTGATCATTTATTTCAACTACCAGCAATAACAAATTAGTAAATAAAGCAGTAAAAATAAAATATTTGTTAAAAAAAAAGTAAATTGGGAAGAAAATCAAACAACTAGGAACAATAGAACAATAGTTGGTCTCATCTCTTTTATCTTTTTATAGCCTTACAAATGTATTGTGTGTGTGTGTGTGTGTGTGTGTGCACATTTTCAATGTGTCTTAGTGTTACCAATTTATTTTTGCGGTGGTTCTGCATTTTAGAGTATTTTATTTTACAAATGATAAGAGAACAGTTTTTATAGTCTGTATGTATTCCTGTATATTGTATTCCTCTATATGTGTGTGTTTGTGTGTGTGTGAGCATGATCATTTTGGATTGTGGAAGTTTTTTTTTTGCATTTTTGGAAGTGTGCCACTTTATTTCTGTCATTTCTGTCTGTGTTCTGCGTTATTTCTGATTTTGATGATGAATTTTGTCTATTTTGAGTCCAATTATAAATAAATATTTATTTATTTATTTATAGATATTTAAAAGATATCATAAATCCTCCAAAAACTGCACAAATATTGAGTAAAAACATTAATAAACAGTAAAATAATATTTGTAAAAAATAAAAAAAAATATTGTCCTGTAAAAAAATTAAATGTTATTTTTTGGGGTCCAATGGATCCCGAAGGCCACGAGTGTGACTATTTTTCTCACGCCTACATAAAAACAGATAATATTCCATTTTCATTTTTTTGTAGATCTAGAAAGTGTTGAGACCCGTAGGAAGTTTCATACCATTTGGAGAAAGAGAACTTTTTTTTCATTCAAGCAAAAGTTATTTGGGGTCCAGTAGACCCCGAAGACCATCAGAAGGTTAAAGCAAAAAAGGGCAAAAAATAAAATGTAACTATTTAAAACACTTTAAAAAGGTCTTCATGTGAATTGCTGGTTATTGTCCTCTTGCGGGACCACCACTTCTGGGACTGACTGCACCTAGACAAACAATTTAAATAAATTGAGTGAACAGACCTTCAAGATTCAATGTCGATCGAAAAGCAATGCATTTACCCCATAGACTTTTGGAAAAATCGCAAAAAATAAGATCTGTGTTTAACAAAGAGTTGTGACCCTTACACATTTTGTTTATCAAGATAATCTTTACAAGTTAATCCAAAATGTATATATTTTGAAGCAAATATAAAGTTTTTTTAAAATCACAAGCAGACACAATAAAGTTTAAAAACCAAAAGCAGGTTATAACTGTGTGTTTTATGTCATAGAACAAAACGTGAAAATATTAAGAGGCTTTGTTCACCACGAACCTTATTTCAGGCCATTTAGCAAAAACCCATTCAAAAATCCCATAGACTTTAGAGCGAGGGAACCGGTAGTGCTAAAATGCTAACTCACTTCCGCGTTTTGGCCTACAGAGTGACGTCTTAAAGCAGTGTTGTAGTACTCGAGACTCGAACTCGTCTCGGGACCATATTTTAATGGTCTTGGTCTTGTCATGGACTCGTGTGCATTTGGACTCGGAATTGACTCGTACTCGAACATTTTTTTTTTTGGACTCGGAATTATTCCCGAGTCCACTCGAGTTCAATTAAAAATATTTTTCATGATTATTAATGCATGTTATTAAAATATTTCATTAAATTGATTGACACGCCCAATGATTGGTGATTTTCTAGTGCGCAACTGTGCATGACAAATTGTAATAAAATTACTTTTAACACCACCTACTATGTGGCCTTTTTACCCTAAACTGATCATATTTTTTAAAACTCTAAGTAAATTCAGTAAAAAAAAAAAGATTTCTCTAAGTACATAAAAGTAAATTAGGTAATCAACCCTCACTGGTCTCGGTCTCGACTCGGACTCGAGTGAGGTGGTCTCGACTACAACACTGTCTTAAAGGGTTAGTTCACCAAAAAATGAAAATTCTGTCAGTATTTACTCACCTTCATGTTGTTCCAACACCGTAAGACCTTCGTTCATCTTCAGAACCCAAATTAAGATATTTAAGGGTGTATTCACACCAGGAAATCCGATAGTTCACTTACTTTAGTCCGGACCAAATAAATTATTATAATTATTTCTTTTTTGGTACGCTTCGCTTTCACACTGCTCTTTTTGCAAGTGAACCAAAATTTGTTAACAAAACCACACGTTACCACTCCCCAGAATTAAACAGTTGGGTTTTACCGTTTTCAAATGTATTCAGACAATATTTTTATATTTAGAAGAATATCAGTAACCAGACAGTTTCTGGTCTCATTGACTTCAATAGTATATATTTTTTTCCTTCTATGGAAGTCAATGAGACCAGAAACTGTCTGGTTACTGATATTCTTCTAAAAATCAGAAAATCGTCTGAATGGATCTGAAAACGGTAAAACTCAACTGTTTAAAGTGCAACTTGCAGGTTGGACACCCCTATATAGCATAGTGTAAGTTGACGATAAAACAACAAGATTTTCTGAACTGGAGTAATATATATTTAGCCATTAACGATATTTTGAGAAAAATTGTGATAAAATAACTCCCGCGTCTACAACGCGCTAACCGGAAGTGACGATTGGCGAGGCAGTCTGTTCAAGTTCAGGCTCAGGTTACAATGGATGCGAACGACGAAACCGCGTTCTCCGATGTTGACGAATATGCCTATGATGACCCACAGGCAAATAATTATGAGCCTTCTAGGCGAGATAGAAGTCAGGGGGAGATCGGGAGACGAACAATGGGCAGAGGAAAGAAGTAACGTTAGAGTTGTGGTGTCGAGAAAACCAGTGGCGAATAGGGCAAGTGAGTTCATGTAAGTTAGCACCGCGGCTAACGCTGATTCATCTACTGTATGGCTATACCTTGGTGTTTTGCAATAAATCTGCTTTAGCAAACATACACTTGACTTTGTTCTTGATTAAACATCTATTTAGATTGTCTTAATTTAAGCCAGCAACATTTTGTCTTCTCATATTCTATGCTGACAGTGATTATGCAGACCATCCAAGCTGGTTAGCACACATTGATCATGCCATAACAACAAATAAATAATGCTTTTCAAATGCAGTTTGTGATAAAGCGAGTGAAATGTGCGCCACAAACGACCGAGTGTGTGTGTTAACAGACGCGGCAGTGAAGTCTGCTCTATTCACCTGCACATAACGCACCCAAGACCAAAAAGCCTTGTTTTTCCTTGAAGGAAAATGATGGATATGATGTCCTGACAGGCTGGAATTCGTGCAACAACCACAAACACAATAATTTACCATTATGGCTTCGATCTAAAACTATATGTCTCTCACTACATCAACACCCAGCAATGAGAAAGCGGCCGCGAGCTGAGATTTGTTTTCCAGAGCCTAGCGCATTTTCATCAAAATCTCTACATCAAATGAGATTTCATTAGTAATTTTTGCATAAGTGTTTTTAAAAGAGCTCTGCAGACAATTTAAAGTCTTAATTCAGAAATAAAATCAACCTGCATGTTGCTCTTTAACTCTGGGGGAGTGGTAAAATGAGCCTATTTCCAAAAAAGTGGAGTATCCCTTTAAACTCGCTTTTGATAACCTGGTACACTGCTGTATGAAGCAACGTTTTTTCCCCTTCTTCCCATGAAGGCTGTAGTTCTTCCAGACACCGCTAGAAGCAACAGCCCGCATGATACGCCTTGTAACTTCTCCCGGGTTGATCAGACTGAGATGGTGTGTCTACACAGAGGAAATACAGAAAACTCAAAATCAGTAATGCGCTAAATATTTAGCTCTACATTAAACATACTTTGTTTAAACCATTACCCATCAATCTCTTCTTGTAGTCCGGAAGGTCTTTCGGTTTTGCCTCCAAGACAGCAAGTTCATCTAAAGACCGGGCCACATCGATTTCTATCGGGGTCTCCGGACCCTGGCTGGACTCGCCAGTCTGGTTTAACCGGAGAAGAATCTCCTGGATGTTTTTGCCATCACATCCTGGCGGGGTAATTTAATTAAAATTAAAAGACATTAAAATGAAGGTCAGAAACGTACAAAGTGCAAAGATGACACATTGCAGTTATTGTTAACACATTGCGATGTTAACATTAACATCGACCGACAAAGACAGACTGAACAGAAGCAAACTAAATACAAGCATGAATCAAACATAACAAGGTGAAGACAGGTGACAGATGAACAGGACGATGAACAGGTGGCTGATTGAGGGAGTGAGTTCAGGTGTGGAGACAAGAGGATCCTGGGAAGTGTAGTGCAGATGACAAAGACAGACTGGTACAGACGAGAGCCGTTTCTCAATATGCGTACTTGTCTGTACTTGTGTTCTTGTGGACTTGTGAAACGTCACCAGTCGCTGTTCCAATTCAAAGTTCACATCTAGCCAAGTCCACTTCAAATCCCCGGATGTGTTCTTGATCCGTTTACCGAGGATGCATCGAGAGGTAACTTGTGTGGACTTGAGATAGCCAGGTAACCCAGAATGCACCTCGCACCAACCAGCAAGCGTCAATGGGAGCGGAGAAAATCCGCAAAATATCAAAATACTACTGTTATTGAGTCATGAAATGTAATTTTAAGAGTGTTTCAGGCGAGAATGTGGTTGTTTAAATGTCAAATCTGTAGTTTATTTATAAAGATAGCGCCTATTTGAAAAATGCATCTGACGTTTTCAGAGTTCTGACATCCAAGCCTTCAGCGGGCACTCAGCGAGATCAACCCCGACTGGAACAGCTTATCCTCGGCTAGTGCTTCTGACGTTTGCAGCCGGCTCTGATCTCTCTAGTCTAGTGGATAACCCTTGACGTATAATAATTCGTCTTGTGTATATAATAAAGTCTATCTTTGGTCTCATTGAACTATAGTTTGTTCCATGGCAAAAAAAAATAGTTTTTGAGGTTTCATAACTTTAACAACATTTTTTATCTTCACTATATGAGCAATAGAATAAAATGACATAACCCTTTCTCTGTTTGATAAATGTCAATAAAATCAATGTATAAAAATCAAGGTGTCATATTTTTAAAATGAAAACAAAAAGATCATGTTCGCGTTGCCTGAACCACATGGCCATTAGGCTAATATTTTGTTTTTTGGTTAATGAAAAGAGGCAGAGTTGTGTTTTATAACATATTTCGTTTTATTGTTTACGAAAAGATGCAGAGTTGTAGGAAATTTCATTTTATTGTTGCCTAAAATATAGGCTATATAAAGAGATAACCAGAGTAGAGCGTGCTGCTGAGTGACGCGATCAAGTACGCTCTGTTCCATTTGCAGAAGAACCGGACTTGCGTCCTCTCGTCCTTAGTTTTGAAATAAACCTTAGCAGCGAGGCAGTGATTTTATTCCAAAAACCTGATGGTTGTCCTTCATCTGATCTGATGAAGGACTACACTAAGTTTATTTATACGGCATCCCTGGTAAATTAATCTGATTCACTAAAGTGCCGGCTGCAAACAAACGTGCAACCTTGTTTTATTTCAAAGTTTTAATCCACTTCTTCCTTATACTCAATTCAGTCGGGAATCCATGAAATCTTAAGTAGGGTTGGCGTTGTTGGTTAGATTTACAAAGTGGAACAGAGCAGTGACATATATAGCCTTTGTCTCAGGCATTGTTAAACTGTGTCGGAAGTGGACATGCACAAAGTTGACAAATCATTTATAATTCAGATAATCATTTATATTCATTTATAATCATTTATAGACAGATAATTCATTTATGATTATTGCAATATTCCATAAAAAATGTAAGGATTGTCAATTGTGATATGACTTCAAAACGTCAACTGTGACGTCCTGCATGAGTCTGCGGGTATAGGCAGACGCAACAGAATGAAAGGTTTAAGGCTGATCTGAGCCCTGTCACAGTACCACAAGCAAATTAACTTTCCATGGTTTAAAAACACTAGTTGGTCGATATTATGTAGGCTATACTTTCTCGCTGTAACTTTACCTTACCCTTGCCCGTTGCAATGTGAAAATGAGATAAATAATGGACACAAATGAAAAACATGAATTAGTTTATTTCATTTATTTATTTATTTATTGTTGCCAAATGGACAGATCTTTTTATAGTTTCCTCGTTAGCAAACGTTAGCCTAGCTAGCTTGCCAAGCTATTTTCACCAATAACCTGTAAGATCGTTTGTATCTTCATCTGTGACTGGAGGCCGCTGTCTAACATCATCAACCCAACAAGTCATTCTGGCTGGCTGTAGCTGTCATCGAGGGTGCGTTCGCGTTATCACCGAGGTTTGTTTACATACCGGTGCATATGTCTATGCCGGTGTAACAGCTCAGTAATGGCGTCGCCACAAGATGGCAGCCTACACAGAACGCTCGTCGGATTCGTCTATAGGGAAAACCCGTAACACCAAAGATGGCGGTTGTATGCACATATATATGCACTGTTTCTATACATGCAGTTTTTGTTTCCCGCTGATCGGTGAAAGTGTAGTTCTGACTCTCTGCCCATTCATTTAGACAGGAGCCTGGTCTTGTTAAGTCTGAAATACAAGATGGCGGCCGAGTGGCACGACTTGCCTAAAAGGACTTTGATGAGACCCAGAGTCTGAAGGATTGGTTAGTTATACAGTAAGTTGCTATTTAGGAGTAACACATCACAGGGTTTGACACACAGGATATCTTTCTAAATAATCTATCTATCTATCTATCTATCTATCTATCTATCTATCTATCTATCTATCTATCTATCTATCTATCTATTCCCACCACCACCCCCTTCACTTGGAAGGACTCTGTCTATCTAGAGCTCGCTTTATCTATCCATCTATCTATCTATCTATCCATCTATCTATCTATCTATCTATCTATCTATCCATCTATCTATCTATCTATCTATCTATCTATCTATCTATCTATCTATCTATCTATCTATCTATCTATCTATCTATCTATCTATATCCATCTATCTATATCCATCCATCTATATCCATCTATCCATCTATCTATCCATCTATCTATCCATCTATTTATATCCATCTATCTATATCCATCTATCTATATCCATCTATCCATCTATCTATACCCACCACCACCCCCTTCACTTGGAAGGACTCTTTTTCTAGTTTACCTTTGGGTTGTCCAGGGATGTCTTGTAGCAGGTCTTGGGCACAAAAACTTCATTGTGCGTTGTCCTGAAGTCTTGTTTGTTGTTCCAGGGCCTGATATGACTGTATTTAACCTAGAAAGAGAATACAACAAGGTCAAAATCAGCTCTAAAACTAAGTAAACTTGTTGCAAACCAAAGTCAAAGAACTAGCAGACACAAACTAGCACATTGGCTGCATCTGGGCAAAAAAGTGAAGCTTAAACATTCTGCAAAAACTACAGCCGATGGCCAAATAGTATGTGTATTTGGGCCTGTGTGAAAGATAATTGAACAACTATTATACTGTACAATCCCCCAAAGTGGGAAAACAGTTCCAGTTTTCTGGAGACTTTAAGTTTTAAAATTACTTATCACATGGTTTAAACCAAACTTTTGCACCACCAGGAGAGCCAATGCCCATCTCACATTTCAAGACAGTGTAAAGACAACAGAATAAATGTGAAACCAGTGAGCTGGAGTTTATCTGCTGTGAAATGTCAAATATTTTAACTTACCCTCTGAAGATGGCTAGGGTTCAGTTCTGGTCTTCTAGGGTTCAGGGGGACGAAATCTTTCTGGATTGTTGAAATCATCTGAACTGGCTCTAAAAAAGAAGATCAAGAAATAATTGATATTATATTTAAAATATATTTGTATTTTTTAAAGAATGTAATTTCATATTTTCTTTTGATAGGTAATATAAAATATTCTTGTAGTAACATTTAAATGTTAACTTCTTATAATCTATTAAAAAATCTATTAAATACACACACACACACATATCTATAAATCTCTCTCTCTCTCTGTATATATATATATTTATAAATATAAATATAAATAAATATGAATATATATACCTAGTGCTGAATCAACCTGACAATATTTGACAATATTCAATGTGAGGACATGATTTTAGGTGACTATCTAATGTGAAAATGCAGGTTAGAAACCCAAAAGTACCTCGTTCACGCAGAATTTTGATAGGTGGGAAGATGTTTGGCTTGGGACGCTCCACTTGTTTTGATGGGAACTGCTCCTGTGATGTCGTACTGTAGAAACATCCAGCCAGATCAGGTCGTCCAAATGTTACATCCCTTGAAGTCCTTATACCAGATCTGTCCACTTGTTCTGGGAACTGAGGGCGGTCAATCTAATAAAGAAAACATTGTTCAGTTAGTTAAGACACACTTTGTATTTAGATCTTCAAATATGAGGCAAGATGCAACAGATAATACCTTTGGGAGGAAGCACTGCTTTGTTGTTGAGGGTCTCTCCCGGTTGCCCTCGAGTATCACTCCTTTAAACACAGAGCTGAGGTTCCGGTCTCGGCGCACAAGGTGAACAGGGCCTGGTGAAAAAAAAAGAGGTAAAGTTTTAAAAAAAGTTGATGTATATGTCATAATATGATTTTGTTGATGATTAAGTCTCCAAGAAATTCACAAAAGTTAGTCAGGACTATTTGAAATGGCACCATCTGCTGGCTCATGCTGTGCTTTTACCCTTAACACGCACAAAAAGAACAGATAAAACCGCCTTTGCATAATAAATAAATGATGGCAAAATTAAATAAGTAAGAATCTGAAATAACAATCTGAAAATGCATTCAAATATAACATTTAATTACAATAGGAAGGAAATACTTTAGATTGTTTATAAGTTGAAGAACATTATATGGCATAAAAACAAAAAACATGGTATATACTGTACTTACCATATTTGTGTGCACGAAATTCCTTAGATGATGTTGTTGTCCATTTTACATCAACTTGTTCCCGGATGTTGCTCTCTTTCAGACTTGACCCGACACCTTGTTGGAAAAAAAGAAAGCATTTTATCATCATTTTTTAATTTTAGGTAATATTAATTCCAACATTTACTAATACGTTATTAAAATCAAAGGTTGTACTATTAGTTAACATTAGTTAATGCACTGTGAACTAACATGAACGCACAACAGCGGTATTTGTATTAACTAACATTAACAAAGATTAATAAACTCTGTAACTAATGCATTGCTCATCATTCGTTCATTATAGATAATGCATTTACTAATGTTAACTAATGAACATTACTGTAAAGTGTTACCGTAGGCTATTAATGGAAAATGACCAGTACCTCCTGTGTTGACTGTTTCCTTCGCCCGGTTTGATGACACCTCCTGTTTGGTGTAATTCGAGCTGTAGGTCGTTTCAGGTAATTTGCTCCCTGGACGACTTGTCTCGACGGAGGTGGTGGGCCGAATTATTTTGGCTGCAGACATCGGTAAGGGCTTGAAGTCTGCATGGGAAGTGATGCTCTCAAATCTCCCGCGCCCGTTCTCAGAATGCATTTTAAAGTTCGTTGTCTGCATAATGCGGTGGCTCAACGTTGGTGGGTTGGCCTCGGGTCGTGGATGGGATTTGAAGGACGACTCTGTCTCTGTCTGGTTCATTCCCTGGTAAATTCGGTCTTCTTGGCGTAAAGGTTTTGAGATCGGCGGAAGTATTAAATTTCTTTTCTGAACGGCGCCGTTTTCAAATGGTCGAAAGTGGCTCTTGTTCGTTGTCGTGAACCTGCTGCCGGTTTCTCTATCCAAAAAGGGTAGATTTGACATCCTCGACTGACTCATCTTTGCGTCGCAAAAAGTAAATTTTAACAAGCAAAATGAGTGACTGGCATCGACTGAAACTCTGAAACTCTAGTAGCAGCTCAAACAAATCTCTTCACTCTTATACTGAAGCCAGATCGAAGCATCTGTGTCTGTGACGTCACAGTCACACTTTGCGTTCCACACTGTCTCTGAAACAAAGACGCCGCCCGCCACAACTGTCAAAGAGACAAAGAGAAATACCACATGTACATGTGTATATATATATATATATATATATATATATATATATACATATTTAATATTCATTCTGCAGTGGTTTTATTGACAACCATTTACCTGCCAGCAACATCTATAATTGTGGTTCTTGTTCAAAACTTGTTTGTTTCAAGTAACTTTCCTATTCAAATCGTGACATTTTACTAAAACAATTGGTAAAAACATGTTTAAACATTCACATTGTAGAATAATTGAAAGAACTGAAAAGTGTTTTTGCAGATTTTATTTAACAAGTTAATAGACACTATAATAACAAATGGGGGAAAAAATGAACAACTATACATTCACCCTCTGATGGTCTTCAAAAAAAGTCACAATTCTGGTCTTTTGGGTCAATAACATTTAATTTTGTAACAGAATAATATATATATATATATATATATATATATATATTACAAATATAATTTTACTCTGTTTGTTAATGTTTTACTCAACATTTCACATTTCTGTAGTTTTTGGAGGATTTCTGTTTTTTTATTTATTTATTTATTTAAATAAATAAATAAATATTTATTTATTTATTTAAATAAGATTTTTACAAAAAAAGGAATTTTATGTTAAATAAAATTTATAAAAGACCCAGATTTCTAACTTTCATTCCTGGGGATACCATGGATAATTTTACAAGGTTGAATGTAAGATTTTTGCCCAATTTTTGGAAAATACAGGTTAAAAATTGTAATAAGTCACTTTAACCACTAGATGGCTATAGAGCTCCACTAGGCCAAATACTATTTGAATTACTGAATATAGTTTCTAAAGTTGGATTCATATCTAAATATTATAAAATCACAATAATAACAAAAATAAAATTTAATTCAATTTATTTTTGCGGTGGTTCTGCATTTTAGAGTATTTTACTTTACAAATGATAAGAGAACAGTTTTTATAGTCTGGATGTATTCCTGTATATTGTATTCCTCTATATGTGTGTGTTTGTGTGTGTGTGAGCATGATCATTTTGGATTGTGGAAGTTTTTTTTGCATTTTTGGAAGTGTGCCACTTTATTTCTGTCATTTCTGTCTGTGTTCTGCGTTATTTCTGATTTTGATGATGAATTTTGTCTATTTTGACTCCAATTATAAATAAATATGGACAATTATATTGTGTAGCCGAATCAGCGTTCGGTCGGGAAAGATCACACAATCACACAATATAAAAGTGAAGTCAACGTATTTTCACATCGTGTGTTTTTGTGAGAGGTGTTTGGTTTTGAGGTAGCGGATTTTTGGTGATATAGTGACATTTATAGTGCGATTTGTTTAGTTATGGTTAGGGTTAGGGTTATGGCCCTAGAGCGAAGGCCCTATTGTTTTCCTTAAGATAAATTGGTTCTATCAACTATTAGGGCACTTTTTGGCCCTTAACATGCTGGAAAACTCTTGAGACTTTGCACATGGGTCAGAACCCGTGGCCATCAGGGCCAGACTGAAGCTGGTACCCAGGCATGGCGGGGGGCTCGACAGCCTCCCCTGCAATTGGCTCCGAAAACTTGGTCCATAAATCAAACACGCTTGCATGTAATAATATGAAACTCGGTACATATTTATATCTCATCGGTTCATATATACTTCACACTCTTACTTTTTACCCCAGCCCAACAGGAAGTCGGCTATTTAGGGTTGCTTGTAAAACGCATGCAATGGATTTTGAAATACTCCTCCTAGAAAACTCAAACACACGGCATGAAACTCGGTCAGGATGAAGTCAAGACATTGAGGATGAAAGTTTGCGAGGGGATTTTTGATATCTCAAATGGTTTGGCCGTGGCGAGGAAACGAAATCATGGCGCGAAAAGAGAAAAAGGAAGTGTGTTATAACTTCTTTATACATTAACTGATCTTGGTGAAAGTTCAGCAGTGCGTTCGTTGTAAGAGGCGGATCACATGGATGTGACTATTGTGAGTCAAATTTATAGCGCCACCAACTGGCAGCAGGAAGTGTGTCACTTTTAAAATGCTTTGAAATAACCCTCTTATTTTAACCTGATTTGCTTCAAACTTTATGCGTATAATGTAAACACACGGCAGACCTGTGAAAAGACTTCCGAACTATTCTTTCTTTCTAACTAATCCATCAATCAAATTTCAAACTACTTTAAACTTCTTCAAACTCTCTGGTCTGGCTTTCTCAAGCCAACTTAAAGTTTGTTTCATCAAACTTTTTTTTTTTTCTAGTTTTCATTGCTTTAGGATTTACAGAGCTTTGGATTGTTTCCATATACACTTTGAATACAGTAAAGAGATGATTTTGTTTTGTGAAATTTAGTTACAGGAGACATAAATTAGTTGTGTATTGAAACATTAAGATATATCTGACCAAAATGCCTCTGTCTTCCACTGAAGAGCTAGGGACAAAAAAAAAGCAAATTATTTTAACATCCGACTTTAATTCAAATGTTTTTTTTAATTGGTAAGAAGTTGCTTTTGAGGCAAGGAGGCAAGGGAAAATAATTTTAAACTTGTCAATTTGTTTTTTTTTTTCTTCTTCAGAGAAGACATAAAACAATCAAATTCCACCACAAAATTGGGTTTTCATTTACTGTAAGCATATTTGTTTATGTAGGCCTATGTAAACAATTCCTGCTTATATTAGCAATAATACAATTAAAAAAAACCTCTAGATGCTATTTTATTCATTTATTCGACAAATAGCTCAAAAATGTTTGTTATTGAATTTTCTATCTGTCAGCTCCCCAAGCCACAGACTTTTTTACGAACACGTAGTCGATCGTGACGTCACCCCGTCCCTCGTGTTAACCAAATGACAGGAAAGGGTTAATTACACGGAACTGACGTTAGGTTTGTGTGCTGGACTCGGAAGTGAACTGGAAAGAAGAGAGAAGGGACAGTTAAAACAGTTAAAGATAGGTGAGGAAACAGGCTGAGCTGTTTCGAGCTCATGTTACACTCGAGATGAACTTTTCTGCCCGTGCACTGTTGTTGTTTTAGCGTCGTAAGGCAGGACTGCTAGCTGTAGGTGTTCTCCAGTTAGCATGTCTGCTAAAGCAAAACAGCATCGTAAATGAAGAGATGAAACAAATATAAAGATACTTAAACATTAACATTCACGAAATCACAACCACCGTGTGTAAACCACAGTCGACAGCCGTTGAGGAGGCGATGCTCGTGTACTCTATCAGGACAGAGACGAGTTCAGTAAGTTCCAGCCTTGTTTACATTTCATTCTCTGCTCCGTCTCTCTCTCAGGGATCTGGTCTGTCTTAATAGCTCAGAAAAAAAAACCCTGATGGTTTGTAGTTTTAACCGTGTAACTTTAGGTCATGTAGAACAGCAAACTTGTTTTCAACAAAATACAAAGTGAACCGGCTAAATATAATTAACAACAATTTGTTATGGGTACAAATTGTGGATGCATTATGTTTTAGCACTGATTGGTTGTAAAAACGTCCAAGCGAATATGTGTAAGATATTTAAGAATCCTCCATTGACCAAGAATATATAAAATATTTGGTGGTAACAATAAAATTGGCACCATACTCAAACAGTAAACCAAATATAGCATGGAATCATGTACACTGTAATGGTAACAAGGGCACATAGTGGTGTAAAGGTGTAGGTAACGCTTCCTTTTACAGTACTTACAGTGTACTTACCTAGAAAGTACTGGCTAATATAAGGTAAGTACATGGAACAGGGGTAGGTTCAGGGTTAGTACTAGTTATTACCCAGTAATTGTAGTTACTAAAATAAGTACATAGTATTTACATGGGTAACTGGACTGTAAAAGGAAGCGTTACCGGTGTAGGTAATTTATTTACAATTATGACTTACAATTATTACAATCAGTAAGTGCTCTTGCACACAAATTCTGTGTGGCTCTTATATGCAAACTAAATTATGGATGATAAGGCAGACATTTTCAGTACATAGTTGAGCTAGAGGCTCCACGTCACATCTGACCTGGGTCAGCAATCATTGGATGTTCCAATCAAACAACAATTTTAACATACCAACATACCAACTTTCTTTAACAAAAGAAATATTAACATACAGTAATAATCATGACATATTTTGAATGGGACTCGAGAATCAGTCCAAGCCCTAATATGTTAAGAGTACGAGTCAATTCCTAGTGACAAGACCGAGACCATTAAAATATGGTCTTGACCGAGTCCGAGTCTCGAGTAAACAACACTGGCATTTTTATGTTGTAGTGTATAATTTGAGAGTAAGTTGACAGATTTTTCTTTTCATTTGCAGGATGATGGTGTGATTTGGAAATGTTAATGATCGTCTGCAATGCTGGACATGCTGAAGTCCCCATGTTGTGTTTCATTTGTGAATATGAGGCAGCTGTTAAGCGCAATGCATGCTGCGTGTCTAAGTCTGCTGCCACCCTGAAGCTCATGATGGATATTTCCATGTCTGCCTTAAGCGTGAGGGAGTGAACCTGTGGACATATGAGCAAGATGGAAGAAGACATGGCAATACATTGGGAGACAGTAGAGGAAGACACTGATTGTGGGCCGCCCATCGTTTCTCTAGCCCATCCGTGTCATGAAAATGACAGTCATGTGATGCCGCCTCAGGGACCTGACTGTGAACGTGAGGCGTTTGATGATTTGGATTGTGAATTCCCTGACGAAGACTTTGATTTGGAAGTAGACGAGAACGAAGAGCGAAACACCGCAACTAAGGATCAGGAGGAAGATGGGAGTGCTGAAAAGGAGAAATGTGAGCGAGAAGGGAAAAATGAATTGGATAATGAGTTGAGGGGTGACGGAGAGTCTAGATCCCGCAATGCTGGAACCGGGAGGAAAGGAAAATCCAAGAAGGGTGGACCGGCACAGGCGCCTTTTGATCAAACGCCATCATGGACGGCTTCAATGTCTCATAGATCCTTCCTCCCATCGTCCGGGCCCAGCAGACACAAGCAGATGAAGCGCCGGAACCAGCATCTGCACAATCACAGCCGCGCACGAAGGAAAAACGGGAACCAGCTGGTCATGGTGTGTCGGGATTTCCTAGCGGAAATCGTCAGTCCCTGGTGCATTTCATGCATCCACATGGTCGTCGAACTCATCATTTCTTTGACCCACAGATGTGGAGTCGTGGTGGAATCGTCTGGAATCGCGCTGTACGACTTCGGATCACGCATGCTATGCAAGGTCACCGATATTCCAGGCTTGACTCAAGATTTGAGACGGATCCTGGACTGGAGCCGGTTTTCAGCTGTAGCTTTAATAGAAGGCATCGGCAGGACTTTGTGTTGGGCTCGACACGCTGCTCTTTCCGGTTTCAGATTCGTTTGCGCCACACTAAGCGTTGGCTCTTATATGTTGAGGTGTGTCATGGGAAGGCTGGCGGGAGAGAGAGGCAGAAAATGGTGGCTTGCCTTCCAAAACAGCAGGGTTTGGCGGAAAGTGTCGGATCTGACCGCAAGGATTCACGGGTGTTTCTTTAAACACGGTGCTGCGAATGAAAGCTCAAATCCAGAGTCTCCCACCAGGGGGGCAGAGAAGTGGCAACCTGGAGAAGAGCTGCAGAGACTTCTGGCACTAGCCAAGGTAGTGATCTAGCATCAGATGTCTGATGACTTGATTAAAGAAGAGTTCAAGCACTATATTTTAAAGTAAAACTGCGCTACCTTTGTGTAGTGTAAAGTTTGGGGTTAGTAAGTTTATTTTTAAAGGGGTACTATTATACTTTTCCACTTTTTCAACTTCAGTTAGTTTGCAATGTTGCGGTTTGTGTTTAAAAAAGATCTGAAAGGTTACAAATCTCAAAATCACCCAAAGGGATATATACTTTTGATATAACAACATCCACTTTCCAAGAACTGCAATGAATGGCTCATTCATTGAATCAGCTAACCAATCAGGTCAGCTAACCAGTCACAACACATTGGGCCAGCTAACTAATCACAACAAATTAGGCCAGCTAACCAATCACAACACATTGGGCCAGCTAACCAATCACAACACATTGGGCCAGCTAACCAATCACAACACATTGGGCCAGCTAACCAATCACAACACATTGGGTCAGCTAACCAATCACAACACATTGGGCCAGCTAACCAATCACAACACATTGGGCCAGCTAACCAATCACAACACATTGGGTCAGCTAACTAATAACAACAAATTGGGCCACCTAACCAATCACAACACATTGGGCCAGCTAACCAATCACAAGACTTTGGCTAACCAACCAATCACAACACATTGAGCCAGCTAACCAATCACAACACACCGGGTAACCAACCAATCACAATACATTGGGCCAGCTAACCAATCACAACACACCGGGTAACCAACCAATCACAATACATTGGGCCAGCAAACCAATCACAACACACCGAGTAACCAACCAATCACAATACATTGGGCCAGCTAACCAATCACAACACACCGGGTAACCAACCAATCACAATACATTGGGCCAGCAAACCAATCACAACACACCGAGTAACCAACCAATCACAATACATTGGGCCAGCTAACCAATCACAACACACCGGGTAACCAACCAATCACAATACATTGGGCCAGCTAACCAATCACAACACATTGGGTCAGCTAACTAATCACAACATTGGGCCACCTAACCAATCACAACACATTGGGCCAGCTAACCAATCACAACACATTGGGTCAGCTAACTAATCACAACATTGGGCCACCTAACCAATCACAACACATTGGGCCAGCTAACCAATCACAAGACTGGCTAACCAACCAATCACAACACATTGGGCCAGCTAACCAATCACAACACACCGGGTAACCAACCAATCACAATACATTGGGCCAGCTAACCAATCACAACACACCGAGTAACCAACCAATCACAACACATTGGGCCAGCTAACCAATCACAACACACCGAGTAACCAACCAATCACAATATATTAGGCCAGCTAACCAATCAAAACACATTTTGTAATTCTGAAGGAAGGGCTTCATCAAAATCTGTGTGTTTGAACCAGACTGGGGAGAGAGATGCTGTAATATAAAATATGTGAAAAATAATTAATGTTTTTTGGAAAATCAAGTATGAAAATATATTCTAGTACAACCCAAAAACAAATCAAGACTTTGTAAAAGAGCATAATAGAACCTCTTTAATATTTTTGAAAGAAGTCGGACACAACTTACAAATACAGTAAAAACAGTAATATTGTGGACAAATTATTACAATTTAAATGAACTGTCTTCTAATGTAAAATGTAATTTATTCCTGTGACCAAATCTGAATTTTCAATTGAATCAAGTGAGTTTTAGCTTTTATAGAATCCAGTATATGCAAATATAAAGCCTATTTATTTAGTAAGCTCTTGATATATGGATGTGTTGCTCGGGGATTTGATTTGAAGGACGAGTAATGAATGAAACTGATGTGTGTTTTACCCGTATTATCAACTGCTGTTCTGCTTCAGATCCCTGAAGAGGAGTTGGACCCATTTAATGTTCTCGGAGTGGATATTCATGCCTCTGAATCTGAACTCAAGAGAGCTTACAGGCAGCTGGCAGTACAGGTGAGATGAAACCTGTTTAATGTCTGAGTCGGATGAATTATGTGTTTGTCAAGATTTAATGGATTGTTCGCCTGCAGGTTCACCCAGACAAAAACAAGCACCCAGGCGCTGGCGAGGCCTTCAAGGTGTTAAGAGCAGCGTGGGACATCGTCAGCAACCCAGAGACACGGAGAGAGTACGAACTGTGAGTGCTTTTAGAAAACAACCTCTCAATTGGTTTACATTGCCACAAAAGAATTAAAGGGACCTATTATGCTAATCTTCTTTAGTGTGTAATGTTGCTGTTTGAGCTTGATAAAGCTCTTCTCTATATCATTGTCACTGTTTCTCCCTGAAACACCTCCATTGTAGTCTTGAGTTTTCTTCAGGGAACGAACACGTCACAATATTCCTCATTTAAATCATTCATACACTGAATAAAGGGGCGGGGCCTGCTTGAGTTAGTTCGTAGTGTGTTGAAACGCATAGTTGTGGTAAAGGGTGGGACATTTCCCAAACGCCAGGAATTATGGCCTTGGTTATCTAACCTGTTTGGGTCACCCTGTGTGAAAAAAAAAACTTGGGCTTTCAATTTGATTCTGGACTAACATTTGATAAGCAGGAGTCAAGTTTTTTCTGTCTTCGTCACCTTGTTAAAATCAAAAAATTTCTCTTATACTATATACAGCTCTTTGGTAAACCCATGGTGGTTTTTAAATGTAAAAGAGAGAGAGAGAGAGCAATCACAACACACTGGTCCAGCTGACCAATCAGAGCACACTGTGCTTTTCAGAAGGAGGGGCTTCATAGAGACAGGAACTAAAGGAGCTGCAACAATGTCAAATATGGGGAAAAGCATTAAAACCTGTTCTAGACGTGTCCAGAAACACAATCAAGACTTTCAAAAAGTCCTCAATCAAAAGACAGAATTAAGAAATTATATTTTGCATGAAAAAAATTACTTACTTAGTTCTTTTGGATTGACTATTTTCTTGAAAATCAAACACATTTTTCCCCAAATTCTCGTTATTGCAATGCAAAACAATTTAGCTCTCTTTTAATTTAATGTAATGGCAAAAAAAATATTAAAGCATGTATTATACTTGTTGTTAATTTCATCATTTACTAATTCATTAAGTCGAAACAACCTCGAGCTAACATGAAATAACGATGAAGAGTTGTATTTGTAATGTCAACAAATATGTATAATACCGTAAGAAATGTTTAGTTACACTTTATTTGAGGGTGTCCTTAGACTAGGGCTGTCAAAACGATTAATCACGATTAATCGCATCCAAAATAAAAGTTTGTGTTTACATAATATATGTGGGGGCACTGTGGATAATTATTTTATATATATAAATACACACACATGCTTGTATATATTTAAGAAATATTTTCATGTATATTCTGTATATAGATTTATATCTAATTTATATTATATATAAAATATAAATATTTTATATATAAATATTTTTTTTTTCTTAAATATACATGCATGTGTGTTTTTATATATATACAAAATGATTATACACAGTGCACCCACATATATTATGTAAACACAAACTTTTATTTTGGATGCGATTAATCGCGATTAATCGTTTTGACAGCCCTAAATTATACATTTAAATTCTGAGTAAAATTAATTAATAATTGGGTTTGTTTTAGGGTTAGTTGCTTGTAATTATGTATGATTTGCTGGTATTACCATAGTAAGTTCATGTAACGTGTAATAAGGGTGCCGTAAAATAAAGTGTTACCAAAATATTGTTTCATGGGAATATGTTATATTTCTTTGACTCTTAAAGGAGTAGTTCATGTTTAACAAAACTTTTGCTGATAATTTACTCACCCCCATGTCATCCAAGATGTCCAAGATGTCCATGTCTTTCTTTCTTCAGTCGAAAAGAAATTAAGGTTTTTGATGAAAACATTCCAGGATTTTCTCCATATAATGGACTTCAATGGGAACCAAACGGTTTAAGGTCCAAATGAGAGTTTCAGTGCAGCTTCAAAGGGCTTTAAACAATTTCAGATGATGAAATCTTATCTTTGAGCCTTCAAGTCATGACTCGAAAAAAGATTCGTTCATTTTGATAAACGAGTTTGGACAGGAGAGTCACGAACGCGCATCACAGAACAGAGCAAGGCGACCATTTGAGCTTATAAATCTTAAACTTTTTTTATTTATTTATTAAATAAGTGATCGTTTCGCTTGATAAGACCCTTATTCATCATCTGGTGTTGTTTAAAGCCCTTTGAACAGTTTGCACTGAAACTCTCATTTGAACATTGAACCATTTGGTTCCCATTGAAGTCCATTATATGGAGAAAAATCCTGGAATGTTTTCATCAAAAACCTTAATTTCTTTTCGACTGAAGAAAGAAAGACGTGGACATCTTGGATGACATGGGGGTGAGTAAATTATCAGCAAAAGTTTTTTTTTAAAGTGAACTACTCCTTTAAAGTTACTCAAGAATATTAAGAATTAAACGAATTCTAAATGTGACGTGTACACGTTTCTTTGCTATAAGCACAAATGTCTTGTTTTTGTGTTCTGTGTCCGCAGGAAACGTATGGCTGCGACAGAGCTTTCCAAATCCATGAATGAGTTCCTGACTAAACTACAGGACGACCTGAAGGAAGCCATGAACACAATGATGTGCACTAAATGTGAGGGCAAGCACAAGTGCGTATGACTGACATTGTCACCTCAGTCCTGTTCTTTCATTCAAGCTTCTGCTCTGTGTTACATTGCGTTTCTATGTTGACCTGAGCATGCTCTTCTCCCCCAGGCGCTTTGAGATGGACCGTGAGCCTGGCGAGGCCCGATTCTGTGCTGAATGTAATAAGTGGCACAGTGCCGAGGAGGGAGACCTGTGGGCTGAATCTAGCATGCTAGGACTGCGCATCACGTACTTCGCCTTCATGGACGGCAAAGTCTTCGACATCACTGGTAGTCTATTGGCATCCACACTGTCAGATATTTGCATTATGTTGTATGCATATGTTAGACGCGTGTCCCCATGTTCACACAGAGTGGGCCGGCTGTCAGCGCATAAGCATCTCTCCAGACACTCATCGCGTGCCATATCATATCTCTTTCGGCTCCAAAGGTAGCAACAGCGCCAGCCGCCACAGGTAACCACTCGGACTTTCTTAATGACAAGGGCTTTATGTTCAGATCAATATAAGATCATCCACTACAGGGACTAAAAAATCACTGCAAGGCTGCATTTATTTCATCTGTTTAGTATGTTAATTAGGGCTGGGAAACGATTAATCGCGATTAATCGCATCCAAAATAAAAGTTTGTGTTTACATAATATATGTGTGTGTAGTGTGCATAATTATTAGGTATATATAAATACACACACATGAACGTATATTTTTACGAAATATTTGCATGTACATCCTTTATATATATTTATACATAAATATAAATATTTGATATATTAATAACACATTTTTCTTAACAGGCTGATCTCTTGAAGTAGCGTATGTATGACACGCCTTTGCATTTTTGGCGTGTTATCAAGACGCATAATCGCTTTTCAGCGTGTTTATGAACGCCGTTGACTTAACGTTATATAAATATAGGACTTACCTCAACCCCGTCCCTAAACTTAACCGTCACTGGGGTTAATGGCATTTATGACTGGACATTTGACGCGCGTGTTCTGACACGCGGGATGACGCGGACGTTAATGGCGTAGACATACACGCATACACGCGGATACACGCGAATAGCTCAAAATGCGTAGAAATAATACGCCACTTGACTCGAAAGTGGCGTGTATGTTTACGCAAAAGTCATGATGTCATGTTGTTCTTAAATATATACATGCATATGTGTGTATTTATATACATAAAATAATTATACACACTACACACATATATTATGTAAACACAAACTTTTATTTTGGATGCGATTAATAGCGATTAATCGTTTCCCAGCCCTAATGTTAATACATTTAAAAATGCAATTTGTTCCTGTCATGGATAGCAGAATTAGAAAACTTGATAAGTCGATCCCCGAATGCCGTTCATACAGTTCAGAAGTTCGCTGAACTTCATACAGTTAAGCTCACTCAGCACAACGTTCGTGCTTTGACTTGTCGAGTCTGTTTTCCAAGATGGCTCCTGTCTGTATTCATGAAGTGAACTGTCTTTATAAAGTATCTTCTTATTAAACGGTCTGTACACTTACAAAGTTCTCAATGCTTCGTTTTGCATGTATGGACCTTCATTATGTTAATGTGTTAGTGTGGGGCTATTTTGAGCCTTGTTAGTGGTATAAACTAGCGATTTCTTTTTCCTTATTCTATGCCCCCAGTACTAGCATTATACGCTAAACGGTTTTTAGTAGGGCTGGGTATTGAGACAAATTTCAAAATTCGATTCGATTTCGATTCACAAGCTTGCAATTCGATTCGATTTCGATTCAATATTGATTATTTTGGATATCAGTTGCAATAAATGGCCATTTTTCTCAAGGGAATCAAATCTCTTAACTAATGCTGTAAACTATGGGAGTCTAGTTGTAGCCAATAGGCTTCATTAGCCTAATATGAAGGTAATAATGAACTGTTTTGTAGCCATACAAACACTTAAATTACACTTTTATTTATTTTTATAATAAGAAGATTATATGAAATATAAACATTTAAATGGTGGCTGTCATAAAAACTTGCCAGATTTATTCAAATATGCATTAAATATTGAAGAACATTAAGATTATAATGCATATGTAATATGTTGTATATATATTTAGCAAAATGCTCCTCTCTGGAGTTATTTTTTTCTAGCTGACTAACAAGTTTATGTGGGTTTTCTGAGGTAAATATGTCGATATTGATTACAAGCTGTTTAACTGACGTCTTTCCACGGTTGAAACGCTGATTGAGTGAATCAATGTGACATGATACGGATTTGGATAAGTTGTACTCTATCTTTAACACACTTTCAGATGCTCATTCATGTTTATTTGGCGCTGTGACTGTTATTATTAACCCGGAAGTGAGATCAGCGCTGCTGCTTCTCTTGAGCTGCGCCAGAGCGATCTCACACCACAGCGACAAAACGTTATTTATGTTTGCGAATTTCTAAAGAAAATGGACGTAATTTGAAATTTGAGATTTTGTTTCATATCAATAGTAACAAAGGACAAAGATTATTGCGATTTTTTTTATTTATTTTTGGATGCGCGCAGCCGCGATACAATGATCCATTCATTCAAATGAAACAGGATGACTAATCGAGATTTAAGCATCGATATCAGTTCATAAAAATGAGAATCAATTAATATCGAGAAATCAATATTTATTATCCAGCCCTAGTTTTTAGAGATAAAACTCTTTACATTCGATTATCATGAAAACAAATCTCAGAGAACGGTTGACTAGGTACCAATGTTTTATTAAACCAAAGGTTTATTTTTCTTTAACTGCTTCTATTGCTCTCCTCATTTGTAAGTCGCTTTGGATAAAAGCGTCCCCTGAATGATTAAACGTAAACGTGAGCGTCTGTGTCCTCTAGACCCGCCCCAGATCATCCCGCAACTGGTGGCGGCTCGCCTGCGGACCTGCAGGACTTCTTCAGCCGCTTCTTCCAGGCCGGAGCTCCCAGTGACGCGTCCGCTAATGGAGGATTCTTCCCCTCGGGAAACCCCGCGCCTCACGCCTCCGCAGCCGCCGCAGGGACCGCGCACATGTTCTCAGGGCCGGCTCCTCAAACAGGGTTCTTCAACCCGGGAGCCCAGCGGAGCGACCCCAGCGAACACTGGACTGAAGGAGGGAAACCCCCGCGCCGCCGCAAGAAAGTCCGCAAGCCATTCCAGCGCTGAGAAAGGTACTATATTACGCTGTGACGTGATATTGGCCAACTAGTGCAACAAAACAAGGACAAAATCTCACTTCAGTGTTGGCGCTTTGAAGCTTCCTGATTAGAAAATGAAATGGCATTGAATTTCGTAGAGGAGCAAGCGGAAAGTTTCTTTTCGTTTCACGTTTGAAGGTATTTTTTCGGTTTTGTTATGACAAAAATGAATCAAACGAAATCACATTCTTTGAAGAAACCGAAGGACTCGTGCGTAGAGACTCCTGGTGTGTCTGAAGAATATTTGACCCGACGTTAAAAATTGATATTTACTCTCACCCTCATGTAGTTCCAAACCTTTATGCCTTTTTATTTTTTCATTGGACTTATTTTTTTGAGCACTGCAAGAACGAAATACCCAACGTCGTAAAGGCAGTCCTTGTGACTTGATGTTTTGATGATGATGACGAAAAGACCCGAATTCAAACCGTTCACTGTTTATGTTCTTCTGGGTTTAGGGTTAAAGAGGTCGACCGTTTTGTATCTTCACTGGAGGTATGAATAGCAGTGAATAACTTTAGCTTTTGGAAAACTGCATGAAGTTTCTAAAAAAATTGTCCTTGTGTTCTTCTAAATAACAGCGTCAGAGTTTGGAACAAAGTGAGGGAAATGATGACCCATTTTTTTGGGTGTAGTTTTACTTTAAAAATGTCTCTGTTTTTGTCAGGCTTGAATCTGATGGAAAGTGTTGGCTGAATGTTTTGTGATATGATCACTTTAAGATAGTGTATAAATCACACACTGACCTCAGGGATTCTTTTCTTTCTCTTCATCTGCTACTAGTAAGAGAACAGGAAGAAAACGTAGCTGTGATTTCCCAATGTTCCTGGGCGTATCGTTTAGATTCTGATTAACCAGTTATTCACGCCACAGAGTTCAGCAGTTCAATATTAAAAACCAGTCAGCGACAGGATGTGGGTTGTTATTCTTAAAACCGGATCAATTGCTCACGTGATTGAGTGGAAACTTGAATCAGAAGATGGAAGATTCGTGTGGGATTTTCTATTGAAGCGTATTGAATTCACTTGAAGAACAAAAATCTACTCTGTTTTTCTGAATTAACAAGTTAATTATCTCAGAATTACAAGATAATTTTTCTAGGGAAAAAAGTTTTTGCTCTGTTATTTTTGAATTAACAAGTTAATTTTTCATGAGAAAAAAAAATTTGCTCTGTTTTCTGAATTAACGAGTTAATTTTCATGAGAAAAAAGTTTTGCTCTGTTTTTCTGAATTAATGAGTTAATTTTTCGTGAGAAAAAAAGTTTTGCTCTGTTTTTCTGAATTAACGAGTTAATTTTTCATGAGAAAAAAAAGTTTTGCTCTGTTTTTCTGAATTAACGAGTTAATTTTTCATTAGAAAAAAAGTTTTGCTCTGTTTTTCTGAATTAACGAGTTAATTTTTCATGAGAAAAAAAAGTTTTGCTCTGTTTTTCTGAATTAAAAAAATTCCATTTTGAGGACTTTAAAAAACAGAGCAAAAACTTTTTTTCTCATGAAAAATTAACTCGGAAATTCAGAAAAACAGAGCAATTTTTTTTTCTCATGAAAAATTACCTCGTTAATTCAGAAAAACAGAGCAAAAAATTTTTTCTCATGAAAAATTAACTTGTTAATTCAGAAAACAGAGCAAAAAAAAATTCCAATAAAAAATTAACTCAATAATTCAGAAAAACAGAGCAAAATTTTTTTTCTCATGAAAAATTAACTCGTTAATTCAGAAAAACAGAGCAAAAAATTTTTTCTCATGAAAAATTAACTCGTTAATTCAGAAAAACAGAGCAATTTTTTTTCTCATGAAAAATTAACTCGTTAATTCAGAAGAACAGAGCAAAAACTTTTTTCCAATATCTGGTAATTCTGAGATAATTACCTTATTAATTCAGAAAAACAGAGCAGATTTTTTTTTCTTCAAGTGAATGCAAAACGCCTCCGTAATTTTCCCATTAAATGCAATCGCGTCATGTTTTGCTGGGGCGCCGGAGAAAAAAACACATTAAAGTTCGAGTTCAAGCACAAATGAAATGATGTAGACCTTAGATGTCTGCATGCATAGATTTTGAAGTCGAGTTCAAAATTGGGTTTTTGATGTGAAAATCCCAGAGCCTCCCTTTAAGAAGTCCACTTTTAATTTTTGACCACTTCTTAACACTCAGGAATCATCTTAAAAGATTATTTCATTCATCTGCCAGAGCTTCTCTCTCACTCTTTCCAGGCCAACAGATTCATTAGCGTCCAAACCTGACATCTTGCTTATGTGTGTGTTTCTTTATTTTACACTCGGCCCAATACATGTTACGGCTTTGCCTCTGTACAGCTGAAACATACTAATGCATAATGTGTTGAGGGTCTTGTGTTCTCAGAGATGTTTCATGATCTCTCTGTTCAGATTTACGTATAACTCCTGTTAAATGCGCTTGTTTAACAACAGAAATGATCAGTTGCAACAATAAAGCGATTTGAAGAGGCTCTACTCTCCAGAAATGAAATCAAATTGGTGTTTTGCTCTTTGTCAATGATCTTTAAGCCTGTCAGTCCACTGTAAAAAGTGTAGCCATGGGTATAATGGTTTACTTTAAAGCTGCATGATATGATGATGAAATGATCTTGAAGGCTACCACACTGTAACTATAGTTGACCAAAACTAAATCACGGTTTCCATTTCTTAATTTTTTCGTATGGTTTTGGGTAAATATAAGTTTTGGAAACGTTTACCTTTCAGACAGTTGATTCTGATATTTTTGCAGTTTTAGCGACGCTGTTTTAATTTCTATTCACAGCTGATAATTGAAGTGGCGTACTAGAAGTAAAACATTAGACCGTTTATTATTGCACTAAACTTCCTCTTGATGTCAAGGCGTTACTGAACTTTTCAAGCAAAATATGGGTCACTTTTTAAATGAACATGTCTGAACAACAAACTCAGACATTGCAATATTGTTCGACGATTGCAGCTGTGCATTTTATTTTACATGTGACTTGATTATTTGCAATATTCTGATTCTTGAACTTTCAGCAGTTTGAAGTCGGCACAAATGTATTTCATGATTGTATGAAGGTTTATTCCAGGTGGATGGTGTTGTAGACCTGCTCAAAATATGCCTTCATGAGGGTAAAATTCATTTGAGTTGAAATTCTAAAATATTGTTTGCTTAGTATCAGTGATTGCATCAAAAACCACAAGATTTGCATTCACTTTGAACTTAAAAACAGAACAAGATAAAATTTGCAACAATGTTGTGTCTTTTGCACAATCAATCTGTTTTTATTCATTTTTTAAAGATGCATATTTAACTGATTTCTTCTGGTATCGTTGGCCTTGTCTACGGTGGTTCGGTTCGGTGTAATGTAAGATTACGATGGCTAGATTTGTTTTGCACTCCTGCAGTGTGGGACTGTAATATATCAGACTTGATTCCTTGTTTAGAACCACAAAATTAACATTTGTTTGTCTTCTGCAAAGCAAATAACTTCATTACACAATTAAACTTAATTTCAATCTACCCTTCATGCAAAAATATTGGACAATGTGGGGTGGAACACATAATTAACGTGCGTTACATAATCAGATCAACGAGTAAATTAATGTGCATTACGTAATCAGTTTACCTCCAAAAAGTAATCTGATTACGCAGAGTTTTACATAAAACTCATAATGTTAAGAGATATATGTCGTACATCGTTCTAATGAAATATTAAAGTGCTCAGAATATAATATTCTAAATTAGAGCTGTCAAATGATTAATCACGATTAATCACATCCAAAATAAAAGTTTTTGTTTACATAATATATGTGGGTGCACTGTGTATAATTATTTTGTATGTATATAAATACACACACATACATGTATATTTAAGAAAAAAAATGATTATTTATATATAAAATATTTATATTTATTTATACATAATATAATTTATATACAGTATATACGTGAAAATATTTCTTAAATATATACAAGCATGTGTGTGTGTTTTTATTTTATATATATATATATATATATATATATATTAGGGCTGTCAAACGATTAATCGCGTTCAAAATAAAAGTTTGTGTTTACGTAATAAATGTGGGCGTAGTGTGTATAATTATTTTGTATATATAAATACGCACACATGCATGTATATATTTAAGAAAAATATATATACATATACATACATATAGTATATACTTTATATATATTTATACATAGTTAATATTATGTATAAATATAAATATTTGATATATTAAGAACACATTTTTCTTAAATATATAAATGCATGCGTGTCTATATATACAAAATAATTATACACACTACGCCCACATATATTATGTACACACAAACTTTTATTTTGGATGCAATTAATCGCGATTAATCGTTTGACAGCCCTAATATATATATATATATATATATATATATATATATATATATAAAATAATTATACACAGTGCACCCACATATATTATGTAAACAAAAACTTTTATTTTGGATGCGATTAATCATTTGACAGCCCTATTCTGAATGTGTCTTTAAAAGAAACTGAAGGTGGATGTTATAGATTGTTGATGAATACATTTCTGCATTAAACGCTTAAAAAAAAAAAAAAAACCCTGTAAAGCCACAAAGAGTCGAAAAAGTAACCTAACAATAGTCACTTAATTTTTGCGGGAGTAACAAGTTTATAATGCGTTACTTTTAAAAGCACATTTCCCCAATGCTGACTGGATATTTTGACACATTAAAGAACAGGGTTTTGTTAATGTGAAAATGTGACGTGTATCCACCATTTTGATTAAATTTATTCAGTATTTGCTATAGATTGACTCTATATAGTGTGAAGTGATGCTTTGGATCCTTTTCTAGTCATAAGCACTGACACAAATCCAGGAGAGAATTAAATGAGGATCTTTTTTGCACATAAAAGGGCATCAATGTTCCTCCGAGCTGTTAAACACACTTTCCCCATCAGCTCCTTCCCTCTGTTTTTCCATCATGTTAACACATACACCAATTTTCTTTTTTTTAATTGTAATTTTTTGAAGTCTTCATTTGCTAATATTTCAATACATAATGACGACTGTTTTGAGCATATAATATCCCATAAATACTGAACAAAGGTTTCAGCATGTAAAGCAAAGTTTTTGCTCTACATGCACCTGCATTTATTTAATCAAAATGACGAATAAATTACAGTTTACATAGAATACAGTTAACTTAAATTGTAATTCAGAATATTTCTTAAATGTCTTGATTTGATTAAATATCCGTGAAGGATTAGAACGAGACGGTGAAGTACAAACGTCGAGTCAAATGTCGTTCCGGTGAGAGATTCGTAATGCTTCTGCCTTTCTCAGAGTGAAAAAATAAGTCAAACGCATCACCATAACAGGGCATGAATATCCACGTTACGCATGACTATCCAAACCCAGAGAACGGTCAGTTTCGGTCAAGTAACTTTAGAGTGTGTGATCATCTGTAATGACCGCTTCCCTTCCCCATTTCTCTTTAAAATGAAACTTTGTGTATATATATATTTTTTAACAGCTTTAAATAAACATTTGAATATGCGACTACACATTATGAAACTAGAATCATAAAGGACACAAGATTATGCAATAAAATACAAACTTGCACAATATCTCAGTCATATCTTTCCAGCAAGCGCCTCCACGACTTTCTGGATCACGCTGGAGTCCAAGTAAGCGATGATTCCTCCTCGGTTGGCCCACCGCTCCACCCCTTGACTGTGTGTGTGTGGTTGATGGTATGTGAGTTGCGTGGTGTGACCCGCGAGACACCGGCTCAGATCCGACACTCCTCCACCCAGCGCCCGCAGCACCGCATGAGGAGCGCACGAGTCCCACTTAAACGTGCTCCCCTCCGACAGCACGTACACGTCCACCAGACCCCGCACCACACACAGGAGCTTGTACCCCGCGCCCGACGCGTACAGCAGCGACCCGTCGGGGAGCGTCGCGAGCGCGCTCGTCACAGCCGGTCTCTCGCTGGAGCTCAGCAGGACCGACAAACGCTCGCTCTTCTGAGGATCCGACGGCCGGGTGAACGAGCACACGTTTACGTCCCCATACGAGACGCCCCAGATGTGCTGGCCTTTCCATCTACAATCAGGATAAACATGACATTATGTAATACAGTGACCTATTGGGTCATGATAGCTTCGATCTTTCTAGGTGTGTGTTTGACCCACACTCCATAGTAGAGGTTAACCTCTTAACTGTTACCCCCCTTTTTTTGAATAGACGTGGAAATGCAGATTTCGAAAGATTTTAGAAGTTTGAGTTTATGGAAATGTACGATGTAAAAAAATAAATTATTCATATTTTATATAAAATATATATTTTTAAAACCTGGGCTACTCTAAAATGGCAGAAAAATCAAAGTTGTGTTTTAAATTTTAGGTTGATATCTCAAAAAAACAGATTTTGTTTGGGCGCAGTACCAAACTTTTCCACTAGGGCACAACCATCACTGCCCATATAAGGGCGCCTCCATTTCCAGTCGTGTTTTGAGTGATCTGAACCATCATTCACACAATTGTCATACAATTTGTGACGTAGAGATCCTATTCAGTAGTATGGGAAGTTTGGCAGATTTTGATATGAATTCAACCTCTAAGAAACGCATAAAAAGATGTGCGTTATAGCTTCCTGCCACATCACAAATGGTGAATTTATTTATTTTTTTCTTAATATTTAAAAAAATTTCAGACCTTTTATTCTAAAATAATTGAATGAATGCTATCTTTTGAACCCTTGGCATAAAAAACAAACTGAGGTTTCTAACTTTTTTTTCATGATTTTTCATGTTCATCGCTACACTGTAAACCCTAACGGTCAAAATAATTAATTGGTTTTAGTAGGATAAACTTAAATTCAACGAATTAGTTCAGTCAAATGAATTTTTATGAGTATTTAGCACTTTCTTTTTCTTTCAAGTTCACAGAACTGATATATTTTAAGTAAACTGAACTGTTTCATTGTTTTGAGTTTTATGAAATTATTTGTTTTAATTTAGACAAACTTAAGTTTAACTGAAACGGCTGGGATATCTATTTCCCAGCATGCTTTGCCGATGGCACTCGAAAGAGAGTGTAAATGCTAAAATTAAGTGCAATATAATGTATTTTTTTTTTTGTGTAAGATTAATGTTAAGTGTGAGATTTAATGTTTTGTTATGCTAATTTAGAAGAATTTCTGTTAATGTTGGCTTTATGATAGTTACCATCATGGTGACAAGTGATGCATTCAGCTTGATTGAGAGCAAATTGTCCATTTATATTATTGCGCTCATACAGCAAGTGCTTCTGTGCTTGTAAGTGCTTATAACATACATTTTTGGTGGTCACCTTGATCACTTAAGTGATACATAGAGATTAAATACAATTTATAAGAATTTTCATGTATCTTACCCTTTCCCCGTGGAGTCTTTGCGGTTGAACGGCTGGTTTATGACACCCATGACTGGTTGACCCGTGGCTCGTAAATAAACCCCAATCAGAACCAGAGCGCACGGGAGTCCAGAAGGACAAAAGCCTTCATCCGGCTCCTCTTCCTCTTTCCCTTCAATGTACTGACTTGTCCCGTCTGTTCAAAAAAAAACAAATACATCTGTTGACAACCTGAACAATTCACACACTAATAAAAAATAGGCCATTAAACTAGTTTGAACTTTTTTCCCCCCATTCTACAGGTTGAATAGTTTCAAAACAATGTGTTTCCAGTTTCAGCCATAGTTTCTGTAGACTCGTGTTTCACATTCACTTTTATCATGAATATCTCCTGCAACTAGTTCTGCAACTACTGAGCAATGACACCGGACTGACGGTTGCATAAGTTAAAGGGATAGTTCACCCAAAAATGAAAATTACCCTGATTTGCTCATCCTGAAGCCATCCTAGGTGTACATGACATTTTTTCAGATCAATACAGAGTTGTAAGAAGAAAATGTCCTGGCTTTTCCCAGCTTTATAAGCTTTTAATGGGAGTGAACACTTTTGTGTTGCCAAAACTTGTTTCCGTCTGCTTTAAACTAGTTATTTTAGTGGATAAAGTTTCAGAAGGCCTGTATTAACCCCCCTCTGATGCTTTTGGGACACTTTTATGATGGATAAATGCACAAGTGCTTTGAGTGTCCAGAAAAGCGCTATATAAATGTAATGAATTATTATTACTTGGTAAGTATGGACTTAAAAAAAATTGTGCCCATTTACTCCCATTTTAAAGCTTTGAAGAGCCAGGACATTTTTTAATTTAACTCATCTGAAAGAAGAATGTCAGACACCAAGGATGGCTTCAGGTCAGGGTGAACCATTCATTTTAAGACTAAAAATTAGATGACTAACTTGTAAGACTAGTCCAAGCAGAATACTGTACATGTGAAACTAAATATCCAAGTTAAACAAATTGTTGAATTTATAGACAGAAAATGAGGATGGTGATGGCACAGTGGACCTTTGGTGTGAGAGACCCGGGTTCGAATCCACTGTGAGACAGCAATGTGTCCCTGAGCAAGACACTTCACCCCTAGTTGCTCCAGAGGCGTGTGACCTCGGACATATATAGCAATTGTAAGTCGCTTTGGATAAAAGCGTCAGCTAAATGAATACATGTAAATGTAAAATGACACATGCATTACCGATGGGATCGATCCAGATGCCCACGTCGGCTGGGTTGACCGACAGCTGCAGGGATTCGGCGGTTTGGTCCGTGATCTGAAGGTCCTGATGGATGGCTTTGCTCAGGAGGGACGCGGCGGTTTGATCCCCATCCAGGACTTTAGCCAACAGAGCAGTTGTGTCCTGTTCCCGAGCGCAAACCGTCACTGTGACACTCTCCCCTGATGGACATACAACCACAATTTATTCGGTTAATACATTGACTAGCTCTGAGTTTAACATAGTTACAAATAAATTAAAAAAATAGCTTGTTGGAATCGGCAGTTAAATAATAAAAATATCTAGAAATTGCTTGGAGTCGGCAGTTGGATAACACAAAAATCTAAAAATTGCTTGGAAACAGCGGTTAAATAATAAAAATATCTAAAAATTGCTTGGAAACGGCGGTTAAATAATACAAAAATCTAAAAATTGCTTTTGGAATCGGCAGTTAAATAATACAAAAATCTAAAAATAGCTTGGAAACAGCAGTTAAATAATACAAAAATCTAAAAATAGCTTGGAAACAGCAGTTAAATAATACAAAAATCTAAAAATAGCTTGGAAACAGCGGTTAAATAATAAAAATATCTAAAAATAGCTTGGAAACAGTGGTTAAATAATAAAAATATCTAAAAATCGCTTGGAATCGGCAGTTAAATAATTTAATATATAAAAATTGCTTGGAAACGGCAGTATAATAAAAATATCTAAAAATTGCTTGGAATCGGCAGTTAAATAATACAAAAATCTAAAAATTGCTTTGAAACGGCAGTTAAATAATAAAAATATCTAAAAATCGCTTGGAAACGGCAGTTAAATAATAAAAATATCTAAAAATTGCTTGGAAACAGCAGTTAAATAATACAAAAATCTAAAAATTGCTTTGAAACGGCAGTTAAATAATAAAAATATCTAAAAATTGCTTGGAAACGGCAGTTAAATAATAAAAATATCTAAAAATTGCTTGGAAACGGCAGTTAAATAATAAAAATATCTAAAAATTGCCTGGAATCGGCAATTAAATAATACAGAAATCTAAAAATTGCTTGGAAATGGAGGTTAAATAATAAAATATTTAAAAATTGCTTGGAAACGGTAGTTAAATAATACAAAAATCTAAAAATTGCATGGAATCGGCAGTTAAATAATAAAAATATCTAAAAATTGCATGGAATCTGCAGTTAAATACATTTTTTAGGCAGCAACATACTTTTGAAACTACATGGAAACATCCTGAACTGTAAATGACCATAAAACCTATGACTATTTTGGCATTCAAGTTAACAAAAACTATTATAAATTGTAAACCTCACTTTTAAGCTTAATAAATGATTATGCATGTTATATAACTGGCAGATGTGCTGAATGAAAATGCAAATTCACTCTCTAAAAGTAGGTGGCACTTATGGAAATGTAGAAATATGTAAAATACACTTATGGAAAAATGACCACAGTTACTCCTGTACACAAAGCATCTCTGCGCCACTTTATTAGGCATCACAAAGCGAGAAGATGAAAAGAAAAAGCAATCGGAATTTTTCTGAACATTTTCAGATATACATTCATATATGCCCTCATAAAAAACCTCTAATATAAACGTCAAATTTCAGAATGACAAATTTCACAGTAAGGTGACGAGTTTGCAGGTATGAAAAGACAGTGGAAGACAATGACACGTTATTCCCAGTCAACACCTCATAACAGACATTTGCATTACTATCTCATGCTAAATATTCTTTAGGTCCTCCAATATCCCGATAACATATTCCATAATGATATCTATGATTTCACAAACATTTGCCTACAAGGTACTGCGGCCACAACCTCCCCACTGGCTTCATCCCATCTGATTTTAAAATGGTTTGCATAACCCCAAATCAAATCCTGGCATACACACCCCCATGAACCAGGCTAAAAACTGTGATCGGAAACACATTTGCTTGAGTTTGGTGTAAACAGTGCCTGTGACAGCACTTACAAAGGTGGGTATTTCTGCATCATGGATCTTAACAGGGCGTCCCACTGGGCTCTTTACTGGGCCAATCCTATGTTGTCTACAACATCCTTTATGAAATGATATAGTCTTATACCAATGCTACAAGGACAGCACACATCAACATACCGTCCTTCAACTCTAAATTTAACCCGTTTTAACGTTTGCATAATTTTATCCGATTCTACTTTTCCGACTTTTAAACAACTTCTGATCTGCATGCAAATATTTATTTATATTATCACACAATCCACAATATGCCAACTTTCCATATTTTAGTGGAGTTAAATTAGCTATGAAATCAAAATGGACAATTCTTGTTTTTTTTATTTATATTGCAGCATTTATTGTAATTTTTTTTATTTGTGCACATTATTTTTTTTAAATGCACATGCTTTGTAACTTTAATCACTTTACTTTTCAGTTCTGTTTCCAATGTACACATGATGTACTTATTATAGTAGTTACAATAGCTGGGTAATAACTAGGTAAGTGCACGTACTGTAATAAAGAAGAATCTCTTTTCTTCTCTGATCACATGTTTACGGTGTATGGTGTTTACGGGCGCAAGCCCTGGGCGAGGCATACTGTCAACCAACACAAACCATCCAACCAACTCCCTATGGACCGAGAACTTAAGAGTTTCCAGAACTTAAAGGAGTAGTTCACTTTTAAAAAAAACTTTTGCTGATAATTTACTCACCCCCATGTCATCCAAGATGTCCACGTCTTTCTTTCTTCAGTCCAAAAGAAATTAAGGTTTTTGATGAAAACATTCCAGGATTTTTCTCCATATAATGGACTTCAATGGGAACCAAACGGTTCAAGGTCCAAATGAGAGTTTCAGTGCAAACTGTTGAAAAAACTTTAAACGACACCAGACGATGAATAAGGGTCTTATCAAGGACCCTTCGAGTCATGACTTGAAAAAATATTTGTTCATTTTGATGAACGAGTTCGAACAGGAGAGTCACGAACGCGCGTCACAGAACAGAGCAAGGCGAGCATTTGTGCTTATAAAACTTAAACTTTTTTATTTATTTATTTTCTTAAATGAGCAACGTTTCGCTAGATAAGACCCTTACTCATCATCTGGAATCATTTAAAGCCCTTTGAAGCTGCACTGAAACTCTCTTTTGGACCTTGAACCGTTTGGTTTCCATTGAAGTCCATTATAAGGAGAAAATCCTAGAATGTTTTCATCAAAAACCCTAATTTCTTTTCGACTGAAGAAAGAAAGACGTGGACATCTTAGATGACATGGGGGTGAGTAAATTATCAGCAAACGTTTTTTTAAAAGTGAAATACTCCTTTAAGAGTTTTCTGTTAAAACAGTATCGTGTTAGCGGCCCTATTAGTTATTAATATCTCAGGTAATAACTAATGATTGTTGTGACGGAAGTGAATCAATTAAAACTAACTTTAGCTGGAAAATAACTTTATTCTACAGCTGACATGAAGCCAAAACAATCTTGTTACTTTAATTTCCTATTATCACTGTAAAGCACCTTTGGAACAATCTACATTGTTAAAAGCGCTATATAAACGAAGATGACTTGACAACACCAAGCCACCCCCTAACTACCTCAAAACACCCCCCACACACATTTGTTCTTTTCCCAGAAGCCGTTCCACTCGGATAGACGTTACAGTGGGGAAGAAATAACCATCGCATGTCTTCCGTTTCATGCTGACTTAAAGAGTCCAAGCTCAAATGCCATATGAGTGGTGAATGCTGGCATTTGAATAAAATTACATAGAAGGGTAACTCACCGAGCCCATTCTCAAACTTGTTTGACTCCTCCCCATGAATAAAGCCAGTCAGTTCTGGAAACTAAAATTATAAAACAATAATGGAGAATGTTTAGACCGCTTAGCCATTGACTAAAATGAATTTTGAGCTCAGTGAAAGCTTTATTTTTAAGAACCTGGGCACAGACATCATGGCGAATCATTTCCTGTATCACCACATCAGCAAGCGTCTTGAAGTCCTGGACGAATTTCTTGTTTTTGTCGGCTCCTGTCTTTTCCTGGACCAGGAGCTCAAAAAGAGTCGCTTCTTGACGACAGACGCGTGCCACGTTTGCGGCTTTTTCTGCCACGCTTAGGAGCGCCCGCAGCAACTCTGCCATTACGGAGACCTGTGAATCACACACACACACACACACGTCATTATCTGCTCTATAGATCTCATAGTCATAATGAGTAATGATAGTCAACATGAAAATGCACATTCCATGAATGGTTGTAATTCAAGAATGCTTTGGAAAATAGATGTAATGTATCGTTTTAAAGAAGACATTTGGCAGATTTGTGTAGACGTGGAAAAGTTTGATTTTATGAAAAAGTACAATGTAAAAATGTAATTATTCATATATTTTCAAAACATGTCAAGTGTAAGAAAACCAAAGCAAAAATCTGAACAAGTGGTGTTCCAAAATTTAGGTTGATATGGCAAAAAAATACCTTTCAGTAAGATTGTTTTTCAGCACTAAATAGGTCAAGAGAAAATCAGGGCAAGCTTCAAAAATATTATCAACCTAAAAAAGAAGTCCAACTGGGACGAAAACTTAAAGGTCACGACGAACACACGACGACAATGACAGACTCTTTGTGCAAAACAAATCACAGGAAATGCCTCACAGATGTCGAACACATGAGTGTCAAGTTACCAAGAGATTAGATATGCCAACATAACACACTGAAGACAATATAATATGATGAATATAGACTTGAATTTAAACAGTGAGTGTGTTGTATGCATGCTGCTCGTTCAACTTTGGACTCAAATATTAGGAATGTTGCAAATATATGCAAATAGACATGCAAATGTATGACATCAATACATTGGTGAAAATGATATTAGGATATACTTAAAACGATATTTTAATGATAAATGATACTGTGGGGAACGTCTAGAGACATTTTTCTGAATGTTACACTGTTCACATCACATTTACAGACACGAAAAATAATTTAAAAAAAACACATAACATACGTAAACAAGAAGCAGAGTCTCTCACACAGACACACACACGTATAGAATCACTTGAATTTGTATTATTGACTTGTATTATTATAATTAGACTTGTATTATTACTGGATACACCTAATATTAACAACTAAAGTGAACATATGATAACTGCAGCTCATACCTTTGAAATTAATCCGCAGTGTTGTCCTCGAGGTGAAGTCGCGCGCTTCCTATATGTCAATTTTACTGAATCTGATCCTGTGTCTGAGGGCGCGCGCACACATCATCTCAGAAGCGTGACCTGCAGATGCAAGATAACGGAAACGCCTTGGAAATGAGCGCATTTCCCCGCCTTTCCACTGCACACGTCATTCGCATACGATTATCGCATTCGTCCCCTAGCGGAAATCGCACATTTTACCTCGGCTGTGAATTTCTTTTACCCTCAATACATCTAAAATAATAACACCGTCGATGTTATAGAGCCAATCAATACTAAATTATTGATTTAAATAATTATTCAATATTTAAATAACATTAAATCAAATATTAAATATCGATTTAATAATTTAAAAATAGTTATTTATTGCATAATTATTACAGAATAACGTTAAAGTGTTAAAAAATGTTGGTAATTCTAGCTTCGCGCTCATAGTTTTGATTATTTATAGTACATCACATCCGGTCGACTGGTCGCATTCGGTCCAGCCGCATAAGTTCAGATATGTCAACAAATCGGATCCTAAATTTCCGCTTACGCATATGATCGAAACAGAGCCGTTAAATACGGCGGTCTATGGAAGTGTCATAACTCTGTATTTTTAATGGCTCTGGATCGGAACTCCACGAAGCTCCCGTACTACTCCTCACTGGAAATGAATGACTTCCGGTCCGAGTCCGACGGCTGTCGTGTCAGTGCAGGAGGAGGAGGAGTTCATCAACATCGCCCTCTGCAGGAGACGAACAGGCATTACAGTCAAACTCCACTGGATCAACCACAGGGACGTGCAGAGAGACCATACAAGACATTTTTGTTTTCTCAATATTTGTAATATTACTCGCTGTGTAGATGTTCAGGGTGTTATAGCTGAACACACTTAATTAGTCCACTGGGCAGATGACACCTGTCTGTTTTTAAAAGATGAGAAACGTATTCCTGTTATTTGATATGCTTTAAATCATTTTAATGCATCTGGTCTCACAGTCAATCGAAATAAAAGTGAAATTAGACCTGTTCACAGTCTTGAAAAAGGTCATATAGAAGGTGTTGGTGTTGAGGTCAAAAGTTCTGTTAAGCATTTTAATAAGTAAATCACCCACGGATATACTTTTAGATAGCCTAACTTTTCACAACGGACAACAATTTTTATGTCTTCAATTGCTGGCTACAAAGAAATGTAACTATCTACGGTGGTGTCTTGATATCTAAAGCTTAAGGCATTTCTAGGATTGTTTACCTCAGATTTGTCCTTTTACGTCAACCCGAAAACCTGCTCATCTATCGACTCGACTCTATTGAATTTCTTGTGGAAAAATAATCCTGAATATTTTAAAACGAAGACTGTGATAAAAAAAAAAAATCCTTCCACCCTCCAGGATGTGTAAATGCTTTGGACTGAAAAGGAGAAGTGCTTACTATTTTTGAGGAAACTGTGATATAGACTACGTCTAGGGGAGTAAGATTTAAAAGAAAGAAGGGAATCAATTGTATTAAATCGATTAAAGTGTAAATACATAATGTTAACATCTTTATATTTTTAATATATTCTGTTCTTTTGAACTTTCAATTCATCATAAAATCCTGGAAAAAAAATTTAATCATGGTTTCCACAACAATATTAAGTGGCAGAAACGTTTTCAGCATTGATAATAATATAACAATTGTTAATAACTGAGCTTTAGAGCAGCAAATCAGCATATCAGAGTGATTTCTGAAGGACTGAAGACTGGGCTAATGGTGCTGAAAGTTCAGCTTTGATCACAGTTAAAAGGCTATATATTTAAACAGTTTTTTTTACATTAATAATATTTCATAATATTGCATTTTTACTGTATTTTTGAGCGATTAAATGCATCATGTTGAAACTTTTTTCAAAAAAAACAAACAATAAAGGAATAGTTTACTTAAAAATATTCTTCCATTATTTACTTACCCTCAAGTTATTCCAAACCAAGTTATTTTTTTGACCATCAGTGTCTTTTACATTTAATGTAACGTTAGGTAAGGCTTCGAATGAATATGGCAAAAACAAGTTTGGATTTCGCTCCATTTGTTTCTTATACAAAAGCCCTCAAAGTGATTTTTTACTGTATTTTTTTTTTCATTTTAAACTGTTTTAATCATTCCAATTTCTTTTGATTATTTTAATTTCTTCTATTAAGCACTTTACCAGTGTGTATGAAATGTGCTATATAAATAAATTTGCCTTGCCTTGCCTTGATAAAAAAAGAAATACAAATTAGTCTTTTTTCCATCATAGAAGAATATGATTTAAAAGAAAAACCTCAGCCCCTTAATTTAATTTATTTTATTATTTATTTTTTGAGTGTATTTGTTCTTTCATGCACCCGCTGTGTATGTTCTAATGTTAAGATTTAATAATACTGCGCCATATTGTTTGTACATGAATAATTGTTCAATAAAAAAAGTAATGAAATAAAAAACAAGTTTGATCTTTGTATTTCGCTTCAATTCGGTTGATGGCGGTAATGCACCAAACAGCCACAGTCAACAGCCAACCCCACTCAAGAAGAAGAACCGAACTGTGGCCGATCTCAGGTCAGCCGCTGAGCCACACTCATCCTGTGTGCACGTCATCAGTTCATCTTCACGTGTGTGCGGTGCGTTTAAAGCAAGAAAACGGTATGTATGTTTCCCGAAGTGTGATCCTCTGCGATGATTATTATACACACAATGTTGGATTTTATTGTTCGCTTTTGTTTTTGTAAAAATAAATCTTTGTGTACCCGGCATTCGGAGATGTATCCCAACTATCCAAGTTTGCAGTGAAATATTAATGTATGATGAAATAACCTGTATTTATTTGACATTTTGATTCATTTGTTTTCTCAGGTGGGGATGGAAAGACATTTTCACGTGGTTATCTTCTGTGCGTTGATCTCTTTGCATCTAATTTTGGTCCAAGGAGCCAGACAAGACATCAAATGTGGAGGTGTTTCCAGCTTCTTCGACCTTTACACGAACCCATTAATATTTTCTGATACATAGACAGCCATTGTGGGTTGATTGCTCTGTTACATAACTTACCTTAATAATTGCAAATGTTTAAAATATTATTTCTGAAATCCATCATGCTTATTCCCCCCAGCATGCAGGGCGTTAGTTGATGAAATGGAATGGGCCATATCACAAGTAGATCCCAGGAAAATGATCCAGACTGGATCATTTAGGATTAATCCTGATGGCAGTCAGTCAGTAAAAGAGGTGATATTTTTGTTTCATAACGACCCTGGCTCTGAGTTGTTGTTTATTTTACCTCAACTTTGAGATCTTCATCCTTGTATTTATTTTAACATCCTCAGGTTCCTTATTCTCGCTCTGAAGGTCATCTCCTTGAACTGATGGAAGAGGTTTGTGAGAAGATGAATGACTACGGCGAACGCGTTGACCCTGCCACCAATCGAAAGACATACGTGAGACACGCGTCCCGTGACGGCACTGCCATGGACCTTTCCGATGTGGCCTTTGACTCCAGAGTCACCTCCAGTTTAAAGTTTGCTGTGAGATCCGTTCTTTCATTTATTCATGCGTTCATTTTTAGGTAAAGACTAGACAAACCTTAAAGGGACAGTTCACCCCAAAAATGTAATTTTCCCACCCTAAAGCCATCCTAGGTGTTTATGACTTTCTTCTTTCAGACGAACACAATCAGAGTTATGTTAAAAGATGTCCAAGCTTTATAATGGGAGTGAATGGTACCTTTGATTTTGAAGGCCAAAAAAGTGCATCCATCCATGATAAAAGTTATCCGGGGTTAATAATAAAGGCCTTCTGAAGTGAAGTAATGCATTTGTGTGTGAAAAATATCCATATTTATAACTTTATAAACTGTAATCACTGGCTTCCGGAAACGTCCACAAGTCCAGTTCCAGTTCCAGTACCCGACTCGTGTACGGGTGTTGCCGGAAGCCAGTGATTATGGTTTATGAAGTTATAAATATGGATATTTTTCTTACACAAACGCATCGCTTCATTTCAGAAGGCCTTAAATAACCAGTGGAGCCGTATGGATTATTTTTATCATGGATGAATGTGCTTTTTTGGGCACCATTAGTGCTGCACGATTAATCAAATTTTAATCACAGTCACGATTTTGGCTTCCCACGATCAAATCGAACTTCCATAGTGCAGTTCTGCCTCGACATGTTCTCATTTGGTTACATTCTGTTATGGAATATTTGTTTTTATTCACATCCATAATGCAGGTATATTTTGCTTCCTAAAATATATTTACACAATGTAAAATAGTGCGCATTTTCTTCATTGTTTTATTTATTTTTCTTTATTCTTTAAGGAGATGCACTGAATTTTGATGAATGTGTTTTATTTTGATGCACATAGTCGTACATCAGCATGAATAGCACAATATGGATGTGAAAGCAGTTATGATTAGCCTATGTGACAATTTGTTTTGGTTAAACTCAACAAATGAACGCGATAATTAAACTCAATATTGTTAAAAAATAATCGGGATTATCATTTTGGCCCAAGTCGTGCAGCCCTAGGCACCATTCACTCTCATTATAAACTTCGGAAGAGCCAGGATATTTTTTAACATGACTCTGACTGTGATTGGCTGAAAGAAGAAACTCGTGTAGTGTACATCTGGGTTGGCTTGAGGTTGAGTAAATTATGGGATCATTTTCATTCTTCAGTGAACTAACCCTTTCAACTACAGTTCAAAACACAAATTATTTTGATATTTAGTGCAAATAGGATGCACTTTTCTGTTGATTGATGCATTTTCCTCGTCTCATGTTTCTTCACAGTGTGAAACGATCGTTGAGCAGCATGAGGACGAACTTATTGAATTCTTTTCTCATGAGATAGACAACGTTAAAGACAAGCTCTGCAGTAAGAGGACAGGTAACGCTGAAAATATGCATACGTGATTCAGTATTCTTTTATTTCAAGCCTTTATATGAAATTCACATAACTGTCTTAAGCTAATTTATTACAACATAGTCATATAACTTACTCACCCCACCCCACATGCATCTCTTTTACCGGTTACTTGTGACAACATCTAGTTTCAAGTAGGGCTGTCAAACGATTAATCGCATCCAAAATAAAAGTTTGTGTTTACATAATATATGTGGGAGCACTGTGTATAATTATTATATATATATATATATATATATATATACACACACATGCATATTTACACAAATATGTATATTTAAGGAAAAAATATTATTTAGATATGAAATATTTATATTTATGTATAATATAAATTATACATAAATATATATATATAGTATATACTTGAAAATATTTCTTAAATATATACAAGCATTTGTGTGTATTTATATATATAAAATAATAATACACAGTGCACCCACATATATTATGTAAACACAAACTTTTATTTTGAATGCGATTAATCGTTTGACACCCCTAGTTTCAAGCAAATTTAAAGGGATAGTTCACCCAAAAATGAAAATTCTGCCAGGAATTACTCGCCCTCATGACGTTCCAAACCCACAAGACTATCGCTCGTCTTTTTAATGACATTTAAGCGTTTTCTGTCTGTTCACCTAAAACTATAATGCTTCATAAAGAGATCCTAAAATACATCAAGTGGTTTAATCCAACACTGTTAAAAAAATAAAACCGCAATTTTTACGATAAAAAAAACGGCGGCTGTGGTTGTCAGAACTTTACCGTTAAAAATATGGTAGGAAAGTTAATGGTTTTACAGACTTAAAACAGTAATAAACCGTATCTCATTATCTCATAAAATGTCGATTTACCAACCTTTTGTAAAATTGATATCTGTTTTGTACCATTGTAATAAACACCATCATGGTAACACACATGAAAAAAAAAACAAAAAACGCAATAAACATTCATTTAACAACATTAAATGTAACATAAAACCCTTATGTACATAACTGATTAGAAAAAAAATAAGAAAACTATGAGGAACCATTATTTCAGCAAAAATACATAAAATGTGAAGTGTCACACAGGGAATTGTGGGAATATCAATTTACGGTTTTTCACTGTAAATTATACAATGAGTTGTTCCTTTTCACTTTCAAAAACTGTCACTTTAACGATATTTTACAGTAAAATTACAGTTATTTACCGTATATAGTACGGAAAGTTTCGGTTAACCAATTAACAGTTTTGCACTGTGGCATTTTTACGGTCTTTTACCGTTAAAATCATGATTATTTTTTACAGTGAAGTCTTCTGAAGAGACTCGATCACACAGATTTAGGGTACGTTTACATGATAACGATGCACTATAAATGGAAACGTTTTTCCTTTTGTGTTTTTGAAAAGCTTCATGTACATACAGCGTTGTCAAAACGATTCCCGTACACACCGTTTTGCGGAAACCACTTAAAACGCTGTATTCTGCTGCCAGGCCAGTAGATGGCGATGTGACCTTGAAACTATGCGTCTTTGTAGTTTACGACAACTGTATTGTTTTCAAAAACTTGCACTTTGAAACCCGTTTTTTTTAAATACCTGTTCCCGAAACCTGAAATTAGATATCCTTGATGACATACGCGGCCGACAAAATTCCGGATTACACATAGACTGATCAGCGAACATGAACCGAAGCTCATTCTCATGTTACGCAGCACGTTTGAGCTTCTGTTCATGTTCGCTGATCAGTGTTTAAATGTGAATAAAAGCCTAAATGAAATCTGTGTATCATATAAAGCGAGTGTGTCTCTTCAGATTAATAAGACTTGAATTAAAACTGCTCAACTTGACGAATCGAATGAAATGAGGGTTCGAAAATAATGACATAATTAAATGTTTAGTTAAATTATCCCTTTAATAAAATGTGTACGATATTGCGTAACATATTGAAAAGGACATCTTGATCATCCCGTATCAACAATACATTTTGCCTATTGCACGTATGTGATAGTTTTTTGTAACTCCTCCCACAGATCTTTGTGACCACGCTCTGAAGATGCCACACGACGAGTTATGAGCCGAGCAGCTTTTTACCAGTGTGTTCACCGGATAACCTTCAGCAAACACACTGATTCTCTTACTTGTTGAGGACACTGAACATGCTGAGATCTACATTATGTGATGTACTTGACCCTATGGGTTAACTGTTGACCTGTTCAACTGTATTAATGGCGTTACCATCAAAACTGTTCATTGTCATTTATTAAAGCTGACGTTCTACAGCTAAAATGGGATCTCTTTATGAGTCTCTCCAATGGTTACACTTTTATATTTAACACTATTTGGATGCACTTAGTTTTTAGTTTAGATTGAAGATCATTTGCAGTATATTTATTACAAGCACAGATTGAGGGATGCTTTCTGGTCACGAATCTGAGCAGATTATTAGTTTTGATGTCTTAAACTATTAGGCTGTCATCACTTATATGGAGAAATATACGCAGTTTACCATCTTTTGTGTTTTCTACCCAAATATAATTTGATTGGTAGTTTCTTCTGTATTCATCAACATTTGTTGTTTGTATCCAGTATGCATTCTGCTATATGGATACCATCATGTTATATTGTTTGTTTGTTTTGTAATAATTCAGAAATCCACGTGAATAATTAGAACAATATTGTTTTTTTTTAAAGCTCCCAATTTATTGTTTCACTAGTATGGAGCCACGGTGTTTTAATATTTAGCAGCACAAAGCGGTCTTAATATTCAAAGAGATAACATCTACATATTTTCCTAAAGCTTTAGGAGGTTTTAATCACAATGTGTTTTGCAACCCTGGAACTTTTTGTTACGTTTTTAGGGGTGTAACTTCCAGCATTAAGATGTACGACACAAGAACGACAAAGAAATATACAACTGTACTTGCTACTAAATGTGGTCCTACCTCAGGAGGGTGAAAAATTAAAAATGTATTTTACAATATCTTTTATTGTCATTTATTGGTGAGTGTCACAATACATAAATAAATCAAATCATTGCAGGAAAAATATGCTTGTAAATCAGTTTCCATGTTTTACTTTTTTATCATTTATTAAGGACAGTGCACATTGATTAACATTTCTGTAAATGTGCCAAAATCGGCAAATAGCCTTATTTCCTACTGTAGTCCTTTATATAGATGTTAAAATTACCATAACACATTAACATTTACAAACAAATACAGAAAAAAAAACTGTAAAGACAAAAACATTTATTAAAGAAAAGATAGGAAAGACCTTGGAGCGGGTATCATACACGACAAAGATAAAAAATAGTAATAATACTTTTAAATTACCGCAGTAAATGAATTAAAAATGTTCACATTTCTAAAAACAAGCCTTAAAACGGCGAGTAAAGATTTGTATTTCTTGAGGCCATTTAGTTTAGCCATGTATGTTTTTATACAAACTGAACTACAACAAAACGACGAGATGGTCGAAGTACAGGAAAAGAAAAGTATACAGCTAGAAGTATGCGAATCATAATGTACGTTTATCCATCCATGGTAATGTTGGCAAAGTAAAAATAGGTTATCTTTGTTTAAAAATACATTTTTTTATCTTTATCTTGGACATGTGACAAGTGAACTCACGTGATGTAATACCTGTGTTCTGCCGTAGATGGCGCTGTAAACCACCAGCTTCATATTACAGCGCAGTGAGTTTAACCAGACGACTGGATCACTGTTCGCCGTTCAAAGCAAACTTTATTTCCTTCATACACGTATTACTGTATTATCAGATTCCAAATGAATAAACTTAGACCTGACTAATCTGAGGAGATGGGAATATTAAACATAGAAGAGCAGGTAAGCGTTTTTCGCTTTAGTTTTCTTCAGAAGCATGGTCAGACGTCAGGACATGTTTAGTTTGTTCGGTGGCATTGTTTCAGCTTGATTTTTAATATACTTACTGTGGTGATAAAGACAACTAGATAAAAACTGTCTCTGTAAAACTAGTTATATCAATCTGTTCTCCTAATAGTGGCCTTTACGCTGTCGAGTAAAAACCCACATGACGTCAACAGTATGATCTCTATAGTCGTAGTCGTGCAAAATATTTATTTATTTTTTCTTATATTTTTTTCTCTTAAAAATACAATCCAATAATGTTGTGCACAAATAAATAATTTATATAAATACTCCAGTATATGATAGGAATAGTCAATTTCATGGTGACTTCAAAAATGGCAATAAACCTGACTTTGAATATGATAATGGATTTGTTTCTAAACCATATGGACACTTTTCACAAACCCAGTTCATAAATAATTTCCTCTGCAAACTTCACTGATCCATGTCTCTCTCTGTAGTCGCTCCTGGTCCAGGCAGTGTTCACCCAGAATGCTGAAATGGTGGAATTTTTGTTGGAACAAATGGAAGAAGTGGATGAACTGGTATTGGTCTATGATATTTGAGGAGACATCCTGATTCTGACAAATTATGATACTCCTTTTACATGTTTTTAAGACTAATTTCACATACTTGATGACTAGAATGCTGAAATATTAAAATTATAGAACGAGCACACATTTTTCTTGGCAATAATTATTTGTTGTTTCAGGACCAAGAGTGCCGCACCGCCCTTCATGCTGCAGCGTATGTGGGTGGAGTTCATATCATGGAGATCCTCATCAGTTCAGGTGCAAACCAGCATATTAAAATGATTTCTGAAGGATCATGTGACACTGAAGACTGGAGTAATAATGCAAAAAAACAAACATAAAAAAATAAAATAAATAAAAACAGCTTTGATCACAGGAATAAATTAAATATTACAATATACTCACATAGAAAACTTTTCTTTTACACTGTAAAAATGAATATGCTTTATCTAATCAATATAATTGTGGCAACAGATCACAAGCAATATTATAAATTAAATTTAACAAATGAGAATTGAGTAATAATTAATCAAATTATTCCTTAAAAGTTAACCATTTAAAATGAGTAAAGTTTACACCAAATAATGTAACAAAAATATCTCACCAACAGACAGTTGTCGAAAATTAATTGAGAACTCCTTATTTTATATTGACAACATTGAAGACACCTGCAGAATCACTGAAGGAGAAAACCGTCATTTTAAAACAAACACCGATCACCATAATGGTGACTTCAATTTATGTTTTTTTGGTTGTTGTTGTAAGTTTTACTCATTTTAAATGGTTAACTTTTAAGGATTTAATTTGATTAATTATTACTCAATTCTAATTAGTTAAGTTTAACTAGTAATATTGCTTGTAATATGTTGCCACAATTTTTTTGATTAGATAAAGCATATTCATTGTTATAGTGTATAGTCCCCCTGTAGTCAATCATTTATTTCACCAAATTACATATTTTAATGTTTTTTTTCTTTAAAAAAAAATCTTTATGCCTTAAATAGCTTGAATGTAACTCGTCACCATTGCCTCATTTAATATACGCAGTTCTATGAATATGCAAATGAGCCCCGCCTCCACTCACTCAGCTCAGAGATCCACTGGTTGACGATCACACGTTGATCTGATTGGTTACTAGGTCGTTTGTGACGTCAGAAACACCAGCGATTTCAAACCGTATTTTTGAGACTGTCTTTGGTTCACTGCAGTTTTAAAGGGATACTCCACTTTTTTTGGAAATAGGCTCATTTTACCACTATATATCTATATACAGAATATAAATCTATATACAGAATATACATGAAAATATTTCTTAAAAATATACAAGCATATGTGTGTTTTTATATATCTAAAATAATTATACACAGTGCACCCACATATATTATGTAAACATAAACTTTTATTTTGGATGCGATTAATCGCGATTAATCGTTTTGACAGCCCTAGAATTTACACATGTCTTAAAGCATATTAAAAACACCACATACACATATAAACAACATTAAAAGCTTGATTTTCACCACAGGGGGACTTTAAGATTGTAAAACATTAAGAAATTAAGATTAAGATACTTTAAGATTGTAATACAAGTGTATACATTGTAATTGTTACATTAATTTTAACATTCATTTAGAAGATGTTGTCTTTCTGTTTTCGTCTTGGATGGCCTGTGATTGTGTGTTTTAGGTGCTAATGTTAACGCTAAAGACCAGGAGTGGTTGACCCCTCTGCATCGGGCCGCCGCCTCACAGAACGAAGTATGAGAGGACTTTAAAACATCATTTCGCTGTTCATTTTATTGTCTGTTTTTCTGATGTTGTGCTGCTGTGATGCAGGACTGTGTTGTGCTTCTGCTGAGGAAGGGAGCAGAGGTGAACACACAGGACCGGTTCTGTCAGACGCCACTACATGTAGCTGCAGCCAACAGAGCCACGAAGTGTGTGGATGCTCTGCTTCCCTACGTGAGCTGCATGAATGTAGCCGATCGGTTTGGGAGAACGGCTTTACATCACGCCGTCAGCAGTGGACACGCGGAGGTATGGCAAGAGCTGACACTCAACCTCGAGGATTTATATTTGGCTACGTCTACGTTAATCAGGAGACATTTAAAAATGGTGTTTTCGTTTCAAAACGCGCTCCGTCCACACTGGCATCTTCCAAAAGTTACTCAATCACACTGGAAGTCACCATGAAATATTGCAGTATTTATTCTAAATTAGGGATGGGCAACGTTTAATTGCGTTTAATCGCATCCAAAATAAAAGTTTGTGTTTACGTAATATGTGTGTGTGTGTTGTGTGTATAATTATTTTGTATATATAAATACACACATGCATGTATATATTTAAGAAATATTTGCATGTATATACTTTTAATATTATTTAATATTATGTTAATATTTTTAATATTATTTAATATTATATTTAATATTACTTAATTAATATTATGTATAAATATTTGATATATTAAGAACACATTTTTCTAAAATATATACATGCATGTGTTAGTATTTATATATACAAAGTAATTATAGACACCACACACACATATATCATGTAAACGCAAACTTTTATTTTGGACGCGATTAATCGCGATTGATTGTTGCCCATCCCTATTCTAAATGATTGATCTGTGCCTCTTGCAATCTTAAATCAGAATAACTTCCCCTTCCTCTTGAAGCATCTCTTCTCTGATGACGAGGGGCGGGGCAACCTGTCACTCACATGAGATCCACCAATAGCAAACCACAACCATCCAATCAATTCCTCACAGACAAAACCTTTTTAAAATGAATGCGCTGTCGATTTCTTCTAAAACAGACTCAATGGCTGAATCTACACATCTCAGTTCACCAGCGGCGGCCATCTTTGTTGTAAACGAGTTCAACCCAAGCGCTCTTTGGTGACGTGGATGATTACATTACTGTTGATCGTCTGTCCTTCATCGTATAAAGCCCGCCCTAATTTGATTAGTCTGAACAGCTTAGGTTCGGGCATACTTGTTTCACAACGGATCTAGTCCAGACCGAACTCAAATGTTGTGGGCGGGGCTAAGTTTGGCTAAAAACTACGTATTATGCTTACAAAAACTTTTTGATAATTGAATAAAGTGTGAAGGTGTCAATTTTCCTAGGCTGGGCATTACTTTTGGCCACCACTGTATTGTCAAAAACACAATTTCCCTCATGTTTTGACAGAGGACGGCAATTGTGAGAAACATTTCTGTAATCTTTGCTTTGAAAGTAACATTTAGCAACACTGAAAGTAAATAGCAGGCTCAGCAATGACAATATAGTAGTAGATAGCACAATTTACATGATGGTTTTCTAATACCTCCATCCTTACTACAATGCGAATCCACTTTAGAGAGCGTCTTCATAAACAGAAGGCGTATTTCACACATCCGGATTCATGCAGACTTAGCCTTCAATATCTCTTAAAGTCCCCCTGTGGTGAAAATCAAGCTTTTAGTGTTGTTTAAATGTCTGTGTGGTGTTTTTAATATGCTTTAAGACAAACCATGTGTAAAGTCGACAGGATTGTTTTCTGTATTGTCTCAAAAACACGCTTTGAAATCGCTGCTGTTTCTGACGTCACAAAGTAACCAATCAGATCAATGTGTGATCGTCAACCAGTGGATCTCTGAGCTGAGTGAGTGGAGGCGGGGCTCATTTACCTATTCATAGAACCGAGTATACTAAATGAGGCAAGGGTGTCGAGTTACATTCGAGATATTTTAAGGGGAAAAAAAATTAAAAAATGCTTTTAAATGATGCAATTATTGACTAAAGGGGGACTATAAACATTATTGATGAGGTTTGTTTGTATGTTATGTAATACTTTTCTTAAAAACTAATCAGCAATGTCCTTAGACAGTGGCCATGCTTCTAAACAAAGGGGCCAACCTGAGTGCCAGAGACATAAAGGACAGGCAGCCCATCCATCTGGCTGCTCATCAAGGTATCTGGTCCTCTGAAGAAGCATGTGTGTTAATGTAGCGCTCAGAATAGTGCGTTATCTCACAGAGACTGATTGTATCTGCCGATCAGGGCATCTGGAGGTGGTGGAGCTCTTAGTAGCGCGCAGTGCTGATGTGTCCTGCAGGGATAAGCAGGGATTTACACCTCTGCACGCAGCCGCTCTTAGTGGACACGCTGAAGTGGTCAAACACCTCCTGAAACATGGAGCACAGGTGAGGAATCATATTAGACATTAGTGGGCATTTCATTTTGTGACGCTTACTAGTTTTGTCTGAAGGCATAATAAAACACTTGTACTCGTACTTTAGAACAATTGCTTCTCAATAATATAATTTTTTTATAATTACATTCATATTTTCAATGCTTTCAACTTCAGGTGGAACATGTTATGTTATGATATTATTGGTTAATGATGACTTTCGTCTGTTATAGTTTGAATAAACAAGCAGACGCCGATTAGCTACTTAAATTAACAGAAACACAACTAGCAGAATGTGCTTTCCATTAAATGAATCGCCCATAGTAAACAAATCCTTAACCAAAAAAACAAGCCTTTCTTTGTCAGTGTCGGCTGCAAAGATGAAGTTGACGATGCCGACTGACGATCTTGACAGTAGTCTACATGCTAGAGAAATGCGTGTTTCACACAGATTACACAAGCAGAGAGCAATCTGTAGTCTGTTTTCTTTCTTTTTGACTTGTTCTGTTTAAAAGTAGACATGTCTGTGAGGCAGTAGGCTACCTTATACGCCAAGTTTCGGTTAATTTATGAGACGAACTCAGTTAACGCGCTGGTGCTTCCGTTTCGTAATTATCTATTGTCTGCTATATTTAATTCTTATTTATTAAATCCAGGCAATTGGTTTATGAAACATTGATTAAAATTAAGATAAAATGAATGCAAAACGAATTTCACTTTAAAGAAAGGTTTTGTGCTCTCTGTGTGAACGTTGAGAAAGCACAAAACATTGTTTTTTCCTCATAAATGCGAACACGAAACATAAATAAAATTAATATTTTATGTTCTGTGGAGACTACTGTTACTCATAATTTGTATTCTGAATACGTAATGCCGGTACATGTATTCTGTTACTCCCCAACACTGATATTAGTATAACCTTATCTGCAAGATATAATAACACGGTTTTGGCGGATGTAGAGTTCTAGTGACGGTGTTCAACTATAACCGTCTATATAATAACCGTCACACCCCTAAATTCCAGTCTCACTTCCTGCTGAATCTGTGTAGGTTTGTAACAGATTTGCATAATGCCAGTCTATGTTCTTCATCGGTTGCTGTGAAAAACGTCCACTAACGTTTAGTGTGTTGACAGAGTTTATGACAGTAGTAGAGGATAATACTGTTTCCCAACTGTAGGGGGACCCCAAGAGCAAAAACTACCTAGTGTTACTTTAAAGAATAAAAAAAATACAGGTTACAATGGGCTCTATGCACGGCGGTATTTCCGGTGAAGGTTTAAGGATACTCAATAACTTCCGCCGATCGTAGAGTCCAACGCAATACCGAGAATTTATATTGAATTTTATACTCCATGGTTATACTAAAGAAACGTTAATCACAAAAACAGACAAAACAGACACCCCTCGTTGTGTTTATGCTTCTTTTTAAAATTATAGTAAACAAACATAACTATATATAAAATTACATCTAAACGTATGTACGTTTCGTTTCAAAGACGGGAGGAGAGTAAATTTTGAAGACTCTGCCATAATCTCGTTTTCTTCAGCTTTAATCTCCACAACCGGTAGGTCAAATACAGAACTTATGCGTGCATATAGCCCATACAGGTTTGTAATTACATGAGTGTGTGTGAGTAAGTGATTTCATTATTATTATTCTTTTTCACAGTAAGCTGCAAAAATGGTTCTTAATTCTGACAATATAATGTGCACTAATGAATTGTGCGTTATGTGAACTAAATAGAATCAAATTAGATTTTAAGTTTTCTCTCTTATTGTGTGTGTTAGATTGATGAAGCAGATGGTTCTGGTAACAGTGCCCTCCATATGGTTTGTTATGCTGGGGACGAGGTTATAGCAAGCCAGCTGGTTAACTGTGGTGCCGATGTTAACCGTTCGAACAGCCGAGGCTGCACAGCGCTTCATCTGTCTGCCGTGTCCAGCGACGGCGCCCTGTGTCTGGAGCTGCTGGTCAACAACGGGGCGGACGTTAACATCACGGTCAGGACACGTGAACACAAAAACAGCAGATGGATATGACAGGGTTTATTTTTCTCTGACCTTTCTTGTTTTGATTTCAGAATAAAGATGGGAAGAGTCCTTTGCAAATGGCCGCCACTCAGGGACACTTCACTCGTTCCCAGATACTCATTCAGAATGGTAAAGCCAAGCTCAAAGCATAATATTTATGACTCTAAAGTTTTAATCTCAGTCTTTTCTTCTCTAATGTGACATATATTCAAGTGAAACGCTTCTGTAACAAAGAACAAATGTGGGCGGGGCTTGATTTTGTCCTTGGGGGATTGATTGGATTGTTGTGGTTTGCTATTGGTTGATGTCATGTGAGTGACAGGTTATAGCCCCGCCCTCACCATTAGAGAAGAGAAGAGATTCTGCAAGAGGAAGAGGAAGTTATTCTGATTCAAGATTACGAGGCACATTCTAACTTTACTTCACTATATTTCTATTAAATCCTAATCTATTTATGACGAATAATATATTGTTGGAAAGGTCTAAGACTTCTGAATAAATATTCTGCCCCTGTTTAGTGTTACAAATTATGTAGGAAGAGTTATAGATGAATTTATGACAAGAGTGCACCTCAAAAAATCTGCATCATAACAGGAGGTCTGACCTTTGTCACAAAAAGTCGATGCACCCACTTTTAATCATTGAAACTTCTGTTTTTATGCTAAAAGTTTATAATAAAACATGTAATCTAGTATTTTTAAATAATTTTTTTGTATAATTTATCCTCTAACAATTATAATATATATATATATATATATTATTCACTAAAATATAATATTATTTTTATCACTTTTTTTATTATATCACATATTTTAGTAGGTGTCATAAATTAGGTATCATTTGAAAACTTATAAACTCAGAATTCATCCTGTGAAAACCGTTTTATAATTGAACATTGCGTTACCATAGAAACGGTACTTATTTTGTCAAGCTCCTCCCCTTTTAGGCATCATTATATTTCCTAATTTATGATCAAAACCTTTTCTAATCTTGACAAAACACATATTGTCAGAAAGGTCTGAGTCTCAAGGTTCCAAATTTTGTGACAAAATTGATATTTGGACAGAAATGTCTTAATTTGTTGAGGCAGAATGTATACAACTAAATTAAATGGAATTCAATGGCACCCAGTGGCTATTTTTGGTACTACGCCTAAACAAAATCTCTTTTGGAACTTCAATTTTTGTGATATCAACTTCAAATTTGTAACATAACTTAGTTAGATATATGGCTTTGATTTTATAGTAATTTTAGAGTAAAAAAGATTTTGTAAAATATATATTTTATATAAAATATATAGTACAGTGTATTTGATTTACTGTGAATTTAAACTTCCATAACTTTTTCATACTTTCATTTTTTAAAGAGTTTTCACTTCAACAATAATCTGCTGAGTGTTTCCTTTAAAACAAGACCAAACTTGAGTATATATTCCAAAGCATTCTTGAATTACAACCATTTAAGTGTGAATAGTGCATTTAAGGGGTTAAAAAATGACATTTAAGGGGTTAAAAAATGATGTAAACAGATAAATAATTTATCATAAATACTGCAATATTCCATAAAAAAATTGGAATTTTGATTGGTGAATTTTAAGGTACATATTTTTACTTTTTAAACTGTTCTGATACAGTGTTGGCTTTTTGTATGTATATTTTTCTGTCTGGAAACTCGAAACAAAGCAAATGCTGAGGAACTAATATCACCTAATATCAAGAAATAATATCAAGGTTTTCAATCGTATCTGTTATACTTACAAATATTAATGTTCATAATAATAGTCACAAAGAAAGCAAATTTTGTTAACATGCTTCTTGGTCCATGTTTCTTTGCTTTTATATGCTAGTACAGATCAGCAGACATGCATTTCAAATTCACAGTCATTCTCTTCTTGGGAAAACGGACCAGAAATGTTGATCATGTGTCTTGCTTACAGGGGAATATAAAAAAAAATGTGTCCAAAATGGGAATGTACATTGCCCTTATACCTTTTGCCTGCCAAAGCAACAGAAAACCGACCATCATGCTTTCTGGCCTGTAGTTTACTTGTGACAAACTTAACAATGGTCTTTGTAGGATGTCGAATGATCAATCTTGTAATATATCTCTTGTTTTTCTGTTGTAGGTGCTGAGGTGGAGTGTGTCGATAAATGTGGTAATACTCCTCTTCACGCTGCTGCTAAACATGGTCACGAGTTGCTCATCGGTTTACTCTTGAATAACGGTGCAGATGTGGCCAGGTGTGTCTTCTTCACAAACCATTTATACACACAGACAACAGACACTTTAGAGTTCGTATCACCCCATCTGGGAATAACCAAAATTAGATGGACGACTGGAGTAGATTTAAAATTAGGGCTGGGTAATGTATCGATTTCTCGATATTAATCGATTCTCGATTCTTAAATCTCAAGAATCGATTAGTCGTCCTGTTTCATTTGAATGAATGGATCATTGTATCGCGGCTGCGCGCATCCAAAAAAATCGCAATAATCTTTGTCCTTTGTTACTATTGATATGAAACAAAGTCTCTGTTTTCAAATTACGTCCATTTCCTTTAGAAATTCAAAAATATAAATGACGTTTTGGCGCTGTGGCGTGAGATCGCTCTGGAGAAGCAGCAGCGCTGATCTCTCTTCCGGGTTAATAATAACAGTCACAGCGCCAAATAAACATGAATGAGCATCTGATAGTGTGTTAAAGATAGAGTACAACTTATCCAAATCCGTATCATGTCACATTGATTCGCTCAATCAGCGTTTCAACCGTGGAAAGACGTCAGTTAAACAGCTTGTAATCAATATCGTCATATTTACCTCAGAAAACCCACGTAAACTCGTTAGTCAGCTAGAAAAAATAACTCCAGAGAGGAGCATTTTGCTAAATATATACACCATATTACATATGCATTATAATCTTAATGTTCTTCAATATTTAATGCATATTTGAATAAATCTGATAAGTTTATGACAGCCACCATTTAAATGTTTATATTTCATATAATCTTCTTATTATAAAAATAAATAAAAGTGTAATTTAAGTGTTTGTATAGCTACAACAGTTCATTATGACCTTCATATTAGGCTAATAAAGCCTATAGGCTACAACTAGACTCCCACAGTTTACAGCATTAGTTAAGAGATTTGATTCCCTTGAGAAAAATGTCCATTTATTGTAACTGATATCCAAAATAATCGATATTGAATCGAATCGTAATCGAAATCGAATCGAATTGTGAAATTTGTCGACCCAGCCCTATTTAAAACGTACCATTTTTCCAACATTCATTATCCGAATCTTTTTCATAAGGGTGGAGGGACTATAATATAGTATTTCTAATCCCTTTAATGTTGCCAACATTGTACGGCAGCACTAGTGACTAAAATATGGCCCACGATTTCTTTAAATCAATGTAAAATCAATCCCATTTAGCTGGCATGTATGTGTTCAAAAAGTTAACGGTTAGGTCAGTTTATTAAAGGTCCCGTATTACGCTTCTTTTCACAAGATGTAAAATAAGTCTCTGATGTCCCCAGAATGTGTATGCGTAGTTTCAGCTCAAAATCCCCAACAGATCCTTTTTTACAGCATGTTTAAATTGTCATTTTTTTGGGGCTCAGAAAAACACGCAGTTTTAGTGTGTGCCCTTTAAATGCAAATGAGCTGCTGCTGCCGGCACAGGGGGCGGAGCTTCATGAGCTCGCGCTCATTCTCTCAGGACAATTTCATCTCACAGAATGATGATGTCATCGTGATGTCATCGTCCAGCTCAGTTCACTTCTCATCCAATAGTGTCAGTGCAGTCAAATCTATAATTTTGTTGAACATTAAGTGTCCCCAACTAAGCCAGAGCACAAATGTGATGCTTGAAATCAAGTCATATCTTCAGGTTATCTTGAGAATATGTTTAAAAAGTATTTAAATGCTAATCTAATGACATTTACAATAACTGCACAGGCGAGGCATTAATGGGATGACCCCGTTGCACTTGGCGGTGTTTCATGGATTTTCAGACTGTTGTGGAAAGTTACTCTCCTCAGGTAAACGTCACACATACACAGTGTCTAAAAGGGGACATTATTCATTTTGCAAATGCTTGAATCCTAAATTATGCAAATAAATAATGATTATCCCATTTCCTTGAGATTAAACCGGATGTATGTCAACTGTCTAGTTCTGAATGTTTTACTGTCGGCAGGGTTTGACATAAACACACCGGACAGCCTGGGAAGGACATGTTTGCATGTTGGTGCCTCAGGCGGGTACGCTAAACGGTTATGTGTTTTTCATAGTTTGTATGTCGTCATTTTTAATATAGCATTTTGGTATTCACCCCTTTTTCAATTTGTTCACTGACAGAAATGTTGAATGTCTTAAACTGTTGTTGAACAGTGGTGCTGATTTGAGGAAAAAGGACAACTTTGGAAGGTAAAATCTTATTTGTCATTAACAATAATTCTGTCATACATTCAGATTATGAATCTTGTGTACATATTCACAAGTATGAGACCATTTTACCATTGCAAATTATATTTTGTAATTGTTAAATGCACTAAAAATGGCATGTTCAAAACCGGATGATTGGCATTATCCCAGCATGGTTTAAGGAAATTCCAGTGTGATTATGTACTTTAATACAAACCAGGGGATTTGATCTTTTTAAAATGGTCAGTGTCATAAATTAGAAGGATTGCAAAATGTCTCCTTTGATTCTTTGCAGGTCTCCATTGCACTACACATCCGTGAATGGCTCATATCTGTGCACGGTGGCTCTGGTGAAAGCTGGAGCTGATGTTAATGAACTGGATGTGTATGGATGCAGTCCTCTGCACTACGCAGCTGCTGCCCAAACCTCACACAGGTATGACACACTGCCAGACCCTTGCATTTTTCACTTATTTTTATATTACCTTTAGGGCTGTAAATCAACCAAAGAAAATCTTGGTGGACTGACTGGCTTTGAGAGTGTTGTATCATGTGCAACTGCGCAATATTATAGCCTAAGATTGGCGAAAGGCACGTCCATTTTAATAAAAAAAAAATGTATTAAGCAAACCAGATCAAGACAAGAGCAGAAAGTAAATAAAGTGCATAACTGAAAAAATAAAGCATAGGCTCAATAAATGCAAACAGTGGGCACAGAGCAATTGTGCATTAGGTTTAGGTGTTGGGTCGGGCTAATCCCAAAAAGTGAAAACAAGGGGGTGTTCTGAAGACAGACTGTTACCTGTGAAACAGGGGTACGCTGAAAACACCCCCATTAGCAGTTAGTGCTTTCCACCTGATGAAATTAACACGGCAAAAAAAATCGACCAATCAGAATTTTGGTCGAGCCAGAACGTATCAACCAATAAATCGACCAGTCGACTGGGAGATTACAACCTTAGTTGCCTTGCAGTCTTATGCTGAAATGCTTAAATATTTGTCACATTATTCTACACTCCATACTGTCATGATTATGTTCAGTTTGTTTAGTTATCATGGACTTTAAGTTTGCATTCACCAGTTTCTGTCTCCCTTTGTTCATTTTCCGAGATGGTCCTCACTGCAGAACACGAAATCCAAGATCCACCTCCTCCCACCTTACATATAACTAAACCTACCCATCTCCACCCCCAATCCCTAACCCCACCCCTAATCCTACAGATCCCCACTCCTTAGATCTGGATCCAACTCCGCCCCCGGGATCTCGTGTACTGCAATGAGGTGCTACTGCATTTTCCCACCACTCCTTGTTTGTCAGGGTTTTCTGTCATTATGAGTTCTTTTGTATCAGCTTTGTATAATTAATTACCTTGTTTGAGTTCCTATTTAAGGGTACGTTTCCACTACAATGATACGCTTAAAACTGTTAAGATTTTCCTATGAGTTTCCCCATACAGACGACACCATTGTCAAAACGATCCCCATTCCCCAGTCACACATATTCACGAAAAGGATTAAAACGCTGTATTCTGCAGCCAGGCCATTAGATTGCGATGAAACACTATAGATTGACCAAGTATTACACATGCACGATGTCATCATTTTCAGAGACTTGCGATTTTGTTGTTCACACGGAGACTTGCGCTTTGAAACCCGCTTTCAGAAGTCTGCGTTTTCAGCCATTATCGCCATTATCGTGTACATTTATTTATTCGATTAATTTCAGATATGACTTACCTTTGTTTTCTCCCAGTAGATTTGAGCAGAACTGTCCTGACAGAGAACCCAGCAGTGATAGTGACGAGGAGGCTCTGTGGTAAAGCCCCCGTTTGGATTTGAAACTAAAATGACTGGCTGTACATAAGTGTAATACTTCCTGACTCTTGTTTTTGTGTTGTGTGTTCGTACAGGTGTCTGGAGTTTCTTCTGCATAGCGGTGCTGATCCAACGCTGCGTGACAGTAAAGGCTTCAGTCCAGTCCACTACGCAGCGGCCCGTGGAGACAAACACAACCTAAAACTGGTAAATCACAAATGTTAAGAAAACCAAAAGATTTGCCAATACTCATATCATGTCATATATTATGGGACACCTGAGTAGAATCTGTATTTCAGTTGGAATAACTTTGATGTTTTTACTTCTGCTGATTCTGTCTAGTGGAAACAACTGAATTATATTACTCATTATCAGAATATACATACATCTACTTTGTTACGGTTCCTAACTGAAAAATGTTCTGGTCCACAAAAGGAAAACTCAGAAAGGCATTATGGACAATACTAAACTTGCTGAACTCATCCCTATTTATGCACTGAAATTACTAAAAATGTAATTAATGTATGTGATGGGATTTTGCCTTTCCAAATAAAAAGATAATATCAAAAAAAAAAAAAAAAAAAAAGAATATACATACATATATGTATATATATATATGTATATATATATTAGGACTGTCAAACAAAAAGTTTGTGTTTACATAATATATGTGGGTGCACTGTGTATAATTATTTTATATATATAAATACACTCACATGCTTTTATATATTTAAGAAATATTTTCATGTGTATATTGTATATAGATTTATATATAATTTATATTATGTATAAATATAAATATTTTATATATAAATAATATTTTTTCTTAAATATACATGCATGTGTTTGTATTTATGTATATATATATATATATATATATATATATATATATATATATATACATACAAAATAATTATGCACAGTGCACCCACATATATTATGTAAACAAAAACTTTTATTTTGGATGTGATTAATCGCAATTAATCGTTTGACAGCCCTAATATATATATATATATATATATATATAAATATATATATATAAATATATATACACACACATATATATATATATATATATATATATATATATATATACATGTATATACTCACACACACACACACATATATATATATATATATATATATACAAATAACTGAATCATATACTCATATCAGAATATATAAACAAGTGAATTATATTCATATAATCTGAGTAATATAATTCAGTTGTTTATATTTGTACACATAAGCCATTTAATGGCATTGCATTATATAACAAATAAACTAAACATGCATTTAGATAATAGATATTTAGATAATGGCTATATATTTTCATTTCATGCCAATTTTAAAGAAAGTGGCATTTATTTTAAATAAATATGGCGCAAACACATTTTCAGGCTAACCATTTCACAGAAAGAAATTTGCTAGGTTTAAAATGATAAAAATATATATGGTGTTAAAATGTTGGAAGTAAACAAGTATTGTTTCTTTAAATACAAAAATATTGAGATAAACTGACTGGCTTGACTTGGTTTGGCATTTTAAAGTTAGTTCTGAGAAAATCTCTAGCAACATTTGTTTGCTGATGTCACTTTATTTAGTATTTTGTCATATAATGCATTAACATTCACAAACAGTCAATTAAGCACCCAAAATACTTTTTTAGGAAATGTTGTGGTACCTTATACTGTATGTAGAATAGCGGTTAAACTTTATTTGAAGGTGTTACAGTGTAATTTAAGTACTGAGTAATATTAATTAACAACAAATAGGGTTAGGATTAGGGTTTGGTTGAGGGTTAGTTGCATATAATTCTGCATAATTTACTGTTATATTATTGCATAAAGTACATGTAACATGTAACAAGGACACTGTAAAATAAAGTGTTACCGAATAGGAATAGCCCACTTTTTATTTTTTTCTCAAATGTCACTTTGAGTGAACAAGCATTTTGTGTTTTTTTTTTTTTTATTAGCTAATAGAAATGTCTTTCAAATGTGTGGAAGATCTGGAGAGTTGCATTCCCATGAGCCCTTTGCACTTAGCGGTGAGTATTCAGTTTCCAGTATTGTCTCTCTCTCTAATGTGAGTTAAATGATATGAAATTCGAATAAATGCTACAAGTGCATAAGGTAAGTTTGGCAAAACCTTGTTTGAAAGTTGCTATTGTTTTAAAAAATGATCCCATTGCCTGTTATGAATTTTGCCCTGGTCAATTGTTTCTGTCAGGCGTATAACGGTCACACTGAAGCTCTTCAGGTGCTCTCCGAAACACTGGTGAATGTGGACTTGCAAGATTCGAGGGGTCATACTGCGGTGTATTTGGCGGCTCTGAGGGGTCACGACCCCTGTGTGGAGCTGCTGCTGCTTCAGGGCGCCTCATACGCCATCAGGGAGCACATCCACAGGTGGACACCCCTACACGCTTCAGGTGTGTACTCATATTAACATGTAACGAATTCGTTCAGTGCTTGGTTTTAGTTGCAGGGTTTCCGCGGGGTCTTAAAAAGTCTAAAATTTCAAAATCACAATTTAAGGCCTTAAAAAGTCTTAAATTTTCTGAAGTATTGTGTTCTAGGTCTTAAATCTTTTTAAACGGGTCTTAATTTTCCTATGTCCATGTAAATCTCATTGAATTGCTCCTGTAGCGCTTTGGAATTATTTTTTTTTATGTATATTACGTAGTTGTAGTTCTTAATTCGCTGTATTACGACTACAAAATAGACCAACATGCAAAAGCCAATCAGTTGTGAGGTTTGGCAGGTATCTCAGATTCCACAGACAGACATAAAATGGATTTTATTCAGCTATGGGGACGTGGAAGTTTAGCGATACTTGGCTTGAAATATCTGAATTTAGGAACCGATTTTGCTGATTTGGATTTTGCTTTTTAGAGACTCATTACGCGTTTACTTTGTATGTTTTTTGTTTTTTTTCATCGTGATATAGGTCTTAAATTTCATTCAAAATGGTCTTAAAAAAGTCTTAAAAAGTCTTAAATTTGACTTTGTGAAACCTGCAGAAACCCTGAGTTGATTTAAGCCTAAATTATTGCTATGGTGGGACGGTTTAAACTGTAAATTTGTGTAAGCAAGGAATGGCGGGCCATTAAATTGTTAGAAAAATAATGCACACTGGAGGTGGTAATGCGGGAACGACCGAAAAATGAAGTTATACCTCGGGTGTGCATTAATTTTATAATAATTCAACAGCCTAGAGTCAATTATGCCACCTATACTACGGTTACCACACCTCAAGACATTGCTCAGACGATGTATTTAAAGATATTTGCCAGGTTTTTGTCTTTAAAACGTTCTTGTGTGTGGGAACATAATTTTAGAGCTAGCAACGAAGGCTTGAGAGAGAAGCGTGAGTGAATTACCTGAGTCTGTGTGTCTCTCATATGTGTTAGGCAGCAGGGTCATGTAGCTTTTAAATTATTAAACTATTTTACTGATAAAAATCTTCATAGCAGCGCTGAAAACACGCGAGTGTGTGTCTGTATTGTATGTCCAATTGAGTGTGAGAGAGAGAAGATATGTGCTTTTCCATAATAACTAATACATTCATAATACATAATACAATGCAATTTTGGGGCATTTTTTTTTGATTTGGACTAAAAATTAGTTGTTTTTATCCAATTTACAATACTTACTTGCTCGGTTAGTATCGTTGTGTTTTGGTTCTGTAGACTGTTAAGACGTTTGAAATCATTTGGCGTAGTGATATGAAACTCTAATGCGGTCCAGACCCGCTTGGACCCACTTTAGCCGCGTGTTTCGCTGAAAATAATTGCACACCTTTGAACGTTCGTCAACCAATCAGATTCTAGTGTTCAACGGCCCTGTAGTATAACTCAATTTAATCTATTGATTTATTTTCATAGCTGCCAATGGCCATACTGACTGCCTGCTCATGCTGTTGAAAAGAGCGGAAAAAAATGACATAATTGACGTCATGGACATACATGGACAGTAAGTGCCATTTCAACATTCATGTCAATGATATAACATGATCATGCAATGTATTTACATGTTTTAAAATTCAGCAGAGAGTCTGTCAAGGCTGTTTGTGACATATTTGTGCTGAAACTGCTCAGATTGTTAGTGGGTTGGTTCACCTTCCTCAGCCATTGCTCCTTTTCCTCTTCACAAACACAGTTCAGTGTTATTTTCAGTCTTTTTAGCGACGTGCTTGAAAGGCTTTTGCAGTTCTGTCTTGGGAAACCTGTAACCCACAGTGTCAAACTCTGGCATGTTCCCCTCAATAAGAACGGGTTAGTTAGGTTTTGTGGTAAGGGTTGGGTTACAGTTAACAGTGTGACTACAAATGTAAATTAAATGCAAGTACTTTAACCCTTTATAGTATGGAGTTGCCATATGGCAACAATTAATTTCTATTTGCTTCCTTATTAATCAGACAAAAATACAATATTTTGCACTATGGGAATTTAAAGGGCAGACCTTAAGGTAGCCAAATTAGGCACAAAGTTTCCTTGAGCTTTTGGCATTTAACACTCAGAATAAAAGGTTCTATATAGAACTATCAGCGATACGTATTTGGAACCCCTAAAAGGTTCTATACACTCTTAAAAAAAGGGTTCCTCTGGGTTCTATATAGAACCCTGGGGTTCCGTACTTGGCCAATAGAACCTTTTACCAAAAAAAAAAATGGTTCTATATAGAACCATTTGGGAGTTCCATATATGAAGCGGGGTATGGAACCATTTATGGTTCTAAATAGAACCATTTCTTCTAAGAGTGAAGAGGTCATCATATTATAAGAATATCCTGTAAGTTTCAGAACTGAAAACGTCCTTGTTAGTCCAATAAAAGCTTTTATTGACACCAGGCTCAGCAAATGACTCGTTGTGGAAGAAGACAGTCGCTGCAAAAGCTTCCTCTGGATTCCAATAGGACTGCATGGATAAACTTTATTTTTAATGACATTCCAGTTGATGAGGTAAAACATCGTCCGTCTGTTCGCTTCATTTCACTGAGGATTGTTTTGTAAATAAGACTGGATTTGCAGACTGATTAAGAGTAAAGAACGGTGCTGTGCCGTCTATATTGGATCTGACAGGAATTGTGCAACACACGGACTCTGGGTCGAACATGTATGGGCGAATCATTCCGGTTGCCATTTTTGGACGTTTTCAAAACAATTTCCCCTACGTGCGCATACTGACGAATGAGTTGAAACTCAATAGAATATGCAAAACTGTTATCCACTCACAGCAGAGGGCGTTTACTTCCTAGTCTTCAGTGCGAGACGCCCATAAAAACTGAGCGTTTTTCAGCTAGGCTCAAAGCTAGGGTACAAAATAGCCTATTACTTAGTCATTTTGATGTTTTTGAATGTAAAAACCAAGCGAACGTCATAAGTTGACCTCAGACAACAATATAATAAAATTCATGACCCCTTTAAATGTCCTTCCAAAACTCTCTTTCCCACTGTCACTCTCTCAGGGAAGACACCTGTTGAAGTGTCCAGAAATGGCTCTATTAACCTCCTTTCTAAAAGGGTATTTTTGGCAGCATCTTTGACAAGTAATTTAGATATTTTTATTCCCAAATCAACTTTGTCTTATTTTACTGTAAATTGAGAAGATATCCATGTTTCCATATGGCAACGCTGTATAACAGTGGAATTGCAGTAATGTATTTCCCCATTGGGATTTTTTTTATAGTTGGTAGCATCAACAATATGATTGATTTATTTATGATATGATTTATTTGTTTATTGTAGTATAGTTACCGGTATATGTATGTATAAATAACGAAATAATTTCTTCTTTTCAGAAAATTAAAACAGCAATATTTTACAGATAGGGCAATAGGAAGAGTGCAGAGTTAGCTCTTCCATGTGATGAGAGTAAGAACGAGTTTGGCAAATGATCTATTTATTTTTGGTTAAAGTATAAAAATAATTTCTAAAAGACATATGCATTTAAATAGAAAAGAAAATCTGAATTTTATAGAATAATTTTTTACCATTTTCCATTGTGATACAGAGTTGCCTAAAGCAATGTTTCCCTTAGTTTGTTTTTAAAGCTATTTCATGGAACAAAATGCATACCATAGAGGGTTACATGTAATTACAATGCACCAGTATGTTCATAATAAGTAAATTGTGTCACATGGTTAAGTGACCCAAATTAGAATAGAATGTGGTGGGAATTTAGACGCATTAATATGTTATATTGTTTCCTCCCATCTTTCTCTTTCTCTCTCTGTTTCCTTTTTTGCATTGTTTAATGTATTGCTATTGTAAGCATAGTTTGGTGGTATCTGTAGGACTCCACTGATGTTGGCCACACTGGGCGGTCACATTGATTGTGTCCACATGCTGCTTGAGAGAGGAAGTAAACCAGACACTGGAGACCGAAGAAGCCGCACTGCTTTACATCGCGCAGTAAGTTTATGTGTTTGTAAATATCTGAATATTTACACATTATCAGGCTGGAATTTGGCAATATCACAGTCTTGATTTAGTTTTCGGGCTCTACTAGCACAGGTTTTCATGCCTGAATGTAAAAAAAAAGCATATTTTTCACAAATTTGATGTCTTGATGTAACTCGATGATTAAAGGTACAATATGTAAGAATTTTGTAATAAAATATCCCAGAATCACTTGCAGAGTGTGATATATTTCCTGCTGTTGTGTTCTTACAATATCCTAAAAGTATCCTTAAAAATTCCCATTTTAAATAAGTGGCCGTCATGGACAAAAAATGTCGCCTGTCAATGATGAAATATCCGCGCTACCCTCGGTTTCCGTAACCATGGTTACAGACGTGGACAACCGCATTGTGCGTAACGTTTAGCGGCACGCATTTCTTGTTTCTTTCAAACATAGACCATGGAAAGCAGACTTTGGGACAAACAAGAACTAAAATGAGGATCAATATCAGCGTGGCGTTTTTGAGATGCCGAGAGCTAGCGTCCGCGGCTAACTTGGACTTTCACGAGTCACGACTTGACAGCTTTATTAGACAGGTGAGCAAATTTACATAAAACAAATCAATGTTATAACGTTAACTCAACATGATGAAATGTTAGAATATGGTCAGTATGTTATTCTAATGTTGATCTAGCGTACTGCTATAGTTTCGTATAGCAAGCGAACTAACACGTAGTATAAATTATAACTTTCAACACACATTTAAATGCTGTTTAGTGTGATTGTGTAACGTTAGACCAAGTGAACCAGCCCCGCGTTACCTCACAAGTTTAATTTGTCTAATAAACTGATGTGTGTGAGTAATCTAGCACTTGCGGATAAGTTAGTTTGGTAGAATTTAATATCCTTATCCCTTTATATCCGCGGGACTCGCGTGTGATATCTGTCTCCTTAGCAATCGCGACCTCCTTCACACCACTGTAATGTTAAAAAACATGAATGTTTGCACTCATCCATAAACATTATTAGATCCATCAGCTGGACAGCAAGTCCCATCATTCAGCTCATCACTGCGTCATCAACTTACGCATTTGTTATTGTTGGAAACTGCGCCCTCTTGTGGCGAAAAAAACAACAACTACATATTGTGCCCTTGACTACCATCGTTAAAGAAGTCAACAGGCTACGGTTTCCCAAAACCGTACTGTCGCAAATTTGTCATTCAGTCAAGCTGGTTAATGATGTCACACACATTGTGGAGTAATAACTTTGATTAATGAATCTGTTTTAAATCGAATTAATGCCAGATTTATGCTATAAATTATGGACATGACATCTGAGGACTATTTCAAATTTTTGGCTTTTGGCAAATTGTTTTGCTTTATTTCCAGATTCAATAACAAGCTCGTTCTTACATACTAGAGCACATGCGCACTATTCAAAAACTCCGCTTTAAATCTCTTGACAAATTAAAAAACGTAAATGAAATTTTTATTTATTTGAAATAAAATATATTGATTGTACTGAATATCAGCTTGCTTATTTTGCTCAAGATAAGGATTTTTTAAGTCCACGTCATGCAAACAAGAGAGCTGGTCGAGATCTGTCGTTCCAACTACACAACTTTGCGACGCTGTTTGCAAATGATCGTTAAAACTGGTTTCAGGAAACATGACTCGATGAACTAGAGTGTGTTGATAACGACAGAACTTACGACCATAGTTGGCAAACGATTCTTTTTTGGAAACGCAACCCTGTCTCTATGAAGCCCCTCCTTCTGAAAAGCACACTGTGCTCTGATTGGTCGGCTGGAGAAATGTTGTGATTGGTCAAGTGCTTCGAGTGTGTTAGGGAAAGTCCCGCCCCTTACCATAAACCCCAATTTCAACACAATACTAACTAACTCAACCAGGCCCCGCCCCTTTATTCTGCGCATTGAAATATTTAAATGAGGAATATATATTGTGACGTTCCCGGAAGAAAATTCAAGACTACAATGGAGTTCAGAAACAGTGAACACTGGAGGGACAATACACTGTAAAGAAAGATTATCGTAAAAATAGGATAATAGGTCGTTTTAAGGAGTGTTTTCAGAGCGCCTGATTCTGCGAAAGGGAATCATATTTCTTGGTCTTTACACCGCCGTGCAAACTAACTAATCCTACGAGATACGCTTTCCATTTCAGTCCTTCTGTTTCACATTTGGCAAACATGCATTGCGGGTTGAAATCATATCCGAAATTAGCTTAGCCGGACACTTGGGCTTAGATGTGGTGATGATGTCAGCAGATCTAAGCTCTATAGTGAGGACGGTTCAACACATGTGGCCTAATTATAGGAGTCATTGGCCGTGCAAAGGCTCCCTTTACACCTGTGTTTTACGTGATTGGATTTACGATCGAATCTCACTGAGATTCACACAGTAAGTGACTGAACTGTGCACTTGAAGCCCATTTAAAAGTGGTCTGGGATGGATTTAATGAAGGTATATTTGCCATATTCAGCTGTGAATGAATGAGGGTTTATTCTGCTCTCACAATGTGAAGGAGAACTCTGTGCTTCTGTAATTTACACACCTCCGTCAATCCTCAATATCCAATCATCAATCAAATTACTTCACTTGGAATCTTGTTTTAAAGCAACTTTTTAAATTCATAAATATGAGTTAAAAAATTCACAATCACTTTGTTCCACTAAATGTGTTTTGCCTTGTTCTTCGAATTCACAGCAGAAGCAGTCATTTAATCTTTTTGGACAGGATTTTGTAGGGCTTAATTTTGTCTATGAGGAATTGATTGGATGGCTCTCTAACCCAGAATGTATGCGGTTACTGAGTGGACAGCTGTCACTGAGTGTTGCGTTACATTTTGGTCCACACTTATGGGTGAAAAAACCAAACAATTCATGTCTTGGGATATATTTGATCTTCGATATGTGTGTGTGTGTCTAAACAACTATTTTTCAGTCATTTTGCTGACCAAATGTTCATAATGGGTGAAATGCTCAATTAACTTTTGCATTCATTATGGGCACAATTTGGAGTTTCTTGTAGTGCTAAACTGAAGAAAAAAAAAATTGTAGAAACAAATTTCACTCAGAAATGTTAACGTTATTTAACAATTAAATGCTGTTTTCTTGTAAAACATACTCCAATTGTGTTTATTTTATTTTGAACTTTAAAAATCCATTTTTTTTATTGTGTAGTACAGAATGAAACTAAGAATCCCAAAAGCTCTTGAAAATGATAATGCAATGCGAGTAAAGCGAACTGAATTTCGGTGTCCTCTGTGTGTTTCAGGCAGTAGTTGGGAATGAGGAGTGTGTGTCGGCACTGCTGGTGCATGGAGCCTTCGCTCTGTGCCGGGACGCTCATGGCAGGAGCCCTTTGCATTTGGCTTCCTCTTGTGGTCATGCGGGACTATTGCGGCCCTTACTGGATGCAGTGTCACTTTCAGACCCGCTTGACTCTCTGCTAGACTACAGTGCCTACACACCCACTCACTGCGCTGCTTACCATGGTAAAATCCCATTCTATAACCTTTAGGAAATGCTAGAGCAATGGAGAAACATCGGTTGAGATTTATATCAATGAATGCAAATCATAAAGTTGACAAAGTTGGCATGAAATGGGATGTGCTATTGTCTTTTCTTTCCTATTGTGACATATACGAAAGTAAAACGCTTCTATAACAAGAACAAATGTGGGCGGGGCTTGAATTTGTCTGAGGAACTGATTGAGATGGTCCTCACTGCAGAACATGAAATCCAGGGGGAGGGGTTGGATCCAGATCCAACTCCTCCCACCTATACCTAAATCTACCCATCTCCACCCCCTAATCACTAACCCCACCCCAGTCCTACCCATCTCCACCCCCAATCCCCAACCCCACCCCTAATCCTACCCATCTCCACCCCCTGATCCCTAACTCCACCCCTAATCCAACCCATCTCCACCCCCAATCCCCAACCCCCCCCTAATCCTACCCATCTCCACCCCCTGATCCCTAACTCCACCCCTAATCCTACCCATCTCCACCCCCTGATCCCTAACCCCACCCCTAATCCAACCCATCTCCACCCCCAATCCCCAACCCCACCCCTAATCCTACCCATCTCCACCCCCTGATCCCTAACCCCACCCCTAATCCAACCCATCTCCACCCCCTGATCCCTAACTCCACCCCTAATCCAACCCATCTCCACCCTCTGATCCCTAACTCCACCCCTAATCCAACCCATCTCCACCCCCTGATCCCTAACTCCACCCCTAATCCAACCCATCTCCACCCCCTGATCCCTAACCCCACCCCTAATCCAACCCATCTCCACCCCCTGATCCCTAACTCCACCCCTAATCCAACCCATCTCCACCCCCTGATCCCTAACTCCACCCCTAATCCAACCCATCTCCACCCTCTGATCCCTAACCCCACCCCTAATCCAACCCATCTCCACCCCCTGATCCCTAACTCCACCCCTAATCCAACCCATCTCCACCCCCAATCCCCGACCCCCCCCCCTAATCCTACCCATTTCCCCCCCTGATCCCTAACCCCACCCCTAATCCAACCCATCTCCACCCCCAATCCCCAACCCCACCCCTAATCCTACCCATCTCCACCCCCAATCCCCAACCCCACCCCTAATCCAACCCATCTCCACCCCCTGATCCCTAACTCCACCCCTAATCCTACCCATCTCCACCCTCTGATCCCTAACTCCACCCCTAAACCTACCCATCTCCACCCCCTGATCCCTAACTCCACCCCTAATCCTACCCATCTCCACCCCCTGATCCCTAACTCCACCCCTAATCCTACCCATCTCCACCCCCTGATGCCTAACTCCACCCCTAATCCTACCCATCTCCGCCCCCTGATCCCTAACCCCACCCCTAATCCTACCCATCTCCACCCTCTGATCCCTAACTCCACCCCTAATCCTACCCATCTCCACCCTCTGATCCCTAACTCCACCCCTAATCCAACCCATCTCCACCCTCTGATTCCTAACTCCACCCCTAATCCTACCCATCCCCACCCCTTAGATCTGGATCCAACTCCGCCCCCTTAATCTCGTGTACTGCAATGAGGTCCTACTGAACTGATTGGATGGTTGTCGTTTGCTATTGGCCGATCTCATGTGAGTGACAGGTTACAGCCCCGCCCTCATCATCAGAGAAGAAGAGATGCTGCAAGAGGGAGGGGAAGTTATTTTAATCAAAGATTATTAAGGCACATGAATTTAAAAATAACAATAATTACTGCAATATTCCATTAAAAAAACAAGAATTGTCTAATTTGATTTCATGGAGAGTTTAAAGAAACCTCCTGTATTTACAAGTCTTTTTTTTTTTTTGTACACACAGGGCACAATGATTGTCTCGAAGTGTTACTTGAATATAGACCGTCAAGCTTCCAGGAAGGAAACGCCTTCACACCACTGCACTGTGCGCTGTGAGCGAACCTCTCCTGTCCATCTTCAGAAGCTCTCTGTGCAAAACACACACATTTCATGACGAGAACATTTCCTGTGTCTTCCTCCACAGAATCACTGGTCACGATGGTGCCGCTCAACTGCTAGTTGAAACTATAGGACCAAAGATTATGAACCTCAGAGATGCCAAAGGAAGGTGTGTGTGTATGTCTGTCGCCCACTTAAAAATATTTAAGTGTAGCTAATATAGTAAAGAGAGCTAAACTTGAATGTTTTACAGTGGCTCACAAACCACTTCGGATAAATCAGGGTCTCTTTTTAAAAGCTGATGTCAAAAAGCCATTTCAGAAAGATTATTATTGTTATCCATTTAGTTAAAAATGTTGGGGGATATTACCTTTCATGTAGTGTGTAATGTATCTGTTGTTCATGTGGAGAAGACGCTGTTTTCTGCTGACAAAGCAAATCCACTTTGACGAGATTGAAACGGTAAAACCGACACTATCGTCACTGTTCGTATCAAGAGCTGAAACTCAGATATGCTAATGAGCTAATGACACGGTCGACCAATCACAACAGACTGGGCCGTCTGACCAATCAGAGCAAAGCGGCTCTCAGAGAGGCGGGGTTTAGAGAGACTGAATCATTGATCGAATCGTTTCAGACACTGAGAGAAAAGAGCTGATGCTGCAATGGATATTATGAGAAAGTTTTATTTTTTTATAATAGGGGCACTTTAGTATTCTCAGTGTTTTATCTACAGGACTCCACTACATGCATCTGCACACGCAGGAAATACGGCAGGACTGCATCTGGCGTTGGCCTGCGGTTCAGATGTAAACTCAGTCGATTACACCGGACGCTCTGCATTAATGGTTGCTGCTGAGAATGGGCATACGTCTGCTGTCGGTTTGTATTGTTTTTATTGTCCAGTGCTTTCTATGACTGTGCGTTCCATTGATTTAAAAAGATGTTGTCTTTATTGATCTGCTCAAAACTTATTTGGTTCTAGACATCTTGCTTCATCAGTCCAGAGCGAACCTCTCACTTCTGGACATCAACGGGAACTCGGCACTTCACGTGGCTTGTAGAAGAGTAATGTACCCTAGCTTTCATAGTGCCCAATATTACACAACATGTGCTGATTATCAGTGGCTACGTTTACATGCAATCAAATGATCCGTTAGTAATCGGATTGATGATTCAGTCGGATTGAAAGGAGTTCACTTTTGAAAAAACTTTTGCTGATAATTAACTCACCCCCATGTCATCCGAGATGTCCATGTCTTTCTTTCTTCAGTCGAAAAGAAATTAAGGTTTTTGATGAAAACAGTCCATGATTTTTCTCCATATAATGGACTTCAATGGGGTCCAAACGGTTCAAGGTCCAAATGAGAGTTTCAGTGCGAACTGCAAACTGTTCAAAGGGCTTTAAATGATTCCAGATGATGAATAAGGCTCTTAAAAAGCGAAACGATCGCTCATTTAAAAAAAAGTTTAAGTTTTATAAGCTCAAATGCTTGCCTTGCTCTGTTCTGTGATGCACTCTCCTGTTCATCAAAATGAACAAATCTTTTTCCGAGTCAATTTGTTCATTTCATCGTTAAATGAACCAAATGACTTGGAAGTAAATTTGAGTAAATTATCAGCAAAAGTTTTTTGAAAAGACTTTCATCCACAGACGACGGCGATATTTTTACAGCGTTATAAATATAAGCAGCACGACACAACAGTTCATATGCTCACGTTCTCCAAATTAAGACCAGAAATGGATAAATATCAAGTCTGCTGTTTAAAACCAATGTAAGAGAATGTTAATTATGCGCACACAGTGGAAAACTCACTAATATTCATGCAGTGTGCGCATCGCAAAAAATTATTCCCGATTTGAAGATTGTGACATAAACGCACACGTCACATGTTTAGCATTCATGTAAACACTACCTTCAGATTCATCATTCAAATTGCAAAACAAAAGTTGTGCATGTTCGTTAACAAAGCCAATGATCATCACGCGTTTAACTCAACAGGGTCATGAAATGTGTGCTCTTCTCATTCTGGCTGAGATTGACGACCCCTCGCTCATCAATGCCACAAATAGTACACTTCAAACGTGAGCATTCCCATATTATAAGTGTGTGTGTGTGTTGGTTGTTTGGTTATTTTCACAGTTGAGGTTTTTCTATCCACACACTAGGCCTCTGCATGTTGCAGCAAGAAACGGTCTTGCCACGGTGGTTGAGGTTCTGCTGACTCGAGGTGCAGCGCTTCTGGCCCTAGATGAAGATGGTGAGTTTCTCCATTGCCAAGCTAGAGCCCACAGAATTAACTTGCCCAATAGTCTTTACTATTGGCTGATTGATTTAGTGTTTGACGAGACTGTAGTTGCTCACCAATCGCTAGTGGAATTCTCTTTTCTGGCTCACCATTTCTTTACTTATATTGTGTCTAAGTACTAAATCTTCTTGCACGTTACTCTAAGTTTTTGTCTCGATCATGACGAGCGACTTGTCATTCTGTCAGTCACTTGGTTTGTATTTCCATTTGACGTCGGGTTGCCCGTCGTCTAACACAAGAACACACGTCTAAGTTAGAAAGAAAGGTAGATATATAGATTAGATGGATGGATGGATGGATGGATAGATAGATAGATAGATAGATAGATAGATAGATAGATAGATAGATAGATAGATAGATGGATGGATGGATGGATGGATGGATGGATGGATGGATGGATGGATGGATGGATGGATGGATGGATGGATGGATGGATGGATGGATGGATGGATGGATGGATGATAGATGGATGGATGGATGGATGGATGGATGGATGGATGGATGGATGGATGGATGGATGGATGGATGGATGATGGATGGATGGATGGATGGATGGATGGATGGATGGATGGATGGATGGATGGATGGATGGATGATAGATGGATGGATGGATGGATGGATGGATGGATGGATGGATGGATGGATGGATGATAGATGGACGGATGGATGGATGGATGGATGGATGGATGGATGGATAGATGATAGATGGATGGATGGATGGATGGATGGATAGATGATAGATAGATAGATAGATGGATGGATGGATGGATGGATGATGGATGGATGGATGGATGGATGGATGGATGGATGGATGGATGGATGGATAGATAGATAGATAGATAGATAGATAGATAGATAGATAGATAGATAGATAGATAGATAGATAGATAGATAGATAGATAGATAGATAGATAGATAGATAGATGGATGGATGGATGGATGGATGGATGGATGGATGGATGGATGATAGATGGATGGATGGATGGATAGATGATAGATAGATGGATGGATGGATGGATGGATGGATGGATGGATGGATGGATGGATGGATGGATGATGGATGGATGGATAGATGATGGATGGATGGATGGATGGATGGATGGATGGATGGATGGATGGATAGATAGATAGATAGATAGATAGATAGATAGATAGATAGATAGATAGATAGATAGATAGATAGATAGATGGATGGATGGATGGATGGATGGATGGATGGATGGATGGATGATAGATGGATGGATGGATGGATAGATGATAGATAGATAGATGGATGGATGGATGGATGGATGGATGGATGGATGGATGGATGGATAGATAGATAGATAGATAGATAGATAGATAGATAGATAGATAGATAGATAGATAGATAGATAGATAGATAGATAGATAGATAGATAGATAGATAGATAGATAGATAGATAGATAGATAGATAGATAGATTAGAAAGAAAGCCAACTCACTCTCACAAGCCAACTTAATAATGGCCATTTTGAAATATGTTTTATAATGTTAGCCAAAAACACTTAATGATTCTTACATTTAAATTATTTGTTAATAATTGACATGCTAGGATAACTTATCCTTGAAATGTTTTCCTAAGTATTTGCACACATTAATTGTGCCATGTTTTTAGGTCATACTCCAGCGTTGGCGTGCGCTCCTAATAAAGATGTGGCGGACTGCCTGGCCCTCATCATTTCCACTATGAAGCTCTTTTCGGCTGGCACCCGCTGTGGCATCAGTCTGATGAAGAACTGTGGCGTTGCTGTATCCCATCAGCCCTTGTCCAACATACAACTGATTACAGAGGAACCGTAGGACTGAGTGAACACCAAACTATACCTTTAACAGACTGCAGCGCTCCTTCCTATCCAGACTGAAGGTATTTAAATCATGTACCGTCTGTTATACATCGCTACTGTTTTACAGTCACATATTCATTTGTAGTGCAATAAATCTTTAACAAATGCAACCATTCCATTATATGCTGAATTCCTCCTTAATAACCAGCCATAGAAAGTCACTTCTCTTATTAGAGTCAAACATCTGCTACTGTTTTAGCGTCGTATAGTATACAAGGGCCTAAACCTATTCATTTGTGGTTGCATGTGTGGGTATATTAAATATGACATTTTTACTTTTATCTTAGCCTATTACTAAGATTTCCCAGCTTTCTTTGGCCACTTTTTATGCATTTAATGCAGAAATAACAATAGTTAGCCACCCTACAAAATCCTGACATGTCCCACAAAACACCTAAACGTCAAAATAAAAGTCTCTCACTTATAGATTATGTATGCTTATCCTATTTTACAGGCATAAATAGCCTACTGTAATTCATAACACCTTCTTCCTAAACAATACAAACTTAAATGAACTAAATTACACACAGGGTATCACTATTGCCATTCATGTTTTAGTTGTAACACACACAAAATTGTTGAGATTGCACTGTGCTTTTATTTATTTATGTCAATCCTAATTTATCGTTAGTAAAACTAGTAGACTTGTAGTAGACTTTATTATCTAATATGATTAACTACTGTAGATTAGCACAATATGTTTTTAAGTAAAACTAAAGAAAAAATAAAATATTCTTATCTTTTGTTTATATATATATATATATATATATATATATATCAGCATATCTCCAAGTTATTTCCTCTACTTTTTCCTTATCTAATCTGCTATTTTATGGCAGTATGGCTGATCTGATTTTCCGCGTTCATATTAAAAGCTCATCTTAGTGTCACAAACAACTCAACAAAAGTTGAACCAATTTTCATAATCTCCTTTTATTACTAAATATAAACTGGAAATGCATTACGATTATGCAAAACAGTTGTGTGTTAATCATGATGGGATTTGCACTATGTAATCAAAAACTATATGGGTATCGCAGTCCTGGTTACTGGATTGGTTAAAACTGCATTGTAGATATATGAAAATCACAATATATTAATAGGTATGATGCAAAACACATGTCCACTGAGCAGGCCAGCTGATGTAATAAGCAAAAAGGCTCTTAATTCTGTGCTGTATTATGAATATAAACATGGCGCACTTTTGACTATATTGTTACTTAAATATTGCATAAAGGTCGACGGTTTTATCTAGTCATCATCACACGGTTTGAGGTTCAAACTAGGGCCATGTTTCAGAAATGATGATGAATTTTAAACAACATTTTTATAAATGTACAGGTTTCCAGGTCAAAGTCATTGGAAATCTATGAGGTGATATTAATTATTGAGCAGATTCCCAGTGATTTAAGCCACAAGATTAAGCCACAGAGCAAAGGTAAATGTGAACGTTCCTATTACAGTCTCAAAATTGAGCGCATTAATGAGCAAACCAGAACTTTTTTTGTATGTTTATATTAAAACGGTCATAAAATGTCTCATGTTTTTGTGTTCTTGTTTGTTTTATTTATTACATTGCTTCATGTATTAAACTACAATAATACAGTGACATACGGAGCCCCAAAGGGTATTGTATGGCGGAATACCATAAAAAGTGCTTTAGAGCACTTCGACTTGGCGCAATAATACCTTCACTCGTGAAAAGTCCTCTTACCGGCTCCATATAACATATTTTAATATGAAAACCCGGTGGAGTATCCCTTCAATGGGGCAAGTGTCTCCAAGGCATTTGATAGTCATTGAAATAATCTCACCGGGACAAGACAGATTGAGAGAGAATGGCAGAGAGGAAGCAACAATAACAGTAGAGAATTTATCATTTTAATTTATAGACGTGCAATTTTTTAAAACTTCTGAGAAAACAGGAAATTTGATTTAGTTCTAGTCTTAGAGGGCACAATAACTTACAAATCTTGACAATGGTCCTCACTTCATCCACATTTTCCATCCGTTGTTTATTGATGCTTGTTTTTGGCATATTTTAGCGGACAAAATTGCCATTTTAAACATTTCTGAATAAGATTAATGTTGAAAACCGACAATCAAAAGTTGACTAACAATCGGAAGTTGGGCTAAAAACTATAATAGTTTAGTGTATCGATTGTGAGACGGTGAAACAAGTTGAGATACTTGCTCACTAATTGAGAAACACGTCATAAAATATGTGACTTTTACAGAGTGGACAATCTATAGAGTTAAACCAACATACATGAGAGCATGAAGTTCAAAGTTTATCAGCACATGTCTTCAGATGAGACGTGACAAATAGCTGCTCGCCAAAACCATTTTGAAATGATTATGTTGCTCCATTACTAAACTAAATCATCTTTTGACTGTTCGCCGCGTCTCCTTGCCGTTGCTTACGGAAGTTCCCCCCACGCCAGGACTCGGTGTCGACCGGTTCCCGTTTCCTCCGCTCGCTCGTCCAGCCGGCTGTGGGTTAGTGGAGTTTCCAGAGCTTTGAGAATTCACCCCGTTTCCATTGGGAGTGTCATTACCTTCAAAGAGTCAAGAAAAAAAGTCAAGTATATTGAATGAATATATGAATACATTACATGAACATTTTAGTTTAGGGTCCAATTCTCACTGTTAAAGGGATACTTAGCATTAAGCTTTGTATTAGTAGAAAACTTGTATTATTTTTGAATTACCGTGCTTTCCACCCTCATATCCCCCTGAGACGAGAGATTTATGTATTTTTTTGTCTGGGAAAAATCCTCCGATGACGCAAAAATCGTCATTTTGCATCATCCGAGGATTGTTAGCCCATAGAGGGGTCTAAAGTTACCTAGACTTGTTGTTTAATTTCTGCGCTCTGTTACCGGTAGGCGTGGCCTCCTCAGGCAGCGAAGCAAGTGTATTCTGGGAGTTGTTGTTTCATTCACATAAGCCAAAAATACATTTTATGGCTTTTCTCAGTCTAGAAAGCTCCAAATTGAAAAAAATAATTTCACATTTCTTCTACATAAATGAGCCATTTTAACCCACTTTTCACCTCTGGATACTTCACCTCTGGACCCACTTTCCAGAGGTGAAGTATCCCTTTAACTAGTTGTCTATTAGCATGCATATTACTAGGACATTGGCTGTTTATTAGTACTTATAAAGCACATATTAATGCCTTATTCTGCATGACCATATTCTATATCCCTTAATTATCCACACAATACTTAAACTTTACACAGGGTCCCCGCGGGTCCTTAAAAAGTCTTAAAATGTCTTAAATAAAATGTTCACTTTTTAAGGTCTGAAAATGTCTTAAAATCTGAAATTTACGATAAGGAGGTCTTACATTTTAAAGTAATGACTAAAAGTTGACAAAAAATGTAATGACTTTGTCAACTAAAACTAGACTAAAATTATAAAAGACAAAATTACTAAAATGTGACTAAGACCAATAAGCATTTTCATCTGAAGACTAAAACAAAAATGGCTGCCAAAATTAACACTGTCGTGTCGTGCTGAATATTTTCCTTTTTTTTTTTTTTTTTTTTTTTGTCGTGGTAAAGTCTTAAATTTGCCTTTTAGAGGACTTAAAAAGGTCTTAAAAGTCATTAAATTTGCTGTTAAAAAATGCGCAGATACCCTGTTACAGCTACCTTACAAACTGTTAGGCAGTAATTAGGAGTTTAGTCGTAGTTAATAGTTAATATTGAGAATTGGACCCAACTAGGATCCCGAAATGTGCTTTATACATAGTATAAAGTATATATATATATATATATATATATAGTGCCACACTATATAATTATACCTGCATTGGCTCCAGTGCTGCTGTTCAGGTTGCTCTGGTCATTCAGTCCCTGATTGGTAACAAGAAGAAAGTCAATTACCATGACCAGTGGTTCATTGTTTTTTTTTTTTTTTGGTCGGGGGGGGGGGGGGGGGGGGGGGAATAGGTTCATTTAATGAACCTAGGGGGGGGAATAGGTTCATGAATAGGTTCATTTTTTAAAAGGCCATATGATGCTTTTTAATGTTTTCAGTTTGGTTGCAAACGTCCTTCAAAATATGTTCTTTTGTGCCGAACAAAGAAATTTAAACAGGTTTGGAACAACTCGAGGGTGAGTAAATGACAGAATTTTAATTTTTGGGTGAACTAACATCGCTTTAATTCTATTTAACAGAGAATTGAGAAAGTGAGGCCTAAAATGCCCCGATCGAAGTTCAGATATTACTTCTGTAAATGTCACAGAGTGAAATATTAGCATAATGCCCATACAAAGACTTTCAGAAGCTAATCAGAGGTAAAGATTTACTTATAAAGCCGTTCCAGAGCAATACAACCCAAAAGTTTGCTTGTGCACAGTGCATTTTACAGTGAACCTCAAAGTCGTACTCTTGTCGTGCTTGTTCTGATTGATGATCCGCATTTTCAGAATCCAAATGGAAATGAATACATTATTAGAAAGCTGTGATTTGTTTATGTACATTTCTGAAATCCATAACTTGGACACAGTCACCTCTGATAATAGATCACTAAATTAATTGTAATGTAGACTCAACGTGGCTTTGAAGCTATATGTATTGTGGAAAGCGCTATACAAATAAATGTGAATTGAATTGAACAGTCAGGGGCATGACATTTCCGACACTCGCTTCAGACGTTTGACCAATCACAATGCACTGGGCCAGCTGGCCAATCAGAGCACTTTTCAGAACAGAATTTCAGACAGAATTCCTGCAAAAATGTACAGCATGTGAAGAATAAAGCATGTTAACCCATTCTAGTACACCCAATAAACAAAATAATGTACTTTTAAAACAGCATCATATAAATCCACAGAAATAAATCTAGAAGACGTACCGTTTTATTCATCTGGGACATATATTCTGGATTTGGCTCACTAAAGTTTGGCACCTCAGAATACACCATGCAGAATCTTACAAATTGGATAGAAACAAATGAATTTATTCTTCACAATGATAAATAAATATATATATATATATATATATATATATATATATATATATATATATATATATATATATATATATATTTTAATGCAATACAATAGTCCTAGTGCCATTGCAAAAATATTAGGGGTGTCACAATATATCACAATACAAAAATGCAACAATATGTATTGTGTAGTTAGTGTCAGTACTAAATTAAACTAATATATAATGTTGAATGTATAATAATGCAATGGGGGAATATTTGTGTGTCCTAATAATGCCATGTGTCTTTGTTACCAGTAAAAAGTGACCTACATTATTTTAAATACATCTAGTCAGCATATTCATCTAAAACAGTTTTGTATTTTCAGCTTCAGAATCATGAATATTGCTATTCTGGTGTCTCTATTGTCTATTCATTTATACACGCAATTTAACACCAAATTTAGCATTTTTGATGGTTAAATGATTTGATATTACTGATGATTAAAACTTACTCTCCAATCTTCTGTAGTTCACCTCCTCTTCCAGTGTACAGCGTCAAACAGCCTTTAAAAACTGAGGCGTAACTGCAGCAAAATACAAATATAGACAGTTCTGTAGACTGTAAAACATTTATGCTGGTTTATGATCTTCTTTTACAGTAAAATCAAGTATTTTACACTATAATTGACTATTCATTTGAGGTCTTAGTCAGCATGTTAAAATGCATCACTGATACGAAAGGCAGTCTCACCCTTTGGTAAGTCTGATGATGTCACCGGCCTGAATGAGTCCACCGACTTCATCCCAAACCGATATGCTGATGCTGCCCGTCTTGTCGGCCACTTTACACGTGCGCACCTCATGACCGTCTTTGGTCTTCGTCACTCGTCCTTAAAGAAAATAGCGAGAGACAAAACTCAGAGTTCAGATACTTTAGACTATTATTAGCTGTTATAGAAGGCCTGAACGGTGTATCGTAATAAACAATCGTTGGGTTTTAAGTATTAGAACACACTCCATCGACCCTGTGTCTGTTTCAAGTTCTTGTTTGAGGACATTCATGAGCATACAATAAGCGCCTTTGCCTTCAGTTAGTTAAAGTGATACTCTACTTTTTTTGGAAATAGGCTTATTTTACCGCCTCCCCCAGAGTTGAACGGTTGGATTTTACCGTTTTCAAATCCATTCAGACGATTTTCTGATATTTAGAAGAATATCAGTAACCAGACAGTTTCTGGTCGCATTGACTTACATAGTAGGAAAAAAATATACTATGGAAGTCAATGAGACCAGAAACTGTCTGATTATTCTTCTAAATATCAGAAAATCGGCTGAATTGATTAGAAAACGGTAAAACCCAACTGTTTGACTCTGGGGGAGGCGGTAAAATGAGCCTATTTCCAAAAAAAAGTGGAGTATCCCTTTAAAGGGATACTTCAGGATTTAGCATTAAGCTTTGTATTAGTAGAAAACCTGTAGTATTTTCGATTTACCATGCTTTCCTCCCTTATATCCCCTTGAGATGAGAGATTTATGTATTTTTTGTCTGGAAAAAAAATCGCCAATTTGCGTCATCGGAGGATTTTTGGGCCAGAGGCTACCTCATGATTTTATAGACCATTTTGCAAGATGTAAACAACACTGGTCCAGAACCACTTCCTGTTTCAGTTTTTTTAACACTACATAAAAGCTAGGATAAAATACCAACTAACATAACATATAAAAATTAATCAAAAAGTTAAAAAAAACATCTTTAAGCTGTTTTACCTACATGTGAAATACTGAAACAGGAAGTGTTTCTGGACCAGTGTTGTTTACATCTTGCAAAATTGTCTATGAGGTAAGGCCCTATTTTAATATATAAGGTAAATTACATTATTGTAATAAGCCCTATTTTATATAAATGTATACAATACATTTGAACATGTTATCAATGGCCAATTTCGAAAATCGCCACAACCTTTATTTTCTTCTTAACAGCTCCTGATCATAGTGAATATATCATAATATATCACAATAATATATAACATATCAGTTTTGTAAAGTTTATAGCATTTCAGAAAACGGAAAAAAAAAACATATTAAACATTTACCATCTGAATAACATTGTTTTTTTTTCCCCCTGTTTATTAGAGTATAGCTAATCTGTATTGCATAACATGTTATGGACACTCAGCTGTTGCCCATTACTTTGGTGTCAGTTAACGTACTAAAAAACCACATATTTGGATTTTGGAAAGAGTCAGTCAAGTGTGTCAAAATTTTTATAAGACTGTATTTTGAATATGATAATAACACAGCACTGAAACCAGTACTGTTGGCTTCTGTATGATCAATTGTTTGTGGTTTTCCTGATATGTTAACGTATAGTTCAATGATTGTCTTGTTTTGTTTCACTAGCATCATGTGATGTGTTTGGACACCTGTTTCCAGCACGATGAAGATGACATTAAGATTCTTGAGTCCAGGTTTAATGTCCTTCACATGAGTCTCTGTGCTCATGATCAGTCTGCTTCTGCCCAAACCCTGCAAAACCTGATGCACAACATGCCAGTCCACATCTGATGCATTTTACACTCAGTATTTCAAATCACATGCAAAACAGTTATAATTAAAGATGCATGCGTGCAAACAACTTTTTGGCTAACTATCTATGATGAAGCATGCACGTGCGACACTGACAGCTCATCAATAATATCAAGCAAACCAGGAAACTAATGAAAACACTTACTGGTTAGCATTGAGCTACGGTTGCACGGACTGTTTTAAAGGTAACGTTCGCCTACTGTTTCTCGTCATCTGCTACGCTTTGTGTGAACAATCCGGAATAGACTCGCTGCTCGTAATGTGAATTAAAACACTGAATGTTCTGACAGCGGTCAATCATCACAGTTTATTTGGACAGTCAACTACCGTTTACAGTGGTTGAAGTATTATTATTTTTTTCTGAACGTCATGACGCAATGTTTCCCGTACGTTATGACGTAGTTATCCGCACGTAGTTATCCGATCTTGACAGAACAGAACATGAAAGTTGAATTATCTGGAATATTTCAATGAAAATGGGTCAAAATTATGAGGAAATTTTCAGTGTAATCCGGGACACTGCTGGTTTGCCCTCCTTGTAAACTAATGTAATGCGCATGCGTGGTAATCCACCTAATATTGATAATTATTTTGAATTTGACGCGTTGAAGTGTTTGATTTCATCCAATACATTTCTTATCCGGGAGAATTTTCGACTTTTTAAAGGTGAGGTTCATTCAAATTAATGTGTTGGATGCCTTTTAAAATAGTTATAATAATTCTATAGAAATATAATTCTAATTTAAACTGTAACGAACGCCGCGGAGTTTATTTATTTAAAAGTTAATTCAAAGTCTTCTTTAAATTGCTTTATTTACGTAATAGTTTAATAGTTTTTGTGGGCTGAATTTCGAGATTAGATTAGCATTTGTTCAGCACCCAATTTTCACGTAGAGCTAACAAAATGTGTATGCTAACGTGTTTATTTGCTTGTTTTGGTCATTTATCGTGTCTGAACAGTAACTTTGAGTACAGTAAATTTACTGTAGATCATAGATATGTACATCCATATATTCATCATGCATTTTGACCTCTCCGTCCTAATTTCTCAGGTGACGTGGGACAAACAAAATGGCCACAGAATCTGATTTAGTAAATGAGATTAACCCTGTTGACTTCATTCATCTGCTGGAGTATTTAGAGTGTAAGTGTCTTTCATAAACATTACATGACTCATTCTTCATTTCCAGATTACTAAAGTGCATATTTACTAAATTAGTGGTTCCAATTTAAAAGATTTTTAATTTAGTAGGCCTATACTAAAAGAACAATCGTCATAAACATAAATATATAAATCTATTTGTTGTGTACTTAGCATAAAATAAATGTTTTTCAAATTAATTTTGGTATATTTATTTTTCACTCAGGAAGATAAATCATGGAACAGAATATTATAAGTTAAAAGGTTTTAATTTGTCAAATGTACTAATCTTTTTCTGGTTGTTTTGTTTTAAACTTCCTAGATAGCAGGATAAAGGTGAAAGATACGATGAAGGATTTTCATGCCGGTGGAAAGCTGGTCCATCACAGGTTTGGAGATGTAAGCTGAACACTTTCTACGGGCTCCTACAGTCGTTCATTTCTCCACAAATGATGGTTTCAAAAATGATATGTGAAATGTGAAGGTGATTTTTTGATGTTTTGGTTAAATTTATAACTTAGAAACTGTGTTCATGGAATAGATCAACCAAAAATAATCCCAAATTCACACAAATTAAATAAAAATAAAGGGATAGTTCACCCAAAAATGTCAATTCTGTCATTAATCACCATCATGTTGCTCAAAACCCGTAAAACCTCCGTTCATCTTAGTACTCCAATGACTGCTTGATGACATGTAGTTGCACAATTACTTATAGAGTTTCTAAAGTGAACACTCAAAATAAAGTGTCACTAACTAGTGCATTTTTATCACATTCTCTCTGCATTTCCCCCCCCTGAAGCGCATAGATGCAACAGGATTTTCTCTATTCCTCAAGAATTATCTTGAGGTTGATGACTTTCCAGCTGATCTCAGCCAGCGTCTCTACTGGTATTTCCAAAGATCAGAGCGGTCTGGTCCTGACACCAGTCCTCACTGCAAAGATGGTGAGCTGCTGATTCATTTTACACAATTTCAAAACACACTTCTTGCCTGTTGACTTCCCGACCTGTTCGCGTACAAACCATGTGACCGATCAAACACATTGTTTAAATATTTAATGTGTTAAATGCACAAGACTTAATGAAAGTTTTTAGAGGTTTAATGTTAGTATTAATGTAAACTACCATATAAAATAAAGACATTCCTCATAATGCCTGATTTAGGCCTACATTATGCATGCATATGCACTTTTTAATATTTGGAATGACTGCAATAATGACTGACAGTGCTATTTTAAATAGGAAAAATTGCAAAATAGAAATTATTATAATTGTTAAACATTAGTTAAAAACAATAGTATTGTCCTGTCACAAACATAATTCTGTATTTTCAGCAAAGCAGTGAAAATTAATTTCAGTATTTATGGACAAAAAACATTGCCGTTATTTTACTGTTACTGTCACTATCAATAAATTGCACTAGTAAATAATGATTTTTGGTGGGTTTTCACTGTAAAACAACACAAATGCCACAAATATCAATAGTTTTTTTAAAAGTTGTAGGAATATAGTCATTTTTGAGCTGTTAATAATCAGAAATCCTGGTGGGACTGTTAAAGGTTGTATAATAAAATGTAAGCAACCACACACTAATGCATTAACTTTAACTGTAAAGTATTAACGTTAAATATATTAAAATGCACACTGGTTATTATTGGCTCTTACTATAGCATTACATTGATATTCAGTGTTATTTGTTGTGCTCTTTCAGGTGGTGTCTCTCTTAAAGCTGTATTGTGTTACTTTTCCATATTGGAGGACGGAAATCCACGAGACAAACTAGAGTGTAAGACATTCATCGAATTTATAGTGATCTCTAGCAGATAATATCACTAATAATATGTACTGATACCATATACAGTGTGAAATGGGTTTAATAACTTTTTAATCTTTTAAATTATGATTTAAACTTGCCATTTGTTTTTAAGTGTAATTAAATACAGTGTATATACAAAGTACTGATCAATTATATGATACTGTTTTGGTAGACACCTTCAAATTGTATGATAAAGATGACAACGGACTTCTTGATAGCAAGGTAAGACCGGGAGTACATGAGGTTTTGATATTTCCTTCATGTAATGCTACCCTCTTGTCTTGAGTATGATGTAGTTCCTGTTTTAGCTTACTTAGGTTCAAATTAGCCTGTTAACATGTTCAGTGGTGTCCTCTTGAAATAAGTTATAATGTTTATTTACTTGTTTTCTGTGTGTTTTTGTTAAATAGGAAGTTGACAAAATTGTTACACAGATGATGCAAGCTGCCGAATACCTCGGATGGGACGTGACTGAACTAAAACCAGTATGTTCATTCATACAAATAACTCTTTCAAAAGGTGTAATGGCATTGGAGAAATTATTTCCAAGTTTGTATGGAAGCTTGTTTCTGCCTCAGGATGAAAAACATTCAATTTTATCTCACAATTCAGACTAAACTGTGAGTTTATATCGCACAAATCTGAGAAATATAGAGATTTAAAGAGATATGAACTCACAATTCTGACTTTATTTCTCACAATTCCACATTTATTACTCACAATTATTATTTTTTTCTCAGAATTGTGATATAAACTCACAATTGCAAGAAAAAAGTTTTGAGATTTTGAGATTAAAAGTCACAAACAAGCTTCCATAAGCCTCATCATTTCCTAGCCGGGCTTATAACCACAGATGAATAAGTTTGCTTTTCCCAAGCTTAGAACTAATACATGGCAGTATATTTTAGGCTTATGAACATACAAGTACATTGTTCCTCTTTCTAGGTACTTCAAGACATGCTGAAAGCCATAGACGTGGACAGCAGTGGCACTGTAACCCATCAAGAGTGGATACAAGGGGGCTTGAACAACATTCCTCTACTGGTTCTGCTTGGATTAAAGGTAACAGCCTTTGTCAGAATACTCACATTTAGGAATGTCATAAGGTGTGGCATTGATTACATTCGATGTTTTTAACACTATCTACAGGTAGCTGAAAAGGACGGCCAGCACGTCTGGCGACTGAAGAACTTCAACAGACCCACATATTGCTTTGTCTGTCAGAAGATGATGTTGGGTCTGCGAAAACAGGGCTTGTCTTGCAATTGTGAGTTTATCAATGATCACCTTTTTAATTCATGGGCAAGCTTTATACCTATTCATGTCTCTTTAAACATACATTAAGGACCAGATTTACTAGACAGGGCAAATTAGCTGAATAATAATAATAATATTAATAAATAATCCTTATGTTTTAATATTTTTAACACTAGTGCGTTTTTCAGTATTACATTTTAAATGAACATATTTTAAATAGGGCTGTCAAAACGATTAATCGCGATTAATCGCATCCAAAATAAAAGTTTTTGTTTACATAATATATGTGGGTGCACTGTGTATAATTATTTTAGATATATATACACACACATGCTTGTATATATTTAAGAAATATTTTCATGTATATTCTGTATATAGATTTATATGTAATTTATATTATATATAAATATAAATATTTTATATATAAATAATATTTTTTTTTCTTAAATATACATGCATGTGTGTGTTTATATATATATAAAATAATTATACACAGTGCCCCCACATATATTATGTAAACACAAGCTTTAATTTTGGATGCGATTAATCGCGATTAATCGTTTTGACAGCCCTAATTTTAAACGAACTAATTTGCAACTTCATTAAAAATGTGTAAATAAAATAGATGACATTCAAGTTCATTTTAGTGAACCACAAGTGCTTGTCAGTAAATTCAGCAGTACATTTTAATTTCTTTATTTCCATTCCTCAACGACAATAGAAGACGTTACGAAATTACATGTAATTATGTCCTGCTTAAGTTGGTCAAAAAACACTTTGAAGTTCAACTAATAATTTAAAATGTAAGCTAACAATTTAAACTTAACTGTGTTTTTATTTAATTCCAAATAACACACATAATTAAATATCCATTACATTCGGTTCACGTTTAAGTATACAATGTCTTTAATAAGGACTCCTAAAGTGTACTTCTTTTTCACAAGGTTTAAATAACACTGAATATGTACAGCCTTAAATATTCAGAATAGGTACACGCTGATTTCTAGCATCTTGTTTAAATACCCTTGCCTGTGGCTATTTTGTGATGTAATGTCAGTGTTTCCTCTCTTCTTTAATTGATTTCTAGTTTGCAAGTACACCGTCCACAGCAGCTGTGCCAACAAAAACCACACTCCATGCGTCAGGACCTTTGTCAGGTCCAAAACAGAGATAGGGGTGAGAGATGATTCCTTTACCAGTGATTTTCCATTACATTGTGTTCTGCTTTAAAGGTGCTATATGTAACTTTTCTTCGAAAATGAATCCTTTTTTTATTGCTTGTGATAAAAAACAAAACAAAAATGTATCTTCTGAAGCTCGTCAGGCCAAACGAGAATCGGATTGCCTTAGGACGAAAACACGGATCAACATCGGCAGAGCGTTTAAATTATGGAAAGACCTCCACTATTTTTATTGTGATAAATTTAGGGCTGTCAAAACGATTAATCGCGATTAATCGCATCCAAAATAAAGGTTTGTGTTTACATAATATATGTGGGGGCACTGTGTATGATTATTTTGTATATATATAAAAAACACACGTGCATGTATATTTAAGAAAAAAAAAATATTTATTTATAAAATATTTGTATTTATATATAATTTAAATTACATATAAATCTATATACAGCATATACATAAAAATATTTCTTAAATATATACAAGCATGTGTGTGTGTTTATATATCTAAAATAATTATACACATTGCCCCCACACATATTATGTAAACACAAATGTTTATTTTGGATGCGATTAATCGCGATTAATCGTTTTGACAGCCCTAGATAAATTACAAGTTTTCAGATATGCTGAAATAATGGTAAACTGTAATGAAACAGCAGGTAAACTACAACATATATGAGACATGAAATAAACAAAAAAGACTGTTCCAGGAGAACAAAAAGTTGGTGCTTTAGGATGTAACTTTTATTTTATGTACAAGATCTACTGTCTAATGTCACTCATCCACTACTATCATAATGTGTATAATACACATTTCCAGACACGTTCAGTACAGTAATGTGACTTCCTACGATCTTACTGTTACACTGAAATTGTTCAGTCTAGTTCACTAACCGTTTTGGTTATCATATTATACATTCACCGATGTTGACAGTGCTGATTGTGAAAGATACACGAATAGTTAGTGAAATGCCTTATGCTAGATAACAGCACAGATGTAACTTTATCATGGTACAAGCAATAGTTCAGTCAAGCTGATAAAAGTAGCCTATTATTGTAGCGTTGCATTGGGAGTTCACATGAGTTTCCAGCATGTTGTGATGCTTTCTCCGGTGTGTGTAAAGTCTAAATGTGGCCGTGTACCGTAAATGTTCGCGCTTGTGTTCTGAAACATCACCGATAGAGGCCGCTAAAAAATACATATTGCACCTTTAAGTAACATTAACTTGCTATTAATTATGATTTGAATTTATTCACAAAATGCTTTAAAGGGATACTCCACTATTTTTGGAAATAGGCTCATTTTACCACTCCCCCAGAGTTAAATAAGTTTTACCGTTTTTGAATCCATTCAGACGATTTTCTGATATTTAGAAGAATATCAGTAACCAGACAGTTTCTGGTCTCATTGACTTCCATAGTAGGAAAAAAAATATACTGAATATATATAAAAAATATATATCTGGTTACTGATATTCTTCTAAATATCAGAAAATTGGCTAAATACATTCGAAAATGGTAAAACCCAACAGTTTAACTCTGGGGGAGTGGTAAAATGAGCCTATTTCCAAAAAAAGTCGAGTATCCCTTTAACACAAGTTTATGCTTGGCCCCTCTCCAGTGTTCAGTTCATGACTGGATCAGTGCTGATTGTGAGTCCAACAAATGTGAAATTTGCCACAAAAAGATCAAGATACTCACAGGAAAGAGATGTGCATGGTGTCACTGCATGGTGAGCGCGGATTTCTTTATCCACACACATTTACATTTAATCGTTTAGCAGGTCTTTTATCCAAAGCAACTTACAAAACAAGCAATCCAGCCAACAATATGCAAGTGCTGTGACAAGTCCCATTTAGACTAACATGTCACAATTTTCCTCATTTAAATAACTGATAAGCAGAATAAAGGGGCGGGGCCTGGTTGAGTTAGTTAGTAGTGTGTTAAACTGGCGGTTATGGTAAGGGGCGGGACATTTCCTAAACACACTCGAAACGCTTTGACCAATCACAACACATTGATCCAGCCGACCAATCAGAGCACAGTGTGCTTTTCAGAAGGTTTCATAGAGACGGGAACTAAACCGAGCGTTACTGACAGACTGGGATAAGAGGAGCCGCAACAATGGAGAATATGGGGGAAATAATCAACATTAAGCACCAACATCAAGACTTTGAAAAAGGGCATATTATGACTTCTTTAAAGCTACACTGTGTGATTTTTACCCCCATCTAGAGGTGAAAAGGTATAAGACCATCCAGTGAATATTAGTTTCTGTTCCTCTCAATTCCGATTTCGTTAACTCCTACGGTGGCCAATGTAGTCCAAGATTAACATGGCTTCCAGTTTGACCTCGTCCATTAACTCAAACGTAAACGCGAAAGGCGAAGCTTGAATTAACGGGTATGTTCCTCTTTGGCTAATGTACTTTCAAGATGGAGCGACCGACATTAGAACCCCTTACCCGTATGTATTTTCAATGGCATATTATACACTCACGAGAATACTTTATTACTTGAACGAAGTAAATATACATTAATGTGCACACATATTTTTGAAAGAACTAAGTGTGTTTAGCTAAGAATAAACTAAAAGAGTTACACAGTGTAGCTTTAATGAATTTAGCTGGTTGTTTTATTTAGACAGATCTGTTCCTGTATATGCTAATGTTTTCTGCGTTGAACGTAGCGCCACAGTGACTGTGTTCCTCTGGGCTCGTCACACTGTGACTGTGAGCGATTACAGCATCACATCCTTCCACCGTGGGCCATATGTGCTGTAAGAAAACCAATATTTAGCGTGTTGCTATATATAAGACACTTTGGTTAGATTTATTATAGCATTTTATGAACAATAAGTATAACTTTTGTTTCTCTCATTATCAATTATAGGTGGATCAAGCCGACTCTATTTCGGGGAGCAGTCTGGGAGAAAATTATCTGGTAAACATAAACTCAGACGGACACTTTTTGCAGGCAAGCAGTCCTACATTTAAACCAAAACCTGACTCCAAATATTGTAATTAAATGTTTTTGTGATACTGAATGTTTGATTAAATGATTAAATGAATAAATAATGATTAAATGTATGTATGTGGTTTCTTTATGAAGGTATTTCCTGTGACGGACACACACCCTCTCTTGGTGTTTGTAAATCCAAAGAGTGGCGGAAAACAAGGAAAGAGGTTATATTCTGATATTGATATAAAACATTATGCTTCTATTATGCTTTATCGGATTTTCAGATTTGCATAATGCCAGTCTATATTCTTCATCGGCTGCCGTGAACAACGTCTACTTTGACCCTCACACACTGTAGTCGTATCTGAGACTGATAGAGTTTGGCTCGTGTTGTTCATGTGGAGAAGACGCTGTTTTCTGTTGACAAAGCAAATCCACGTTGATGAGATTGAAACAGTAAAACCGACACAAGAGCTGAGGAAGATCCAGAGCTGAAACTCAGATATGCTAATGAGCTAATGACACGGTCGACCAATTACAACATACTGGGCCGTCTGACCAATCAGAGCAGAGCAGATCTCAGAGAGGCGGGGTTTAGAGAGACTGAATCCTTGATCAAACCGTTTCAGACACTGAGAGAAAAGAGCTGATGCTACTATGGATATTATGAGGAAATTAAAGATTTTTTTTACTTTTGATCCATGTAAACCTGATGTAGAGACTCTAGCATAGCATTGTAAATGCCTTTTTAAAGAACTATTTGTTAAAACAATTACTTCTGGCTGTTGTGTCTCATGTTCATGACAATATCTGGTTTGTTGCAGGGTGTTGAGAAAGTTTCAGTATCTCCTGAACCCACGACAGGTTTACAGTCTTGACAATGGAGGACCAAATCCAGGGTATGTTTTTATAAATAGAGCAGACTAACACACCATTACAAAGCAGAATGAAACAAACTCGTGTGTGTGTGTCTATTCGTTTCAGGCTCCAGCTCTTTCGAAATCTTCATAAATACAGAATCCTGGTCTGTGGGGGAGACGGCACTGTCGGCTGGGTTTTAGATGCTATTGGTGAGAAACAAAGTCATGAACAAATCCAAAGATGTGTCGTAGTATGCACACTATTTTATTTATTCACATTACCTATTTGTTTACCCGTCTGATTTTATTGTAATTAACTGTCACCGTCCCTCAGGTGGGACGTTTGCCACTCTACTTTTAAAACAATAATATCTTAGTAAATACCTTAAATAATATTGACAAACTATATATCATTTGAAAGCTTACAATCTCTAGTTTCCATATTTGGTGACTGATTTTCAAAATATATTACAGAGGAGCCGTAAATTATCAATAGGCAACAAGAATATTTTCATACTCATAAGGCGTGTTCAGACCTTTATTTTAAAATAGCAGTAAACATGAAAAATCATGAAAAAATGGTAGAAACCTCACTTTGTTTTCATGCCAAAAGTTCAAAAGATAGCATCCATTCAATTATTTGGAAAAAAAAGGTCTGAAAAGTTTGAAATATCAAGAAAAAAATGATAAATTCACCATTTGGGATGTGGCAGCGAGCTATGACTTACATGAAGGTTCTTTGTGTGTTTCTTAGAGGTTGGATTTATATCAAAATCTGCCAAACTTCCCATAATACTTCTGAATAGGATCTCTACTTCATAAATTGTATGAAAATTGTGGAAATAATGGTTCATATCACTCAAAACACGACTGGAAATGGAGGCGCCCTTATATGGGCAGTGATGGAGTCTGGTTGTGCCCTAGTGAAAAAGTTTGGTACTGCGCCCAAACAAAATCTTACTGAAAGCTAATTTTTCCAGATATCAACCTAAGATTTTAAACACAACTTGTTCAGGTTTTTGGCTTTGATTTTTCTGCAGTTTTAGAGTAGCCCAGGTTTTAAAAATATATATTTTATTTTAAATATGAATAATTTATTTTTTTTACATTTGTACATTTGCATAAACTCTATAATTTTTTTCTTAATCTATTTCACTTCTACAAAAAAAAAACCTGCCAAATGTCTTCTTTAAAACGAGACCAAGCTTACGTCTGTATTCCAAAGCATTCTTGAATTACAATTACAAAGTTCGAAATGTGAATTTTTTATGTATATTCAAAAAAAGGGGGGTGACAGAATAAAATCTCATACATTTTACACAATACAATTGTTATTTCTCAGTACTACTGTTATAATCATTCTTTTTTTCGTCCTCAGATAAAGCTGATATGGCGATTCGCGCTCCGGTTGCAGTTCTTCCTCTAGGAACTGGGAATGATCTGGCTCGCTGTCTGCACTGGGGAGGAGGTGGGTCTCCGTGACGACTGCATCTTTCAGTAAAAATGTTCACGTTTTTCTCACGTCATGCTGCTGATGTGTGATGAAGATGAAGGCAGTTTAATGTCACTTTGAGCGAGTTGCTCATTGATCATATGCTCTGATATGTTGACATCACATGACAACCTGTCAGGCAACTGAATTGAGTTCTTACTAATAATAACACGGTTATATTTAATTGCTAATTTTAGCCGGTGCTATGTGCATATAATTATACAGTATATAACAAACAATATAACAAGAAACACTACGCTATATAAACTACAGACAAAAGAAAGCCTAAGTCAACAGTATCCCAGCTCACAATCACATGCTCGACAAACGCTTTGTTAACATTCCCATTAAGTTATAACTATTTTGTTTCTGAATGTTCTCTGAACATTGAACGCCCAACTATTAAAATGTGTTAAAGACACTTTTTCTTGGTTATCTGAAAGGATAACCAGGGAGCATTACATTTTATAATTTTGCAAACATTATGAAAACATTTCAGTATTCAGAGAACATTTAAAAGTAACCCATGTTCTCACAACTTTGACTAATGTCTGTCTTAAACTTATGAGGCTGGTTGCATAAACTGCTAACTAAGGCTAGTCTTACAAGTTAGTCATCATTTTTTTTTTGCATAACTTTTTATGTCAGTTACATAAAAATGTAGATTGGTCTAATTTGATTGATTGCCCCTCATTAACTGCTAGTTGGTCAGACTAGTTCTTAAGTCAGAATTTAATGGTGTAATGTTTATGCAAATGGCCCTTGGGGGGAGGGGCCTTAGTCATATATTGTTTATGGAACTTTTTTTTCCTGAAAAGCTTATTTTAATTGACTTACTTGTTTTTTTTTACAGGGAAGGTGCTCATTGATCAGCAGAAACATCTTTGTTGATCAATGAAGACCGTCCCTGTAAAAAATAAAATAAAAATAATAATGAGCCAGAGCTAGCCATAAAGGCTAATTATCATCTGTTGCCCCTGGACAGTTTTTAAAAGGCAACCTAGACTTAAAAAAATAAAATAAGATCATAAATGTAACATTTAAAAAACAATACAATCAACGAGAAACATAAAAACTCTAAACATTTTAGATGTCACTACGTTGACGTTCCCATAATAATTGCAGAATGACAAAGTTGAGAACGTTTTTTTACGTTTACATCATTTATACGTTTACATCATTTACATACAAGAAAACTTTTGACATCATTAAAAAAATAGATTGAGAACGTTCAGAAATAACGTTTTAATAACTTAATGGGAACAGTTGCAGAACGTTCTTAGAATATATCTTTGTTAGCTGGGAACAAGTATAACATTTAAAAAAAAAACAGATAAACGTCCATGAAAAATATTTAAATAACGTTTTTGTGCTAATATTTTGAGAACATTATTAAAGACAAGATAACTTTTATTAATGTTACTGGAAGAACTTTGTTCGTAACCTGCCTGACCGTACAGATCGCCATATTCAATCCACAAGACCTTTTGAGTGCAAGGGTGAAGATAAAATGCTCATACAAGCGGTCACTGCATGAGGTTGGTAAAATGCGTTTTTGAAACGGTTTGACTTTGAATCATCTCTCTTAAGCTAGAAGTCTGTATCTGGCATGTGTTGTTGTTTTCTGTGTTGGATTGAACAGGATATGAAGGCAGTGATCTGACAGAAATCCTTCAGCAGATTGAGGAGAGCACATTAGTGCTGATGGATCGCTGGAGTTTGCGAGTCCTTCAAGCTGATGTGGAAGCCGAGGGCGACCCCGTGCCCAATGACATCATCAACAACTATTTCTCTATCGGGGTGGTGAGCGCCAAGAGTCTAGGGGTCTAACAATACATCGTGTCACAATATATCGTAATACAAAAATGCAACGTGGATAGTGACAGTCTGTATTGTCTCTAGTTCACCCAAAATGAATTTGAGTTTTAGTGTCAGTATTAAACTAACTAAATATGTTGAATATAATGTATAATAATGCAATGGAGGATATTTGTGTGTGCAGATAATGTCATGTGTCTTATGTTACCAGTACAAAGTGGCCGACTTTATTTAAAATACATCTAGTCAGTGAAAGAGTGCAGGCATATTCGTCTAAAATAAGTCTGTATTTTCAGCTTCAGAATCATGAATATTGTTATTCTGGTGTTTCTATTGTCCACCAAGCACCAAGAGCAATCCTATTTATGTACACGCACAATGAAATACCAAATTTAGCATTTTAATCAAAAGAAGATATTTTGTTAAAGTGATACTCCACTTTTTTTTTTTGGAAATAGGCTAATTGCAACTCCCCCAGAGTTAAACAGTTGAGTTTTACCGTTTTCAAATCCATTCAGCCGATTTTCTGATATTTAGAAGAATATATCAGTAACTAGACAGTTTCTGGTCTCATTGACTTCCATAGAAGGAAAAAATATACTATGGAAGTCAATGAGACCAGAAACTGTCTGGTTACTAAAAATCAGAAAATCGGCTGAATGGATTTGAAAATGGTAAAACTCAACTGTTTAACTCTGGGGGAGTGGTAAAAGGAGCCTATTTCCAAAAAAAGTGGAGTATCCCTTTAACCTTCAACCATATGTCTTGGAGTATCACATTAATATCGTATTGTGAGTTCAGTACCACAATATACGCACAACCGGCACATCCGGGAACTTAACTGTCAATTTTGTCCCCGCCCCCTTTTGGGGGAAAACAAACTAGACTCCCCATAGACTTCAATACAAAATAACGGCAAAAACTAACGTCCGTACACAGCTTACAGGTGTAAATAAGTTAAGAAATCATTTATATAAAACATGTCAAGTAATTATATGTCCACCCTGCCTGCCATAGTGCGTGAAAAATACATACACAAACTTAATTTGGCCAATTTAAAAACATGTCCCTTTATCAGCGTCAAATTGGGGTAACAACCCCACCCAGTGGCCAGAGGTGTCTTACCCGGACATTTACTTTTACCTCGTCGAGTCATGAGGTAAGCGAGTGAATGATTTTATTTCGCTTTTTAAAGTAAAAAACCTCAATGTATATCTCATGAATTAATGATTATGATGGCAGGTAGCCTGGGCTAGTTGATAACGGGCATAAAAATGTAACTTTCACGCACTATGGCAGGCAGGCTGGACATATAATTACTTGACATGGTGTATATAAGTGATTTCTGAAGTTATTTACGCCTGTCGGCTGTGTACGGACGTTGGTTTTTGCCGTTATTTTGTATTGAAGTCTATGGCGAGTCTAGTTTCTTTCTCCCAAAAGTGGGCGTGAACATTCTATGATGACGCAGCGCCGGTTGTGCGTATATATATCCAATCGTGACATGAGGGTGTCGCCACACCCCTAGTCTGGACTGAACGTTTTATTTTCCTCTTGACAAATGGTGCAGCTAAGATGCACTTCGAATGGTGCCACTGTATTTCTGTAATTGGCAGCTATATTGTATTTGTATTGGTGATGTTCCCTCAACAGGACGCATCTATAGCACACCAGTTTCATGTGATGAGAGAGAAGGATCCACAGAAGTTCAACAGCAGGTCGGGATCTGAAATGTTGAAAACGTTGTGTGGTATTTTGTGCATTTATTACTTAGTTCAGTTCTACATTTTTCTATGTTATGCCCTGAAAGAGCCAGAAATAAGCTGTGGTATTTTCAACTCGCAACATCTGAGACCGTTTCAGCTTCCTGCAGGAACCTCAAGGAATGTCTCAGCATTGAGGTAAATGTTGTCGAAAATCCTTTAGCTAATTTAGTGTTCCGGGTCAAAAATGACCCGTGTTTTAAATTGCTTGTAAATCTGTCATTATGCCATTTTATCACCAAATATCGGATTAAATCTTTTTTTATCATCTTGTTTTCTTTCAATCAGCACAGGTTTTGTATTTCTTTCTGGAACTGACTTGATCTGAGCTTATGCACCTTAGTGTTTGAGTGAAAAAAGGTCACTCGAGTCAAGTTTGTTTGCAAAACTTGCTAATTGAAAGAAAAGAAGTAGGAAAAAAAAGACTGAATCCATTATTTGGCAACAAAATGGCATAATAATGGCATTTTAACAAGATTGAGAAAAAACAAACCGCTGAAAAAAAAGTCAGTCAGTTTAAGTCAAATGCAATAACATTAACTAGCATTTTCGAGAAAAGGAAACTCGTCTCCAGGTCAGAATGACCAGAACACAACCAGTTAAAGGAGTAGAAAAACTTTTGCTGATAATTTACTCACCCCCATGTCATCCAAGATGTCCATGTCTTTCTTTCTTCAGTTGACAAGAAATTAAGGTTTTTGATGAAAACATTCCAGGATTTTTCTCCATATAATGGACTTCAATGGGAACCAAATGGTTCTAGGTCCAAAAGACAGTTTCAGTGCAAACTGTTCAAAGGGCTTTAAACGATTCCAGACGACGAATAAGGGTCTTATCTAGCGAAACGATCGCTCATTAAAAAAAAAATATCAAAGTTTAAAGTCGGCGTGAAACGGAAGTTGAGAAGTTGAGTCGTGACGTATATCCGAGTGAAACGGCTTCTGAAATTAGAAAAAAATGTATTTGTGTTCGTTGTATGTATCTCGCTGTCACTGTTTCAAAATGAATCTCTGTCCCTGTAGTGTTGTGGCGTTCCTGTCGATCTGAGCAGACTCTCGTTGGAGGGTGTTGCTTTCCTGAACATTCCCAGCATGCACGGCGGTTCGAACCTGTGGGGAGAAACAAAGAGTGTTGAGAAGCTAAACAAGTGGCAAGAGGTCACTGTTGATCCTGATGCTCTTGAGATGTGCTCACAGGGTAAGCAAATGCTTATTAAAATAAATAACAAAAAATCACTGTCAATTCTAAGGTTTGCCCCGATTATGCTATTTTGGCGTCTCCTACAACAGGTTTACACACATCCAAGATCAAAAACGCTTAAATTTCCTCACAATATCCATTGCAGCATCAGCTCTTTTCTCTCAGTGTCTGAAACGGTTTATCAATGATTCAGTCTCTCTAAACCCCGCCTCTCTGAGATCTGCTCTGTTCTGATTGGTCAGACGGCCCAGTATGTTGTAATTGGTCGACCGTGTCATTAGCTCATTAGCATATCTGAGTTTCAGCTCTGGATCTTCCTCAGCTCTTGTGTCGGTTTTACCGTTTCAATCTCATCAAAGTGGATTTGCTTTGTGAACAGAAAACAGCGTCTTCTCCACATGAACAACACGAGCCAAACTCTTCCAGTCTCAGATACGACTACAGTGTGTGAGCGTCAAAGTAGACGTGGTTCACGGCAGCCGATGAAGAACATAGACTGGCATTATGCAAATCTGTTACAAACCTACGCAGATTCAGCAGGAAGTGAGACTGGAAATACTGACGACTCGTTAAAATATCTTGGTAATTTATGTTGACAGTACTGCAGGTCTGAATATTATTCCTCAAATTTTTTCCTAATGTATTTTATAAAATTGTCAAACAAGACACAATACCACATATTTCAATATACAACATTCCCAAATGAAGCAAAATATTCAAAACTAAAATCATCAGGGATTGATTTTGTCATAAGTTCGTTCTGTAAGGCTGGTCGTGAAATAAATGGACCGATGTGACTTAAGCTGAAGAGGAAAGGTGTTTCAGAGCATGTTATTACATTTTCAAGAAAGAATAACATTTTATTGGACATATAAATAAACCAAGGAGTTCATATTAAAGGATTAGTTCACTTTTAAAAAAACTTTTGCTGATAATTTACTCACCCCCATGTCGTCCAAGATGTCCACGTCTTTCTTTCTTCAGTCGAAAAGAAATTAAGGTTTTTGATGAAAACATTCCAGGATTTTTCTCCATATAATGGACTTCAATGGGAACCAAACGGTTCAAGGTCCAAATGAGAGTTTCAATGCAAACTGCAAACTGTTCAAAGGGCTTTAAAACTCATTCATCAAAATGAACACATCTTTTTCCAAGTCATTTGGTTATTTCAACGAACGAATTGACTCGGAAAAAATTTGTTCATTTTGATGGACGAATTCGAACGGGAGAGTCACGAACGCGCATCACAGAACAGAGCAAGGTAAGCATTTGAGCTTATAAAACTAAAACTTTGTTATTTATTTATTAAATGAGCGATCGTTTCGCTTGATAAGACCCTTATTCATCGTCTGGAATTGTTTAAAGCCCTTTGAACAGTTTGCACTGAAACTTTCTTTTGGACCCTGAACCGTTTGGTTCCCATTGAAGTCCATTATATGGAGAAAAATCCTGGAATGTTTTCATCAAAAACCTTCATTTCTTTTCGACTGAAGAAAGAAAGACATGGACATACTGGATGACATGGGGGTGAGTAAATTATCAGTAAAAGTTATTTTAAAAGTGAACTACTCCTTTAAGATTAGGAATATTAACAAAGTTCTCATATAATTCATGGTTGTGTTTGTCTGATGCCCTTCTTGGCAAAATCTTCAGTTTTGACATTAGTCTTCCACACTAAATGCTGTTTATGCTTGTAGACATGACTGATAAACTGCTAGAGGTTGTTGGGTTGGAGAGTGTGGTGGAAATGGGTCAGATTTACACAGGCTTGAAGAGTAAAGCTCACCGTCTGGGTCAGGCTGCACACGTCACGATCAGGTGAGTGTTTTACCGGATACTGAACATTTCATAAGCAGGTGAAAGTGAAATAAACCAGTTCAAGTTCCTTTTTCTTGTAGAACGTGTAAAACTCTGCCCATGCAGGTTGACGGAGAGCCGTGGATGCAGCCTCCATGTACGGTAAGTGCGCTCCTCAGACGTCTATATAAACACATGAGGATCTGTCCAGGTTTTCATGCATCAAGAGTCAGTGTTCGTTTGTTTACATCGATGTCTCATTCATTAGCATCAGTTTGAAGGCATGGATGTTGCTGCCATTGAACAGCATATATTTATAGTATTATATTATTTAGTTCGCACTAATATGTACTGCCTAAATAACATCAATATTTTCTGTCTGTCTGCAGATTCACATCACGCACAAAAATCAGGCGAATATGTTAATGGCTCCTGCTAAAACACTGGGATGCTTTCTCAAGTAAAACAGAAGCACTGGAGATAAAGATGGGAATATTTTAGAGCATTATACTATTGCATTCATCACACTAGGCTAGTGTTCAGCTTTTGTGCTAATTTAGTTGGCACGTTAATTATATATTTTCTGTTTTTTTTTAATTTTTATTTATCCTTAATTTAACCAGGTAAAAACCCATTGAGATTAAAAATCTCTTTTGCAAGGGAGACCTGGCCAGCAAAGTTACATCACATCATTACATACATACAAAGCCACACAAATAAAAGCCAATTAAGCACTTACAATGAAATCTCAGTTAATCTGTTAGTTAAGAATACCAAGTATGTTACAGAAATAATACTAGTATATATCTTGCAAAATGGGATTATTATGATTTTGTGATTGGTAATGCTTTACTACAAGGCTGTATTGTGCAAGCAAGTATTTCCCATCATGATGGGCCTCCAGGAACACGGTTGGGAACCACCGGTTTTTACAGCCTTTGTGTATTGTTCTAGTCTAAAATGTTTGATTTTGAAACTCTGATTTCATGTTTTTAGGTGTGTAAATTACAGTAAGTGTGAACATTTCCAAACTCTGTGACTGTATGATCTCTCTATGGGTTATGTGATGCAAAATACATGTCTGCGTTAAAGTAAAAACGGATGGAAACACATCTTTTAGGTGGAATTAAATAACATACTCATAAATTCATATTTATTTTCATATATAAAAGTAAGTGAAATTAAATTATATCCAGTTCCATGAGTGTGCATATGCATCCGAGTGAACGAGACGGAGAAGTTAGCACAAATCGTTTGCACAATTTCACCACTGGATATCAGTAAAGCTGCACAGAAACCTCAACATGTTCTGTCCAATTCTATATTTTCCAACCATTCACTTTTGGTATTTAGTCTTCAAATTCATCAAGTTATGAAGGTTTTGTTACATATTTTTTTAAAATTCAATATTTAGATTTTGTGAAGGGGAAATACAATATAATATTCTCAGTATGTAGTCAGATACAGTGACTTTTATACATTAAAGCTGGATTGGACATTTTTTTGTTTTAGTGAAACTTGGCTTGTCTTTAAATAAAAGTGTGACAACGTCATCTTAAGAGCCTCATTTATGTAGGCTACATTATGTAAATTTACTGAAAGGTAAATTTCAGTAAAGCCAGGTGACCCAGACAGTTATAACTTCATCCACAAAATGCACACGTTCCCTCTTAATCCTATTTATTGCCTAATATGCTAAAAGCGACACATTTCTTACGTAGCATTCGTTTATTTAATATAGACGTGGTGGAAATCATTTTAATAACGTAAAACATAAAACATTCTCTCATTCATATTTTATTATTCAGACACATATAATAATTCATATTCGTGGGATAACCATTCAATCACGTAGTTTATTTCAAGTTAGCTTTTCTTCTCCCTTTCAGCAAATCAGAAAGGTCTGTTAGGCAGACGTCACGATGCCTAATTAATATTAATGACGTTTGGTCACGTGACGGATCTCCCACCTGTCATTCCAGAACTCAAACACAGGCGCGTCTGATGTCTATGAATTTCTGCCTGAATGATATGTTAATTTCTGTTTTTATTGGTTTAGTTGTTATTCTGAAATGACTCTCTTATTAGTTTAACAGGAGATCAGTGGCATTGCGTCTCTTGAAGACTCTTGGTTTTGTTGTTAGACTATGGGTTCTGTGCTGAGGACCATTTGGGTAAGTAAGTTGATTTGCTTTTTATGGCATACATTCAGTTTTATTCGGTTGGTAATATAATGAATGTTCATGAGTCAAATGAATTTAATTCATGTGTAATGAAAGCAGGACAGGTCAAGAAAATCCGTTTCTTACGCTCGCGCTTAACTGGATTAGTCATGTTATTGTTTCGTCTGACAGTCAACAGCGCGCGACACGGGGTCAGGTCGGCTACGTCACGGCCGTTACATTCACATTACGTTATGAAAACGTTATTTTTATGAACATTCAAAATATCCACTTTATGAAATGTTTTATAAACGTTTTTTTCTTGGTTATACACACGTTAAGGGAACATTCATTTTGTAAACATCATGGGACTGTTACTTTAAAATGTTTTCATAAGAAACTGACAGAACGTCCAGCTAACGCAAGTTTAATGAACAATGTATAAAAAACGTTTTTGTGCTAAAGTTTTGAGAATATTAGGCTATTAGTAAACATTACCAAATTATTATTTAATTATTACAGTGCTTAATTCGTGAGAATATCATTAAATATGTTTACCACAGATTATTTTTCCACACAGACGGTGGTGTTGTGCACATGACTTCTCAAGGTGACTGTAGTATTAAGTTGTTTCCAACAGACTGAGCTCATATCAGATCATATCTCACATCAGCTGTTTTAAATCTTAGTGTCTAATTAATAAACAGTGTTAAACCTCCTGCTCACGTCTTAATAACATTAACTTCTTAATATTAACGTCCATCAATTCCATGTCCTGTGTGCAAGTGTTGTCAAGTCAAATCAAGTTCAAATCCCTTTTTATATCTGCATAGTAATCAGTTAATGACAGGTATTGATATATACAGGATGAACAAACGTGTTGTGTACACATTTGTTCATACTGTATATCAAAACTTGTCTGATTGTTCAAGTACAAATTTGTTTGAAACTGACTAATTTTCTATTACATATCAGAATCTTCTCATAATAAACAATTGATGGTGATCGCTGACACTGCAAACACTAAGTCATCCTATTAGTATTGGATGTATTAGCCGATTAAATAATTATTTAAGTAAAGTCTGACGTCGTTTGTTGTCTCAGGCTGCCAGACAGTCGAATTGCACTTTCATATGTATTCATATTCATTTTCATAATGTTCTTTTCTTGAACACATTTATGGCCTCTTTGGACTCTGTTGCCTTTGTATGGCTGACTTTCTCTGTCTTTTTTTCTTTTCTTTGCAGGTTTCTTGCCTTTGCAACTGTGCAGCATGCCTAAGGTGTCGATGTTGCCCACAGATCAAGAACTCCATTGTGACCCGAATCATGTATGCCTTCATCCTTCTGCTCGGCACCATCATTGCCTGTGTGATGCTGTCGCCTGGTGTCGAACAACAACTTAAAAGAGTAAGAATGAAGCATTAGTAGGATTAAAAATAATCAAATAACTCAAGTTATGTACACCAGGAAACTGACAAGGGCTCATGAATTCATTAACCAGACACTCAACAAGATTTAAGTCTCTTATATGCTGAGATAAAAGAGGATAAACAAACTTATATTGTTTGTGGTTGATTTCGACAATGAAAGTTGAAGAACTTTTATGATTTTTTTCTCTTCAGTGTGTAAATGTCTTTATTTTTCAGATTAAATCATAGGCTCGTTCTTACATACTAGAGCACGTTCGCACATGCGCACTATTAAAAAACGACGCTTTAAATCTCTTGACGAACTAAAAGATGTAAATAACATTTTTATGTCTTTGAAATAAAAGACATAAATTGTACTGAAGATAAGGATTAATATAGTCCACATGCAAACTAGAAAGTGCTTCTAACCACAGATCGAGAGCTTTCGTTTTTTCGGGAAACACTGACTCTTTGTACTGTCTGTTGATAATGACGGAAGATACAGTAGTTGGCTAACGAGGATTTTGGGAAACGCACCCCAGAGTCAGTGTTACTGGGAAGAGAGGACCTACAACAATGGAGATTATGTGGAAAATAATAATAAAAAATCAAGCATGAAAACCTATTTTAGTAGAGCCCCAAAACAAAAGTCAAGACTTTGAAAGAGGGTGTAATATGGCCTCTTTAAGACAAAAATACTAACTTCATCTTTTCACGTCTTCATTCTTAGATCCCTGGTTTTTGTAATGGAGGAACAGGCTCCAGTATACCGGGAATGGAGGCCAATGTCCAGTGTGAGATTTTTGTTGGTTATAAGGCTGTGTACCGGGTGTGCTGTGGCATGAGTTTCTTCTTCCTCACCTTCTCTCTGCTCATGATCAATGTGAAGAACAGCCGAGGTCCCAGAGCTGCAATCCACAATGGGTTAGTCCGTTGAGATATGGACCCAAATTACAACTGTCCATTTCCTGATTAGAAATTAGAATTTCCAATACATGTAATCCATAGTTAGCAGCTTTAAAACTAGCATTTTGCCATGCTATGAAGCCATATCTGAACACTTCTCTATATTTCATCAGGTTCTGGTTTTTCAAGATTGCAGTCATGATTGCCGTCACTGTTGGTGCCTTTTATATTCCAGACGAGCCTTTTACCCGAAGTAAGAATGCAACTCGGATTGTACAATAGTCAATTTGTTAAACGGCTAATTTATACACAGCTATATGAAAGGAGTAGTTCACTTTTGAAAAAACGTAATAATTTACTCACCCCCATGTCATCCAAGATGTCCATGTCTTTCTTTCTTCAGTCGAAAAGAAATGAAGGTTTTTGATGAAAACATTCCAGGATTTTTCTCCATATAATGGACTTCAATGGGGTCCAAATGGTTCAAGGTTCAAATGAGAGTTTCAGTGCAGCTTCAAAGGGCTTTAAACGACACCAGACGATGAATAAGGGTCTTATCTAGTGAAACGATCGGTCATTTAAAAAAGAAATAAAAAAGTTTAAGTTTTATAAGCACAAATGATCGGCTTGCTCTGTTCTTTGATGCGCATTCGTGACTCTCCTGTTGAAATTCGTTCATCAAAATGAATGAACAAATCTTTTTTTTTATTTTTTTTATTGCAAGTTAACAAAGCATTACAAAAATAAGAGATCAGTGAATTATGTATACATACAAAAGAGAGAAGGATGTACATGGAATACATACAAGGTAGACAGGACAAAAGTAAGCAAAAGAAAAAAAAAGAAAAAAGAAAAAAAAGAGGAAAAAAAAAGGAAAAAAAGGACAAACAAATCTTTTTTCGAATCATGACTCGAAGGGTCCTACATAAGACCCTTATTCATCATCTGGTGTCGTTTAAAGCCCTTTGAAGCTGCACTGAAACTCTCATTTGGACCTTGAACCGTTTGGTTCCCATTGAAGTCCATTATATGGAGAAAAATCCTGGAATGTTTTCATCAAAAACCTTAATTTCTTTTCGACTGAAGAAAGAAAGACATGGACATCTTGGATGACATGGGGGTGAGTAAATTATCAGCAAAAGTTTTTTTTTTTTAAAAAAGTGAAATACCCCTTTAAATATACTGAAAATCTTGAATGCAGTGTCCGTGTTGATATCTGACATTAAATAATATCAGATATCACTGCAATAGGTTGTAGTAGAAGTCACCCTTGTTTCTGTTTTTGAGTCCTAGGGTCTGTGAAAAAGCATAATATTAGAAGAATCTGCGCCAGTGATGAGATTACATGTTAATTATTAGGATAAAGTGTTTGTGGAAATCTTTGACCTTTCGCTATTCAGCTAAAAATGTACATTCTGTCATTAATTACTTACCCTTACTATACCCTTATTTGGGGGATGATTTTCTGTTTATTATTGAGTATTGGTGTATTTCATAACATTGCTGTTGCTTAGATGTTAATGTCAATCCTAAAAGCATCCCTGTGGTAAAAACAATATAATGCATCACATCTTCTTACATATTGATTCTTTTTTTTACTTTAGTTGAATGGCCAAAAGCTGAGCATGTTTTTCGAGGCCTTCATAACTCATAGCTCATTTTGATTGTGTTCATTTCTGTCTCTTTTGTCAGTGTGGTTTATTGTGGGAAGCTGTGGAGCGTTTTGCTTTATTCTCATTCAACTGGTGTTGCTGATTGACTTTGCCCACTCGTGGAATGAGTCCTGGGTTGATAAAATGGAAAAAGAAAACACAAAGAGGTGGTATATAGGTGGGTCATGTTACACATGTAAAGATTTTTAATTCAACATGGCTGAATATTTTGTCATATAATGTAAGTTTGAGTAATTTTATGTCCCTTGCTTTTAGCCTTGCTGTCGGTAACAGGACTGAACTATATTCTGTCCTTCACGGCTGCCGTTCTCTGCTATAACATCTACACTCGGCCCGAGGGATGCGTGCTCAACAAGTTCTTCATCACCTTCAACATGTCAATATGTGTCACAGCTTCAGCTCTGTCTGTCCTGCCCAGAATTCAGGTAGTTACTGTTAAAATTGCATTTTTACTAGGGCTGTCAAAACGATTAATCGCGATTAATCGCATCCAAAATAAAAGTTTGTGTTGTACATAATATATGTGGGGGCACTGTGTATAATTATTTTGTATGTATATAAAAACACACTTGCATGTATATTTAAGGAAAAAAAAATATTTATATATAAAATATTTATATTTATACATAATATAAATTATATATAAATCTATATACATGAAAATATTTCTTAAATATATACAAGCATGTGTGTGTGTTTATATTTCAAAAATAATTATACACAGTGCCCCCACATATATTATGTAAACACAAACTTTTATTTTGGATGCGATTAATCGCGATTAATCGTTTTGACAGCCCTAATTTTTACAAAACCATGTTTTTTGCTAGTCTGTACCAGCCATATAAATCTATTCATGCCATACAGTTTTCCCCTGTAATTACATCTATATTTCAAGTTCATTATTTTTTTCCTGATGATTTATGTAATTTAATTGTGTGTGTGTGTGTGTGTGTGTGTGTGTGTGTGTGTGTGTGTGTGTGATTCTAGGATTACCAGCCCAGATCCGGTCTTCTCCAATCATCGATTATGACTTTGTACACCATGTACCTTACCTGGTCAGCCATGACCAATGAACCAGGTTAGCAGCTTCATTAAATTTTTAAGGCTTTTATACATTAATTTTGTTAGGAAACGTTAAAATATTGGTGTCGGGGACGCCATGAACCTAGAGACCATAGTGCACATAGTGAGTTCTGCATCTTAAATGTGTGTGACGTATGTGTATATATATTAATATGCAGGTGAAACTCGAAAAATTAGAATATCATCATGCAAAAGTTAATTTATTTCAGTAATTCAACTTAAAAGGTGAAACTAATATATTATAAAGACACATTACATGCAAAGTGAGATATTTCAAGCCTTTATTTGTTATAACTTTGATTATTATGGCTTTAAAAATTAAAATATAAAACAATAAATAATAAAATTATAGCAAATAAAGGCTTGAAGGTATCTCACTTTCCATGTAATGAGTCTATATAATATATTAGTTTCACCTTCTAAGTTGAATTACTAAAATAAATGGTCTTTTGCACAATAATCTAATTTTTCGAGTTTCACCTGTATATATTTATTTATTTATTTATTTTTATTTAACCTTTATTTATCCAGGTAAACTGTTTGAGAACCACTTCTATATCATATATATATATATATATATATATATATATATATATATATATATATATATATATATATATATATATATATAGTGCTCATAAAAGACTGTTAAGTTTGTTGAGAATTGGACCAGGAAACAGTATTCTTGATGTCACGACCTAACAAGCGGATAAGCTTGAAAAAAACGCATTTCAGTTTATTTCCAATGCTAGTTATGTCAAGGTCTTATCAGTTTTGATTTGTGTCCATCCCTCACCTCCAGACCGCACATGCAACCCGAATCTGTTCAGCATCATCCAGCAGATCACGTCGTCCACAGTCGCCCCGCTGGAGATCGAGAACCAGACTGCCGTCATCATCATCGACATCGAGGAAGCTGTGCCGTCGGCCCCATACCTGCGCTGGTGGGACGCTCAAAGCATCGTCGGACTGGCCATTTTTGTTCTCTGCATTTTGTATTCAAGGTTGGATTTATACAGTCATGGACAAAAATGTTGGCACCCTTGCACTTTTCCCCAAATAATTAGCAATTTTCACAAAAAAATGTATTGAAATAAAGAATTTAGTCTCTTTATTTCACTGTTAAAGTCAACTTGAAACAGAAATCGCAAGACTTTTTTTCTCTTTGTGTCGTATATGCAAGTGAAACGCTTCTGGAACAAGAATAAATGTGGGCGGGGCTTGATTTTGTCACTGAGGAATTGATTGGATTGTTGTGGTTTGCTATTGCTACAGGTTGCCCGCCCTCACGCCATTAAACACGCCAGCAGAGAAGTCACCATGAAATCACGAATCTTATTTTGTATGGACTATAGCAGATTCATCTGTGCACATCATTATTTTTTAACTTTATATTTCTTGTAATCTTGAATCAGAATAACTTCCCCTCCTCCTTGCAGCATCTCTTCCCTTCTCTGATGGCGAGGGCGGGGCTATAACCTGTCATTCACATGAGATCAGCCAATAGCAAACCACAACCATCCAATCAATTCCCCACAGACAAAATCAAGCCCCGCCCACATTTGAAGAATGCAGAAGCTGTTTGTCCAAGCTTTTAACTGGTAGTTTATATAAACAGATTTATAAAAACATTCTTGAATACCTAAAAGGATTAATTCACTTTAGAATTGAAATTTCCTGATAATTTACTCAGCCGCATGTCATCAAAGCAGTTTGCGTCTTTCTTTCTTCAGTCGAAAAGAAATGAATGTTTTTGAGGAAAACATTGATTTTTCTTCATAATTCTCTAAATTTCTTTTCGACTGAAGAAAGAAAGACACGAACTTCTTGGATGACATGCGGCTGAGTGAATGATCAGGAAATTTTACTTCTGAAGTGAACTAATCCTTTAATGCTCTCATAAGCATCCAGACGGGCCATTTTAGAGTTGTAATGCCTATGTCACAAAGAGCCTCAATTGTTTTGTTGTTTTCTTGGCAGTATACGCTCTTCCAATACCAGTCAAGTCAATAAACTGACCTTAGCAGCTAAAGACACCAGCGTCGTGGATGATAGCGGCTCAGGACGTCCTGAGATAGAAAAGGCTTCAACGCCATTACACGTGGAGGACAATGAAAGAGACACTGTTCAGTACAGCTACGCTTTCTTTCACTTCATGCTGTTCCTGGCGTCTCTTTACATCATGATGACCCTCACCAACTGGTACAGGTGTGTGTGACGGCAGTACATCAACTAAAACACACATACACAATAGCTGGCGTTTCATAGAGTTGTGTTTTGTAAAACCACTGTTAACCGAGTGATGATTGATGTTGTTGTCCCCCAGTCCGGATGCAGACTACAGTGCCATGAGGAGCACGTGGCCCGCCGTGTGGGTGAGAATCTCCTCCAGTTGGGTCTGTCTCACATTATACACCTGGACTCTGGTGGCTCCTATGATTCTCACCAACAGAGACTTCACATAGAGGCATTTCTGCAGCAATGTCTAATGCTATTATGAAAATATGTGTGTTTAGCATGGTAATGGATCTGACAGTGTTAACATGTTTGGTCTTGGCGAGGTAGATCTGCTGTTCGGGACTTGCTACTGCTAATACACACACAACACGCTGCTGTGAGAGAGTGTGTACGTACATGCTGATGCTGTACAATATAGAGAACATGAATGACCCGGAGCAGATCTACAGAGGTGGAGGGTATGGCAAGCCGTTTGAGCATTTATTCATTTCCAGGATATCAAGAATTTAAAGGAGTAGTTCACTTTTGAAAAAAACTTTTGCTGATATTTACATCCAAGATGTCCATGTCTTTCTTTCTTCAGTCGAAAAGAAATTAAGGTTTTTGATGAAAACATTCCAGGATTTTTCTCCATATGATGGACTTCAATGGGAACCAAACGGTTCAAGGTCCAAAAGACATCTTGGATGACATGGGGGTGAGTAAATTATCAGCTGCTGATATCTGTAATTGTATTTTTACAAGTGAAATTTCTCCATAGGCTGCCATTCAAAATCAATTGTTGATATCAAGAATTGTTTTTTTACTAGTAGAAATGTCATTTTTGATATCAATAATTACATTGTTACTAGTAAAAATGTGAATTCCTGATATCAATAATTAAATTGGCACTAGTTGAAATGTCTATTCTTGATATCAAAAATTCAATTGGTACTAGTAAAAATGATCATTTTAGATATCTGAAAATGTATTTCTGATATCAATATTATTTCAGATAAATGTCTAAAATGTTCTTACTATTAACAGTCACATTCATGATTTCAGAAATGAACATTGTTACTAGTAGCAATTCAATTGTGGATATCAAGAATACACATTTCAACTATAGTAACAATTGAATTCTAAGGTTTTTACTAGTAACAATTGTATTTCTGAAATGTGAAATTGGAATTTCAACTAGTAAGAAATTAATTGGTTTTGAATGGCAGCCTATGGTGACATTCATGATATCAGAAATTAACTTTGTCACTAGTAAAAAATGAATTATTGATATCAAAAATGAACATTGTTACTAGTAGTAATTCAATTGTGGATATCAAGAATAGACATTTCAACTAGTGACAATTGAATTATTGATATCAAAAATAAAGGTTTTTACTAGTAACAATTGTATTTCTGATATGTGAAATTATAATTTCTACTAGTAAGAAATCAATTCTTGATATCAACAATTGGTTTTGAATGGCAGCCTATGGTGACATTTCACTTGTGAAAATACAATTGTTGATATCAAGAATTCATATCCTGGAAATGAATAAAAGTTAGAACGGCTTGCCGTAGTATGGTTTCCATGCTGACCAGGTATTTGAATGTTGAGCAAAGAGCTCATTGGCTGCTGATACAGCAGGAACCAATCAGCTGTGCCCTATAGAAATGATGCGATTGCAAGCAGATTGGGTCCTTTCAGAACTTTTTTATTTGTTTTTATACGTTTAATTTATGGACGTTTTAGTTTATTAGTTTGAATGTTTTTGGACCATTTTGCCTATTAACTTTAGCATGTGGTTAGCATATTCGCTGTGCTATGGAAGGTCGTTTCTGTACGCAATAAAAAATAAAATAGGTGATAGCGATGACATCTTTTCTCTCACAATTGCAAATTATAAAGTCAGAATTGTGAGATGTAAAATTACAATTTCGAGAAAATGTCAGAATTGTTAGATTAGTTTTTTCTTCTAAGTTTATACCTGGTAATATGGACTTCATAACTTGTTAATATTTCAAATTACTTGCAATTGCGTGGGGAAAAGTCAGAATGGTGTTTTATATCTTTACAATTCGCAACTGCGAGTTTAAGTCTCACAATTCTGAGAAAAAAATCAGAATTTGTGAGATATAAAATTCTATTTCCAGTGTAAATTGTGGGATAAAAAAATCAGAATTACCTATTTATTTTTTCATCTCCGCTTTCTGCTTTACTTTTTTATATTATGGGGAATTCGTATTTTTTTATTCACTATTAAGTATCTTTTATTTCTATTGGTCAGGCTAAATGGACTGCTCTTTTTATTTTTGTATATTTTACTGCACGTTTTGTACAGAAACTGCTAAATTTTCTTTGAGGATGCAAATATGTTTTGTATATGAATATGCTTTTTTGTACAACCAGGAGAATTCTTGTATTATAAGTACAATGTATTAGTGTATTCACATTAGTATATTTAACGGTGTATTTCCAATGATCTATTTTAAATATAGATTAGGGCTGTCAATCGATTAATCGTATCCAAAGTAAAAGTTTGTGTTTTCATAAAATATGTGGGTGCACTTTATATATATATATATATATATATATATATATATATATTAGGGCTGTCAAACGATTAATCGCGATTAATCACATCCAAAATAAAAGTTTGTGTTTACGTAATATATGTGGGTGTAGTGTGTATAATTATTTTGTATATATAAATACACACACATGCATGTATATATTTAAGAAAAATGTGTTCTTAATATATCAAATATTTATATTTATACATAATATTAATTATGTATAAATATATATAAAGTATATACTTTCAGATTTTTCTTAAATATATACATGCATGTGTGTGTATTTATATATACAAAATAATTATACACACCACGCCCACATATATTACGTAAACACAAACTTTTATTTTGAATGCGATTAATCGTGATTAATCGTTTGACAGCCCTAATATATATATATATATATATATAAATACACACACATGCATGTATATTTAAGAAAAAAAATATTATTTATATATAAATCTATATACAGAATATACATGAAAATAAATATGTGTGTATTTATATATATAAAATAATTATACACAGTGCCCCCACATATTTTATTTAAACCCAAACTTTTATTTTGGATGCGATTAATCGCTTGACAGCCCTTATATAGATTTTTAAATTTAGAGATTAATTAAATTGAAAATGAGTGATCATGTACAGCGTGTGCATCTCAATATCAACAAATATTGGGAGATTATGAACATTTGTCACGTTTTTATACCAGAAACTGCATATTATTGATTTCAACACACAGTACAAAAAACACATTTGAATCCAGTTCTTTATTGGTTACATTTACACACATTTTGAGGAAGGATGAACCTGTTGAGAAGCTGATTTTGAATGTATTTTTAGTGGGGTTCAAAATATACAGCTGCCGTTTTTTTTGGCAATTATTGCATTATTATTATTTATATTTAACTCTACTGTAAGAAAAACATGACCAATCTTGACCAAAATTCCTTATAAACACATTTTCAAAAAATAATCAAAATGTAGTTCTCTTAATTTAAGGGTCTATTTATGAATCAACAATATTATACAGTATGTGTATACTTGTGGTCATCTTAACATTTATATGAACTTTTCATTTCCAACAGCAAAAGATTGTAAAAATAAAACTTGTGTGGCACTAACACGTATTTTATCCGACCATAGACCTCTTCCGTCCTCTCAACCGAACCTCGTCCAGCTTCTTGATGACCGCAGAGGACTTTTTGGACGAAGCCGAGTAACTTTTCAGAAGTTCCTCAAACAAAGTCTCTGTTTTGGGGTGAGTGCTGAGAAAGGCTTTCTCCAACACGTACAGGTCAACTCCCTTATCTTCCGGGAGAGCAGAGATGTAACTCAAGCCGAAGTCGATCAGAACCAGGTGAACGTGTTGCTGTTCGTCTCCGGGGATCAGCAGCATGTTGGAGGTGGTGAGATCCCCGTGGATGACGTCTTCATCGTGCATCTGAGCCAGGACTTGGCCGATCCTGACCGCTAGAGCCTGGAGGTGCTGTGGGGTTTGCTCTGAGGCGATGTGGTCGCGCACCGACACGGAGTGGACAATATCCTCCAGGAAAATGCAGTGAGTGGTGTAGTCCACAAAGTACACGACAGGCGCGTTGATACCTGGGACAAAGGAAAACAACAAGATTTAGATTTAATTAGTCCATCGCATCTGTGTTTAACCGATCAAATATGCACATTTTTAGAATTTATTTGCATTTTGGTGCTTAATTACAGCATTTTCAATATGAATGATGAAAAATTAAAAAGAGGTGGATGGAAACATTGCTAGTTTTTCTCAGATACCGCTTACTGCACCTTTAATAAATTAAGACGCTTGTATATGAATTTATTTAGGAGTGACTTCGAAATAAAAGAAATTCACATGGTCTTGCACCTGGATCTGGTGCCCTATCTAGTGCACTGACCTGCTCTCCTGGATCTGGTGCCCTATCTAGTGCACTGACCTGCTCTCCTGGATCTGGTGCCCTATCTAGTGCACTGACCTGCTGCCCTGGATCTGGTGCCCTACCTAGTGCACTGAGCTGCTCTACTGGATCTGGTGCCCTATATAGTGCACTGACCTGCTCTCCTGGATCTGGTGCCCTATCTAGTGCACTGACCTGCTCTCCTGGATCTGGTGCCCTATCTAGTGTACTGACCTGCTCTACTGGATCTGGTGCCCTATCTAGTGCACTGACCTGCTGCCCTGGATCTGGTGCCCTACCTAGTGCACTGAGCTGCTCTACTGGATCTGGTGCCCTATATAGTGCACTGACCTGCTCTCCTGTGAGGATCTGGTGCCCTATCTAGTGCACTGACCTGCTCTCCTGTGAGGATCTGGTGCCCTATCTAGTGCACTGACCTGCTCTACTGGATCTGGTGCCCTATCTAGCGCACTCGCCTGCTCTCCTGAATCTGGTGCACTATCTAGTGCACTAACCTGCTCTCTTGTGAGGATCTGGTGCCTTATTTAGTGCACTGACCTGCTCTCCTGGATCTGGTGCCCTATCTAGTGCACTGACCTGCTCTCCTGTGAGGATCTGGTGCCCTATCTAGTGCACTGACCTGCTCTCTTGGATCTGGTTCCCTATCTAGTGCACTCACCTGCTCTCTTGGATCTGGTGCCCTATCTAGTGCACTCACCTGCTCTCCTGGATCTGGTGACCTATCTAGTGCTCTGACCTGCTTTCTTGGACCTGGTGCCCTATCTAGTGCTCTGACCTGCTCTCTTGGACCTGGTGCCCTATCTAGTGCTCTGACCTGCTCTCTTGGACCTGGTGCCCTATCTAGTGCTCTGACCTGCCCTCCTGGATCTGGTGCCCTATCTAGTGCACTCACCTGCTCTCTTGGATCTGGTGCCCTATCTAGTGCACTCACCTGCTCTCCTGGATCTGGTACCCTATCTAGTGCACTGACCTGCTCTCCTGGATCTGGTGCCCTATCTATTGCACTCACCTGCTCTCCTGGATCTGGTGCCCTATCTAGTGCACTGACCTGCTCTCCTGTGAGGATCTGGTGCCCTATCTAGTGCACTGACCTGCTGTCCTGGATCTGGTGCCCTATCTATTGCACTCACCTGCTCTCCTGTGAGGATCTGGTGCCCTATCTAGTGCACTGACCTGCTCTCCTGGATCTGGTGCCCTATCTAGTGTACTGACCTGCTCTACTGGATCTGGTGCCCTATCTAGTGCACTCACCTGCTCTCCTGGATCTGGTGCCCTATCTAGTGCACTGACCTGCTCTCCTGGATCTGGTGCCCTATCTATTGCACTCACCTGCTCTCCTGGATCTGGTGCCCTATCTAGTGTACTGACCTGCTCTCCTGGATCTGGTGCCCTATCTATTGCACTCACCTGCTCTCCTGTGAGGATCTGGTGCCCTATCTAGTGCACTGACCTGCTCTCCTGGATCTGGTGCCCTATCTAGTGTACTGACCTGCTCTACTGGATCTGGTGCCCTATCTAGTGCACTGACCTGCTCTCCTGGATCTGGTGCCCTATCTAGTGTACTGACCTGCTCTACTGGATCTGGTGCCCTATCTAGTGTACTGACCTGCTCTACTGGATCTGGTGCCCTATCTAGTGCACTGACCTGCTCTCCTGGATCTGGTGCCCTATCTAGTGTACTGACCTGCTCTCCTGTGAGGATCTGGTGCCCTATCTAGTGCACTGACCTGCTCTCCTGGATCTGGTGCCCTATCTAGTGTACTGACCTGCTCTACTGGATCTGGTGCCCTATCTAGTGCACTCACCTGCTCTCCTGCAGCGCAGTATTGATCGCACCTCCTGCGTGGTTCTGCGGCGCGTCAGTTTCTCATCGACTTCAGGATGGCGATATAATTTGGGGAATCTCTCTTTAATTACCACGGGCCGCCCCAAAAACGTAGCTCGATAGACACGCGCCTCTGCGCCTTGTTTAATCAGCTGTGCCTCTTTTAAATACGCCGGAACACTCGCTTTTAGTGAGTTTGACTGAGCCATGTTCAAAAATAACCCATGCGCGCTCCCGTTCTCACCCTCTCTGTTTCCGGAAATGCCATACACGCTGCTGCTGCTGCTTCTACTTCTTCTTTTACAGCGCACACCGCCACCTTCCGTTGTGATTTCACAATATTTTGCACACATTTTGGGAACGTCACTTTGGGTATAAATATACGAATATATTTTTACTATATTATGTTGCATTATATGATAGGCCTATATTATATTATACTATACATTATATATTATAATTACATTACATGTTATATTATAGGCTATTATATTATATTTATTATATTATACTATATTATATACATTATTATATTATATTTCATTATATATTATACTTTATTATATTACAGTATATTATATAAATTATTACATTATAGAACATTATAGGCTATATTATTTATTATATTACAGTATATTATATAAATTATTATTTTATATTATATTACATTATATTACATTACATTATATGACATATTACTCTATGTAATATTACATTACACTTTTACATTAAAGGCTAAATTATATATATATATATATATATATATATATATATATAACACAGTATATAGTATATTATATAAATTATTATATTATATTACATTATATTGTATTATATATATATTACTATATTATATTACAGTATCTTATATAAATTATTATATTATATATGATATTATATTACAGTATATTATTTAAATTATTATTATTTTACAGTATATGACATTTTATTACATATTAAATTACATTTTACATTATAGGCTATATCAATATTATTTTTTTAATTAAACATAGGCCTACTTATTTACAAAACACAATTTACAAAATCTATTGTTGGGACTATATTAGTATATTATATTACAGTATGTAATATAAATTATTATATTACATAATACATTATATTATGTATTATGATATTTTACATTACATTTTACATTATAGGCTATTTTATTTATTAGATAGATTACAGTATATTATGTACATTATTATAATACATTATATTAGATATTATGCTATATTATTGTAGTATACATTTTTATATTACATTATGTTATATATTATGCTATATTATATTACATTTTACATTATAGGCTATTATAATATATTATGCTATATTATATTACAGTATATTATATAAATTATTATATTATATTATATGGTAGCCTATATCATATATTGTATATAATGAGGTGTTGGCCAACAGTAAGTGTATCGTCTTCTGTCGCGAGGCTCGTGTGGTGTTTGAGGAAGAGTTCCTCCTGCCACGTAGCTCGACTCTGCACAAACTTCAGGGAGAGAAACACGCTTTCGGTGAACTTTCCGAGAGCAGAAGGCAGATGAAAAACTGATTCAGAGGCTAGAGTAGCATTTCCATGTTAAACAATGACAGTGAACCGCGTAAAATCACGGGATAATCATCTCGCCTGAGGATGTCGCCGGTCTGAGGTGAGAGGAGGAGTAGCGGGAGCGGCTTTTGTTTAGTCTAACAACTGTTGGAAGCGTCGAAGCTTTATTTGTATGCTTGTGTTGTGAAAAAAAAGTCTTGCAGAACTCAATTTAACAGCGACTTGCTTTGTAAAACTTTAAAGCCCTATATGTCGACTATACAGGCTATGATTTTCGAAGTTCTTTGAGAACAGGATTCCTGTTAGAAACATCAGCTGCGGGTTATTTATAGCTAATTAAGAGATGTCGTCTAATTAAATCAATAGCGCCATCACGAGAGTTGTCATGGTGACAGCGTTCTGAATAGCCTGATTAGAACAGATGAGACATTCTCCTTCAAAACTCTCATTTAATATGTCTATGTTTTTGTTTTGGTAATAGGTCCTGTTCCGAACGAGACAAACTCGTTGCGTTTTTGATGAACCAGCATCTTTAAATTCGTATAGAAATGGGTAAGTGTCAGACCTTTTCAACGTTTGTTCTTTTAGTACGTCATTTTTAAAGTAAAGTATAAATGTAACATAATGTTTAGGGGTATATCTCTATTAGCAAACAAATGAAAGATGTATATCATGATGAGTTATGTGCTTTTAACGCACGACTCTAAAGTAATATGCAATAAAGATTAATTTGCAGCGCAAGTCAAGATGTGACCTACCATAAAAGCCAATGTATGAAAGCTTGTTTCCGTCGTGGAATTAAACAATTTAAAAGGTATTCGTGACTTTTTATCACGCAATTGCTGGAGTTAATGATTTTATTCTTTTTTTTTTACTTGAAAAAAACTATAAATGTAACAGTATCTTAACTCTTTCCCCGCCAAACACGGAATTTTCCGTGTTTCAAGAAAAAACGCATCCCCGCCAAACACGGAATTTTCCGGGTTTCCGTGTTTTAGGTGGTATACGGTAAAGAAGGCCCGCGCACATGCTCTGAAAGAGTACGCAACTCTTTGATCAAAGAAACAGATTGCAATCGCGTCTCAAACGTGAAGTGGAGTTGTGAGAATGTAGCTCAAAATATCAATAATATCAGATATGTATAAGACAAATGCAGAGGTATATGGCATGGCTGATCAAGTGCTGGAGGTGTTGATGGTCTCGGAGTCCGATCACTATTTGATAATTCTGAATCTGATCGGGACGACGTAGTGAGTGAGAGAGATGCATGCATGTTGCATGCATGATGTGCATGCAGAGTTTGTGTACGTAAGGGGTTGCGGAAGGAGACTGCAAAAGTTGTGGTGCTTTTGGCTTGCTTAGTTGGGGTTATTTAATATTTAATATTTAACAATATTATCGATCTGTGTTATACTTCTTTCATGATATCATTGTTGCTTTGATGCAATCTGTATTGTGAAAAGCACTATATAAATAAATGTGACTTGACTTGTGGTGTCCCCTTACATCCTATGTTACTCTGTTTACCACTCAAAAGCAAATTACAGTGCCTAAATTTGTTATATTTTACATTAATTTATTTTTTAAATTTATTTTGGAAAGTTTTATATATGAAGAAAACAACATCTGAATGTATTCTGCTTGAAAATGCACTTGTTTGATAAAAATGCCTTTTTCTCTGTTTTTTGTACAAAATGTTGTGTTTTTGACAAAACCTACATCCGTTCAAGTGGCAATAAAAAAAGAACAAATGAAGATAAAATAAAAAAGTTTTTTTTGTCTAAAAGCAGAGGCTCAGATCTTTATTTTGATATATAGCTTCTTCATATATTCATGGAAGAAAATATTTAACGGGCCATTGAAATTTAGCAAAAATCGTCAAAAACCCTGGCGGTGGCTGGCAACTTTTTTTAAAAACGCTGGCGGGGAAAGAGTTAAGCTGTAACTTAGCTACCTTTTTATTTTTTTTAATTTTTTTATTGTGTGGTGAAAATGAGCCTTCATACCAATGTACATAACTGATAAGAAAGAAAAAAACCTAAAAAGAACATATTTGAATGGGGGGAAAAAACCCCATCAAATATGAAGTGTCACGTGGGTAATTCTGGAATGTCAATTTATGGGTTTCGTTGTAAATGAAAAGATTACTTGTTCTTTTTTCACTTCCAAAAGCTGAAAATGTAACAGTGTATTTCACGGTAAAATTAAATGAAATCTTGCATAGATTAGTTTCACTGTGTAAATAAAAATTGTACAAAAACCAATCTTTACTATAGTATTCTACAGTCTTTTATCATTTAAATTATTATAATTCTTTATTTTAAAAAAAAAAACGTATTTTGAGTTGGTCAGGTTCTTAGAACACCAAAGAAAAGTCCTGCATTTCACATGACTGGTTCAGAGCTGCAAAGTTACACTGAACAAAATTATAAACTGTATTTACCCCCATGTTTTACAAGCTCAGCTGAACTCAAAGATCTAAGACTTGTTCTATGTACACAAAAGGCCTATTTCTCTCAAATATTCTTCTCAAATGTGTCTAAATCTTTGTTAGTGAGCACTTCTCCTTTCCACTTAAAGTTATTTGAATAAGAAACGCCCACTTATTGCGCTCAGAGACACAGGGAAAACCGGAAAACAATCATATCGACGAGACGCTGTGTTTTGAAGTGCGACGCAAAAGCGAACTTTTTTAACCTGCCAAGTGAGGAGTATTTGAAGACTAAGTGGCTGCAGTTCATATATACAAGTACTGCTATAACACACAAGTATAGCCCAAACCTTGTTCTGTGTTCGCGTCATTTTGAAGATGATTGCTTCACAAACCTAAACGCTATAAAGTATGGATTCGCGAGCCGGCTCTATCCTAACGAGCTGAGGATCTGAGGTGTGTTAAATAAGGGAGACATACACAATATGCAGAGCAGTGGGTCTCGAGGACCGGAGTTGAGAACCCATTTAAGGTGATAAGAGTTCTGCACAGAGAATACCAATCACAACTGACTAGGTCATCTGACCAATCACAGCAGATTAGCGTCACGCAAAGGCGGGTTTTGGAAAAGGACTCGCTAAACGATTCATATGGGAGTCGGTGAGCAATTCAGGTAAAAATAAATGCATATTATAAGACAACAAAAGTGTTTTTTGTCATTGCATGCTTGTAAAACTGTTGTTGGGGACTCCCAGAACAATATTAGGAACATTTTAAATGCCATAATAGGTGGTAAGTGGTCAAGCTAGTGGTCAAACCACAAATGGTCAAACTAGACGTGAATTTGACACCCTATTTGCGTCCGGTGTGAACGCACAGTTAGATCTTTGAGTTCAGCTCAAGAAAAACGGGGGCAAAAACAAAAGTATTTTGTTTATTGCGTTTATAATTTTGTTCAGTGTCTTATTTCTGTAGCATTTTTTCCTTCTCTAGGTTGCTCCGTCCTGGCGCTCACTATCATTGCATCCACTCTCGGGGGCCTAGTGTTCGGATATGAGCTGGGAATAATATCCGGCGCTCTTCCGCAGCTCCAAGCTCACTTCTCTCTGGGATGCGTCCAGCTGGAAGCTGTGGTGAGCGCTCTTCTGATCGGATCACTGTTAGCGTCTCTGATTGGTGGATGGCTGATTGACCGCCATGGCAGGAGAACGTCCATTTTACTGAGTAATCTCCTCATTCTGGGAGGCACCATTATCCTAACTGCTAGCATGTCGTTTTCAGCACTGGTGGTTGGAAGGGCCGTCATTGGGTTCGCAATGAGCATTTCGTCCATGAGCTGCTGCATCTTTGTCTCTGAGATGGTCGCTCCCAATCGTAGAGGGTTGATGGTGAGTCTGTATGAAGTTGGAATTACTGTTGGAATCTTGTTGGCTTATGCAATCAACTACATGTTATCTGACGTCCATGTTGGATGGAGGTACATGTTTGGATTTGCTATTGCACCATCTCTCATGCAGTTGGTGTCCATTAGGTTTCTACCTCAGCAAACCACTGTTGACCTCGTAGCAGAAGATGATTGGGAAACACCAAATCGCCACCAAGCTGAGCTTGTGAAATATAGTGTCTTTGACCTTTTCAAAAGCAAAGACAACATGCGTAGAAGGACTGCCATCGGCCTCGGGCTGGTGCTCGGTCAACAATTCACAGGCCAGCCAAACGTCCTCTTCTACGCCTCCACCATCCTCTTCTCAGTGGGGTTTCAGAGCAATGCATCTGCCGTTCTTGCGTCGGTGGGTCTGGGTTTGGTCAAAGTCATTGCTACTCTACTGGCAATGGTTTGTTCAGACAGGGTTGGCCGAAGATCTCTTCTGATTGGTGGATGCACAGTGCTGGCTGTAGGATTGATACTCACTGGTTTCTTGTGTGGACAGTCAGTGATTGACACCACAAATCAATGCACTTCATTGGAGCCACATGAAAATCTGAGCTCACTAGCGGAAAATCGTGAAAACTCTGTGAATCAAAGCACTCCATCTACTGGAAGTGAAACGCACGATGCTTATGGACATTCAAATATTTTATCGCACTCGGAGGACGTGTATAAGTGGATCATTTTCATCTGCATGATGGCAGTGGTGAGCGCTTTCTCAGTGAGCTTTGGACCAAGTAAGTTGCCTTTGAGTTACATTAGCTGCATTCATGTCAAATCAACCAAATTTTGGGAACTTCCCCGGCTCAAATCCTTAATTTTGTTAAAGGGATAGTTCCCCTTGAAATTTATTTTTGATATGTTTTAGCTTACCTCAAGGGCATCCAAGATGTAGGTGTCTTTGTTTCCATAGTAGTTTCAATTTTGATGTTTTTAGGTCAAACCGTTCTTGTCTGTCAGTCATATAATGGAAGTCTATGGTCACCACTTCAAAGAGCATGCACAGAGAAGTCCAAATTAAACATGATTTAATGACTCGCAAATGTAAGTACACATTGATGGCCGAAGACACGAAACGAGCGGTTTGTGTGAGAAAACGAACAGCATTTATATCGTTTTTACCTCTTGTAATCACAATCATGTCGAAGTACTCTGAGGGCGAGGGCGTTTCGGTCTGCGCTCGTTGCACTGATACACGTTGCATTGATAGACATTGATTACCGCTCGTTTCGTGTCTTAGGCCATCAATGTGTACTTACATTTACGAGTCATTAAATCATGTTTAATTTGGACTTCTCTGTGCATGCTCTTTGAGGTGGTGACCATAGACCTCCATTATATGACTGACAGACAAGAACGGTTTGACCTAAAAATATCAAAATTGAAAATACTGTGGAAACAAAGACACCTACATCATGGATGCCCTTGAGGTAAAATATAAAATATTGAGTTTAAAATATTAAAAGTCACAGATGTAAATTTACTGAGTAATTCACTATTTTGTAGAGGTATAGCAAAAATAGGTCACTTTGCATTCAGCTGATACTTTTTTCTTTTAAAGAGGAATATCTGAACAACAAACAAATAATGTTGAAACTAGAAACGTACTGTACAGTACCGGTCAAAAGTTTGGAAATTATTATAATATTATCTCTTATGCTTATCAGGCCTGCATTTATTTGATCAAAAATACTGAAAAAAAATAGTAATATTGTGAAATATTATTGCAATTTAAAATAATCGTTTTCTATTCTAATATACTTTAAAATATTATTTATTTTTGTGATACAGAGTGGAATTTTCATTTTCAGAAATGCTTTAATCGCATGAAACTTATGTGGTTCACAGTGACATGGCTTGTGCTCAGTGAAATCTTTCCAAAGGAAGTCAGAGGAAGAGCCTATTCATTCATCAACTGCTTCAATGTGGGGGCCAACCTCATAGTGACCTTTTCTTTCTTGAGTATAATAGGTATGCTCAACAACAAAAACCAAACATATGAAATATGAAATGTAAATTATTTTCATAATTTTCCCGTGATTTCCCGATGTTCTCCTCAGATGTGATAGGTCTGTCTGGAATATTCTTTGTGTACGGAGTGATTGGGATGGCAGCAGTTGTGTTTATCTACCTTGTAGTACCAGAAACCAAAGGAAAATCTCTTGATAAAATTGACAGAGAGCTCTCTCAGAGGTAAGAAAAGATGTTTGGAATATGTGCTGGTTGTGTCTATAAAGTGTGAGTGGTCGAATATTTGGCATTTTTTTAAATCGGCATCGGCCAATTTTTTCTGTTTGGCTGAGGCGTCGGAAGTGAGACTTTTATTTTGACGGCTCGCCGGCTGGACTTTTATTTTGACGGCGATGAGAACGCTAGTGCATGAACACACAGTGCTTATCATCTCTGTTCAGTTGTTTTATATAATATTAGATAGAACTGTTACAAAGAAACTAAACGGTATACAAAAAAGTATTATAGTCTTGAACAACAGGAATAGTGATGAACTTGTGTTTGATGCGATTCAGCTTTATCTCATACAATCCAATGCAATATTCAAAATATGTTATTTCTTTTAGATTTTTTCACAGAGAAGAAGTGTGCAATATTTTCCAAAGAAGGCATTTCTCTCCAGGTTATCAGAGAGTTCACTTGACGAGTACAACAACATGACATGGGGTGGAAAGATGTAAAATTCCTCCGTCAATATGGATAATTCTGTTCACTTGGTGATAAATTGCTCCGTTTTAATAAAATTAATAGCTTTACCATTTGTTGTAACTATTGTACTCTGGTTCATATGTTAGCAATTAGTGTTAAATCTTTATGAAGTCACTGTATACTACTTTTATAATTATAATTTTAAATAAAGATAAATTACACTAAAGTTGTTCCAAACCCGTGTGAGATTCTTGTTCTCCTGAACACAACAGAAGATATTTTGAAGAATGTTGTTGGGCAGAATCAGAATTGTCTGGTATTTCTCAAATGAAGCGAGTAGAAAGACTGGATGAGCAGTGATTCTTTATTACTGGATTGTGGCATAGGGAAGTTATGCATTGCTGTATTCATACAAAAATAAAATATGCCATGGCATTGCCATTTTCCACAGTGAGAGGAGCTGAAGACACTACGTTGTGTTGAGTAAACGCGACTGATGTGACCTGATGTGAGCTACAGTAGACAGCACCAAACTACGACCACAACTGTACGACGGCAGTATCATTCACACTCGAGAAGATCTGAGAGAAATACTGCGCTACGGCGCGCTTCACTGGATGCTCCATTTTTTAAGTAAAAGCTAAGCTTTTATTGGCACGACAATGTAAGTAATATCACATGGGATGTTTCTCTTTTTTTGAGGATAAGCTCTCAGACAGCCTGCGCACCTCTGCCTGAATAATGCATTAAAGGGATAGTTCACCCAAAAATTGAAATGTGATTTACTCACCCTCCAGCCATGCTAGGTGTACGTGCAATCCTGTAAAGCGCATCCATCCATGATGAAAGTGATCCACCACACGACTCAGGTGGGTTAATAAAGGCCATCTGAAGTGAAGCCATATGTTCATGTAAGAAAAATATTCATATTTTACTTTATGAAGTTTTAAATATGAATATTTTTCTAACACAAACTCTTTGCTTCAGAAGGACTCCATTAAACCCCAGAGGCCATGTAGAGGACTTTTATGATGGATAAATGCACTTTTATGATGGATAGATGCACTTTTATGATGGATAGATGCACTTTTATGATGGATAGATGCTCTTTTATGATGGATAGATGCTCTTTTATGATGGATAGATGCTCTTTTATGATGGATAGATGCTCTTTTATGATGGATAGATGCACTTTTATGATGGATAGATGCACTTTTATGATGGATAGATGCAATTTTATGATGGATAGATGCACTTTTATGATGGATAGATGCCCTTTTATGATGGATAGATGCATTTTTATGATCAATAGATTAATGTTTATGATGGATAAATGCACTTTTATGATGGATAGATGCGCTTTTATGATGAATAGATGCGCTTTTATGATGGATAGATGCATTTTTATGATCAATAGATGCACTTTTATGATGGATAGCTGCGCTTTTATGATGAATAGATGCGCTTTTATGATGGATAGATCCACTTTTATGATGGATAGACACACTTTTATGATGGATAGATGCACTTTTATGATGTATAGATGCACTTTTATAATGTATAGATGCATTTTTATAATCGATAGATGCACTTTTATGATGTATAGATGCACTTTTATGATGATAGATGCATTTTTATGATCGATAGATGCACTTTTATGATGGATAGATACACTTTTATGATGGATAGATGCATTTTTATGATGGATAGATGCATTTTTATGATCAATAGATACTTTTATTATGGATAGATGCACTTTTATGATGGATAGATGCGCTTATATGATGGACAGATGTGCTTTTATGACGATAGATGCACTTTTATGATGGATAGATGTGCTTTTATGATGGATAGATGCGCTTTTATGATGGATAGATGCACTTTTATGATAGATAGATGCACTTTTATGACGATAGATGCACTTTCATGACGGATAGATCCACTTTTATGATGGATAGATGCACTTTTATGATGGATAGATGCATTTTTATGATGGATAGATCCACTTTTATGATGGATAGATGCATTTTTATGATCATTAGATGCATTTTTATGATGGATAGATGCATTTTTATGATGGATAGATCCACTTTTATGATGGATAGATGCATTTTTATGATCAATAGATGCACTTTTATGATGGATAGATGCACTTTTATGATCAATAGATGCACTTTTATGACTATAGATGCACTTTCATGACGGATAGATCCACTTTTATGATGGATAGATGCACTTTTATGATGGATAGATGCATTTTTATGATGGATAGATGCACTTTTATGATCAATAGATGCACTTTTATGATGGATAGATGCATTTTTATGATCAATAAATGCACTTTTATGATGGATAGATGCACTTTCATGACGGATAGATCCACTTTTATGATGGATAGATGCATTTTTATGATGGATAGATGCACTTTTATGGACCTCAAAACAAAAACAACCATTCACTGAGTAAATCATGGGCTTATTTACATTTTTGGGTGAACTATCCCTATAAGGTGAACGTCTCATGATGAAGTGCATTCAGTTTCTGGTGAACTCATGCTACTGTGAGTGGGGGGTGATGAAGAGCTCTATCTAACAGTCCCAGGAACAGTCAGTGTGTGTGTATGTGTGTGTGTGTGTGTGTGTGTGTATGTGTGTGGACGTCACTGAGCGGCTCCTGTGGCTGCAGGCACTGAAGTGTTGAGGCTGCTGGGGGCCATGAGGACGGGAGAGCCGGTCAGGGGCCCGAGAGCTGTGGAGGCTGGAAGAGCAGCGATTCCTGATCGAACAGAGAAGAAAAGAGGAATCTCAAACTCTCCAGCGACACCAGCTGTACTGTGAGCTTTCTTCACACTTTACACTTCCCTAGTGGAAAACAATTATACTCAAATATATTTGAAATACATTTATTTTTATGCAAAGTATCCTACAAATACAGTTATATTTATGGACTTAATGTAAATATCCTGACATTGTACTTTTAGTATGCTAAAGTCACTTAAAGTGATAAATCGGAACAACTAATTTTGTACTTAACCCACTAGTTATCAAGAAATAGTGCTGAGGTCCAACGAAAGATATACAGAAGTGTATTTGATTGTGCTGAAGTGGAACTATTGATATTAAACTTTAGGTACACTTTAAATATCTTACATTTAAAGACTGATATTATACAAACATCATAGTATCCTTGCTAATAGTGATAATAGTCTTCTTTATGGCAACTTTTGATCCATCCATCCCTTTTATATTATATATATATTATTAGGGCTGTCAAATGATTAATCGCGATTAATCACATCCAAAATAAAAGTTTGTGTTTACATAATATATGTGGGCGTAGTGTGTATACCGTAATTATTTTGTAAATATAAATAGACACACATGCATGTATATATTTAAGAAAATGTGTTCTTAATATATCAAATATTTATATTTATATTTATATTAGGGCTGTCAGACGATTAATCGCGATTAATCGCATCCAAAATAAAAGTTTGTTTTTACATAATATATTTGGGGGCACTGTGTATAATTATTTTGTATATATAAACACACACACATGCTTGTATATTTAAGAAAAAAATATTATTTAGATACAAAAATATTGATATTTATATATAATATAAATTATATATAAATCTATATACAGTATATACATGAAAATATTTCTTAAATATATACAAGCATGTGTGTGTATTTATATAAAGAAAATGATTATAAACAGTGCAACCACATATATTATGTAAACATAAACTTTTATTTTGGATGCGATTAATCGTTTGACAGCCCTAATTTATACACAATATTAATTATGTATAAATATATATAAATTATATACTTTCAGATTTTTCTTAAATATATACATGCATGTGTGTGTATTTATATATACAAAATAATTATACACACCACGCCCACATATATTACGTAAACACAAACTTTTATTTTGAATTCGATTAATTGCGATTAATCGTTTGACATATTAGCATTTTGACGATCATCAGCATCATAAATCCTGCTATTTATTTTTATTTGAGATATTTTTTATATTACCTTTGCATCAAGAAACTAGTTATCTCACAGTGAGGGTGTTTCTAATAGCGGCTGTGGGAGTGACAGTCTTTCTCCTCTATTTTTTCCTCTTTTTGAAAGTTTTGAAAACACTATTGTTGTGGAGTTTTTTGGGTTTTTTTGCTATTTGAGGTAATGGTAATGCAAAAAATATCTCATTGCCCGCTATAGAAGTTTACCCAGCTATGACGACTTCCGCCTCTGAGAAACCTGGAAATGTGAAAAGAATCCATTATCGTAAACCACGTGTAGAGTTAATTCACCTGTTATCATCGTGGCGGTGCTCACTGCGGTGTTCGCTGTCGGCACATTCGTGGATCCTGCCATGCGGGACTGGTCTTTCACAACAGGGACTAAGGCAAAGGGCAAGATGTTAGAATTAATAAAAATCTATTGAAATATTCTCTTAATAGTAATTCAATAGCTCATTTATGCACTTCTAGACGCTCTCACAGAAGTAAGCATGATCCATGGCCTCTCTCGCAGTCAGTCTGGTCTGATGGTCGTAACGCAACAACTTGTCCAGAAAGTCAAGAGCTTCAGGACTGACCAAGTGTTGGTTTTCACTGTGAACGAAGCGCTCCCACCGCTTACGGGAATGTCTAACGTGAAGCAGATGTCAATCAGATTCAATTCATGTAAAGAAGGCCATGGCTAACAATTGCAGGTTATGAATGAAAAAGGCGTAACGCCGGATCACCTTCCCAGAATGTCATTAAATCGAGGCTCCAGCTCAATGTTGTATTTATCAATGCAATCATATAGATCTTCTGTTCCAAGGACTTTGGCAATTCTCACCAGCTTTGAAGAAATGGGAACATACAGGAACACTGTGATTAATTCAGTCAGCACAGTCATTAAAAACAGGATTACAAAAGTAACGACCAACCACTGTGTTCGTTTATGTTACAGTGCTCATGTTACAGAGTATTTAGAGGTTCTTACACTTACATATTGTTATTGCTCTGATTATAGTAACTAATAACAATATGTGCATAACAACAAAGACACTGTAACAGTATGGGATTATTCTTCTGAGTATGATTTTACTCAAGACTGGAATTCACAAAATCACAACAGATTTTCTATTCTTTCTTTAATCGGAAATCAACATCACGTCACCAGTGCTGCGGTTGAGCTTAATTCAGCTGTTACTTGAACTACCCATCTATCAAGTCCCTGATGATATTCACCTGGTCATAGTTATCATGTCCATGGAAAAACGGCTCCTTTCTAAAGATCATACTGGCCAGCATACAGCCAAGACTCCACATATCAAGACTGTAGTCATACATCTGGAATGACAGAAGAGAAGTGTTTTAAGTTTCCAAAAGCTGCCTTTGACTGCAATTTTTATAGAGCTTCGTTAACTTTTGTTGGCCAAGCTCTGCAGTCAAAGTCTAAAGAGAACATATGGGTAACCATCCTCAGATTACCATTACCTCAGTGGTAATAAGTCTGACCTGGTAATCGATCAGTAGTTCTGGGCCTTTGAAGTAGCGAGAGGCGACTCTGATGTTGTACTCCTGTCCTGGGTGATAGAATTCAGCCAGTCCCCAGTCAATAAGACGCAACTGAAACACCACAGCATCCAATGGTCATTTGACATCTATCTATCTATCTATCTATCTATCTATCTATCTATCTATCTATCTATCTATCTATCTATCTATCTATCTATCTATCTATCTATCTATCTATCTATCTATCTATCTATCTATCTATCTATCTATCTATCTATCTATCTATCTATCTATGCTACATGTACTTCTATGAAAGCTTGTTTCCACAACGGAATAAAAAAAAAAACAAACATTTGGTTTATTTCTCACAATTTTAAGACAAAATATCTTGCAATCGCGAGATTTGAAGTCAGAATTGCAAGATATAAAGTCAGAGTTGCGAGAAAAAAAGTCAGAATTGCGTAATATAAACTCGAAATTGTGAGAAAAAAGTCAGAATTTAAACATAAGCTCTCAATTGCAATTGCAATATAAACTTGTAATTGCGAGAAATATAGCCAGAACTGCGAGATATTAACTTGCAATTATGAAAAATAAAGCCAGAATTGCGAGATTAAACTTGTAATTGTGAGATATAAAGCCAGAATTGCGAGATACAAACTTGTAATGGCGAGAAATAAAGCCAGAATTGTGAGATATAAACTTGTAATAGCGAGAAATAAAGCCAGAATTGCGAGATATAAAGTTGCAATAGCGAGAAATAAAGTCAGAATTGCGAGACATAAATTTGTAGTTGTGAGAAAAAAGTTCAGAATTGCGAGATATAAACATGAAAACAGCTAGAAATAAAGCCAGAATTGCGAGATATAAACTTGCAATAGCGAGAAATAAAGCTAGAATTGTGAGATATAAAGTTGCAATAGCGAGAAATAAAACCAGAATTGCGAGATATAAATTTGTAATTGCGAGAAATAAAACTAGAATTGCGAGATATAAACTTGTAATTGCGAGAAATAAAGCCAGAATTGCGAGATATAAAGTTGCAATAGGGAGAAATAAAATCAGAATTGCAAAATATAAACTCACAATAGCGAGAAATAAAGTCAGAATTGCGAGACATAAATTTGTAGTTGTGAGAAAAAAGTTAAGAATTGCGAGATATAAACATGAAAACAGCTAGAAATAAAGCCAGAATTGCGAGATATAAACTTGCAATAGCAAGAAATAAAACCAGAATTGCGAGATATAAATTTGTAATTGCGAGAAATAAAGGCAGAATTGCGAGATATAAACTTGTAATTGCGAGAAATAAAGCCAGAATTGCGAGATATAAACTTGTAATCGCGAGAAATAAAGCCAGAATTGTGATATAAACACACAATTTGTGAAACAAAAGTAACTTCAAACTTAAGTGGCTTAGTCTTCAAATATTTTATATTTACAAATATATACGTTCAACTTTTCTTTTTAGTATTATATTGCGTTATCTTGTACTTTGTTTAATGTAACTCCAAAAGTCAATGGTGTTGTCGTATCTTGTCTGAATGTGCGTATTATAAACCAGTGCTGTGTTGACATGGTTTATTTTAAAAGTCAACATGGGTTACCTTTCTGTGCTCATGATCAATCATGATGTTGTGTGGCTTGACATCTCTGTGCATAATGCCCATACTGTGACAGAAATCCAACGCCTAGAGACACATACAAACATATTAATCATATTAAAAGCTATTTGAGGAATCTGAATTATACACAGGAAGGACAATACAAAAACAATATAGTACTTGAAGCAAACACTTGTGGCGTTATCTCTCACCTTCAGAATCTCAAACATGTAGAAGCGAATGTCATAGTCCGTCAGTGTCTGATACAGTTGCTGATAAAAACAAGCAAAAAAGGAACTGATAACGGGTTGTGCTGTTGTAGATTACTAATAAAATATCGAGATTGAGATTTACCTTAAAGTCTGTGTTGTTCACATGTTCAAAAACTAAGGCGGGCGTTCTGGACTGCAATGTGTAAACGAGTAACATCACAACAAAATGAATACTCAAAAGTCGGCATGGTATACTTCCATTGTTGTTTTTGTGTTACGAATATCACACACAAGCTAGCGTTCTGAACACTGACCACAGGGTCTTTGACGATGTCGAGGAGAGAGATGATATTTGGACCTCCTCGAAGGTTCTCAAGAATCGTAATTTCACGCTTTATCTTCTTCTTCTTCACAGGCTAAAAAAGAGAATTATCAATGATCACAATAACAAAAATTGACATCAAGTTTGTCGTCATCACATCAAAGCATTGAAAAAAGTGAAAAAATGAAAAAATTGAAAAAATGTGTATCCTTTTACGTCTGTGTGCAACAATATATTATATTATAATAAACAAATATGCCACATCAACATTTTCGTTAACCACAGAATCAGGGGGAGTTGGTCTTACCTTTAGTATTTTCACCACTACTTTCTCATTGTTGGTGATGTTGATTGCTTCAAACACTTCACTGTACTTTCCTCTGCCTAACTTGCGGACCAGTTGAAAGTCATCTTGATTGCTGCATGGGAGATATATTCAAATCCTATTTTTTCAAGGTCGCTAAATTCACTTTAACATAACTAATATATGAAAATAAAGAGTTTCTGAGATCAAAACTAAAGTCAAAAGAGCTCTTCTAAAAGCGAAATAGTCACAGCAGAGCAGGACTGAACCACAGCGAGAGCGGGAGAAGCATTAATACATAGCGTGTGTATGACACGCCAATTCGTATTTGCATTTTTGGCATGCTATCAAGACGCATAATCGCTTTTCAGCGTGTTTATGAACGCCATTGACTTAATGTTATATAAATATATGACTTACCTCAACCCTATCCCTAAACTTAACCGTCACTGGGGTTAATGGCATTTATGACTGGACATTTGACGGCGTGTACGGACACGCGGAATGACGCGGACGTTAATGGCGTAGATATACACGCGCATACACGCGGATAGCTCAAAATGCGTAGAGATAACACGCCACTTGACTCGAAAGTAGGGGTGGGAATCTCTAGGCACCTCACGATTCGATTCGATTACGATTCAGAGGGCTGCGATTCGATGCTAAATCGATTATCTGAATGTTTTTTTTTGTGTGTGTGTGTGTGTGTAGACCTGTGTGTGACTATAAATACTTTGCTTTAAAAGTACAAAGTAATGACCCATAAAGAATTAGTGTACAATATATTTTATTAACATTGCAAAGATCCAACAGGAAATGTGTGCCTGCACTAGCAGCAAACTTGTAGTAAATTCATAATATAACAACGACCGGTACAGCCGAGTGTTTTTCCTCCTCTGGGTGGAAACGCGTCATATGGCTTCTCATATTAGTCGTGTTTCCGAAATAGTTTTAGCACGCCACAGACGGTCCGGCCACTGCACTTCCGCGAGTTCCGTCTTTTGCGTTCCGTCAACATTACGTTATTATAAATGTCTAAAAAAAATTTTTTTTGAAAATCGATTTTTGACATTTGTGAATCGATTCAGAATCGTCCACGTTCGCATCACGATGCATCTAAGAATCGATTTTTCCCCCCACCCCTACTCGAAAGTGGCGTGTATGTTTACGCAAAAGTCATGATGTCATGTTGTTTAACCAATGAACTGAAGAGGAAAAACAAAAGCCCCTGAAAATGGCCCCGTTTCAATCTGGTGAATCTAGGGGAACATTTAACAACTCAACCACAACATGAACTTAAGAAGTCATGCAAACTGATTGTGTTTTCCACTTTAAACATATCACTGCATTCTTGAATTTATGTTCCTCAAAAACAACAACAACAACAACAACAACAACAAAAAAAACCCGATATCTTTATGTAATATATGGACAAGGAGGAACATTATATCGCGTGTGTGTGTATTATTAAAGGGATACTCCACCTCTGGAGAGATGAATGTGTATTTAAAATGGGTCATTTATGTAGAAGAAATGTGAAATTATTTTTTAATTTGGAGCTTTCTAGACTGAGAAAAGCCAGAAAATGTATTTTTGGCTTATGTGGTTAAAAGACAACAACTTCCAGAATGCACTTACTTCGCTGCCCTGGAAGGCCACACCTACTGGTAAAAGAGCGCAGTAGTTAAACAACAAGTCTAGGCTACTAGTGAGATCCTAGTGATCCTACTAGTGAATGTGACGAGATCGCCCAAAATGTCCGGGATTGGGTTTTTGCGTTCTACAGTCGCCGTTCATTATGTTTCCTGTGGCGAGCGGGACGAGTGAGGGCCGCGGGAGAACGGCGCGAGGCCGGTGGCGTCATTAACGATGAGCGACACCTGTGAGACGCACCGGTCTCGTATCTCTCACGGAGTAGCGGGGATTTTCTTAGCAATTTTAAAACGCACATCAACCGATCACTTTGTTTAGTGTTCATGTAAACACTGCATTCAGATTCACCAATCGGAATAAATTCAGTTAGATTGAAACAAAAGCTGTGCATGTAAACAATGAATGGCGACTGCAGAAAGCAAAAGCTGAATCCCGGACATCGACGGCCGGATATGTCCGGGAAAAAGAGGACGGTAACCCCGACTACTCATTTTCTCCACAGAACAAGAGCCTGCTAGCTTAGCTTCCAAAAAAAAGATGGCCGACACTATGTGTTCATTCTGTGAGTGAGATCGCCCTCTATGGGCGGGTTGAGAACATGTGGGACAGACCCTACTACTGACTGTAGTCTTTAGCCTCTGGACAAAAAATCTTGAAATTTGCATAATTAAACATACACATTTAAAAAACTTGTAATACAATTTTTTATATACTTGTGTAAGTATCAACTGAGGAAGTTTCATTGTGATTTCTAGTATTTTAAAAATTTTACCTTAAGTGTCTCGCCTTAATGTTAATCAAACAACAAAAGACAAAGAAAAAATCCCTCACCGCTCTAGACTGAATAACTTTTGCTACTTTAATAAGGATTAATCCATGTTTCATGTATACAGTGAAGACTATGCAGTGCTATTTTACATTTGATTGCTTTATTACATTTCTGTAGCAAAAGATTGTGAATTTTCACTGGTATCTATAATTTCGGTGTCATAACTGCCTGTTTTTGCAGTTTAAAAAGGTTCACGGCCGGTAAATTTTCTTAAGTCACCAGCCATTATTTAATAATTAGTAATTATATAATTTAAGTAATACATACCCCCACTCAATAATATGCGATTCATAGTCCCAGTATTCTCTGGGCCGGTGTGTGTTGACCTCAGTGTAGACTCTGGCACGACTCGGCACAGGTCCTGACATGACACACAGTTTGACACAGCGTTTACTATGCTGTGACTTAAAAATTAGATGGGAAAACACAAGCTTTCCTGCTGAAGGCCACAGAAGATGGAAGCACCTCTAGATGGCTGTGGGAGAAAAATAAATAAAGTGGGAAATCTGTGAATTTTTTAGTGTAGTTCACTAAATATACAGTATAAATGACAACGAATCATGGTCACCATGAAGAGTTTGAGATATTTTGAACTTATGGAAGAGAACTTAGTCTATAAAAAAAAAAAAAAATCAAAGCAACAGTTCTCCTGTGTGACTTTCTTTTTTGTGGAACATAAATTATAATCATAATCACAAACACAAAAAAAGTGTTTAGTAGCCAACATTCTTCAAAATGTCATTTTTTTGAAAGTCAAACAGGTTTTTTTTAATAAAGAAAAGGAGACCCGGCTGACATCATCAGCTACAGCAGACTTGTTCAGTTTAATAATACATTAAAATGAGCTAAAGTAACATGATTAATCTTGTCACAACTTAATTTTATCGGGAGTTTTTTTTTTGTTTTTGTTTTTACTAAAGGTTTTTTTTTTTTAATAACTAAAGGGGGCAGTAGATCTGTAGTTCCCATCATGCTTTCCAAGGGAATTAAATGTTATTTTATGAAAGACAGATTGGTTAATGTTCAGTTATGTTGTAGATTTAGAAGAGTTTCTGTAATGTGTTAGCATTTTATGGAGAACCATGGTGCTCAAGAGTGGTGGTGTTTCAATATTTGATTATACAGTTGTGATTTGATCAACATATGATCAACTTCAATTTGATCAACTTTGATCAAAATTATGTTTAGCGCTTGTTGCCTTACATTTTTTTACTAGAGCGAGCATTACGTAGCATTTCAAGAAAATGTAATTATTTTATATTTATTTAAATATATTTACATTCTGGAACTGATTAGATGTTAAATCAGCTTGCCATAGTATTATTAAGCTATTTCTAAATGGCATGATTCAGTGGCAAAGAGATATTACGCATCAAAAACTCAATGATCATGTGTTATAGCAGTGACATATCTGAAGCACAGTGTAATAAATGTGTGATGAGTTTTCCCTGCACAATACATGAGTAACTGCCGGCTCCCTCATCCCAGCACTAGTCTTCTTCAATATAGCATGACACAAACGCATTTACCTGGTCGATGATCGCAGTGCTGATGCGCTTATGTCCAGCTCGTCGTGGGGATAGATATCATTATTTCATTGGGATATTGAGTCATTTCTGCCTCAGACTCAACATGGCTGTTTGTTTGAGAGCTGCTGGGCGTTGAGAGCGCACGCGCCAAACAAAACAGACAAATGCAATGCTGACTGACCTAGACTAACATAACATACACACATTATTTTAGCATAACAAACATGTGTTATGCTAAAATAATAGCTAGCAGCACATTGGTTCGATTCCAAGGAATACAAACTAATTTAAAAATGTAGTTTAGATACCTTGAATGAAATTTAATTCATTTGGATAAATAAAAGTATCTGACACACTGATACATGTAAATCTTTCATATCTTACGTGCAAACTAAAAAAAAGCCACATTTGTATGTCTCAAAGCAATATTGCATGGAGTTTTTTTTTTAACCAAGTTTAAGGTTTTATAATCAAAGTTTGTGTAATGATTCAGCAGACACAACGGGATCCATATGCAGCTTTTATTAGAGTGGTCAGAAAGGCAGGGATCGACTCCAGCAAACAGGGCATTGGAGAAAAGGCAGCTCAAACCAGATGACTGACAAGCAATGGGGTGGGCGGCGAAAAGCAATGTCCAGTCTCAATCCAAGTCGAGGCAGAGAATAATCAGAAATAATAATCAATCCAAGATCAAACACAGGAATCAAACTCAGGGAACACCGCTCAGAAATGATGGCCGGGGCAGATCAAGACTTCAGGTAGCTGAACCGTGGTGTGTGGAAGTGGCTTTTACGTGTGTGTAAGTGCAGGTGAGTGTGTGTAATCAGTGCAGGTGTTTGGTGGCATCAGTCCAGGGAGGTGTATGATGGGAAATGTGGTCCAAGGAAGTGCGTGGCTAATCGTGACAGTCTAGAAACAGTTGAATAGCTGAATTTTCAGCAGTCATGATTTTTACAGAAATCATTCAAATAATCTGAAAAAGAAACATTTCTTCTTATTTTTAATGTTACCCTGGTAAAAAATGTATATTGTATTTGAAATATATTCCCCCTTTTTAATAGTAGCAAATATTGTAACAAAAATTGTATCCAATAATCACGTAATTGTAGGCTACTATAGATAAATTAAAAGTAGCTATATTAGCATCATGTTTTACCTATTTTCACAATACAACTTTTAACACACTTTAAAATAATTGCACTTTAGTATATTTTCTAATAAATATATATACTTTGATTGAAAATTCAGTTTATTATTTAAAAGTTTATTTATTTGTACTTAATTAAAAATATTTATTGTAGGTTTAACACACATTTTTATAAAGCAAGCAAATGTTTCAAGCAGTGCAAAAGAACTATAAAAAACACAAGGCAAATTAACACTTTACAATTATGTCCCATTGGTTATTTAATAAATTAGGTAGGCTAACATTAACTAAGAGTGAGCAATAGCTACATTTGATAAAGTAGCTAGTTATTCTTTGTTAATAAAAGATTAATCATTTTTGTTTAATTAATACAAATATATGGGGAAAAACCGTAACACCAAAGATGGCGGTTGTATGCAAATGCCCCGCCCCTCCCGCTGGACAGCCAATCATCTGCTTTTAACGGTCAACTGGGAAACATTTAAATACGTTACTGTTTGAAAAGGCCAAGGCGGCAGATTTATGCAGTGTATGTATTGCGTTGTGTAAATATCAGACATCCCAAGTCTCTCAGAAGTTCAGGGTGTCTCCCGCAGATTGATAGAGGCCCGCAAATTAGGTCAAATCTCCCAGAATCGCGAGCGACCGAGCAAGAGCGCGCATTTCAAACTGTGCAGCGCGCGCGTAACAGAGCGAGAGAACCCTTGCGCATGCGCAGTAAAAGTATAACCTGTGGGAAAACGGCGTTTTAAACCTTATTTTGGGGCAAAGTCATCAAACCTTTTCAGCGATTTTTATCATATTTTACTGCTGTTTCTATACATGCAGTTTTTATTTCCCGGTGACCAGTGAAAGTGCAGTTCTGACTCTCTGCCCATTCATTTAGATAGGACTAGGAGCCTGAGGCGTTGCCAAGATGGCGGCGAGTGGCACGACTTGCCTGAAAGGACTTTGGTTTAGCTGACAAACAGCGCCATCTGCCGTCAGAGAATGAATGAATGTGTAGCTTCGCACATTTTCGCGCTTCATTCAGTCGTTCCAGTAGCGGAGTGGCTATCGGAAGAGTCGGGAGTTTCGGTTGTGTTTCGAGGCCGTTAGGCCCAGTTTGATAAAATGTATTTATTGCAAGTTCGTCATGCGCACCTGGGGCCCAATTAAGCGAACTGATTATTGTTGCCATGACTACTGAGGTCAGACGCACCTGAATTAATCAAGTGCACAATGTCATTCTGGATACCATCATTGAAAGTAGCCTATTTCTCGACGTTTTGCTAAAAAACAGAGAACTATACACAGTTTTCGTCCTGCTTGATCCCCAGAATTTCAATGACTTGAAATGTAACGATGTACCTGCAGGTGCACTCAATGCCCTGAGCGCCAAACTTATCAGACACGAGAAGAGCACCTGAGGAGGTGAACTGGCTACCTACTGGGACAAGTTGAAGGTACTGAGGATGGAGATTATGAGCAGAGTCCAGATGAAGAATGCGGGATGTTATGAACAAAACCTGTCAACCTTGCAGAAAATGTCCCGTCTGTTGTTATTATGTCCTACAAAGGTAGCTATAACCTGCTCACTGACTCCTACCATCTCGGACTTGGATACAAGTTCCTGTTGACTCTGTTTGTGACACAAGCTGCTTGTAAGCGAAGCTTTTCCACGCTAAAATTCATCAAGAATCGACAGTGGAGGAGCATCTCGAAGCCTTTATGTCGATGGCAATCGAAAAGGAGACTCTGGTTTCTTTGGACACGGGACGGCTGCTGATAAGGTAGGTCATGCTTCTTTTATCATACCCGTAAAATGTGCTAAAATAGGTAATTCGTTGAAGGTGCGCCTTATATCTCCGCGTCTTTCCCCCGCCTGACTAAAGTTGTTTGCATTGTATTCAGCATCCCCAAGCGGGTCTGCGAGCGCAGAGAGGGTTTTCTCCGCTGCTGGCCTGCTTTCAAGCCTCAGACATTGTCCAAACTCGTGTTCTTGAAGGTGAACTCAAAAGAACTGTAGGCTAAATACGGAAAGCAATTCTTCTTCTTTTTTTTTTAGTTTGAGACAATTTAAATTGTTATCCACGTGCTCTCTGCGCAAAAGTTCAGTTAGATATAAGTATGGTGGCCTACTAGTTTATTTAGGCTACTTTTTAATTTAACACGTTGATGTAGGCTTATAGCCACATTTTTATATAATTAGGTCCATTGATTCGTTTAATTTTACAGTTTTTTTTTTTGTGTACAGATGATATAGGCCTATAAGCTATTTTAAATGTCAATAGTGTCAAAATCAGTTATCAAAATCTGGCCTAATAATTAATTAGCCTACTTTTAAACATCTATGTATGTATATGTATGTTTATGTACATAATATATGTGGGTGCACTGTTTATAAATATTTTGTATATTTAAAAAACCACAAAAAATATTATTTATATATAAAATATTTATATTTATATATAATATAAATTATATATAAATCTATATACAGAATATACATGAAAATATTTCTGAAATATATACAAGCATGTGTGTGTGTGTGTTTATATAAAATAATCATACACAGTGCACCCACATATATTATGTAAACACAAACGTTTATTTTGGATGCGATTAATCGCGATTAATTGTTTTGACATTTTTTTATTGTGCACGTTGAGCAAAAGTTCAGTTATAAAAATTCTGGCCTATATAGCTAATTTACTTTTAAAAATTTTATGTATATTTTTGTTTATATAATTTTTTTTCATATTATTAGGCCCATTTATTCGTTTAATTTTACAGGACTTTTTGTGTAGGCTATGCTACATTCCTGTTCTTACATAGGCTAGTCCTAATTTGTCATTTAAAATGAAACATTTCTGTTTCAAAAATGTTGTTGTTGGTCTTTAGTTCTTTCTAAGGTAGGCTAAGGCCAAAACCAAAAAGTGAAATACAAATAATGCAGATTTATTTTTCGTTTTTTTTTTTTTGGAGTGAGCAGGGGGCGTTTTGAGTGGAGCGCGAAGCAAACTGCGTTGAGCGCTGAACGGGGAGCGCTTTATGAACAGTCTCTGACACGCGGGCAGCGCTGGGGACAGTGATTTGTACGAGGTTGAACTGGCCTTGTGACAGAGCGGGCATAAAATGGAGAAGAGCGCGAGTTCGCGGGTGAATGTAATAGGCTAACGCGGAGCGTTATTAACCAATTGATTCATATACAAGGCGCTCCGGATTATAAGGCGCACTGTCGTTTTTTTGACAAAATTAAAGGCTTTTAAGTGCGCCTGCGGAAAATACGGTATTTAGCCTTTTGTGGTTCGGTCATGGTCTTTTTTCTCTATTAAGCAGTCGTGTTGTGTGCGTCGGGCCACTGTGCCATGCTCGTGTGTGTGTTTTTGGCCGCTGTACCATGCTTGTAATGGACTAAAGTCTATGCGCCTCAGTCTTATATCATGGCGTGTCGTGTATGCCTAGTACAGACTACAGTGTGAAAGTCATTGCTGCCTTGTATGGTGTGTCTCAGTGGGAAAAATGTTCAGATTCTTGGGACGATTTTTTTTAACGTCATCAATTAGTTGGGCCCAGGGCCGAATTTTGGTCCCAGTCCGGCCCTGAGTCGTTCCGTCTTAATTTATTTAATTTAATAATCGCCTTTAAAGTGTAATAATCATATTAGGCTGTATGGCTGTGTACCTAAACTTCAACGACTGCCGTGAATCTCAGAGTCTCAGGCCATAATGCAAGATGGCAAATTAATGCTTCCAACAAAAACACGGGCTGTGCTGTTATAGGTAATAAATATGTTTGTTCTGAGGATAGACATGACTTTTCCCCCTCGATGGAATTCCTACATAACTTGTAATTTTCTAAAACAACGTTAGGACGCAGTTAATAACATTCGCATTTGTCGTGTGCACTAAAGTCTGTCAGTCATCATTAGAGCGCCTCCCTCAGGCCGAGTAACGCATTACAGTTCTGTGATGTACTCAGACTTATATACATGTCTTATGTGTGCAACTTATATAGCTTTGAGTTTTCAAAGTCTTGATTTTGTGAATCTGGTCACTTATCATCAAGGGATCCAGTGAAGGTCTGCTCACTTTCAGTGAGTAAAATCCAAAACTATGGTTACTTTTGTAAAGTGTTGTGGCCACAAGTTAATATAGACGTTACCTTGCAAAAAAAAATCAAGTAATAATTAAAATAAATTATACTTACAATGTCAATACCCTGATTAGGCTCTGTCCACAAGACAAAATAACAGAATTATCTCAAATCAACTGGTTCAAAAATACAAATGCTTTAGGCCTATGCTTAATACTGTATATGATCACCCAATGGAGTTGTAGACGAATCTCTTGCTTGTCCTGAGCAGTTAAACTGCTCACTGTTCATCAGACAGATCCTCCAGCTCCACTCTTTGGTTTTCCAGCATCGTCTGCATATTTCAACTCTTTTCCAACAGTCGCTATATAAATGGTTGAGATAGTTTTCACACAATTCGGCGACTCAAAACGACAATATGATGCACATCAAAAGTCAGGGTGTGTAAATGTTTTGAACAGAATGATGTGTAAATTATTTACTCTTCTGGAAACATGTACTGTAACTTATGTGTCTTCTGAAGGGCAGTACATAAGACCGGTTATGTAAAGAATGCTTTAAAACTTCAGTATGTAGTATCCCCTGGCACTTAAAGGGTTAATTCATCCAAAAATAAACAAATCATCATCATTTATTCACCGTCAAGTTATTCTAAGCCTATGAGATTCTTCTACTGAACACACATGATATTTGAAGACTGTTGGGAAACGGTTGGTCCCCATTGACTTCCATTGTATTTCTTCCACACTATGGAAGTCGATGGGGACCAAAATATCTTCTTTTGTGTTCAGCAGAAGAAAGACACTCAAAGGTTTTAGAACAACATGTGGGTGAGTAAATGATGAAAATTTTCATTTTGGGTGAACCATTCATTTAATAGTCAGTCATGGATTATGTAATACAACATGATTACACACAGTCATGGATTATCCAGGTAACGACACTTTAAGACTTTTAAACGCTTTCATTTGTATAAATTCAGTTTCGCGGACTATAAACGTCAGGTTTGGAAATGGCTTTTTTAGAGCAGTACCAAATAATCAAAATGCAATTTTTAGGATCTTTTTTAATTATTAAAATTTAACAGATTCTGCAAGGGGTGTGTAAACGTATTAATCACAGCTGAAGGTGAAGCAACATGTAGCAACAGTGTGTGGGTTTCTGTTCTAGACTGTTCAGTCATGACTGAATGGTAATCAAGTTGTTGATTTTTTTTCTTCTTTAAAACCTATAGTGCAATTTCTCTTAATTCACAACTTTTCTAATTTTTCTATAACATATCGAACACAAAATTTATTCATAGTTTTCATGGCGTCAACGTTCTCAACAGCTCAATGGGACGAAGTTGAAGTGTGTACTCTATGCAGCACCAAAATAATGTGTCAAAATAACCAGGCATCAATCTACAAATGCCCTTCTCTCTGCATACGAAGCTAGGATAGAATTTATCGTCAAATACAAATTGCGCACTTCATCTTTGATGTGGTTAGACACTTTCTACCATTGAGCTTGTGTTGTCATTTTGCACAAACGTTTAATAAACCCACGAAGTGACCTAAAAAGCTGAGAGCCTGAAGGAAGCAAGTAATGAGACACCAATCACCGGTCAGGCCAGAAACCTCTGATTAAACAGGCAAGACTGCTGATTCTGATGCTATCGTCACTAGAAAAAGATGAACGAAAGAAAAGAAAATCTAAATATTCCCACCACACAGCATGTTACATGAATGATAGCACAAATTCATTTTCACTTGCAGAACTATTCTCAAATGAGGGCACACAGATTACACTCAATAAGATCATTTGTTATTTTTACAATTTGCATGTATAACAAATAAACATTTAAAAAAAAAGAGAGGAAAAAAAAAAGATTAGAATGATGTACAGTATTCTGCTGTGCACACCACTACATCCATGGATTCTGTCCAATGGGAGCTCCCGAGGCGGGACTGCTCATTGGTTGCTGCAGCTCATGGGGAGTGGTCAGGGGGGACTGGGAGGATTTCTCATGAGTCCAGAAAAAAAAAAAAAGAGGAGGAATGCTCAGCCTTGCGTGTGTGAATGTGTTCTGATGAAGGTAGAGAAGAAGACGAGGACTCAGTTGCTGTAGATCTGTCCTTCGGGAGGCTGCGGCAGCTTCATGTTTTCTTTGCACATCATGAGTCGTCGCAGCTCCTGCAGGACCACGCGGATGCTGTAGGAGTTCTGCCACTTGGCCAGTGAGGACACAGCTCGCATATCGACCTACGTCAACCAAAGACATACACAATGCATTAGCCAGCACAAAAAAAGAGAGAGGGGGAGGGGGGGGGAGGGGGGGGGAGGGGGGGGAGGGGGGGGGGGGAGGGAGGGGGGGGGGACGACGACGACACATGGACATTTCTAGAAGTGGCAGAAATTAATAAGCACAGTAGTAATCAAAAGTTAATATTAGCTGTCCTCTATAGTTGCTGATGTTTTGCGTAATATCTATAGAGCTTGGGAATGTGTCGTCAGCGGATCCCAGTAACGCAAGGCATTGTGGGATTTTAGGACACGGAGGTTGTGTGAGCAACGTCAAATCAGTCAAATCTGCAGTATATGTACTTTTGATCTATTTACTAGTTCTTTATTTATATTTATGTGTACAGTTAAGCACCAATATACCAAGGTAAAATCCTCGTATGTGAAAACGTGGAAATAAACCGGATTTATTATTTATTTATTATTCTGATTTATTACAGAAACTAATCTAGAACATTGCAGAAACAACAAAAACGACAGCGTTTCGCCTGGAAATTACATTTAATAAAAGTAAACAACTTAATTAAAATGTTTCCTGAGTAAAAAAGAAAATATATACGACGCAGAGTTGAGCTTTTGTTTTATTAGAATGCAAGTTACAAACGCATCACAGTCGGTAAACATATTATACAGAAAAAAATAAATATCAGAATAAAATTAATTGAAAAAATAATAAATAAATAAAATAAAAAAAATGAATCAAAATCATAATACATAGCTTAAATAGACAGACTTACAAACTTAACTATCTATAAAAAGAGAAATAATTTTCACTTGAACATTTTAGAGCATAATTCAATTGCTGACAGCTTTCTTATTTTTAACCCGTTTAAGAGACTCAAAGTAGGCTATATATCAGTTTCGACGCAGAGTTTAACTTGCAGTGTTGTTGGTGACAGAGGGGTGTCTCTGGTTCAAATGTGTATGCGCTCACACCACAAACAAGGTAAGAAAACACTTCAGGAAATGTTGTTTGCGGTAGCTTGTTCAGATCAGTCGATCACTCTTCGTGTTCGTATAATCCCGTATTCGTATATAGCCCGTTAATTGCCTTTATTTTCTCTAAGCAGCGCTCCTTTGCTTCCTTGTTCAGCTTATCTCGGTAGAGAACCGTGTGCTTGATCTTCGCACGGTCCATGTGGGTTTGTTTATCTTAGTTACGGCAACCGTGTCCTAAAATATGGCCGCCGCTACCCAGAGTGCACTGCGCCATGACGTAGATTCCCATTCTCTATAGAGAGCCTAAGTCCCTCCCCTTTCGGTCGACCATCATGGGAACTTATTTCGGAAAAACATTGTATGGTAGTCAATGGCGAGAGACAACAAATATTTTGATCTCATTTGAATTGTGCCCTGAATTACACATATGATGTTTGTTAATTTAAAAGATACATTTTAAAGTCAAGAAAGTCGCAGTTTGATGTGAAACCGTTGAGGTATAGACCATTTCACAAGATGTAAACAACACTGGTCCAGAAGCACTTCCTGTTTCAGTTTTTTAACACTACATAAAAGCTGGGATAAAATACAACCAACAGAACATGAAGTGTTTCTGGATCAGTGTTGTTTACATCTTGTGAAATGGTCTATAAGACTGTGAAAATACGTAATTACAAAGACTACAAACCCCACAGGCGCACATTTTCTCTCAATGAATGAAGCTAACTTTACTGAGGCTAATGTCTGTCATTGTTTCTACAGTCTTACGTTATAATCGTAACGTTACGCCGTCCTACCTGAGTTTTTTGTATCAGACTGCACGCACACGAGCAGCGGATCTCACTCGTTTCGCTTCCCGGGAGATGTAGTTCACAGAGCGATTTTCACATAAAACTAAATGTTACTCTTCTGTTTTATGACAAACTGCGACGTTTTTGACTTTCAGAATCATCTTTTAAATTGACAAACATCATATGTGTAATTGAGGGCACAGTTCAGACGGAATAAAAGATAAGTCGTCTCTCGCCATTGACTACCATTCATATTTTTTCCGAAATAAGGTCCCATGAGCCGGAAGCGGAGGGGCGGGACTTAGGCTCTCTATAGAGGGTATGCACGACATCACAGTAGGCGGGGCCACAGCGGCTATGCCCACTGAGTGGCAAAAAGACTGCGTGGCAGCACTGGAGTTCAGTGTAAATGCAGCGAAAAACACAAAACAGTCAGATAGAGCTGTGAGATCGACTTCTAATAGATTGAACAAGAAATCTATTAGTAAAAGCGAATGGATTGCGGCAATTCAAAGAAACAACTGGAATCCAGGTACAGAAAAGTGAATTGGTGCCAGAAATGTTGAATTTTGGGGTAAAATCATACCCTAGTTCATATTAGTATTGTCACGATATAATGGAATTTCTAACTTCGATACGATCAACATGGAAAACGATTGATAGCATACGATTATCGCACGTGTGCATCGTGACATTATTTTTCAGTGTACTTTTGGCCATAAATTAGCTGCGAAAAAGAGCTTATTTTGGCACTTGTTGTATGTCAGAGGCGGCTTTATTATATGTGTGCGCTTCGGATGTGAAGCTAACAGACGGCTAGTCACTCAAGTGGCCACGCCCTTAATTAACCAGATCTTTAAGGCTTAATATAATTTAAACGGATGAGTTATAAAAAAAAAAAAAAATTTCACCCCCTCACAGTCATCAAGGGCAAAATTAGCTATATAGACTAAAACAACTTCTTGTATCACACTCTAAATATATTTTTCTGCTGTAAAGTTGGCCATTTTAACATGGGGGTCTATGGGATTGACTCTCTTTTGCAGCCCTTTTCCATCATCTAGTGGCCAGACGATGAATTGCAGTTTAAGTCACTTCCGTGTTGGTTTTAGCAGAGAGACAGGAAGGTTTCCGCTTGGTGTCAACTCGCTGTCGGAGAGGAGAGCAAAAAAGCGCAGCTGGTATCGGCGTATCGATACTGCAGAAAGGGGTATTGGAATTGTTTGTGTATTTTTTTAAAACACTAGTTCATATATTGTGTTGTCATGAAATATTTACCATCTGATATTCTACGAAACTGTAATTTAACATGCATAAGTATTATATAAAGCAACATGCAATTTATAAAGTCTAATGTCTCTAGGGCCGCCCTCGACCTATAACCACAGGCTGTGCTCTTCACCACAATGGTAATAGCCCAAAGTGGCAACATAACCACAGTTATAACAGAAAAGCCAACAGAACTCATGCTATATTAATTGAGCAAAAACACACAAAAAACACTTAATTCCATCAAATCATGTTGGGAAAATCAGATTTTCTTCAATGCTATTTTTAAAGATATAAAATATTGATATGGAATGACTACAAGTAATAATGGTAGTTTTTGAAACAGATCTGTGTAGTTTCTCGATACCAAATATTTTGATTGAAATAGAAATTAGTCAAATGCTTAATTCTTTTAGTAAAATAAACTGACAAATTCAGTTTAGACTAAATGAACTATTGGGTTTTTAGGCATTTACTTTGGAATGTCCAACTAAATATATATATATATATATATATATATTTTTTTTTTAGCAATTCAGAGTTGTAGAATATGATAAACAAATGAACAATGAAATGCATTCATTATGAAGGTCCCACTGAGATATAAAAATGCATATGATCAAGAGTAGCAGATGAGGAAGAACTGAAGTATTCAGTACTCGGTTTTACTTACCACACCATTCGAGTTATGCACTCCATTCAAGTTGATCTTCGTCACAAAGCGAACAAAAGGGGGCGTTTCTGGATATCTTGGTCCACATTCTACTCTGAGGCTGTACATCCTGTTCTCATAGATAGTCTGCATGAATAAAAAAATATAATTATTATAACAGGATTTCTGCAGGTTTTATAAAGGTAGACCCAGTAAAGAAAATTGAAGGGAACAATACATGTTCTCTAAATATAGGGAGAAACACGCTGAGTCTAAAAATACAACTTTGAACAGATATCCATTACTTTTTAATTCACTTTACAAAAAAGTAGATTGAATCGCTCGGCTCCCAAACTCTAGAATATAGAAAAAAACTTTTACCGCACCTTCTGATCATCAGTAGTTTTGTCTTGTCTTCCAGTGCAATTGTGTAGAAATTCTTACATCAAGACATTTACTTGAGATGCAAAATGATTTGAACATGAAGTCTTGTGAAATTGATTAAAACAAAGTGAGATTATGATTAAGCAAAAACAGATATCCTCCAGTGGGCTCAGTTTAAATCAAAGGGAACTCATTGGCAGGTATCTGTACACAATTTTAGCATAAAATCATTTTTTTTAATTTGCTTCTCATGCAAATGTATTTAGATTTGTTGTTTACATATTTATATGGAAAGCAGGACAAAAATACAGTGTTAGATATTTATTTTTTCCAAAGCCATTAAGGAAAGTACACTGTAAGTGCACGTACTGTAAAATAAAGTGCAACCATAATAATAATGGTTTTATTTTATAGCACTTTTTCAAAACCCAGGGTCACTTTACAAAGTTAGATTTCAAGAAAAAAAAATCAACAACTACAAACCAAGAGCTAAAGAACAACATACAGAGAATAAATGTGTTTTTAAAAGGTTTTAGAAAGAAAGAAGCTTTCCGGATGTCTTGAGGAAGAGCCTTCACATACACTAAAGAACAGGCCCCATAGTGACTAAACTACATTTTGGAGTCATTAATAATCCAGTGCTAGATCTTAAGGAGAGAACAGGGGAGATATGGTTGAAGTCATTCAGATGGACATGAAGGAACGAGGTTATGGAGTGCTCTTTAAGAAAGGGGTAGTATCTTAAAGTCGATACAGAAGGAAATCGGAAGCCAGTGAAGGTGATGTAGAATTGCAGTGATATGCTCATTCGTTCTTTTGAGCCGTGCGAGTTTTGATAATACTGTAATCGAATGCAAGAGATATTACGTAGATTAAGTATCAGTTTAGTTGCATTTAAAGCCATGTCAGTGGCTATTACGTAGACTAAAAAGTGGCTGTTGAAAATTGAAACGATTTAAACAAACAAACTTTCAACTATTACACATGGACAAAACATATGTCACCCAATCATAGGAATGGGCGTTTACATTTTAGTCTTCAAAAGGACAAAGGAGACACACCCCATTTAAACGAAGTGTTCAAACCAGACGGTCAACAGAACAGGCAACAAAAAACTTAATTTAGAAATAAATTGTCAAAACAAATTAACAAAATTATAAGTTGACTTCAGAGAACATTTTAAAAAGTGCCGTTCGTGACCCTTTTTATTATTCAAATCTTGTGAAATTGAATTAGCTTTATAGCTGCACTACTTCCTGAACTTCAGCCAGCTCCTTGTTTCCCGTCTTCCACTATTGGACAAACTTGATTAATTCAGGTGTGCCTGATTATTATTGTTGTGACTACTGAGGGTCAGACGCACCTGGATTAATCAGTTTGTCCAATAATGGCAGACAGGAAACAAGGAGCTGGCTGAAGTTCAGGAAGTAGTGCAGCTGTGCATAAAGCCAATTCATACAGCAATTCAATACACATGCTACTATTCAAGAAAAACAGCAATCTTGCACTTTGCATCATGGATTTTGGGGCGTTATCACAGTGTGTGCCCTGAATACACACTCGCAGTCATCTACACTGAAGGCGTGTTTGGTTTTTAGAAAATAAGTGACATACTTGATAATGTCAGCTGGCACACTGTTAAAACAATAATGATCTTATCATAGATGATACATATGCGTAGTAGTGTAGTAACATGCCCCTTTTCCTCTGAGTAATTTTGTCATTGGCATATTCATACTTTTCAGAGTCACGCACATTGCATTTCTAATAGAATAAACAGAGACCTCTTGTTTTTGAGTAGGAAAATGTGAAATGATACAGATATGACAGCCGTATCCATGCACAAGAATATGCATCTAAAGCGAAAACAATTCCTGAGCCTGAACTTTTGGGGTTGGGGTAAGATTTATTATATAAGATTTATCATTTAAGATTTACTTATCTTAAATGGCACCATTCATTTTCAAGTATTACAGCTGTATCTTAATGGCATCTTTTTCTGAATGAAAGCCAGTATCATTATAGCTACTGATATCTCGATGTAAATGATTTTCCCAAAAATTTTAAACGTTAGGTTTCAAAAAATATAAAACTTTTAATTAAAGTGAACTTAAGACAATCCTCATTAAATGTCATTTTTAAAAGTACCATACAAAATTGAATAAGGTTATAAAACAGTCCACACTGCATAAATTATAAATGACATATAGATTAATCCTTATCAAAGCTACAAGCGTTCTTTAGTCAAGTGCAGTTAGTAATTTTCTGTTCTTTAGGTTAACTTTCCTGACAGACAGAATTAACGGCTCCTGTCACTTTAAGATCTGCCCCTGCTGACAGGATCTCACGCATCTCACTCTCTGACGACTATTTACTTCCATTTAAGATTTTATTGAACTCATTTAAGACTGTTCTTGAGAGGATACTCGACAAAAAGGACATTCTGGCATAAATGTGTGTGTTATTGTTCGTTCAAGCGCGAAAGAGAACTCGATACTGGCGCGCATCTTTTCTGATCGTCGTGTGTGTGTGCGTCAGGAGGACATTCACTGAAAGCACGTCTCGTTTGTCTTGTCGCGCAGAAAAGGTTTAACGCATTTGCGTAAATAAGAGCGTTTTAAAACGTTAAAGCTGGACCAAAAAAAAAAAAACAACATGCGTTGACAGCACTTGACATCATACATTGCAGACAGAAAATACAATACTGAGGTTTCAAGTGGGCTCATTTTCATTTTCATTCTCATTTTTTTTTTAAAGTAAGCTACACAGAATGTTCTACATTTAATATTTAACTAATTTCCTGAATCAACCAACTCACATCTCCTTTCTTTCTTTTCATCCATTATGACATTAGTCACCTGGGCACAGTTTTTCAAAAGGGTTAATCCGGATAAAATTGATCCGGATTTAGTCATCCTTTTTTTTGCGATCGGTGATCACGTAATCCAGCTTACTTTTGAGCCAGTTTTTTAAAGCAACATCGGATTGGATCAGTATGATCCGGATAGGAACCAAATGTGGATAACCAATACAGGATAGGAAATCACAACTATAGATATGTAAAGAGCAACAAGTAGACAAAAGAAGTCACAAACACTGTACATTGAGGATATTTATAACAAGTTTCAAATATATATCACTAATAAATATTTTAAAAACAAAAATATTTTCGATTGTGATACCAATTGGTGACAGAATACAATTTCTTGTTTTTGGTCAATTTTGACAGCTGTTTGGTGGAGGCCAAACTATTTCTACTTTGCTGTAGGCCTTTACTGAACGTCTGAATACTTTAAAGCCACTGGAGCCTGACGGATGAACAAAATTAAAACCTAGGATATCTTTTAAGATACTGTCTGCATGATCCAAAATTAGTATTATTTGATACATTTTGTAAGTTTTCATTACATTTTGGGCATGAAATCCAAGCTGAATCCACCATTCTGGTGGGATCGGTTTAATCCACATATTTTGGATCAAAGTGATCCAGATCCTACAAAAAAGTTCTGAAAAACCCAAACTAAAGGTTTGATCCGGATCAAAACCAAAATTGGATTACGTGATCTAATGCGATTATGTAATCCCTTTTTTCTTTTGAAAAAAACATTTTCATGATCTGATCCAATCCGTTATCCAAAATCCTAGTGGATTACTTTTGAAAAACCGGGCCCTGGTGTTGTTTCTGGTATTTCATCAATGACTGTGTCGCAATCTATTTTTTTAGACTATAGTTGCAACCGCTAAAACTGCTCATAAGAACGTTCAGTGAGCTATTTCACACAGGCTCGGTCCTGCTTCTCTGTGGCGATGACGGCGTTCGGTTAAAAATCACTACAAACGAATTTGAAAGTGGGGGGACATGTCCGCATAGGATATTACACCCGTGGGTAAGACATCATCCCGGGCTTTATGAACTTGCGCTCCATGCTTTCATTGACGACGCTAACGTGACGCATGGATCTCAATCTATCACACTTGCTGTGTCCGAAATCTCCACTCAAACTCCTACGCCTTACCCCCTATATATGGGGGAGAGAGCAGAGCACTATATAGTGAGCTCACCAGCATAATAGAACAACACTTTCGGACACTAGTACTCGGTCGTCTCTCGGCGCCGTTGATTACATCATCCGTCACCTGGTGCCGAGCCGGCTCTGGGCTAAATAAATTTTTTTAAAATAAATACATTACATTATATTGAGCTTATTTCTCCAAAATTTGAAAACCAAAAGTGATTTCTGGCCGTTTTTGCTATAATGCGCTACTCCACACATTATTATAACTTATTTTTACGATCAGCACAATGCATGATGGTATGTAGGGCTTAAGTTAGTGACCATTGGTTGTACACTACTTTTCAAAAATGCATTCTGGGATACATTGAGTGGACTATATAGGGTATAATAATCATCACTATACATTCGGACAGCACTACAAAATGGCGAGCTCACTATATAGTCCACTATGTGGTGAGTAATGGGTGATTTCGGACACAGCAACTGTGTCTCTTGGACCCACCCTTCTCTGCTTCTGATAGGCTTGTAGAGCTGCGTTCCTTGCATATGATTGGTAGGTGATATCAATTGACTCAAAGATATTAAATCGCAAGCAGGTTCACAATTTTTTTTCCCCCTCACGGCTCACGCCCGTACGCCAGAAATCCGGCACGTGCCGGAATACTTTAAGCCCTGCTTGAATTAAATAGAGGCCATGAAGCTGGTAGAACTGACCCTTGGGGGTCCGATGATCATTCCTCTCCAGCGGGTAAGGGTCATGTCCTCGTCGTCTTCCAGACCCCAGCTCACCGTCCCATCTCCGACACCCTTCTGACCCTCCTCGAGCTCCTCCAGCAGCCGAAAGTTACGGGGGACTTTCACGCCTGTGAACACACACATTCACGTGAACATCTGCTGCTGGAATAAATGTTCAAAACAGATGAACAGATGCAGAGGAAACGGCTTCTTCACGCTGATATAGAAACTCTATGAGTCAGAATATTTGACATATGCCTTGAAAACATTTCTAATCTTTTCAAAGAGCTTTATATCAAATTAGGCCTGGGCTATTAAGCCAGGATGAGGCCTTAGTTCAATTAGGACATCGCTGGAAGTCGCTTTCATAAACATTACTGGTGTGAATCATGAGACAAAACAATGACACTGATATATCAGTGCAAGATGCTTTTGGTTAAAACAGTTCAAGCATGCATTTTAGACCGAGACTACTAGTTTAAGTCTTGTCTGTGAAACCAGGCAATAGTTTTCCAATTCAGCCAATGCCTAATTTCTCTGTCAATTGTTCAGAGAGCCATAAAACCATCAGGCACACAACAAAAGGTAAAGCACAGTTGTGTTTACCCTTAAAGTCAGTGAGCTTGATTTCCTGACGGTGAGTTTAAAGAATGGCCTGATTTTGACTAACAAACACTGGATTAAGAACAAAGACTCAGTTGAGCATGACACAGATAATGACACCAGGAAGTGCAGTCTCAAGCACTTTTAAGTTGTGACGTTGGTGTTTAAAATGGATTGCAAAGCAGTAATGTTAGTATATTTAGAGGATTGGTGAGGACCTATTATAGTTGGATGCTCAGATTAGCCTGAAACGTATTCTGTTTAAACACAAGACGGAGGTCAGTCACAAAAGGTCAAGAGATGTGTGATTTTTTTTTTTAAAGACTGTAAAAGACGCAAGCGTAATAGTTGAAGACGCCCATCTTGCATGAGTTTACATTGAAAAACAAAGGAAAAGTAGAGCAGTGGAATGGAAAATGCCGTTCTGTGTTTTGTTTTCAATAATCACTATAAGCTATGATGAACCTAAGCAACCACAACTTTGATTTGAAGACAAAATGTATTTGAAAATCAGAAAAAAGGAACGATACTACTGTGTATAAACGTGGCTTTAGTGAGAGAAAAGACCACAATCTCATGAAGCACTGCAATTGACAATCAAAAAGAAAATGATAGAGAACTGTAAAATTATTGGTATAATGTTGATCGTGTATAGGAACAATGTTTTACATTGATTGCAATTATATGTAGGGCCTATATACACAAACATTTCAATAGTTTGACAGCATAGAAGGACTATTACATCATTCGCAGTGCTTCAGGGGAGTGTGAGGCACTAAAAAAAGAGAAAAAGAGTTATTTTGGTGCAATTTGCTTGACGTGGTTCTCTTAATGGTGGAGTTTTTTTTTTTCAGAAAATATTGCAATTTTTATTATTGATTGATAACCTGGGGGCTCACAGTAAAAAAAAGAAAGAAAAAAAAAACAGTAAAATAACAAGCATATTGTGCATATGCTGTGATAAATGTGTCATATGCGTGTATACACACACACACACATATATATATATATATATATATATATATATATATATATATATATATATATATATATATATGTCAATTGTGTGCTACAAACCACTGAGCTAAGGGGTGTGACGAAGAGAAAATGATACTTATAGAGGAAAGGTTTTCAATCGGAGGTCTGCAAAGCAACTGACATTTGAATGGCAAAGGCATTTCAGATAATCAGATAATTAATGTTAGATTTTGTGCTTAAAAGGAAGATGTACTGGTATGATAGGTTTCCAATGTTAGGTTCCCTGTCTCTAAAGATCACAGAAGTCAATGACTGTGCCTCAATTTAGCGATCTGCCAAACTAGACCGCACTTTGGTAAACATATTGTAACCTAACGAGCTACCAACAAAGAAAGCACTTACAAAAAAATGAATGAAGTTCAGTAACGTACTCGGAAGGCGTCTATGATAGGCAGAACTGCAGTCTAGCTAGGCGGCACAGCAGGTTTTGCGACACAGCCCGTGTATTGTGTTGTTTCCCTATCATGACGCTGCAGTTGAATAAGCTACATGGCTAACCAACAGAAAAGGCAGATTACAGTATAAACCTGTCGTACTTTCACCACTATACATTAAGAACTATGTATCTGAATGTTAAACTATTTAAAAGGGGCTAATACACAAACTCCATCGACATTAAACGCGACAAATGCCACGGATTTGACAGGCTAATGCTGTGCAAACACACCCACATGAATGCTGAAACCTTAAACACAGCAACACGAGTGAATACTTCAATGAAAGTATACTTTTTACGCGTTTTACCTTATCCCAACACTCACTGTGCATACTAAAGAAATAAATAATCTAAAACAATAGCAGTTTTTCGTAAATTTACCTGATCCGGCGGCGGCCGCCATCTTGTTGCTCAGCAGCGGGGACGCGCGCCAACAGTGAACAATCGCCTCATGAATAATGCATGTGAATTATCACTGAACCTGGATATTGAAGTTTTTTCTGATGCGTTTATTACTCATCATATGATCCTGAATCTATAGTAAATGTATTAAATAACTGCTGATGTAAAATGTATATTTTCATTGTAGGTTTCGTTTGAATCTTCAGTATTCCGTGTAGATTAGAGTTTTATTTATTATTTATTATGATCATAATGTAAAAAAAAAGTTCACATCATCTGAGCCAGCTAGTAGGCCTAACAATGTAGTTAAGGTGTCGTTACATAGTATGTCAAGATCTTTGTTCAACATCAGCTCCAAAACGGTGGTTGAACTTCAACCCCAGGAAAATTCATATTAACTTATCAGTTATATTATTATATATATATATATATAATATTATTACTACATAATGTAAGAAATGTAGGCCTACATTACTTACATTATGTAGTAATAATACATCACGCGGTGAGAAATGTAGCCAATCACAGACATGTTTGATAATCTCTTGAACGCAATGTCCAATCAGAGGTGTTTAATTTAGAAACCACTCACTCACCGATCAAAACGCCTGAGTTTTTGTTCGATGAAGAGTTTATGGTCACTCGCGAATCCTCTCATTAACAAAGAATAAGGACACGATGGAAGTAAGATATTCTTTATACAGTGTGTGTAGAGAACTTTATTGATTTGAATGACTTTTTAGTGATTTAGTGATAGTTTAATTGTTTTATGTTGCAAAGGACCAACCAACTGCAAGTTAAAAGTTAAATGCAGAATTATTTCTCAAATTTCCAATTGACAGTGATAACTAGCGCTGGACAAAATAGTAGGCTACATGCTATGTAAATGCAAATTATTTTGTATAAATTTGTATCAATATATTTTTAATTCCATTCAAATTATTTTGTAAAAATTAGACTTTTTAAAAGTTAGATTATCTTAAATGTCTCACAGTGCATTGCTAGGCTATTCTTGTTATGGTGGAGCTGCTGCTACACATTACATCTGCACTTTACCAGAGAACACACTCATTTCACATATCTGACAGTCAAGTTAAAATATGAATTTTTCATAAACTTGTAGCTAAAGTTCAGGCAAATGTTTAATTGTCAATCTGATTAATCCATCTCCTAAATAAAAATATATGACTGCATTTCCAATAATGAATATTGTAACATAAATTTTATCACAATATGTTGTTTATTATGATGCATAGGGCCTACATCTCAATTTATCTCTATAAATCTATCTCACAACTAAGTCCAATAATGAAGACGAGTCAAAGGGTTCCGATACGAGTGTATTTAATATTAAATCAAATACAAATAATCCACAACATAACACAAACAATAACTGTCAACGAACCGAGGAAACTTAAGTATACAACGATAACAAACTCAAATACGAACAGCTGTGATGATTAAATGAATATCCAGCAAACAACTAGCAATCAACGTGAACAAAGACAACAGGAAATAATGAAACTAAAAGTCCATGAAAATGAAAAACTGAACTGACAGTTTCTGACAGATATATGCATTTTATGCAAGTAGTCTGCTATAGCCTATTGTTATAAAGATTGCATTGATTTACATTTTTGGCCATATAAATAATAACTGCACCAAATTGCTATTTTTGCTCAGTTTGAGCCTCTGAATAAAATAGTAAGCATATTTTATAAATGAGGCCCTGTGCGCACCAAACAAGTGGACTGTCTAAGACACATCACATTTTCTATGGGTCTGCTTCCTAACAAACAGGTGCAGACTGAGATATAAATGCAGCACAAACCAGACATCTAATGAACCAAAAACAGGACATGAGTGTATCGATTAATGTCAATTTTGGTTTCGTTTTCACTTTGTTCTGCCTGCCTTATAGAGGCTGTTTACACGACACTGTTTTCAACTGAAAATGTAATATGTTTTATGCATTTTGGCCATTTATTTACAGGACAATGGCGTTTTGGTGGCCTGAAAACGCAAACCTTTGAAAACAGGTTTCAAAGTGCAACTTTTTAATATATTTTATTTTCCATTTTTTACATAGTGTGCACATTTTAAAATAAAGGAAACACTACAACCATAACAAAACAAAAAAACGTCACCTGTATCATCTCCTGTAAACTACACAAATGTGAATCTGTGAAAACGGTACCGTCATGCACGTTTATTATGTGTTAAGTCTATAAGCTGTTTTTTTTTAAATGAAAGGATACAGATGTTAACTGTAAGAAATAAGGGGGCATATAGACATCATCACAAGTGAGTAATTATAAGAATTACACAAATCAACTAACAACACAATGTAACATTTTATTATCATGAGAAGACTCATGTTTTCACCTTTGTGTACAGGAAGTGTAAAGCAAGTAAAAAGGGACTTTACATCAGAGGAGAACGTTCTAAAATTGGGATTACAGTGAATGTTTCTGGCTTTGTGTAGATGAAATTTACTATAGTAAAAAATGTGCATAGTGTTTCTTTACAAGGTGGCATCACCGACTTGACATGCAAAATACAGCGTTATTAGTTGTTTTATCTGTACAAAGAAAAACGTTTCAGTTTGTGTTAGGGTTGTCAAATGATTAATCGAGATTTATCGCATCCAAAATAAAAGTTTGTGTTTGTGTAATGTATGTGGGTGCACTGTGTATGATTGTTTTGTGTGTATATATATATATATATATATATATATACACACACACACACATGCATGCATATTTAAGAAAAAAATATTATTTATATATAAAATATTTATATTTATATATAAATTATATATAAATTTATATACAGTATATACACAAAAATATTTCTTAAATATATACAAGCATGTGTGTGTATTTATATAAAATAATTATACACAGTGCACCCACATATATTATGTAAACACAAACCTTTATTTTGGATGTGATTAATCGCGATTAATCGAATGACAGCCCTAGTTTGTGTAGGCTTAGTTAAGTTAATTTCCTTGGCTGGTAATCAGTTTCCTGTCCCTTACCTGTTCCATTTGATCCTTGATTAAAGGTACAATATGTAGGATTTTTGCAGTAAAATATCCAAAAACCACTAGGCCAGTGTTATATATTTTGTTTAGTTGATTACTTACAATATCCCCAATGTTTCCAACTATTGTAAATCGTGAGAAAATTGCGATTTTAAGGAAACTGGACGTGTCAGCAGGGGTGAGGAGTCGCCCGTCGATGTCAAACCCGTGTTACCTGCGTTCACTCATCCATAAAAGATCCATCATCTTGACAATAAGATCCATAATTCCGCTTGATGCTTTGCGTCATCGACATACTTCTTAGTTATTGTACGAAATTTGCGACCCCTGGTGTATCAAAGCAGCTTCACAGTGATAACATGAAAGGTGTGATTTTGTATTGTAAAAAACAAAACAAAAAAAATGTAATATTTTTTTAAACAAATTTATTAAACTAAAGGATTCATTTAAAAATAAATCAGAGAACTAAAACACAATTTCATCACATTTTTTTTAATTATACAGTAAAAGCTGAACATTTGGTCCCACTTTAAATGAAGTGGCTTAAAGTACTATGTACTTACATTCAAATTAATAATTTGATACAATGGACTTATTGTACTTCTCTTTTGAAAATACCTACATTTAATGACAGCTTTAATTCATTTATAATTACATTTGTAATTACACAGTTGACCCTTCCCTTACACCTCAACCTGTCCCAAACCTCAACCGTATCACTCCTCACTAGCAGCAAAAGTGTTTTACAATACAACATGACCGAAATACGTACATTGTACTTATTTTTCCAATGCAAGTAGTACTTAAAGCTACTTAATATAAAGTGGGACCAAATATTTTAATAATTAAATAATGATTTTGAAATAATTTAATAATGCGTTTTAAATAATCATTTAAACCTCTATCTGTCAATCAATGTTCTTTTTGTCCTGTTGATTTAAAATGCTCTCAATAGGCAAAGATATTTGCCACGAATTCTCGAAACCGCTTGGCATATTGTTCAGGATGAACCGTAGAGATCTCAGCGCCAGCCTTTAAAATTTCAATAAAAAAGACGTGTAAATAACAGATAGATTTAGAATATTTACAATAAATGTGTAAAAAGCAAATCTCACTCGATTCGTTAAGTATCACTTACTCCATGCTTGACTGTTTTCGCTGCATGGGCTGCTTTCTTCTTGGTATCATACTGGGTCAAAATGTCTATAAGACCCATGAAGTACACTTCTCTGTGTGGGGCACCTAGATCAAGGACAGACAAACACAAGACTCATAAATGGAGAGTGATTTAAACGAATTGAAATGGCGTGCACCTTAGTTAATAATCTGAATCTGAAAGACAAATTAAGTAAGAGGGTGGCACAAAATGAGTAATGGACAAATATTTCTAAGAGAAATGCAAAAGCCTGTACCTTCATGGAAAGATTACTCAATGGGTCAAGATTATAGAAGCTAACCATTTATTTGAGATGTCTTCCATTTGCATTAATTGCCCATTATGTATTTTAATGTTTTCATGTTGAGATATGAGACTTGTGACTCACCAACTGCGCTCTCGATGGCATACACGTCAACATAAGGGTCAAACTCTCCTGGACCAAGAGGTTTATAAGAGCTCATGTACCCTGCGATGCCCTCAGGGGACGAGCCGAAAGACCCCACGGCTGTGACACAGAGGTCATTCTCTGAATCCTCCTCCTCTTCACTTAAAGAGTCTTTTTTTATTTCCACCTCTTCGTCTTGCTCCACCCTCCCGACTTCATGAATGCCCAGCAGCAGGCTGTAGTCCATGATCTTCAAACGCACAAGAAACTGCACACAAACACAGTATTAGGCCCTGTTTACACCTGCTAATAAGAAGTGTTTTGGTCGATCGGATCACAAATAGTCGAGGGAGACACATTCCCGTTTACACCTGGTGTTTTAAACGTCTCTTTTGTCCACTTTTAACCACATCTGTCATGATTTCTTCGAGGGGAGGGTCTATGGGCGAAAAATCTGAGGTTTTTCAGATCTTTCGATCTAATTGACGAAATAAGTTCACGTAATTTACATATGAACGCGACCGGAGATGACGGACAAACACACGGAGATCAGCAGCTTTCGTTTCTGCTCAGAAAGCCACAAGACCAGCCGAACACTGAGTGTGTGTTAGAAATCAGGGTAACACTTTAGAATACGGTTCCTTCGTTAATGAATAACTACACAAGAACCAATAAGTAACCCAATATGGTAACACTTTATTTGAAGGGGTGTGCATAAGACTGTCATAACACTGTCATAAACATGAAGGAGTCTTTATGAATGTTTATGACTGTTGTCATGAAGTGTCATTCGGTAAATTATGACCTGTTTCGGTAAATTTGACCTGTTATGACATAATTGTGACAGGTTGACAGGTTATGATTTCTTGGTTAATGTCAAGTTGTCATAATCATTACATTTTTGTCCTTGTTAATTTCAAGTTGTCATAACTAAGACATTTTAAACGATGTCAACCACATTTGTAAGCAATCCGGTGAAAATTGTCCACTGAAATTGGTTGAAAGTAGACAAGCTCAAAATATTTTACACCCCGTTTACCCCTGTATTTAGTGTCGTCCACTTGTGAGCCGACTGACCAAAACGCATCTTAATTAGGGTTGTGTATCGTTTGAATTTGAACGATTCCGATTCCTTGTTTCGATTTCGGTTCCCAACGATTCTTGATTCCGATTCTTTTAAGAGGCAGGGTCAAAAAACTTTAGCTAACCTTGCTAACCAACGGTCTTTCTGAAGGAAATACTCCTTTCTAAAGGGAAATACTCTGCATTTTGCCGAGATTTTGTTATTTTTAGGAAAGTGAAGCCACACTTTGGACCGCCGACGTAAGCTACTCATGTTCGACTCACGCGGTTATGCCAACACTTCCGGTAGACGCTTCTTCATTGGTGTTGTTCAGCGGTTTCTTCTTCTGGTCAGCGGACTGTGAATATCGAAACTAGGAATCGAAACTTTAACTTTTGAACGATTCCGGGAAAAACGAAAAGTTAGTCCCGGTTCCAATCGATACTCGATTCTCAATACCCAACCCTAATCTTAATACCAGCAGGTGTTGCCAGGGCCTTAGTTTCAATGTCAGGTACTGTATGAAAACCAGGTCGTTTGGGTCCAAGAAAATTTCTCGGTTTCGCATTGGGTAAAATCAACCAATCAATCGAATTACATTTGACCCTAATGTAATATTCAGTCAATTGTGTCTTTAAATCGACTCACCTCTACATCCCTGTTCAGTTTATCCAATAGCTTTTCTTTCTCCTCTTCGCTGATGTAGACTCGCTGCATGTTGTTTCTGAAATCCACATCCTTAAAGGTTGGCAGCTCTTTTACCTGTGTTTTCAAATGATTTTTAAGCAATTATTTTCAAGAACAAATTTTCAGTTTTGAGAAACTGAAACATCTTTCAAGAACAGCAAACAAGAGTGCCTTTGTAACAGAATAAAAACAAGAAAAGATATAGTGTGAATGTTTAGGATTTAGGAACATGTTCTAAACTTAACCAAAACAAATCTTTAAATCGAAGAGGCTATAAAACAAGATGTTTTAGATTCATTCATCTCTTACCTTTTCTTTATCACTTGCTTCTCGAGAAACCAACGAGCCCTATAATATGAAATATTCCTGATAATTTAGATATAAGACAATAATCCCTTAAATACTGTATGATACAGTAGCTCTATCTTATTTAATGGATTGCCTTAAAAATGCATCTTAAGTGAAAAACTATTTTTATTGTGATCTTTCCATTTTTTTTAAAAACTTTGCACTTATTGTTTTGAATAACATACTAAACTCGTAACATATTAATTCCTCACCATTATGGCTCAATAACAAAATCATTAAACAATGATTAAAGAATGAAATTGATCTACCTTGAGGTCATATTTTCTGTGGACAGTTAGTCTGTGGCTGAACATGTTCCTCATGACTAAAAGGTACGTGTCTTCATTGTCCACAGTGGCGCGGTACATGCCGAGGAATTGGGGAAGGAGTGTGTTACCATGGCACGTCACAATGTGCTGAGGGGGGAAGAAGATGTTTTAGTTTGTTAGAAAAGGGAATAAAAAGAAATAAACCTTTCTAGGTCCAGTTGATGGCTACTCGTGGCCTCAAGATACTATCTCGTGGCCTCAAGATAGAGTTAGTATCTTGAGGCCACGAGTTAGTATCTTGAAGCCACGAATTACTATCTTGAGGCCACGAGTTAGTATTTTGAGGCCACGAGTTAGTATCTTGAGGCCACGAATTACTATCTTGAGGCCACGAGTTAGTATCTTGAGGCCACGAGTTAGTATCTTGAGGCCACGAGTTAGTATCTTGAGGCCACGAATTACTATCTTGAGGCCACGAATTACTATCTTGAGGCCACGAGTTAGTATCTTGAGGCCACGAGTTAGTATCTTGAGGCCACGAATTACTATCTTGAGGCCACGAGTTACTATCTTGAGGCCACGAGATAGTATCTTGAGGCCACGAGTTACTATCTTGAGGCCACAAATTACTATCTTGAGGCCACGAGTTAGTATCTTGAGGCCACAAATTACTATCTTGAGGCCACGAGTTAGTATCTTGAGGCCACGAAATAGTATCTTATCTTGAGGCCAAAAGTTACTACCTTGAGGCCACAAGATAGTATCTTGAGGCCACGGGTTAATATCTTGAGGCCACAAGTTACTATCTTGAGGCCAGGAGATAGTTATAATTATTTTTTTTTTTTGCCAAAGTGGGACTAGGCGGTAATCAGGTTAAATGTACGTGTTATTAAACAACTTGACTTATGAAACAGTATACTCTACCTGGTGGTATTCTGAAAGGATGTTGTGCATGTCCTCCACCTCCTCACTGGAGATTTGCTTGACAATTAATGTGCAGTCATACGATGTCAGCAACAATCCCGCTTCCTGACTCTTGCATTCCTTAACTGGAGGACTACGCGTTAGAGAAACCTAACAGGGCACATGGAAATTTACTGTAGAAATGTTATAAAATTCCACCTTAATCTCTCTGACCAGCAGGTGTGACCTATAAAGTGACTGTTTCAAACAGCATATCAAAGTCATTCCATACAAAACCCATATGGTAATGGTCTGGGAGGGGGAAACGGGGTAGATGTAGAGGAAACAAGTGGGAGTTAACAAGAGGTTTGTGTGTCCGTGGTGTGTGTTTTAAATGATATCAAAGTCCATATTGTAAGAAAATCCAGTAAAAGGGCTATTATAGACCTCAGATTAACTTTCTAAAACGATTGTCTTAGAAATTATTTATTTAAAAGTAATCTACACACAATTGTTCATTTGATCATCATCCTTGCTCAAAACCACCAGGTATGTTAAGTCCAAGAGAGCTTGGATAAGAGATGGACTGGCTGGGCCTGAGACTTTGGGACAGGATCCAGCATCACCACAAACCTTGGACAAGCAGTTTGGAAAATAGATGGATGTGCAGTCCACCCCCACAGTCAAGCAATGTTAAAAGACTAAGATAAATGCCCGATTTTCTTGATTTGCACTCTGCTAAGGGCACAATCCTCTGTGGTAAAGCATGACTCTTTCGATATAGAGACTCTCATTTGATAACATGGGCACTGAAAAAATATGTGCTACTCGCAGGCAAATGTAAAGCGCTTTGGAGGCCATTGGGTCTGTGAAAGTGCTATATAAAGGCAGTCCATTTGCCATTACTGTTATTAACCCTGCCAAATTTCATTTTATTGTCCTTTATCATTCACCAGGTAAACTAGGCAATATCCTCGAGGAAAAATGGGGGCAAAACAAAAGTCTTGTGTTTATAATGTTGTTCAGTGTATGAACTATGGGCAAATTGTAGGATCCGTGTGGGCCACTATCAGCTCGCAGTGCATCGTGACATAAAACTCTACTGTACTTGGCATATTTCAAAGGTTTAAAGCACACATATGCTGACTACATTGGCAAGTGCCTCATGCAAACTTAAAAGCAAATGATGGCCACCATTCAAACGATGGCCTTCCGTCAAATAGGCCTGACCTGATCTATGCAAATAATGAAAAAGAGAGGCTCACCGCCAAACATTGTCTGGAACAGTTGTGACGTTTAACCATGATTGTGACTGATATGTACCTTTTTAAAGTACATTTGAGAACTATGCTACAAAAAACGACACAGGGAGCTTTCAGCCTTTCATACTCCCAGTCTTAATCTATACAGAAATTTCATACCTGATAATCTTGATGTTCAACTCCAAATCTCTCTCTCAGATTCCGGAACACGAGTGGGCAGTACTCCTTAAACTTAAAATGTCCAGGGAGGTTTTCCCTAAATATTTAAACATGAATAAATAAACATTGGGGATTTTAACAGTGTTCGAGCACCTTTAATAAACTCTCTTTCCTTAAAGGAGTAGTTCACTTTTAAAACAAATTTTGCTGATAATTTACTCACCCCCATGTCATCCAAGATGTACATGTCATTCTTTCTTCAGTCGAAAAGAAATTAAGGTTTTTTAATTTGTCAATTTGTTCATTTCGTTCATTGAATGAACCAAATGACTCGAAAAAAGATTTGTTCATTTTGATAAACAAGTTCGAACAGGAGAGTCACGAACGTGCATCACAGAACAGAGCAAGGCGAGCATTTGAGCTTAAACTTAAACTTTTGTTATTTTTTTTTTTAAATAATTGATCGTTTCGCTTGATAAGACCCTTATTTATCGTCTGGAATAGTTTAAAGCCCTTTGAACAGTTTGCACTGAAACTGTCTTTTGGACCTTGAACCGTTTGGTTCCCATTAAAGTCCATTATATGGAGAAAAATCCTGGAATATTTTCATCAAAAACCTTCACTTCTTTTCGATTAAAGAAAGAATGACATGGATATCTTGGGTGACATGGGGGTGAGGAAATTATCAGCAAAAGTTTTTTTAAAGTGAACTTTAAATAACTAAAATTAAAACAAGGAAATACTAATGAATAAATATTTAACCATTATCCTTACAGTTCAAGCGTTGCTTTACTAACATGCTAAAAACATAATTGATTAATAACACAAAGCTGGATAATATTTATCATGTGCATTAATTGTAATGGTTTTACTCCTCATACCTAAACTAATAGATAATATTTTTTTTTCTTTGGCTTACTGGGGCTTCACAAAATTAAGGCACAGTTTTTTTTAAACGCACAACATGAATAGTGAAAATTGCTACAAATAAAAAAGACTTGATAATGATAATAATAATTACTATTATTTCATTACTCTATTACATTTAATAATCTAATTGACGTTGCATTCAATGAAGAAACCACATACTCTCATTACTGTCAAGATCAAGAATAATTGCAAATACTTTGAGAGCATGCATGTTCATGCATGTGTACGAATAAACAATATTTTTTTCGCGTTTTGTTTTTGCTTGACAATTGTGGCGATTGCATTTAATCATAAGAACTGTGTCTAAGGTTACATTTCACTGAGGTCACAAGTCTGGACTGTTTGCCAGCAACCCCCACCAACACCATAAAAAACAACCCTGTCTCCATACCACAGCGGATTACGAGTTTTACTAAAGCTTTGTACAGTTCATTGTCTAAAACTGTGACAATGAGAACAAGTGTTTTCAAGAAGAAGTGGAATTTAAGTGAAATAGAATTATCTTTATCAAAACTAAAGGTGAAAATTAGCACTATATTTGTATATATGTGTATTTATCTTTATATACGGTATATTTGGAACCTTATCATGTCTTCTCAAACTGTATCCCAACGTCCAAATATTTAAAATTGACACAAGCGATTCTTTAGAAAGTATTTGTTGCAGAGTGTGTTGGATAGATCATACTTATTGAATAAATGGTTGTTGACTTTCATTTTTATGTTGGCTTTGAAGTCATCTGGAAGTAGCATTACTGGCATTGGCACTTGAAACAGGTCATTTATCTGTAAAGGTTAAATGCAGGAAGGTTAAAAGTCAAAGGAAGACTGAAAAAATTTGTATTGTTCTATGTTGTTTTTTTATGCATTAATGACAGCCATTCTCCCAAGCACAATAGGGCAACATATAATTTCTAAGGGTTACAGGAAACTAAATAGATTGATCTTTTTAGATTCAGAATAAAGCAGGTCAGTAGTAACATACCGTGTGATTGATGCCCCACATAAACACAGTCAGGACGGGGTCGCTGGCCCAGAATATCTCCACTTTTTGATGCACAAAATGTTTTTTCTTGCTTTTTGTTCGCGAAAGTCTTCTTGAAATAGCCCGTGTTTTACCAGGGGATGACATTATTGCAGAAATGAACCCGGGTAGACCAAAACAACAACTTCCCCTCCTCAGTAGTGATGACGAATGTCTTGAAATGCCGGGAGACCTTAACGGTTTCAATGAACCTATACGGTAGAGGATAAACTACTCCGCTGACTTGCTCCACAATAGCTTGAGAGAATTAAACGTGTCATAACTTGATCCAAAACAGTCACATGCCTGATCAGCATTTCTGTCGGAGGCGTGTAGTTTTTCTTCTAAATGAAAGCTCCTCCTAGATCAAAGGCAGTCTTGCATTTTTTTAATAAGAGCTTTCCTGATGAGTTCATTGGTGAAAGAGCAAAATAAATGCATGCTGTGCATGTGTGTGCTGAGGTGAGGTGGTTAGTCGTGTTGACACAGTCAAATATGTGCTCGCCATTGCTGCAGTGACCGAGTTTAGCTTGCCAACACTTTTAAAGGGGTCCTATGCTTTTTTACATCTTAAATTTTCTGTAGCATGTAATGTTTGGAAAATCATAATGCTCATTTTATTATATTTTTATGCTTTATAGTCGCATTTAGCACATTAGGGGCCAAATTAGCGTGAGAATGCAAAAAAAAAAAAACACAAAAAATGCAGATGGGAGTAGGAAGTTCAGCAACAGGTGTTCTGACAAGTCATGCTACCCATCGAGATTTGCTACTTATCGGTTATGCGCATGTGCAGACTCAGTTTTTTTTTTTTTTTTTTTTACAAAAGGTACATTTTCCTGTTATAATGTATAATTTCCCTTTAAAAATGCTTACTACCATATGAATATTTGTACTGTCAGCCAGCTGAAAAAGAATAACTGAAATTTTCAGTTACTATGAGGAAAGGTGTACTTTGACAAGTCAAAGATGAATATTTTATGATAATTTTTACTTTTCACACCGTTTTAAAAATAAAAACAGTAGTCTACGGTATACTGTAGCTACTCATAACTTAGAATTGTATTATAATTGTATTTCATACGACTTTAATCGCCATTCTGTGATCAATTTGCGCTACGGTAGCATTTTTCGACAAGGAAGTAAAAATCGACAGAACATTTCCATAATGACCAACGCAATCTACCAAGAGCACCGCAAATTAGTTGAAGACGTGCTTTTTTGGGTGTAAAATAATGGCACAAAAACCAGTAAATCACCTTACATTATTCGTTTAAATACCCTCGTAAATTTAGCATCTGACTGGGAAACTCCTACAAATGCTTATGCAATAAGGTTGTAAAAATAACCGCAAAAATAACCCTGTCTACGCTTTTTCAGTGACGTTTTTTCACTGCGTGTCTTTAGTAAATCCTGACAGTCGTTTTTAACGGCAAAAGAGGGTTTGCGCTGCCGTAAACTGTTCGTAAATCTGGCCCTAGAGCTGGGCAGTAATTTAGTTCGCATGATTTAAACAATCAAGCAGATTTAAACAAATGTCTGTAGAGAAGCGCTTCCTGGACACAAGTAAATAAGCTTGAGGTGCACTTTGGATAGGAAAAAACATATCGAAATCAACAGAAACATCCAAGGTACTCTCTTTAGAAAAGTTAAAAAGCCTTTAATTCTATGGCTTGGTCATAATTAACACTATAAAACAACACAGTCTCGTGAAAATGCGTATCTATACCACGAAGGTCATTTCTCGTGGCATTTATACGCCAAAAATGTTTTTTTTTGTTGCATGCAAATGCTATGCACTAAAAAACCCTGGGGTAGGTTTAGGGGGGAGGGGGGTGGGGAGTTTGTGCGTATTATACGCCAAAAAGTGCGTATCATATGCATGTGAAAAACGCATACCATATACACGCAAAAACTGTTTTTGGCGTATAAATGCCACGAGAAATGACATTCGTTCTATACGAACTTTCGTGAGATCGGGCTCCAACACTCCGACGTGTTTCGGCATACAAGCCTTTGTCCCGAACGAAATGTGTCGGAGTGTTTTCTTTAGCCATGTTCTTGCAGGTTTCTTTGGCCAAATTGGACTAATTACCATTTTTAAATTAATTTAAATGAGGGAGGAGACTGGGTGGGGCATTGTGCTCGTTCATGTGCGCTCAATTTTACATTAATTGGGATGTGCAAAGAAATATGTGTGGGATCCTTCGTACGCAGACATTCATAGGCCAACATTTTTTTGTGCGTAGGCTAGGCATTTACAGCTTTGTTCGTGCGCAATGTTTTAGTATGAATTCAACGCAAGTCTTTGTATATGAGGCCCCTGAACCTTGGGATGAGAGTGTTCAGAATAACCTTTGGACCAATGAAAAATCCACTCCATCCCCGGTCTAGTACTGGGGTATTAAAGTCAGTGTTCATTTACTGTACATGTAAGGTGATGTGCAGTGAAGGCGAATTCATGAGCGGGCAATAATGAGGGCAAGAGTAAAGAGAAAGAGAGCACATTTTTATTATTATTCACAATACAGTCGCTCCAGATTTGCTTGTATCTCTTACCCAAAATAACACAGTCCTATCTTTAATATTCACAGAAGAAATACCGATATGTTGCATATTTGGAGTGATTCCCAGCAGCGCAGAACAGTGATGAATGAGGGATGTAAATCTCAGGATAAATTTCAACATAACTGTTAAGAAAAAGAAAAAAAAACACATAGAAACGTTTGACCATTTGCTTGCAGTCTAAAGCTAGTGTTCATTTTGTCTTGCACGTTAATCATGTCATGTTCTGAGGTCAACATTTGTTGATTAAAATAAAGTGTTACAATATCTTGAGCAACATTTATATACATTATTTTAAAATCACAAACACTTTGTTTCATATATATAGTTATGTCGAAAGAAAGGACAGTTAATATATATATTCATATATAAGAAGTTAATAGGCAACATAAATATATTAAGTAATTTGAAAAAAAAGCACATTTGCATATTCAAACTAGACATACCAGCACATTAATGGGAGATGACATTCACTTGGAGTATATCATCTTTATATCTTTCCATCAAGCATTTAATACGATTACAAGGATAACAAACAAAATAATTCATATAAAAGAAAACAACGGTTTTTAATTCAGTAATTGTAACTTTTCAGACTGTTATGCATCAAAATGAATGGCACATAATGCTGCAAACATATTTGTCACAACCAGAGGGAGATGAAGGATCGTAAAGGATTGTGGTCATTGAGTTGTCAGTGTATGTCATCTCTCTCAGTCCTTTCTAAACACATTTCAGGTCCAGATTTATGTCATGATTCTCAGACACCGTTACACGAGATAGTTCCATCGTTTCTTTTACGGGATGACGTCTTTGATCCTTTGTCATCAACACACCAGCACTGGCCTCTTTGCATTCCCCTTGATGAGCGACACTGTTTCAAGAAGAGCAAACTATATTATTGTTTATAGAGAGATTTCATTCTTACAATCACGGCAATGGGGCAAAACACACAGACAAATGGATTCATTGCATAACAATTCAGTGCAAACATGTTACATTTGTTTCGTTTAAAACTCAAGTGAGGTGCAGCACGTTTATTCCTCTGACGTGCTTGATTTTGCATTCACTGTAAAAAAATATATATTTTTTAAGATTTGTTATCACAGCATTTTTTCTTTTGTCAAATCAACTTAAATAATTTATTTAGTTCAGATAACTTATTATTTTAAGTTTCTGATGATCAAATCAATCTCCTTCATTGTATTAACTCACTTTTTCCAGTTCAATCAACTTTGAGGCAACCAGATTACTTAATTTTTTAAGTTAAACCAACAATTTTCTTTTTACAGTGTTGCTAAAACACCTTGTTTCTTCTCTACACACCTGTTTCCTCCTGAAGGACCCTTGTCTGTCACAGTTGGGGATGTAGATGTCCTGAATTGAATGAATGATTGTGAGCTCAATGCTTTGGAGGACCGTGTTTAACAGTTTGCGACAAGGACCCTGTAGAACGAAACGACAACGAAAACTTGATTAATGCAAAAGTTTTAATTTACGACTCAGTCAGACAGTATGATATTAATATTTATGCAGAACATAATTTACAAAGCCATGTTACCTTTTCATTGTTATCAGTGGCTGATGGTTGATAGTCTGTAACATAAAACTTAATAGTTTTAATATGATTACAGTATGGCTTTTGGCAATTATTCTTACCATTTTAGGAAGAAAAACCATTAAAGCTTCTTACCATTAAAGTCCTGCTCATTGTCAAAGTACAGATGAGCCTTTTACATTAAGTTGGCTGGTATCTTTTCCCTCTTAAAGGGATACTCCACTTTTTTTTTTTTTTTTTGGAAATAGGCTCATTTTATCACTCCCATAGAGTTAAACAGTTGGTTTTACCAACAGTTTTACCTTTTTCGAATGTATTCAGCTGATTTTTTGATATTTAGAAGAATGTCAGTTTCTGGTCTCATTGACTTCCATAGGAAAATAATATACTATAGAAGTCAATGAGACCAGAAACACTCTGGTTACTGACATTCTTCTAAATATCAAAAAAAAATGGCTGAATGGATTTGAAAACGGTAAAACTCAACTGTTTAACTCTGGGGGAGTGGTAAAATGAGCCTATTTCCAAAAAAAAGTGGAGTATCCCTTTAAACACATGCAATAATAATGATAGAACTTATAAATCATTGTTACATTCAACTCAAAATTGAACGTGAATTGCATTTTCAGTCTAGTTTCTACTCAACTTTTTAGGTTTAGTTTTTTAGGTTAGCCAGTTTCAAATCAGATGCCATGAGACAAGACCATCTTACCTGTGAGTGGAGGAATGTCAGTATAGGGGGTGCTCTTGATGCTTTTGCAGACCCCTCGTCCCTGAAGCAGTGCCTGAAGAGGGCTTTGCTCTCCGGGAAGAGGGATACACCGAAGACCCTGAGCACACGGTAGGGTGTAAACCCCACAGGGTTCATCCAATGCCAACATGGATGTTATGTCCTCCCCGGATAAACGTTCAGCTCGGTGGCTCTTGAGGTCCCCTGAGGGCCCATTGCACAATGAGCAGATCTTCCTCAAGCCTAACACAAGGGAGTTGGAGCCAGATAAGCTGAGTTGAATGGTAACCAAAATGGTTAGATAATAAGGAAAAGAAATCATCTTCGTGTGTTCTTCCAGGACAGAAAAGCTTCTCAGTGAATGCTGTCCTCTCTTCCAGGTCTCTCTGACATTCAATGGAAGTAGTAGTGTGGATGAACAAGAGAATCTAAGGACAATAATTAGATCAAATTGCCCAGAAATGCAACATGGGCTGCTTTTAAAGAGCTGAGATGCTGTAGGGGTGGGAGACTGAGAGATGCTGGGCGTTTAATAAGAGGTGGAGTTAATGTATAACTCTATTCCTCCCCATTTCTGCCACATTTCAAATGATTTAAGGTTTAAGTTCCTGAATTACGTGAACATGCAATATTTTGTTTTCACTGGGTGTTTCTCTGGGTATTATTAAACTGAAATGAGTCTACACTGAGAAAATAACTCTTTGAAAGAACATAAAAAAATAATGGAAAGGTTCTCCGCATGATTCACTTGCTTTATTTCAGCATCATGCAATTCTGTTATTCCAATTTAATGTACTTACGTTGGGTCAACTTAATGTATTAAGGTCGATTCAACTTATTTTCCATGGTTGGGCACAGCTTAATTTAATATTGTCAGTGAATTTAAAAAGTCTCCCTGATGTGATTCAAGTATTCATATTGATATTATTACTTCATCCAGTTCAACAAAATTCATTTTAGAGTCACACTAATATATTTCTAGATTATAACCAAGTATTAGTAACCAATAGCACTTATTAGCATCTTAAATTGCAAGATTTACATACATCAACCAAACATTCGCTAATAGCATAGCTGAGTTTCCAGCCTAACCAAATGCTCCACTCTTCTCCATAATTTAAATGACACTAATAATTGCAATGTAATTGAACTTTAAACACAATAACGCACTATAAAGTCTTCCCCTTTTCTAATTTTCTCCAAAACACTTAATTTTGACATTTATTCTCTCTTAATTCAGCCATATGCAAAGTGTGCTGCACTCTTAGAAAAAAAGGTTCTATATATGTAGCATAGGGTTCTTTACTCAACTCCAAAGAACCTTTTATGCAAAAACAGGTTCTATAATGACAAGAAAGAACCCTTTTGGCACAAAGGTTCTTTAAAGGCTATTATTCATTCATATTTTACATTATTCAGCAACATTTTGTAGCTGTAATTAAGTTATTGTTTATTAAACTGTTGTAGTCACTTAATATTTTAATCATGCTGATTTTTGGACGATAAAAACTGAAATGTAACTCTTCGTGTGATATTGATTAATTACATTTTTTAACCCCCATCTTGAATTTTGTGACCATTCACATTTTAGGGGTTCCAAATACGTAGCGCTTTAGAACCTTTAAAGGTTCTACAGTATATAGAACCTTTTCTTCTGAGAGTGTGAGAACTAACAAGCCCAGTTTCAGTTAATGCAACACAAATCATTCACGTAATCCAACACAAATGGATTAAGTAAACTTAAGTTTGAGATATTTAAGTAGATCGAACACAATCAAATGAATTTTGGACAAAGTGTAAAGCAATTTTGTTGCTTTAGCTCGTTTTAATTAAGCAATTTCGACAAGCAGCAAAGATCATTGATAGTGTTACCATGCGTTTGCCAAAAGCATTGTAATGTATGTGGTTTCTACAATCGTCTTATTTTCACGGTAACACTTTACAATAAGGTTCATTTATTAGACATTACTTTATGTATTAACTAACATGAACTAACCATTTGTTATTTTTTGTTAACGTTAATACAAATCCAGCTGTTCATTGTTTGTTCATGTTAGTTCACAGTGCATTAACTAATGTTAACAAGATTCTAATAAAGTATTAGTAAATGTTGAAATTAACATTAACAAAGATTAACAAATGTTGAAGACGTATTGTTCATTCTTTGTTAATGTTAACTAATGTAGTTAACTAATGAACCTTATTGTAAAGTGTTACCGTTTTTACTTTAAAATAAGAATCAATTTATATTAGTTAATTAATTGATGATGAACCAGACAATAAATTTGATTGCCACTCTGGTACTTTTTGCTTTTTGCCAAAGTCTTTTTGCCAAAGTGTGTCTCCTGGACTTTCGGACTTCCCTTAGGATGTTGTGATGGCGTATTTTTATTCGTTGATTTGGCAGCTGGACAAAAACGTCCTACACCCACAGTAACACCCACGTGTTGCCAAGACTTGGGCTACAAATCACTCTATATTGCAGTGTATCACTTTTTTCCAGTTGTCTCCATCTCTTTTCCTCCCAAATCACACACACACGCACACACAAACACAAATTAGCACAATCCTTTTTCATGAAGTCATGGTTGATCGCTTAATGACTTTAAGCCTGTTTTTCAAGAACTTCACCCTTGATCTGTCATTGCACTGATTTCCCCATCGAAATGATGTCATAATTAATCGCCTCGAGTAGGAAAATGAGCACCACATCACAGGTGTTTCTGAGTGACATGGGGAAAAATGAACAAGGGCTTTCCCCTCTAACCAGAATTTCTTTAAACGTTTTGATATCCAAGGAAACATTCTGTGTATGCGCTTTGACGGACAATATCTTCTTAAAAAAAAAACATGGAAGAGTTTACATGTTGTTGGCAACCAGCTTCATTCCTACAGGTGTGCAAGTCACCTAGAAAGGAGAGTAACCTCACATCTGTACAGCTGCAAACACAGAACGTTCCCTTAATGGTCCCAAATGGTCCCATGAGATTATTTTTTTGGGAACCAAACAAGAACGTTATAGGAATGTTTCATGTAGGTTATTTTTAGGTTACGTTTTATAACGTAAGGAGAATGTTCCGGGAACGTTCTCTTAACCTTAAGAGAAAGTTGTAGGAATGTTTTGGGAACCAAAAACTAACGTTCCTAGAATCTAAATTTGTTTGCTGGGAATTCTCACTAAAGTACATGCAGGGGAAATAAGAAACTTCCAGGGCTGCCTCGCTCTCCATCTGCGTCTTTGACTTTCTACACATTTACGTGTTCATTTAATCATTCAGCAGACGCTATTATCCAAAGCGACTTAAATAAGGAGCGCTGGATAAGCAGTTAAACTAACAACAGGACAACATTACGTAAGTGCTGTGACCCTGCCCAGTTTGGTCTCATGCAGTATATGTAATAGGGGTGTAACGATTCATTTTAACAACGATTCGTATCACAATTCGTGGTTGTCGATACGATTCAAGGACGATATTGGTTAATTTAGAACGATACGATCCGAAACGATTCAGTGACTTGAAATCGATTCAGTAACTTTTTAGCCAAAAATTCAACCAGTGTGACTGAAATAAATACCTGAAATGATTTATTTATTATTAGGTTATAAATATGAAGAGTTCAGATGCAAAAGCCTCTAAATGCCATTTGAAATTTTCTTCTAAAATGTCCATTTTTATCAAACTTGTATATTTAAGTTCAGTAATTCCACTTAAATGACAATTAATAGGTAATCTTCATTGCCATTTAAGTGAAATTAATGAACTTAAATATACAAGTTTGATAAAAATGGACATTTTAGAAGAAAATTTCAAATGGCACTTAGAGGCTTTTGCATCTGAACTCTTCATATTATTAACCTGGTTAATTTAGAATTTCTCTAAAATTTCCGAACCCATATATTCCCGGAGAAAACATCTATATGAACCTATTAATATTAATGATTTTTAAGTTTGAACATTCAATACTGATACAGATTTAACTGTGACTTGAAAAATAGCTTAGAATTAAATAAAACCACTTTTCCAAAAGTAAAACACAGTCTTCTTTTCAATGAATGATGCATTCTTTATAAATACTTGCATACATCATTCTTTTATTCTTTCAAGTAGACAAATTTATTTGTATGAATTAAATTAAAATGAATCCTTATTAAAGCTATTAACAAACAGTTAATGCTTTTTCTTTTGTCGCTTGAATATTAAGGACACAGACCGCATTAGGTTTATTGCCACTGTCGCATCATGTCCAATGACATTAAAGCTTCGCCCACATAAAGAAGCGGTGCCACCATCTCGATTTAAGGAATGCATACAAAATTCATTGTTCTTGAAATACCTTGTTTTGTGTCTACTAAGGAAGGTGGCAAATTTTATTTTGGGGTTAACTATTATTTAAAGCGCATAAAAAATACATTAGAGGAAGGGCTGCACAATTAATCGAATTTGTAATCGCGATTACAATTATGGATGCCACAATTATGTAATCCTTCAAAGGCACAATTATAAAAAGTCCACTTACATTATTCTGTGTGCTTAAAATGTGTTTTTTTTACAGCTTATCTTAAGGGGTTTTTTCCCCATTGTTTTAATTTTAGTTAGTGTAACATTATAATTATAATTAGCATTAAAGCAACACTATCTAACATTGTTTACTTAAAATAATGTTTCCAAAATCTTATCACTGGTTCATCAAGTCGTAACAGGGTGAAAGGCACTTCTGCCGTCGCCTGACGGGGTCTGTATCACTTTTACTGGCACTATGTAACTTCGGGGTTCGTGTAGGAACCCGACCGCAAAAAGAACTACAAAATTCGACTGCTTTACATAAAGCACTACAATAGTAATTATTTCGTTTTTCTTCGTTTCTGATGTCGCAATAAATCATCCTTTCATGAAATCATGTAAAATTACTCTACCTTGTCTGTGGACATTGTTCATTCTAAAGCCGCTGCTGGATAAACGGCGAGCGTGCGTGCGACGGTAGGCTAAATTATTTACGACAGCGGCTATGGACAATTTCGTTTTCAATCAATAGGGCGACCGAAGAGGAAAAGTTACTTGGTGTTACTTTAAACCATAGAAAAGCATTGAAAGTTTTTCAGGAGTTTCAGCCGTTTTATTTTTATATAACAATTTGAATGCAGTCACTTCGAACAATGGCATAAAGCTGTTCAAAACATCATTCAATGTAAATTTTGATAATCGTAATTAATAATCGCAATTTTAATTTCAAGGCAATAATCGACAATTATGATTTTTATCATAATCGTGCAGCCCTAATTAGAGGAAGTGTTAGTTGTTTTTACCATAATCACCATCACTAGTTCATTTTAAATGATCCGATAGTGTGGCGAATACGTTTTTAACAGCATACTGTATATTCCAATGCATGCACAATCATTTAGAATAAGTAGAGTATAGTATGTCACACCACAGGAGATCTCGACTTCCCTCAAGTATTTCATGTCAAATACCCATTTTTAGAATAATTGCTTCCTTGCTTTGAGCATGAAAGCTTGTTCAGATGGGGTTCTTGCGTTGGCGTTTTGAGTAATTTCCAGTGACCCAACTGTGGAGCAGCACAGCATTTTGACTAAATGGATAAAACAATACCTCTGTTTACTCTTAACATCAATACACCATGCACTGGTCCTTCCACTTGTCATACACTCCATGTCTCAGGTCACAGGAATCTCCCAAGATGTCCTCCATTGGGCTTATACAAATAACAAATATTTTCCTTGGATATTGGGTTTCGTAGTGGTCACGCTCCTCATAGCAGACGGAGTGACATTATTTAACAATGGAGCCAGTGACCTCAGCATTCAATAGCGAATTGCATGTGCCATGTGTCAAACAAATTTAGCACAAGGAAACTTGACTCAAAGATGGTGTAAGGTGGACTTTATGTGGAGCTCTGTATTGCATGTTGCATACTTGGACTGTAGAATCACCAGGGAGTTACCTCAATCCGAAGTCTAAAGGATCAGGTCTACTTCAAGCGAAAGACAGTTTTCGGGAACTCCTTAGAGACAAAACTGAAACATCGTTTGTGTTATCTACGTTCACAGATTTCGAGACGGCCTAGACAGAATGCGCATGCAAGCACACACTCATGTTATTTTCACTAGCATTGAAATAACAATTTTTAGCCATGATTAGACCAAAGCCATTAACGTGTCACTCATCAACTCAGACAAGGGTCAACAAGAACCTCATTAAGGTTTGGGTGGCACGTAGTGGCACACATTCATTTCAGCATGATTGAGTGAACGTCCTGAAATGCCTACATGAAAAAAATGACACTTGCACACTTAAACATACAGTACCAACAAAAAAAAATCAAAGATGAAAAATAATCGCTAAATGTCTGGCTGATGCAGTGTTCTTGTTGCCAGGGCTGCAGGTCAACAAAACACAGTCAAGCTCTGTCCACACCTTACATCTGTGGTTAACATTAAAGATAGAAATGTAGGGATCTGTCTGCACTGTTGTCTAATGGGTTTGAAAGGTTGGAGGAGACTCTAACAGGAGAAGACAGGTAACCTTAGCCTTGGGAGGATAGAAAGGTGTGGTGAGTAATAATCAGATGTCTGTAATTCCGTATTACACCATCATCTGCCCTGCAGTGATGGCTTTGGGTGTTATGGGTGAGTGAAAGGGAGAGAACCAAATCAAGAATCAAACAATGGAAATTTGCAGAAGAATGTCTTCATTTTAATTAATGGAGGTAAAAAGAGAAAACGAAAATAAGAATAAGATTCAGCTAACGGAGTGTTCTCAGGACTTGTTGTCTCAGAGTTATGAACAAACGTTCTTCAAATAACACTAAAGGGATAGTTCAGTTTGAAATTAATTTTTGATATGTTTTAGCTTAGCTCGAGGGGATCCAAGATGTAGGCGTCTTTTTTTTTTCCACAGTATTTTCAATTTTGATATTTTTAGGTCAAACTATTCTTGTCTCTCAGTCATTTAATGGAGGTATATGGCAGTCCCTCCAGGATTTCACGATTTTTTTGTGTGATTTTTGCGATCAAATGACTGATTTTGTGGTGGTAATTTCCAAAAATTTGTGAAAAAATTTGCGATTTAAATATAACATTTACCATAAAAGGATTCAGTCCTTGAGAGTTTTTTTGTGATTGTTGTGGACAAAAATTGATTGATTACGCGGCCCGTTTTCTTTAAAAATGCGACGGAATATGCGGGATATTTATGCAATTTTATAAGATGAAATTGCAGGAATTTGCAAAAATTGCGGTTTGATGAAAAAGAGAAAAAAAATGATTCCCCCAACACCCTGTTCTCACTAGGCTAATGTAAGAGTCATTTCTTATTACTTCCTTTAATAAGCAAGCATTCTACATCATAGAAAGTGCTGGGAATATTTAATTTCTCATCATGTTTTATTTCAGACTGTAACGAGTGTAAATAAGGTGCGGCCCCTTTAAGAGCTGCGCACTCCTGTTGAACTCTCTGCAGTGTTTATTATATGTGCGCCTCCAACACCCCGTGTGTGCGGGTCATTTCTGTTTGATGCTTCTTCTTTTATCTTATGTTGTTTATTAAGTAACGATGTGACGGTAGAACGTGTGACAGACAGTTATACGAGTTCGATTTGTGAGATGTTGATCGCCTCCGTGAGTCTGTCTGCCGTCGCGTAATTGCGTCAATTCATAACTTTCCCATGGAAACGGGGGGAAATGGCGGCTCTTGTGTGAAGCAAACGCAACATGTTTCAACTTTCTGCTAAGATACATGTGACTTTTAATGCAACGAAAATGCGAGGATTATGAAATTATGCAAACCCCGCATATTTTGCACGGAAATCGGCAATTTATGCGGCGAAAGTGCGGCGTATTTGAAAAAATGCGGCCCCCGCATAAATATGCGGACTTTGGCTGTTTTTGCATTGAATTCAGCGATCGCATAATCGCGTTTTTCTGGAGGGACTGATATGGGGTCGACCTCAAAGAGCATGCACAGAGAAGTCCAAATTAAACATGATTTAATGACTCGTAAATGTAAGTACACATTGATGGCCTAAGACACGAATCGAGCGGTTTGTGTGAGAAAACGAACGGTATTTATATCGTTTTCAGCCACAAAGCGCGATGCCTTCAGATCACTTGGACGTGGCTGTGGTTACAAGAGGTAAAACGATATAAATACTGTTAATTTTCTCACACAAACCGCTCGTTTCGTGTCTTAGGCCATCAATGCGTACTTACATATACGAGTCAATAAATCATGTTTAATTTGGACTTCTCTGTGCATGCTCTTTGAGGTGGTGACCATAGACCTCCATTATATGACTGATAGACAACAACGGTTTGACCTAAAAATATCAAAATTGAAAATACTGTGGAAACAAAGACACTTACATCTTGGATGCCCTAAATGCAAAAATTAATTTCAAAGTGAACTATCTTTAACGTCCGTTCAGAGTAATTTCGTCTGTAATAATGATCTCAAAATGCTTGCACAAAAAAAAAATATTTATACGTTAATGGAGCATGTTTTCTGAAATTGCAACTGCTTGAAGAGAACATTCAACAATAACCTTCCCATAATTATAAAATTTAATGTTCCCTCGGTAACGCTTCCTTTTACAGTCCAGTTACCCATGTAAATACTATGTACTTATTTTAGTAACTACAATTACTGGGTAATAACTAGTACTAACCCTGAACCTACCCCTGTTCCATGTACTTATATTAGCCAGTACTTTCTAGGTAAGTACAGTGTAAGTACTGTACTGTAAAAGGAAGCGTTACCGTTCCCTCAACAGGTTAGTTCTCCCAAAAATGAAAAGTTTGTCATTAACATTTCGTTCCAAACTGTAAGACTTTCATTCATCTTTGGAACACAAATGAAAATCTTTTTGATGAAATGTAAGAGCTTCTGACCCTCCATTGACAATCTACGTAACAACCACTTTGACGCTTCAAAAAGTCAAAATTTTCTGAAGAGATTCAATCACTTGATATGGTAAACAGATTTCATTTTTCATAAGTTAATTGGAACATTAGCACTGCATTTTTAGAACTTAGTAGAATATGGGAGACAACAGTAAGATAGATCGTGTTGCGTTGTTTTAAACAAGACTAGATCTGCTGGTCTGGTGTATTTTAGGGTTTTATCAACAAGAACTTGGAAGGTCTTGGATGAAACATCTCTTTGTTTGCAGTACCAGACCTAAACACATTTGACCAGGATGAACTGGAGCCCCGACTGTATTGCCCAACATCTCTGTCTATCTTCATAACACAGTCTCATCCCAAAAAGTCATGTTTTTGACCATACGTCATTTTTAGGGCCCCTTTAAACGTCGGTAGATGGCGATCCCGGGCCGTCATACAACTGGCGCTTTACCTTTAACATCAGTTAGGTGACGGGTTAGGTTTAGGGTTAGGTTTAGGTCTGGGGTAGAGTTAGGATCCCATAACCTCATCTACCGACGTTTAAGGGGGCCCTAAAAAGGCGAATTTTGACGTATGGTCAAAAGACGTCCCAAAACGTCAGTTATATGATGTCTTGGGATGAGACTGCGCTGATCCTCACGGATGGGAGCAAATCCCTGCAGCAATGTCTCAACAGCAAATGAAGAGTCCTCAGAAAACAAAAACAACAGAAGCAACACAGTGTCTAGGCGTCTTCATGCATTTGAATAAAACTTCTATTATCTGCACTGTTTTATGCTCAATTTATTCCCTACCTGAAAGTACGAAGTCCTTGCATCTATAAATGCCACCCTCTGCTGTCTTCTGCGACCTTAGGAGTTATTCGAGGATTGAGGGGAAAAAAGGAAGGAAGGAACTGGAAATAATAACAGACATGAGACAGTCGGCAATGGACATTAAGCAAATTTTGCCCAGCAGGTCAGTCTGTGTGCAATGATATATAAACATTGGTATGTGGAAAGTTTAATAGAACGGATTTCAACCATGTTAATGCTCCCGAATAAGGTTACTGATCCACTTATCAACATGCCGTAAACAGACTGTTAATATTTTTATCCCCAGTGGATTTATAATGCAATGACGGATGACACTTGTAAGTATTGCAGGCCTGAATGATTTCGTTGCTCAATGAGGAATTAACATTTTGCACTTTTAGCATTTTGCGGGCTACTGAGTACTGATTACCTTTAAGGCAGAGTAATAATAAAATAAATAAATGAATAATTATATATATTTTTGGTTGAACACTGGCTTTTAAACAAAGAAACAATGTATGCCCGAAGCAGAAGCTTGCACTAAAAGGTGCAGAGAGACGTCCTCCAAACATGTACTGGGAATCTAATGACTATTAGAGGCCCATCAGTGCTATTCTGTTCACTGTAAAAAAAATATTTTCAAGATTTGTTATCACAACATTTTTTTCTTTTATCAGATCAAATGAAATAATTTATTAAGTTGAGATAACTTATTAGTTTGAGTTTCTGATGATTAAATTAATCTCCTTCATTGTATTAACTCACTTTTTCCAGTTCAATCAACTTATAATTTTAAGGCAACCAGGTTACTTTCTTTTTTTAAGTTTAACCAACAATATTTTTTTTTACAGTGTTTTAGATGGATTTAAATTTTGAGATCAAACTTTAAGGACATTTGTTTTTAATGTAGATTGTTGCACCATTATTTGCTTTCCCTTGCATGCTGAGCTTGAATGAGTGATGTTTGGTCAGTCTGTTACTGTAGTGACATTTTGCAAATATGACAATGAACAAAAAATAAATGTTTTACATCAGACAGATTATATGCAAGCTAAACTCATGCTTTAAATTAACTACATTACGGTCGCATAACTTCAATGTCACCATCATTAAGCTTTTGACAACTCTTTCAGTCTTTCTTTTAAAACAATTTCCCTTAAAGTTTGAGTTAGAATAGTTTGCCAGAGTGTTATAAACACAACGAGGCTGTGAAAGTGGACTAGTCGATGACAGGTTCAGTATGGAGTACCACAAGGCTCAGTACTAGGACCGTTGCTTTTCACCCTGTACATGCTACACTGTAAATGATTTCACAGTATTTTTACTGTATTATTAGTGAAAGTTTACTGTAAAAACAGTTTACAGTAAGTAGCCGTAATTTAATAAGCTTTTATTATTAGATTTTTACATTGTATTTACTACATTTACTTCCACTTTCTAAGTGATCTTATGAATGACTGACAACTCTTAAACAACTGGTTTGTAAGTAGCCGTAATTTAATAAGCTTTTACAGTATTATTGATGTATTTACAGCTGTCACACTGTAGAACTATTTACAGGAAAGTCAATTTATGTTATTCTTTTTTTAGAAAAAAAAAAACTAATTAATTACAGTAATCCTTATATTACTGTTAAATTGATGATATTTTCCAGTAAGTTACTGTTGATTTTACATTAAATTTGTTACAGTGTAGCATTGGGGGATATCATATAGGAAGCATGGCTTTAGTTTTCAATGTTACGCTGATTATATTTTAAGTAGTACGACAAACCTTTTTTCAGGCATTTATTTAAAAACCCATTGACTTCAGGATGATGAAACCGTACGTTTCTAAAACCGTAAGTCTCAACGTGCTAAAATGCAAGTTGTTACCAGATTTTGACCTACAAAAATACATACATCACCCGTGCAGCCTAGACCTTATGCCTGCGGTTAAAGGTCTGGCACGTCGTGACAAACGGTGCCCGGAAAAAGTAGGATGCGTGGGTTTCAGTGTCCGTCTCGCTTCATAGAGCAGGTGAGCAGCAGATTGCGTGATCCTATGTAACGCTAACCACAGGCTGTGGGGAAAATACATTAGCAAAACTTCTTCAGGAATTAAAAAATGAACGAGGCCTGCAGTGATTCTGAGGCATATGCGTGACGGGCATGGATTCAACATTCACACCATTCTTTCCTCGGACGCATACCTCAGGAAAATATATTGAGTGATGTGGATTAAATTCTCTGTACACTCAGAAATGTGAGGCTTAATGAATGCATGACTTCCAGTGGCATCTGCATTCGGGGGACTGTGGTGCATCATTAGGAATGCTTTTTAAAGAATAATATAATATGTTTGCAAAATATACTTCTTATACACTCTAAAAAAATGGTGCTAAATAGCACTAAAAGTGGTTCATTGGCTTGAAATCAAAGGGGAACCACTTTAACCCTCAGGTGCTCTTCGTTTCGGAGTCACACTTGTTATCTTCCCGGTCAAAAGTGACCGGACACCTAAAAATGAAACTTTCTCCATCCCAGTAAAACCAATGCAATTTATTTGTGTTCGATAATATTTATTCTTTTTAATTTAGTATTTTGAGACAATTTAATTGAATTTATTAATATTTATGCAATATTTATGGTTTATTTTTGCCATGGAAAAGTATATGTATTTTATATATATATATACATTATTTTTTTCAAAAAAATATTAATGCAGTATTTTAGTTTAATATAGAGTCTAGGCCTTCAGAAAAAACTATTTTTTGAAGAAAATTAGCACCATCTGGTTACAGTATAGAGAAAAAGCGTAGAATCATGCTATGGCATGTACAGCTTTCTATGGAGAGGCATGTGAATTCTCCAGCTGTTTATGAACACATTTTTGTTGTTGTTGTTGGTGGTGGATTTGAATATATAGTTGAAACAATCTCAAAAACTATTTCTTATAAAAAAATTGACAAAAAACAAAAATTCACTTTTTTTTTTCATTTTTTTACAATTTCCCATTCATTTCCCATGGGGGGCATTTTGACCAAAGACCACAAGTGTGACTATTTTTTTAAGACCACTTAGCATGCTCAGATCATGACCTCATTTTTTTGTGTGTTCACATACATAATGCCATAAAAGTCACCAAGTTTCGTAACATTGCGATGAAGCTGTGATTTTTAAAAATTCAAAACATACTTTTTGTAATCAAAGTTTATTGGCGTGTATGGGTATAAAAGTGTGTTTGTATGTGTGTGTGTGTTGGTGGGTGTGTCTGTTTTGCACTCTAGATGTTGTGGAGTGTCACCCCTTTCCTGCGGTGTACTTTTTTTTTTTTTTTTAGAATTGTGGCCGATTTGTAGATTGTACATACAAAAATTCTGAGAATTTTTTTTCTTTTGTCAATTTCCCATTCATTTCCTATGGGTTGTCATTTTTGACAGAAGAGCAAAAGTGTGAATAATTTTTTTTACGACCACTTAAATTGCTCGAATCATGACCTCAATTTTTTTTTGTGTTCACATGCCCAATGCCATAAAAGTCACAGAGTTTCGTAATTTTCTGAAGAAGCTGTGATTTTTAAATATTCAAAACAGATTTCTCTAATCACAATTTATTGGTGTTTTTGTGTATAAAAGTGTGTATGTGTGTGTGTGTAGGGGTGGGTACGTATTGCACTTTTGATGTTTTAGAGTGTCACCCCTTCAATGCTGAGCACTTTTTTTCTGCATCGTAGCCGATTTGTAGATTGTACACACAAAAATTCTCAAAGTTTTTGTGTTTTTGTCAATTTCCCATTAATTTCCTATGGTCGGTCATTTTTGACCGAAGAGCACAAGTGTGACTATTTTTTTAAGACCACTTAGCCTGCTCGGATCATGACCTCAATTTTTTTTTGTGTTCACATACCCAATCCCATAAAAGTCACCAAGTTTCGTAACATTCCGATGAAGCTGTGATTTTTAAAATTTCATAACAGAACATTTTTCGGTCAGAAATGACCAAAGAGCACCTGAGGGTTAAGTGCCATATAGCACTTATCTTTGTCATATGGTGCTATGTAGAACCATGAGAGGTGCCATAGAGCATGTTAACCACCCCAGAGAACCAATGAAGAACCGCTGAAGAACCAAACTGGGCTTAGTGGTGCTATATAGAACCATGACCACCGCAAAGAACCCCTGAAGAACCCCTTTTTTTAGAGTGTATGTTCCTTACACATGACAGAGATGTTTTTGTGGAACTCTAATTGATAATACTGTGTGTAAAGCTGTTATATAACCGTAGTCATAACTGTATTGGTCGGCTCCTAAAAACATCCATTTCATTAATAATATAAAATATTTTATCTTCGTCTTTGCGACAAAAGGCAGTATGTGTAGGCTACATTACAGTTTATACAGGTGAAACTCGAACAATTTAAATATCGAAAAGTTCATTTATTTCAGTAGGCTAATTCAACTTAAAAGCTGAAACTAATATATTATATAGACTCATTACATGCAGAGTGATATATTTCAAGCCTTTATTTGTTATAATGTTGATGATTATGATTCACAGCTCATGAAAACCCCAAATTCAAAATTAGAATATTGTGAAGAGTTTCATAGCTGTAAGCCGTAATCATCTAAAATGATAACTAATAAAGGCTTGAAATAATTCACTTCGCGTGTAATGAGTCTATATATTAGTTTCACCTTTTAAGTTACTGAAACAAATGAACTTTTGCACGACTTTTGCCCCTATGTGCTACTGTAATGCTATCTTCTCCTAGGGTAGGGACATGCTTGGGCTTGTATTTAAGGAAGGACCGTGCACATTCTCATGATGTGAGCATTGTGAGGACACAATTGTCTTGCGGCTATTGCAGAGAATGTTAATGGAGCAAAAATGGGAGCAGTCATGGAGCTGTCCAACCCGACGTCCAGTATGTACCGCTTCCAGGTCAAAACTGACCGAATGCGATAAAAGAGTTAAAGGAAACGTAAGAAAGTTGAGTTACAATGTTAAAGGTACAAAATGTAAGAATTTTGTAATAAAATGTCCAAAAATCACTTGCACAGTGTGATATATTACCTGCAGTTGTGTTATTTACAATATCCCAAATGTCTCCAAAGATTTTTTATTTCAGGGAAATTCCAATTTTAAATACATTTTTAAATAAAATTATCTCATGAATAAACAAGTTGTTGCCTTTTGCATCATAACCTGTCCGACGTAAGAAAAGTGACACAACACCCTTCCGTCTCACTAGAATATTTCGGCTGCATCATGATTAAATTATGAATCGGATTTTGATTCAAATAAGTATGAATGATTTATTAAGCATTTATAACATGCGTGTTAAAAAGGTTCATGTGTAAATGTCCCCATTTTAAAATGATGCAGTTATTACTGTCTAAAAATTATTTTTAATGCAAACATGTTACTGTTATGTTATGTTGGGATTTAGAGTTTCACATGTTTCTGCTGCAAAAGGTAAAACTGAGTAATTTTACTGAGTGATTTTAAATTGATCTATTGCCCATTAACAGTTTCGCTGTAAAAAAAATATTTTCAAGATTTGTTATCACAACATATTTTCTTTTGTCAAATCAACTTTATACACTCTAAAAAATGCTGGGTTGTTTTAATCCAATTTTGGGTAAAATATGGACAAACCCAGCCATTGGGTTACATTTTTAAATTACATTTTTTAACCCAATGGCTGGGTTTGTCCATATTTTACCCAAAATTGGGTTAAAACAACCCAGCATTTTTTAGAGTGTAATAATTTATTTAGTTCAGATAACATATAATTTTAAGTTTCTGATGATTAAATTAATCTCCTTCATTGTATTAACTCACTTTTTACAGTTCAATCAACTTAAAATTTTAAGGCAACCCAGGTTACTTACTTTTTTAAGTTAAACCAACAATATTTTTTTACAGTGTAGTAATCGCAAACATTTTTTTCTTTTGTCAAATCAACTTAAATAATTTATTTAGTTCAGAAAACATATAATTTTGAGTTTCTGATGATTAAATCATTCTCCTTCATTGTATTAACTCACTTTTTCCAGTTCAATCAACTTCAAATTTTAAGGCAACCTGGTTACTTACTTTAAGTTAAGTTAAACCAACAATATTTTTTACAGTGTTGTTAGATACAATATTATATTTGTATGCTGCCTGGAAGTGTGTCCATTTATTCTAGATAGCTGTGAGCAATCCTGTAGAAAGTGCAGCTTATCTGTGTTCATATAGGCCTAGACTCCAAAACTACCTAAATTAAAAATAGTAAGATAATAACAATATGACAGAATTGCATTACATGGTCACTAAGTCAACAATCAGAAATATTGTTATTGACCTTTAAGCTTCTGAAATGTTGAAGATCCTCAATCATCCTGAGTTCAACTCGACACTGAGGTTTTCCAGTTGAACACTAGATGGTAGTATTATAAAGGTCGCATGTGATGTTTTAGAAGCTTTATAAAACCATGTGACAAGAAAACTGGCAAATATGATGACAAGAAAATGCTTGCTGGCATTAGGCATCTTCATTTATGTACACATATTATGACTTAAACATTCATCATTCAACGTAAAACTGAAATTATGCACATTATATCTCTGTAAAGTTTTGGTAATGTTTATTGTGTAATTGTCCAATAATCTTTAAAACAGTGGAAAACGCTTTGAAATATGGGCTAGAAGACTAATCAAAATGTGTTTGTCTCACTGATTAACTGTCTGATAATATTAGATTTGTTAATTAACTGGAATCAACACACATTCTTAGATTAAGAAACAATAATAGTGATTTTTAAAAAACTTTTTCGTAAACAAGTCATTTTTATACAGCAATCGAAATTATAAAGGAAAAAAATTAGGGCTGTGCAAAAGTTAATTGCGATTAATCGCATCCAAAATAAAAGTCTGTGTTTACATAATATGTTTGTGTGTGCTGTATATAATTATTTTGTATATATAAATACCTATGCATGTATGTATATATTTAAGAATTATTTGCGCTTAAATTCTGTATATATATATAAATACATAATCTATATTATATAAATATAAATATTTTATATATGAATAACACATTTTCTTAAATATATATTTGCATGTTTGTGTATTTATACATACAAAATAATTATATACAGCACACACAAATATATTATGTAAACACAGACTTTTATTTTGGATGCGATTAATCGCAATTAACTTTTGCACAGCCCTAAAAAAATACTTTCAAGCTCTTATAAGAAAGAGGTCCATAGACCACACACACACATAGAGTGTATATATATATATATATATATTAGGGCTGTCAAAACGATTAATCGCGATTAATGGCATCCAAAATAAAAGTTTGTGTTTACATAATATATGTGGGGGCACTGTGTATAATTATTTTATATATATAAACACACACATGCTTGTATATATTTAAGAAATACTTTCATGTATATTCTGTATATGGATTTATATATAATTTATATTATATATAAATATGAATATTTTATATATAAATAATATTTTTTTCTTAAATATACATGCATGTGTGTATTTATATATATATACAAAATAATTATACACAGTGCCCCCACATATATTATGTAAACACAAACTTTTATTTTGGATGCCATTAATCGCGATTAATCGTTTTGACAGCCCTAATACACATACACACACACTCACACTTACTTGGTTGTAAAAAGTACTTGTTTTTTTAATAGTGTGGGTTTTTCAGATCTCTAAAATTGATATTTTCAGACTGAATAAAATCGTCAAACTATTGCCACCTCCTCCTCATCGTCATCTTCATCATCATAGTAGCGATTCCTCTTGATCATCTCCTCCACGGTCAGGGCCTCCTCGGCCTCCTCCCCGTCCCAGAAGCCCACGTCCTGGGACTTCCGATGGGCTTTTTCCTCCACGGATGTGTCCTCAGGAAGAGTCGTGGAGGTTTTCTCCTCTTCTTCCACACGAGCTCTCGAAGGCCTCTCCTGTTGGAGCTCGGGCTCGTCTTTTGTTAGTTTTGCCCGAGACTCCTCGTTTCTTTGTTGTGGGTCAGTTTGTTTTGGATGAACTTCCTCTGGCTCTTTTTTTGTTACTTTTGGCCGAGACTCCTCATTTGTTTGTTTGGGACCAGCCTCTTTTTGGGTTGGTTGTGTCACTTTGAGAATGGAAGAGGGCATTTTCTCCTTCCTGTCCATCTTCACAGGACTCTCCGCATCCTCTTTGAATAGGCTGTCGGTGTCCTTTGTCTTTTTATCTGTGATTTTCGCCTCTTTATCTGGGATTTTGACTTCAGTTTTGGCCTTCGACAGCGAGCGAAGCTCTTCCAGCGAGCCTCGTCTGACCGCGGGAACCTCTTGCTGTGGTTTATTGGTTGACGTCAGGCTTGGAGCCACAGAGAAGGGTCGGCTGCGCTCTCTGAGAGACGAGCTTCGCCTCAGGCTCCTCAGTTCTGCTCTCTCTGAGCTCTTCTGAGCTGGTGGAGCTTCTTCCTCCGGAGGCCACTTTGCTCGGAAAAGCTTGGTTGGACTCTTCCCGACCTCAGCGGCTGGACTGGACACTTTGGCGCTTCCATCATTGTCCGCAGGAGGTGGCCACGCGACTCTCAGTTTCCTGGTTTCCACAGAGGCGGTGTGTGGTTTTTCCGTGGGGCTGGTCACATGACTCCTGGTCTCTTGAGCTGCAGTCACGTCAGTGTGTTTGGCTGGTCGTGACTCCTCCGCTTTGGGCTTTGGTTGTACCGTAGGCTTCACAGGTTCTGCCACGGAGGGCTTTGAGTTTTCAGTCCCCTCGGGTCCCTCGTCGTTTGTTCGTGGTGTCCACATTTCCTTGTGCGGTCGGTGGCCGAAGCCCTCATCATAGTTGCCCTTAGACTTGAAGAGTTGATTGAAGTGAGGTTTGCAGTAGATGCTGCCATGCAGGGAAGCATAAGAAAGCAAGCTGAAATGACAAGGACATTTTATTTTTACATGCGGGATATCTTAAATCCGACCTCCTCAGGATTTTAAAGGAGTAGTTCAGTTTTTAAAAAAAATTTGCTGATAATTTACTTATGTCATCCAAGATGTCCAAAAGCTGAAAAGAAATTAAGGGTTTTTAATGGAAACATTCCAGGATTTTTCTCCATATAATGGACTTCAATGGGAACCAAACAGTTCAAGGTCCAAAAGACAGTTTCAGTGCAGCTTCAAAGGGCTTTAAACGATTCCAGACGATGAATAAGTGTCTTATCTGGGACGCTTCGAGTCATGACTCGAAAAAAGATTTCTTCGTTTTGATGAACAGGAGAGTCACAAACGTGCAACACAGAACAGCTTAAGGCGAGCATTTGTGCTTATAAAACTTAAACTTTGTTATTTATTTTTTAAATGAGCGATCGTTTCACTTGATAAGACCCTTATTCATCGTCTGGTGTCGTTTAAAGTCCTTTAAAGCTGCACTGAAACTCTCATTTGGACCTTGAACCGTTTGGTCCCCATTGAAGTCCATTATATGGAGAAAAATCCTGGAATGTTTTCATCAAAAACCTTTATTTCTTTTCAACTGAAGAAAGAAAGACATGGACATCTTGGATGACATGGGGTTGAATAAATTATCAGCAATCATTTTTGTTTTAAAAATGAACTCCTTTAACTAATATTGAATAACTATTTTATATTTAAAGCCCTATTCGAACGGGATTAGTTTAACATGGCGAGGTGGGTTAAAGTAATTATACGCACAACCGGCGCTGCGTCATCATAGAATGTCCCCGCCCCCTTTTGGGGGAACAAACTAGACTCCCCATAGACTTCAATACAAAATAACGGCAAAAACCAACGTCCGTAGACAGCCGACAGGCGTAAATAACTTAAGAAATCACTTATATACACCGGATGTCCAGCCTGCCTGCCATAGAGCGTGAAAAATACATTTTTTATGCCCGTTATCAACTAGCCCAGGCTACCTGCCATCATAATCATTAATTCATGAGATATACATTACGTTTTTTTTACTTTAAAAAGCGAAATAAAATCATTCACTCGCTTACCTCCTGCAGTGACTCGACGAGGTAAAAGTAAATGTCCGGGTATCTTTTTTCCCCTTAGAATTTGCCTGATAAGTCGCAATTGCGAGTTTATATCTCACAAGTCTGAGAAAAGATGTCAGAATTTCGACATATAAACTCGCAATTATGTGTTATAAAGTCAGAATTGCGAGATAAAAAAGTCACAATTATTTATTTTATTTTTTTTTTTATTCAGTGGCGGAAACAAGCTTCCATAAATCCCACCCGAAAAGGGATAAGGCTGTCAAAATGAACGTCTTAATATGTATGACTAATATGTTTTTTTGCCACCATTTACAGTTTCTTTTTGACTATTCTCTATTGTATATTTATAGAACCACATATATTCTAATTGAGGGTGTAAAGTAAACAAACAAAAAAAGGTTAAATATGTCATTTTGGTGACTGCTTTAAAGCAAATAAATAAAGACAAAAGATACCTGAGTTTGGTATTACAGAAGGCACAGCGGAAGCAAGTTGTATGGTAAATCTGCTGGTTGGCAATAAGTTTTTCCACCGGATAAACAGTCTTTTGGCAGCACACACATCTTTCCTGGACAGGCAGACTGAATTTCTGTCCAGGGAAACACAAGAGTTATAGACATCTCTTTTGCAATGCAATCAGTATGAATATCAGACATGGCATGAAATCTCATACCGGAAGTTAGCAGACTGTCCCAAAATCTTTAAACTAATTCAATATTCATATTCTACCGGTACACACTACCAACTTTATTTGACTATTAGTTATCAGTTGCTAAATATAAAATTGATTTTGCCAGGTAGAATTAAATCTGTGCATGCACATAAAATCAATAAGCATTTGTAGTCCAGTTTGTAGTCCACAGACCCTGAGCACTTTCGGAGGGTCCTTGCTCTCTGACGCAGGGTGTGCAGTGCTGGGACTCGCTGTGTGCACATGCTCTCCTAAAGGACACACAAAAACATAATTGATCACTACACATTGGGCCGAGTTTTTGATAATGACTTGTTTTTGTTTTGTTTTGAACCGGTAATCTCTATCCATGACAAACAAATGAACAATAAAATAAGCACTTAAATTAAAAGCAAAAGGAACCAATCTTTATTCACGTCATTTCATTCAAACGTTATATTTTAGTGAGGTTTTTCTACGTTTAAATTCACTGAGGATTTCTCCTGAAGTGAATGAATGCGCATGCACACAAGAGTTTCAGCAGCTGTGGAAATTAACTATACTCTTGTGTCATCTTTCCATGCCTTTACTCCAGATTGCATGCAAAAGTGTCAAGTGCATCTTTGTTTTTTTAACTGCGTGTCCTGCAGCTGCTCCTGTAGCCTTCAGGAAATCTCTGAAAACTTTTATAATGTGCTCCCGTTTCTCCTCAAAAACGTCCTACCAAGCCTGATCCTTCCACCAATGTTAAAGGGATACTCCACTTTTTTGGGGAAATAGGCTCATTTTACCACTCCCCCAGAGTTAAACAGTCGAGTTTTACCATTTTCAAATCCATTCAGCCGATTTTCTGATATTTATAAGAATATATCAGTAACCAGACAGTTTCTGGTCTCATTGACTTCCATTGTGTATTTTTTTCCTACTATGGAAGTCAATGAGACCAGAAACTGTCTGGTTACTGATATATTCTTATAAATATCAGAAAATCGGCTGAATGGATTTGAAAATGGTATAACCCAACTGTTTAACTCTGGGGGAGTGGTAAAATGAGCCTATTTCCAAAATAAGTGGAGTATCCCTTTAAGGCAGTCTATTACTTTGGCTTTAATGAAGAACTTTCATTCAAGTGAAGGAAATACAAGTTAGTATTTTGCAGATATTTTACAGACGTCGAAAGAAAAGACGCATCTGATGTTAATAACACATTATAAAATACGTTTCTGCTCTCTTTTCAGAAGCCTACTTATTCTTATTTATTTCTGTCTTCATTTCGTACGATTACATGGTTGGTGGCGACCCTGTTAAAGCAGACCAACAACCCGTTTTTGTTGATAACCACTCTCATATAACTATAACTCACTATTCTCCTGAATTATAATGGTTAAAGAATAGACTCACCATTGATCTTCGCACAATTTGACGGAGGGAGTGTTTTCTGTAGAGAGAGAATAAACAGTCTTGTTAAATCTTAAGGTAAACTATTTAATGTTGTGACAAACATGTTCATTACGCGGGCAAAAGCGTGAAATAATTCAGATTTTTAAAAGTCTCTTCTGCTCACCAAGGCTGCATTTATTTGATAAAAAAGCAATAATTTTGTGAAATAGTAAAAGAACTCTTTTCTATTTTAATACATCGTACAATGTAATTTTTTCCTGTGATCAAAGCTGAATTTTTAGCATCATTACTCCAGTCTTCAGTGTCACATGATCCTTCAGAAATCACTCTAATGTGATGATTTGCAGCTCAATTACAATTGGTTACCAAATATTTAAAAAAATCTTATTATTATCAAAGTTGAAAACAGTTTTTGAAACATACATAATGGATTTTTTTTTTCCAGGATTCATTTCTGATTAGTCTGGAAGCTTGTTTCCACCATAGAATGAAAAATATAAAAAGGTAATTGCGACTTATTGACTTTATATCTCGCAATTCTGACTTTCCATCTCGCAATTTTGAGAAATAATGTCAGAATTGTGAGATATAAAGTCAGAATTGTGAGATAAAAAGTCGCACTTCTGTCTTTTTTTCTCAGAATTGCGACTTTATATCACCCAATTCTGACTTCATATCTCACAATTCTGACTTCATATCTCACAATTCTGACTTTATATCATGCAATTCTGATAAATAAAGTCAGAATTGTGTGATATAAAGTCAGAATTGTGAGATATAAACTTGCATTTGTGAGAAAAAAAGTCAGAATTTTGAGATAAAAAGTCACAATTATTTATTTTATTTTTTTATTCAGTGGTGGAAACAAGCTTCCATAGATTAGAAAAATATATGAATTGCTATTCTTTGAAATACATTATAAATGTTGCTACCGTCTCTTTTGATCAATGTAACATGCTTGCGGAATAAAGATATTACTATTATTATTATTTTAAATCTTACTTTTGAATGATTGTGTATCACAGTTTCCACAAAAACATAAAGCAGCACGTTTTGAACATTGATACTAATCAGAAATATTTCTTGAGCAGCAATTCATCACATTAGAGTGATTTCTGAAGGGTCATGTGACACTGAAGACTGGAGTAATGATGCTGAAAATTCAGCTTTGAGTATCTAAATGACATTTGATAAAATATTGTAATATATATATTCACACAGAGAACAGCTAATATTTTTAAATAACAGTAAATTCACTCTGAACACATCACTAAAAGAAGTTTGTCTGGTATTTAAGTTGTAGTTTTGAGAGCACGTATCGTACCACTGTCTGTCCATCACCAGCAGGAGGCGAGATCTCCTTATGATCCACGACGGGAACGCTGTCCTCGCTTTCCGACTGCTTTGCCTGAATCAAAGTGACAATCACTCCACATCAGCACACTTTAAAAATAACCCAACAGTGTATGAAACATGAGTGTGTTTGTTCACCGTATTTTACAACACTTTTCTCAGTATACCTACTCTCTTCTGATTCTCAAGGGGGTCAAACACGGTATTAGTATGGTGTTCCTAATAATCCTTAGGTGAGAGTAACTATACATGTTATTGATTAGTAAGTTCATTAAGATGCAACAGAGACCAATCAGCTTGCAGTGAAATCTAGAAGGACCTGTGAACCTGCGCAGATATATTACCCCCCCAAAAAAGATTTGACATTTTACATCTAAATAATACAACTACAAATTTTCTTGGACAATGATATTGGTCACAATTAAGAGAGCTTGATATTTAACTGTGCATATGCAACAACATCAAAAAAAGTGTTTTTAGGAATGGTATTCATTTTCCCTTTCTTCAATTTAGTAAGCCTACAAATACCCATTCAATTCAAGGCTGAATCAAGAACCAAACATGCTCAAAAACATGCTTTTAATAATGATTGCATAAATTACAGAGAGATCTGACTGCACTTACTCTAGTGTAAACCGTATCATCTTTATGTTTGTGTACACTCATACTCACCGAGCGTGGCACAGTAACGGGAGCCTGTCTGCTGACCGCGAGCTGATATTTCGCCATGCGGTCCCTGACAGAGGCGCTGCGCTTCAGACTGGAAGGACCTATGACAGAATATATTTTTGTAACTTTTCTTTTCAAAGCAACCTTTGTTTGACTGTGTGTGTTTCTTGGTATTTACCTTTGTTGGCCATGTGTGTGTCCATGTCCTCTGAGGTGCTGTTCACTTCTGTCTGCTCCTGAAGAATCAAGCACAAAGTACAGTATTAAAAACGGTGACAGACTGAAAGAAAAGTGTAGAGCAGACACAACAACGGCATTTAGATGTAGAGCGAAGGAAACAGCCACTATGATGTCCTCTGCTCCCTTCCTTTTCCTAGGAAATATCCACTGTACTGTTAAAGGAGTAGTTCACTTTTAAAAAAACTTTTGCTGATAATTTACTCACTCCGATGTCATCCAAGATGTCCATGTCATTCTTTCTTCAGTCGAAAAGAAATTAAGGTTTTTGATGAAAACATTCCAGGATTTTTTCTCCATATAATGGACTTCAATGGGAACCAAACGGTTCAAGGTTCAAATGAGAGTTTCAGTGCAGCTTCAAAGGGCTTTAAACGACACCAGACGATGAATAAGGGTCTTATCTAGGACCCTTCGAGTCATGACTCGAAAAAAAATTTTGATGAACGAGTTCAAATTGGAGAGTCACAAACGCTCATCACGGAACAGAACAAGGCGAGCATTTGAGCTTATAAAACTTAAACTTTTTTATTTATTTTTGACATGACTGATGGTTTCGCTAGATAAGACCCTTATTCATCGTCTGGTGTCGTTTAAAGCCCTTTGAACAGTTTGCACTGAAACTCTCATTTGGATCTTGAACTGTTTGGTTCCCATTGAAGTCCATTATATGGAGAAAATGCTGGAATGTTTTCATCAAAAACCTTAATTTCTTTTCGACTGAAGAGAGAAAGACATGGACATCTTGGATGACATGGGGGTGAGTAAATTATCAGGAAAAGTTTTTTGAAAAGTGAACTACTCATTTAACCCTACTCTTGAAGATAGTTCACTCCAAAGTGAACACAAAACCAAAAATAAAACCACCGTTGGCAGCACTAAATGAGTCTGGCAATAAAGAGAGGTGGAAATGCCATAAATTTGAATTGGAGTGGGAAGCGTGGCTTTGGTTCACTCAACAATATATTATTGTGTTCAGTCCAATACAAAATGGTGGCACTTCATTTCGAAAGCCCACTTTAGACATGTTACTTTGCAAATACCTGTCAGCAAGCAGTCATTAGAGTATTAGTAGACTTTATATCTGATAACACTTCATTTTGATGCTCCTCAGACACTTTACATGTCAACTCAGTTTATTAAAGGAGTAGTTCACTTTAAAAAAAAAAACTTTTGCTGATAATTTACTCACCCCCATGTCATCCAAGATGTCCATGTCTTTCTTTCTTCAGTTGAAAAGAAATTAAGGTTTTTGATGAAAACATTCCAGGATTTTTCTCCATGTAATAAACTTCAATGGGAACCAAACGGTTCAAGATCCAAAAGACAGTTTCAGTGCAAACTGTTAAAAGGGCTTTAAACGATTCCAGACGATGAATACGGGTCAACGAATGAGTCAATTCATTCATTTTGTTTGTTGAATGAACCAAATGACTCGAAAAAAGATTCGTTCATTTTGATGAACAAGTTCGAACAGAAGAGTCACGAACGCGTGTCACAGAACAGAGCAAGGCAAGCATTTGAGCTTATAAAACTTAAACTTTGTTATTTACTTATTAAATGAGCGATCATTTCGCTTGATAAGACCCTTATTCATCATCTGGAATCGTTTAAAGCCCTTTGAACAGTTTGCACTGAAACGGTCTTTTGGACCTTGAACCGTTTGGTTCCCATTGAAGTCCATTATATGGAGAAAAATCCTGGAATGTTTTCATCAAAAACCTTAATTTCTTTTCGACTGAAGAAAGAATGACATGGATATCTTGGATGACATGGGGGTGAGTAAATTATCAGCAAAAGTTTTTTTAAAAGTAAACTACTCCTTTAACTCATGAGCCATAATGTAACAGTCTACTAATACTCTAAGTTGATATGTAGCTTGCTGTAAATTAATGAGTTAAAAAGTGAATTGCAAAGTTACTTAGAATGTAGAAAGTAGACTATTGAACTATCGAAATAAAGTGTAAATGTTATTTTTATCAAGAAATGTAAAATTAAGATTAATTCACTATTTCTCAATACAAAATGAGTGTCAAATGAAGTGTGAATTATGAATGAGTTTTTATATTGAACAACTAATTTATGCTTATATTTGTATTTGAAATGTAAATTATTCCTATATTTCACAACATACTCAACTTACATACCGTAGCTTACCCATTTCTATGTTTATTTTTGAGAAGTCATCCGTCTATGCTATAATCCCATTTCTCCTTCATTCAAGACGACATCATTAAAAAGAAAAGTGCAAAGTTTACCCTATACCATAAATACAACAAGATGGTCATGAAGACTACCTCAGATGTACAACACTTTTAAAAACAAAGACAGAATGAAGACGAGCACAAGCACACTGACCGCCTTTAAGAAAACTCAGATTACGCCTGAAATGTGAAATTGCATTGAGAACATCAACGTAGATGTTTGGATAAACCAGAGAGGAGAAAGGCAAGGGCATGGATGGAGAAACAAACGGTGGGAGGTTTTACAGTCCTCCAGAGACCTGCAGGGGTTTTAAAGAGTGTGTGTGTGTGTGTGTGTGCATACCAGTCTCATGACATCATCACCAAACAGCATACAACACAAATGAGGCAAGCAGATGCGACTGCCATAGTCGAGAGTGGCAAAACATGTTTGTGTGTAATAAGGCAACTATGCATACAACCAAAAACTCTCCTGTGAAGTTTTTTTTTTCAGAAGTAGTAGTTCATGTAGTAAGATTGAATTTATACTCATCCCTCAGTTTATTAACACAAAATAAAGAAACCTAGCAAGTGTATACGTCTGAACAATGGTGACATGAACACTACCGATCGATGCGCTCTTGTGTTAGTTTGACGATTTAGGTGAGATAAAACCAGATGCATTGATGTTTGAGTACGTAAAAATAATTATTTTTAGCAAACGTTTTTTGCAACTGGCCATGAAATTGAGTCTGCATTGTCATTCACATATTTGGGTAGAAGGTGTTTTGTGCTTGTTTTAATTGTTTATTTGGGTACGTTTTAGTTTAATGTGACATTGTTACAATTACACAATTGTGTACACCAATAATGTAATTACACTCAAGGAATGAGTAATCTTAATTAATAATAACATGTACTTATTGTAGGTTTAGGGTTTGGCGTAGTGTTAGTTGCATAATGCATTATGAAATGTTTATAATAGAGTAAATCCGTGCATTTGTAACAATGGCATATTAAAATTAAGTGGTACACGGTATATTATTAGGTTTGGAAAGGTAAGTCTCACTAGTCTTAAAGGAGTAGTTCACTTTTAAAAAAAATTTTCCTAACCATTTACTCACCCCCATGTCATCCAAGATGTCCATGTCTTTCTTTCTTCAGTCGAAAAGAAATTAAGGTTTTTGATGAAAACATTCCAGGATTTTCCTCCATATAATGGACTTCAATGGGAACCAAACGGTTCAAGGTCCAAATGAGAGTTTCAGTGCAAACTGTTCAAAGGGCTTTAAACGATTCCAGACGATGAATAAGGGTCTTATCAAGCGAAACCATCAATTATTTAAAAAAAATAAAAACAAAGTTTAAGTTTATAAGCTCAAATGGTCGCCTTGCTCTGCTCTGTGATGCGCGTTCATGACTCTCCTGTTCGAACTTGTTTATCAAAATGAACAAATCTTTTTTGTGTCATTTGGCTCATTCAATGAATGAAATGAAAGAGTTGACTCTGGAAAAGATTTGTTCATTTTGATGAACGAGTTCAAATAGGAGAATGCGCGTTCATGACTATTCTCCTATTTGCACTGAAACTCTCATTTGGACCTTGAACCATTTGGTTCCCATTGAAGTCCATTATATGGAGAAAATCCTGGAATGTTTTCATCAAAAATCTTAATTTCTTTTCGACTGAAGAAAGAATCACATGGACATCTTGGATGACATGGGGGTGAGTAAATTATCAGCAAAAGATTTTTTAAAAGTGAACTCCTTTAACACATAGAAGTCTTGTGGACTCTTTAACACTTTATTTTGACGGTCCCTTTTGAACATTGAGTTAGCTATAAGTACAGTAACTTTGCGACTACATATCAACTAACTCCCATTAGAGTATCAGTAGACTCTCTGCTTAATATCTGCCAACACTTTGTGTTGATCTTCCAAAAGACACTCTACTGACTATAAGTAACTTTGCAACTACATGTCAACTTATTCTATTCCTAACCACACCAGTCTACTAATACTCTAGTGAGAGTTAGTAGAGATTTATAGTCAACTGAATGTGTTCAAGGGACCATCCAAATAAAGTGAAACCGCCTTATACTCCTAGAACTGTGTGTATTTTAACATTTATTCTTGTGAAATGTAGATTACCGTAAACATGTCTTTTCCTCTAATGATTTCACAAACTAAAAGACTACGCGAAACGATTGTTTGTGCTAATCGACAGCATGTTGAATGTAGCTTGTACTGAAGAGTGTTTTTAATGTGTGATGGGACTCATCTACTGCATCTCCGGCATTCTCCTGCCTTTGTGTTTTCAGTCAGCGTTCAGGAGGCAGGAAACCACTCAAACAACCGCCTCACTGTGATGGAACAATACACACTTGTTTCTGCCTCACACCCCTTTGGATTGGGGAATTTGAAAGAACATGTCACGGAGCCATAGTCACAAACTCCACCTAGCTAAGCTTACAGACCACGTTAAAAATACAAATAAACACAATAATCTCACTGCGTGAATCTCACGAACCGGTAAAGACCATGATTGGGTCATTTTCACAACATTAACCTTGAGAAATTCAAACTATTACTGTTTTTTTTCCATTGTGACATTTTTAAATGAAAATGTTATGGGTGGAGTAGTTCCTTTGCTCGGAAATGAAAATATGTAGTACACAGGCTTGTACCCTTGACTTTTTTTGGATTTCCTCTTCGTTTTTTCACTCGAAATGATATGTTGTATGCTTAGCTATGAGTTCAGCCGTTGCTGGTTATCCGCAGACATGCTCTAATACTCTTTATATGGATTTTACGAAAATGTCAATGGGAGAAATGAATGGGAAATTTACTTCCAGCACTAACGCTCTTTCGGGCTGTGGACTGGACTGTGATGGACTGTGGGACTGCGACTGTGATGCTCTATATCTCTGGCTAAAACTACAGCCGTTCACAGTTGAAAGAATTTTAGAGACAAAATTGCCCATTTTCTACATTTATTATTTATTATATTATATTAGTTATAATTATTTGTAATTCATATAATTATTATATGAATAGACAACTAATATTAAACTTTGCATGGACCTGTAACCAGGTTGGATTTGCATGGTTAACTCTAAACCTACTGTAAATTCAGCACTTGTTCAGCTTTATGCATCATGCCACTGATGTCGTACAAGTATCGGAGTTGTAAAGAAATGCATGAATGATCAAAGGATGTGGCGAAGCTTTCTCCATTAGCAGAGATGGTGAATCTGAATCAGCAAACAGGAAAAGAAGGAGGCTATTGGTAATTCTTTGTGTGATGAACATGACTGACGACACCAGTTAGAGAAATAAAGATGAAAAGCACACCAAAGAAAGTAGATTTGAATGAGAGAAACTGAATTGAGAATCTTTTCCCTGTAATCAAGGCTAGATACAAAATAATATTCTTAATACAGTTTTGCAACTTAAAAAGGACAGCTTTTACTTTGTATTTTGCAGCGCTTCCATTAGCCTATCTAATAACTGCAGATTATTATGAAGACGATGTTAGATTCGGAGACGTTCCAAAAGATTCCAAGGAATCAAGTAGGAATGTGAGCACATGCCTGGCCTCTGGATATGACAATGGGGGATGGGCACTCAGTCAAATGAGGTAAAGCCCACACATATATCCACTGACACATATCCATATCAAGTTATGCACAGGTTAGCTGATCAAATGACCCTTAAATCGACTGTGCTCACACTTATAGTTTAGTCAATAAACAAAACAGCTTTTATGACGTATTCTTTTGTGACGGAACTTACTGAAAACGATGCTGTGTGACTAAATGGGAATTTTTACCAGACGAGAGCTTGTGAAGAGCTTAGAAAATGAACTGTAAACCCCAGGACTGTAATGGGCAACACCGCGACTATGGCGAGAAAAACAGGCAGCATTCTGTCCTTTTTAGGGTCTCATCTTGTTGACATCACGTCCTGTTTTGTATGCGTCTCGGTTCGCTTGTTTGGTGAACACCAGGGTTCAGATGGTCGCGTTCACACTAAATAAAATGAACTGAACTAACAGAGCAATAGCATCAAAATTCAGTTTAATTGAACCAAACCTTCCAAGTGTGAACACACCCTTAACTAATATTTAAAACAGAAGTAAAAAGCCGCTAATATGCCTATTCAAATCAGTGAGCTGGTTTAACATGTTTGATAAAGCACGGACAGAGTACATTTAATCCATCCCAGAGGCCATTTTCTCGATTTCAAAACAGATCAAATTGAACCGCAATCACAAAGGGTTGAAAAAGACTAGCAAAAGGTGTCCGTTTTTACATGCTAAGAGTAATTAGCTGCCTCAGAGTTAGATTTAGGCCTACTGTCATTCATTTATGTTTACTTACAGTTATGTCATTTGCAGGGAAAATGTGTTTAACTGTCATTAAAGGTGCATTGCGTAAGTCTCTGAGTTTTTGCAGAACTACGCCCCCTCTGGCGACAAGCGAAACTGCAACCAGAGGTGTGCACGCTCATGGACCACACACACACGCTTGCATGAGCTGTTCATAACCAAAGGAGCGTCAGCCGCACAAAATGTTACAGTCATGATGTCTTCCGAGGTAATAAAGTTATAAATCTGCAAGTCATTTTAAATATTTGAAAGGAAAGGCATTTGAGTAAATTACACACTTATGTGTAAAAACTTCGATTTTGTTTCCATTTCTCTCCGTGTTGAACTGTTTTATGTGCTTACTGTATCCACTTATGATTGTATTATTATGGAAACACGTTCATGAACAATAGAAGTTATTACTTTGATCCCGTTTGAGCCCTAGAGCCGACTGGAGATCTCTCTATTTATTGAAAGCGTCCCGATGTTGACTCTCGTCTTATTCCGACGCCTGGCACTAGATAGAAGTTTTATATTCTTTGTCTTACGTGGAGTTTGCGTTGGGGTTTCGAATGAACAAGCCGGTCTCTTTGAATCCATCTTCTACTTTTGTGGAAAGTCGACTAAAGTTTTGTCGCTCGAGTTGTCTTCGCTGATGCAGAGAATGGCGGCGAATACACAAACCTGCCAGACATAGCAGCGTGAACACGCATGACGTCACGCCCAGTCTCAAAGTCCGTCCCGAATCCCTCTTATTTATTTTACTGTACAAGAGAGGTGATCGCAGTGATCAGAGAAGGGTCATTCAGCCCATCAGGCGATCTTTTAAGCACGTATGGGTTCGAAAAACGGCTATTTTTAACATGAAATGTTGCACAATGCACCTTTAAAGAGAATTTAAATACATTGTCCTAAATAAGGCTTCATTTCATATTTCTTTCTTTTGATTTTGAGGTAAAATAGTGTGTGGGTATTTCTTTGATTTGGCATGGAAGTGAGAAAGTGTTATAATTATGATTATGGATTATGTTGGGTTCACAACATAACAGGAAATATAGAGAATACAGAACAGGTTCAGTAATGTATTTCATCTGGGACATTCTCACCTTGCTTTTGCCCCTTTCAAACATCATTTTGCGGTTATTGAGAGGCAAGACTGGTTTCTCCAAAGGGGAAGATGGAGAAAATGGATCGGATGCAGACTCGTTTTCTTCCTTCTCTTCTACCCGCTTCTTTTGTTCCGTCTCCACGTCTGCCTTTGTTTTGGCTGGTCTCTCATGGGACGTTGGCTCCTGGCTCAGGCTGGGCTGTCGCATGGGTTTGCTGGAGGAAGCGGGTGGTTCTGGTCGAACGCTGGGTTTGCGGGAAACAGAAGGAGCCACGCTCAGCTGAAGAGCAGAGTTCTCCAGAGCCGGTCGTTCCCAGCGTTTCTTCAGCACACTCAGGTTTCCAGATCGCACCGACAAACTGTCAACAGACTGAGAAAGAGTGGGAGAGGTTCATAGACATTACTCATTTCAGACATAATAAAAAACACCAACTACTTTTTACTAGTTTTTGTTAACTATTACTTACAAGGCAATAGCTCAAGATTGCTTTGGGTCCCTTCTTTAGTGTAAATCTATGAGATGTGTTTTAAGTCTGATCACTTAAAAAAGTAACAGACTTTATAGACTATAAAATAATATACTATAAAATAAATAGACTTTATATCTTATATTCTTCATAGTATCCCTATACCTAAATTACAGTTTTACACTACATCTAGTCTTTCAACTAACTTCAGTTCAGTAAACTTCAAATTTATCCAGTCCAAATAATCCATTCTATAATTTAAATGTATGCTTTGTAAAGAAGTTTATACTTTACATCTACAAAACTAATTTCAAGAATTTAAGCATAACCCTTTCAGGGTTATTATCATGAACAAAAACTAAATAAATAAATAAAATAAAATAAAAAATAAACATCAGATAAAAAACTTAGTAAAAAACTACTAAGTATAAAAATTAAAAAACTAAGTACAATTTTTAAATGTTACATTGACAACCAACTGAAATAAGTTAAAGTTAAATCACTAGAATGACTAAATGGAATTAAATAAAAACTGAATCTGAACTAAAACTGAAATAAAAATAAACTAGGGCTGTGCAAATGTTAATCGCGATTAATCGCACCCAAAATAAAAGTCTGTGTTTACATAATATATTTGTGTGTTCTGTATGTAATTATTTTGTATATATAAATACACACACACACATGCATGTATATATTTAAGTAAATGTGTTATTCATATATAAAATATTTATATTTATATAATATAGATTATGTATTTATACATATACAGAGTTTAAGCGCAAATAATTCTTAAATATATACATGCATGCATAGGTATTTATATATACAAAATAATTATATACAGCACACACAAATATATTATGTAAACACAGACTTTTATTTTGGATGCGATTAATCGCAATTAACTTTTGCACAGCCCTAAAATAAACCTGAATACACTGTAAAAAAAATCATGATTTGTTCTCATAATGTTTTTTCTTCTGTCATATCAACTTAGATAATGTGTGTGGTTCAGATAACATAATATTTTGAATTTCTGATTATTAAATCAATCTCCTTCATTGTATTAACTCAATTTTTCAGTTTCAATGAACTTAGTTTTAAGGCAACCAGGTTACTTCATTTTTTTATGTTAAACCAACAATATTTTTTTACAGTGTAGTAGTAAAGACAATAGCCCAAAGTGATAAAAAATAAATAAAAAAGATTAAATTTAACAGTAGTTCAAATGAAAAAGATACAAATTAAAGCTAATAGTATATAAAATAGTAAAATAACATTGAACCCTTTAGACCAAAACATTGTCCGTTCCAAACACTGGACGGTTAGTGTGCACAAAAGAGTTACCACTAAACTAAAATAACATTTGAAAGTTTAATTTAGGATATTTTGTCTGGAATAGAAGTGTCAAAGTACGTCAAACCCACATAAAACCGAGACCTGACGAGACATGAGAGAATATCTCCACACGAGGATCATAAAACAATGTAGGAAACAGCTGTTCAAGACATCACCTAAACACAGTCATGCTAAAACACTCACCAGATAACACACTATCATTCCAGCAAGCCACCAAACATTGCTCTTACATCAGACTATTTGTGGTTTCTTTTAAAGTGGATTACATCACCGCTATCAACAAACCGAGCAGACTGCCAACACGAACTCTTCTCATGAGTCAAAACTGCCCAATAGACAACTCAAACAAAGAACAGCTGTTTCCTATTGCAGTCCGAATCAAGACGAGCTCAGTATAGAGGACTGCGTTCATGCAACAGTCTCTGGGAAAGCGTGCTGAAACGAGACGCCAGAAAGAGAAGTTGAAGGAGATGAGAGGAAAGACCTGATGGACAGGGCGCTCTTTACGTCTTTTCTCGGCTCTGCTTTCTCCGAGCTCCTTGTGCGCTGCTGGACATCAGTGATAAAGCCCTACCAGATGTGAAGCAGGCAGGAAACTTGTCAGAACTAGTCCAGCCCCCATGAAGGAAGGAAAGAGAAGTGAAAGGAAAAGGGGGGAAGAGGGGATGAATGTGTGTGAGACGGAGGGGTCGGAGATGATTAAAAGGCGCCTGCGGTGAAACCTGCGTACAGGAAGTGATGCGTGTGATGAAATTTAACTCTTTCTCGTCTGTTTTCCTTGTTCCACACACATGAAATTGCAAAAAAAAAAAAAATCTTGTCAGTTGTCATCTTTGACAGTGATTTACACTGTAAAAAATAATCGTGATTTTAACGGTAAAAGACCGTAAAACTACTGCTGTGCAAAACTGTTAATTGGTTAAACGAAAATTTCAACCACATCTCACGAGAATTCGTACGAATTTTACGAGGTGGCTAATTCGACTAATTTTTACGGTAAAAGACCGTAAAAATGCTACAGTGCAAAACTGTTAATTGGTTAACCAAAACTTTCAACCCGAGAATTCGTACGAATTTTACGAGGTGGCTAATTCGACTAATTGACTAATTCGACGACCTCACTCGTACGAATTAGTACGTTTTTGCTAAATCGTACATATTTTACGAATCATCCAATTCGTATGAATTCGTACGAATGACCTACCCCTGACCCCGCCCCTAAACCTACCCATCACGTGGGTTTGGACAAATCGTACGAATTCGTACGAGTGAGGTCGTATGAATTAGTACGAATTAGCCACTTTTGAATCACTCGTACGAATTCGTACGAATTAGCGTAGAAACCTTCCGTACTATATGCGGTAAATAACTGTGATAAAATTTTACTGTAAAATACCGTTAAATTGAAAGTTTTTGAAAGTGAAAAAGAACAACTCATTGTATAATTTACAGTGAAAAAACGTAAATTGATATTCCCACAATTCCCTGTGTGACACTTCACATGTATTTTTGTTGAAATAATGGTTCCTCATAGTTTTCTTGGTTTTTTTTTTCTAATCAGTTATGTACATTAGGGTTTTATGTTACATTTAATGTTGTTAAATTAATGTTTATTGCGTTTTATTTCATGTGTGTTAGCATGACGGTGTTTAATGTTTGTGTGAATGACACTACAGGGTCTTTATAAAAGTATTAACTTTATTATGGAAGAGCTGCTTGTGATGATTGATCATGTGACTAATCACAGCTGTGATGATTGTTGGTTGTCAGTGTATTACAAACAAAACAGATATCAATTTTACAAAAGGTTGGTAAATCAATTGACAAAATCAATATCATTTCATGAGATAATGAAATATGGTTTATTACTGTAAATTTTAAGTTAAGTTTGTAAAACCATTAACTTTCCTACCATATTTTTAACGGTAAATTTCTGGCAACCACAGCTGCTGTTATTTTATCGTAAAAATTACGGTTTTGTTGTTCATGTCTGTTGTAACTTGTATTTTGTAAGGTACTCACACAGACACAAAAAGAATTTCCGAAAGGACAATAAACTAAACTTAATAATATTAATAACTAAGTTCTGCTTGGATTGCTTCTGAAGTATAAAGAAAAAGTTCAACCAAAAATGAAAATTCTGTTATCATTTACTCAATCCTCATGCTAGAACTGCACGAGTCTGGATAAACCAAGAAACAAGATTTGTTTGTTGATTTGTTTCTTGGGTAAAACACAAAAGTAGAAATGTCAAAGATTTTTTTTCATTTAATGAAATATCAGTACATCTCTCATTAAATGTTCCATGGAAGACGGTCAAACAGGTTAGGAATGAGGTAACATTTACATTTGTTTAGCATTCAAGAGTGAATAAAAAAAATACATAAAAGTTTCCACGATACACAGATACATTAATAATAGTTACCGTTTTTTTCTTGTCCGCACTCGCCTCCTCGGCGGCTTTCTGATATCTGAAAACACAGAGAGGGAAGAAAAGTATGAGTAAATGACATGTTAGGTATCATTATCATATAACCATCTAAACATTCCCAATGTTGGAATACAATTTCCTCTTTCAGTTTAAAAAGCAGACAACATGTATGCGGTTTGTGGTTTGATTTCCCTGAAAAGTATAAACCCTGTGGCTCATTCATTTTTTTGAGCATCCGTCCCATTCAACACAACATGAGTTAGGTGTGGGACTATATTGTCTTAGCAATAGCAGACTGTGTTCAGGAAACCTGCTTGAAAACCATTATTTTCATGACTCTATTTGATGCCATTAAAAGCAAAGAAATACAGAATTTAGAGAAAGACGAGGAACTGGCTAGTTGGTGTAGTTAGTTACAACTCACAACATATTTAGTGATATCGATATCACAAGCTAAGAGTGAATCAAAACACAAATAAAAACCAATATTACTGGAAAAGCAGTTCATCAACAATACTTCATCTTGACAATTGTGTTAAAGCTTATGGCTCTCAGGTGAAAGCAAGGTTGGGAAGATTATGATTGTTGGTCCAAATGGAGTTATTTGCAACTATCTGCAAACATTCATCGCCTTCATGTCCTCGCTTCTTTCACCTGAGGGCCATAAACAGCTGAGCCGTACAACGGAGACAATATCTGTACCCCCAACAAAAAGTCAATAGGATTTTTGATTATAGTGTTGAAAGTGTCATCAAGATAAACACCACAAATTAACTTTTTTCTTCAACTCCCAATAGCCATGTGATAAGCCATGCTAATATGAAGAAATATAGGGAATAATACTCACTTGGAAAAGCGCTCAGTGATGGCATTGTTCTTGCCACGACCCCCAACCAGTGAGAGCTCTTTGGCTGTGATCCGTAAGGACTGTGTCGCCCACTGTCTCCTGCTAAATGGCCCCGCTTCCATCTCTGGAAAACCGTAAAGCAGAAATGAAACTCAAAACAATGAATGGGACCGTAAACATGCAAAAGGTACAAGTCTGAAATCTTAAACTATTGTCAAAAAAATGGTCAAATTAATAAACAGTGTTTTAACATTTAAAACTATGACAACTTGCCCCATGAGAACACTGAATGTTTCCATTAAAATCAAACTTCATCACAGGTTTCAAAAAAATATTAAGCAGCACAACTGTTTCCAACATTGATAATAAATCATATTACTGTAAAATGATTTCTGAAGGATCATGTGACACTGAAGACTGGAGTAATGATGCTGAAAATTCAGCTTTGACTCACAGAAATAAATTATTTTTTTTAAGTATATTCAAATAGAAAAACAGTTATTTTTAAATTGTAATAATATTTCACAATAGTAATGTTTTTTTTTCTGTATTTGTAATCAAAGAAATGACTTTCAAAACCATTAAAAATAGTTTCCAAAGACCTACATTATGCCGAAGATTACACCACGGCCACTTCTCACATGATTTTTGTTTAATTTTTATTAGCTAACGTGAGAAAAAAAGCGGATTTAAGGCAAGGCGACTGGAAAAAAAGTCAAACTAAACGAACATTTTAAGTATGAAATACAGTTATATCACTTATTTCACGGCGTTTCACCCCAAATAATTATGGGGACAACTAATATTGATATTGATTTGAGATAAAAAACTATTTTGAAATCTTACCTGTTTATTGTAATCAATTTAGCCTACAGTACAAAACAATCGTCTTAGAAAAATGTTGATCACAGGGACAATATCACTGCACTTTACTTAATACTTAATAGTACAGAACAGAAGTTCTCCGATTTCATTTTCAGTGCAATCGATCAACATAACAGGACGCAAGATGGCAGCAGATGTGTATGAATGAAAGAAGCGCGCGAATCCGCGATGTGATGATGCGATTGCAGCGTTGCTATTGACTACGGTCCTATGATAGATATATACACTAGATGTCGCCTTGGCTACAGCAGTTCATTAGAAGGAATCATAAGGAATGCATCAATAAAGCCGCCATCTTGGAACAGGGGAGCCCCTCCACTTTAAAGCACGTCACGCCACTACGACGTTGCCATGGCGCGAAATACAAATGGCGGACAGGAAGTGATTTGCTGTATTTAGAAAGCACTATAGACCATTTCAAAAGATGTAAACAACACTGGTCCAGAAGCACTTCCTTTTTCAGTTTGTAACTGTTTTTTTTTATTTCACATGTAAAGAAAACTTCTTAAAGATGTTTGTTTAACTTTTTGATTCAGTTTTAAATGTTCTGTTGGTTGTATTTTATCCCAGCTTTTATGTAGTGTTAAAAAACTGAAACAGGAAGTGCCTCTGGACCAGTGTTGTTTACATCTTTTGAAACGGTCTATAACAAACTCAAAATGCCTGTGTTTTGAGTCATTTATGGTCACTTGAATCGATCAAAGCACAAGGAGTTTTTATCGTGTACCAAAAGTTGTTGTTCATAAGGGAGGAAGATGCAAGAAATTGATCGGAAAACTCTGGAAAAACGTTCACTTCGTCGAAGGTGAGTTAATACAACTTAAGTGACTGTTTGTGCAACATGTAACTTTTCCGAACTTTGTAAAGTAAAGTCAAAGTATGTCTGTAAGACGAGGTAGTTGCTGATATCTAGCGCCTCGATGGCAGGAAAATATTTCAATTCAGTTGAAAAATCGCTTCTCTTCATAACGTAAGGATCACGTCCAACATATGTTCGATTTTTTGCGGCAGTCTTTTACTGTCTATGAGGCAATTGGGGGGACATGGAGGCATAAAGTCAAGGTAGAAGCCCATAAATAGAGTCCATAAAAGCAACAGGACAAAATATTTCAACAACGTTTTGGGGGAATTAGGTGATTCAGATTTGTCTTGGCACAGCTACTAGAAGATTTACAACTGTCAGACTGTCGTCACGCTCAGTTTGAGCCTGCGCAGTCGCTCAGACATCAGACAGAAAGTGCAATAATCGGGCTTCAGTCTTCTCCATTAAAATCAATGCGGTCGCTGTGTCCATTTCTTTTACTGTCTATGAGTAAAGGGAGAGATGGCAGCATTAGCTACTTCCTATAACAAGACCCCTGTTCCAAGATGGCGGCGGTTTTGACGCATGCTTAGAACCCCAAGTTGACGTCTAGTGTATATGTCTATGGCCTCCAGCTAGCGCCATGACATAACTGTGACGTTGGCGCAAAAGGGGTCTATAGGCTAGGCTAATCTTTATCTGTCAGGAAAATAATGTAATGCTTGATATTACCTTGTCAATCTGTTAAGATATTTCCAGTCCAGGAAATATAAGTAAAAAAGACAACAGACTGAATGCTCATTCACATCTCTTTCCTGATTTTGTCACATGAACAGCAGGTTTTGGGTAGTCAAATCAGGATGAGCTGGTCATGCTTGTTTTACCAGAAAGTAGACCAACAAAGTAGGTCTAAGTTTTATTAATAGAAATGTTATGAGTTTCATGCATCTAGTTGAAAAGGATTACAAGGTAGAAACAAGTTTAGCATTAAATTCTTACAGTTGCAACAGATGCTGGCTCTGTCAAAAATCGTCCCCCACAACATTAGCATAGCTTTAGCTTTAGCTAGCTATTCTTATGGTGTCTGAAACTAAAGTGGACATTTCAGGTTAACTGAGGGTGTTTTCACACTTGGTTCAGTTGCTTGATCTGAACCAGTTTGATTTGACCCCCCCATTCACATTGTATTATTTGGGTTTGAAGTATCCTTGCATCATCAACCCGGAGCCGCAAACGGATAGATTTTTTTTTACAAAATGGATCGTTGCTCATGTCACTTTGATTTTTTTACCTTTGGCTTTCTTTCCAAAACACCAACACATGACTGCACTTGTGTTTATCAGCCACGAATTAACTGCAAATGTTTAAAGAGCGTGTTCACATTAGCAGTGAAGCGTACCAGAGTTCTCATGAACCGTACACCTCACCAGTTTTTTCATGCAAACTCATGGGTACGGTTCATGGGTGCGCACCGATGACATCGTTCACATCATCCAAACAAACCGAGCCCTGACGTCAATTGAACGTGTGGTGCCCATCAAAAAGCACCGAAAATGCACTAGTGTACAAACACTGCATACTCGATGACTAATGCATTGAGGATCCTGCTGAATGAATTTGCTGTGTGCACAAGGTGTTTTATTTACTTATGATGTGTATTGTTTGAGTCTTTTTGAATTGACTAGACTCTGGCAAGTGGCAACATGAAGAAGCTTAAAATAGTTTTGAGTGTGTTTTGGTCATTTTGTGGGTTCAGATTCGCTATTCGGTGTGTTCTTGAGGCACACCGCTGTGTCCAGGTTACAAGTGATCGCCTTATCAGGGCGAATGTCACCAATGACATCAATAATCCTGTCGGAGCCACAGCTGTGTGGAAGTGCTCCGGGGACCCTGAGTTGGATCCTGGCTTGAGCTTCTTTCCTGGTCTGATTTCTTTCTCTCCTCTCCTGTGATTTTCTGTCTGTCCTCCCACTGTCCTCTCGAAATAAAACATTCCCAAAAATCTCCCTCACTCCAAAAAAATAAGCAAGTCAATAAATAATGGAAGACGAACGATATCTGAAAAGATGCCTGGCTTATTTTGTTGACTCGTTGAAAACAATTGCTGTAAATATCTTTTAACCCCTTCGCTGTCACCCCCCTTTTTGAGAATAGGGGTTAAAATGCACTATTCAAATTTAAATGGTTGTAATTCAAGAATGCTTTGGAATATATACTCAAGTTTGGTCTTGTTTTAAAGCAAACACTCAGCAGATATTGCTGAAGTGAAAACACTTAAAAAAAAAATGAAAAAGTAAGAAAAGGTTATGGAAGTTTAAATTTATACATTTTATTTTTTTTTACATAAAATAAAAGCCATAAATCTAACCAAGTTATGTTCCAAGTTTGAAGTTGATATCACAAAAATTGACGTTCCCATGAGATTTTGTTTAGGCGTAGTACCAAAAATAGCCACCGGGTACCATTGAATTCCATTTAATTTAGTTGTATACATTCTGCCTTTACAAATTAATACATTTCTGTCCAAATATCACTTCTGTCACAAAATTTGGGACCTTGAGACACAGACCTTTCTGTCAAGATTAGAAAATGTTTTGATCATAAATTATGAAATATAATAAAGCCCAAAAGGTGAGGAGCCTGATAAAATTAGTGTAACGCAACGTTCAATTATAAAACGGTTTTTACAGGATGAATTCTGAGTTTATAAGCTATCAAATGATACCTAATTTATGATAACTACTAAAATATGTGATATAATAAAGAAGGTGATAAAAATATAATATTTTAGAGAATAATATATATATATATATATATAATTTTTAGAGGATAATATTATACTATAATTTTTTTATTGAAAAATACTAGATTATATGTTACATGTTGCTCGGTGCAGGGACGGTGACAGTTAAGGGGTTAAAAAAGGTGCAAATATTGCTATTAAAAACAGGTGGAAACTATTGCAAATTAGTTTGTATTACATTTGTAGGATAATGGATCAAAGTAGTAACTGGATTAGTAACTGCTTTCTCTTTTCTCTATTTGGTTGAGGTTCATTTGTTGTGTCATCAAACTATATACCTTCTACATGTAGCCTGACTGAACTTCTTTCCTATTTACTGATGGGATGCAATCACACACCGACAAAATGCGCAGTTTCCTAAATAAATAATGAATTACATAGGCAAGAACAAAAGTTCAAAAGATGGATTTATTATGTACTCATTCAATATTTAAATGTTGTTCTTTAAAAAAAAGGTACATAGAGTACTTTAAAAATTGTTTGCAAAGCAATATCTATTGTTATCAATGTATTTGGACTGATTCATTCATCGAGTGAATAGTGTTACATAATCACAGCCACACCGACATGGGCAGCGGATATTAACAGACTTACAGACTAACCCTAACCTTATATTTCAATACAGATTAAAATATTATAGACATAAACTACTTGTTGATTTATATAGCTTCAGAACAACAGGATTAATGCCTAGAAAATGCATCAGAATATGTGCATGCGATTTTCTTTTCCTAACATGAAAGTGATTAATCTAAATTTACCTTGCAGTGTTTAGTCCTGCTGTTAATATCCTGATATTCTGTGGTCTGAACGTTTACTGTGTGATTCCATGTCTGACTTTCCTGGCTTCACAGCAGTGAAAATACTTTCCAGTCTCACTCACTTGCTCAGTCTCAGACAATAGCCAAGAAAAGCATCAAATAAAAGTCTACAATCCAGCAAAAAATGAACAAGGTGAATATAAAAACCCAGTCATTTTCATCGATACACCAAGAGATAAAGACCGAAAGAGGATTTTTTTATTTATTTACTAAACCGAATGAATAATTATAAAAAGAATCCGATTGAAAACCATTACAACCAATATACGTACGCAACTTTTTGAAATGAAAAGTAAAATTATACTTAGGATCAAACATGCTTCATATCAGATCAAGTTTCCTGCGAATGACGACCTTTGATCGTAAACGCCCTCAGTAATGATTGACATAACCAAAGCAAAGACCTACACACTGAATCATCAAAAACACAGCAACCTGAACACACACACATGATGTCAATATGATGTCATGTGCATCTAATGGTAACCAGGATGGACGAAACAAAACATTAAATTCACTTCTCGTTCTCGAACACTTGGGTAGCCAGCTACAATTAATGGACCCAATGTCGGCTACTTCAATACATCTTGTTATATTACACATTTAATGTATCTCAATGTCGTTACACTACAACCCAAGGGGTAGTTCACCCAAAATATGAAGGTTCTCTCATTCTGTCACTTGCTTATAGGTGTCAGTGTTACAATGTAATTATGCATTCAAGTGTGTAATTATAACAAACTACATGTCCTTACTCTAGGGTTTGGTTAAGGGCTAGTTTATAGTTATATCTCATCCCAAGGCATCATATACGACGCTTTTGCCAATGTGTATACATCCAACGCATATGGCAACCTTTAGCGTCAATATGAGACGCAGATATATAGGGGGTAGAAGGCGCCTCCTAGTGGTCTAACCCTAACCCTACCCCAGAACTAAACCTACCCATACTCTGTGCGTTATATTGGCGCTAAAGGGTGCCATGTGTGGCAAAAGCGTCATATATGACGCTTTGGGATGAGAATGCGTTGGTTATTACTACAGTCACATGTGACGTCTAACAAGGGCACTGTAAAATATAGTGTTGCAGCTGTTCCAAACACATAAGACTTCTGTGCATCTTCGAAACAAAAATGAAGATATTTTGAATGAATCTTAAAGTCACCCTGGTGTCAATAATTGTGTCCCTTAAAACTAGGGTTGGGTATCGTTTGAATTTGAACGATTCTGATTCTGATTCCTTGTTTCGATTCCGGTTCCCAACGATTCTCGATTCCGATTCTTTTAAGAGGCAGGGTCAAAAAAGTTTAGCTAACCTTGCTAACCAACGGTCTTTCTGAAGGAAATACTCTGTTTGTCACAAATTTTGCATTTTGCCGAGATTTCGTTATTGTTATAAAAGTGAAGCCACACTTTGGACCGCCGACGTAAGCTACTCATGTTCGACTCGCGCGGTTATGCCAACACTTCCGGTAGACGCTTCTTCATTGGTGTTGTTCAGCGGTTTCTTCTTCCGCTTGGCGGACTGTGAATATCGAAACTAGGAATCGAAATTTTAACTTTTGAACGATTCCGGGAAAAACGAAAAGTTAGTCCCGGTTCTCTTAACTCGATTCTCGATACCCAACCCTACTTAAAACTCATCTTTGATTACCGAAATTATACATTTAAACGTTTTTCCTTGAATAAATCTATGAATAAATCACGATCTCGGTTGATCTTCCAGATTTGATGTGCTCTATGTATGTGTGTTGATAAATTGTGTATGAAAACGTGTATAAAATCCTATTTTAAATCTGCTCATCAAATAAAGTGATCATGCCTTTTCAGAAGCAGCTTGTTTTCGTTTAGATAGCTTTTGGTTGCATGGACTTTCAATGGAGGACCAAAAATGATGAGAGAATATTGAAAATATCTTCATTTGTGTTCTGAATATCCACAGAAGTCTTCTGTGTTCAAAGACATGAGCGGAAGTAAATGATGACAGAATATTCATTATTAGGTGAACTATCCCTTTAAATCTGCCCTGCCTTTAAACTTACTGTACTTCTAACCTGTAGCCCAAAGGTAATAACAGCTAACGTCGGTTTGTGTGTTTGCAGAACAACATGTATTAATAAGCAGCTTACATTTTATAACATGCTTAATTATTAAATGCGAGTAGTATAAAATATATCTATAAAGTAGGATCTAATTAATTCACTTTTTTTAAAGATGATAGTAAAGCTGATCAAATAGACAGACGTGCAACTTTTACGTTTATATGGGAATATAGAATATTTTATACACAAAAAACATTCTGTGATTTCAAACACATTTCTTATTTGACTTTTGGTTTACAAACCAATAATAATGTAATTTTAAAAAGAAAAATAGAAAGGTGTTACTCTACATTATTTATTAGACCTTTTGATGCACAGTCCAAAAATATATAATTTTTTAAGATTTGTATCACATTTTTTTCTTAATCAACTTAAATAATTTATTTAGTTCAGATAACTCATTATTTTAAGTTTCGGATGATTAAATCAATCTCCTTCTTTGTATTAACTCACTTTTTCCAGTTCAATCAACTTAAAATAAGGCAACCAGGTTATATACTTTTTAAAGTTAAACCAACAATATTTTTTTTACAGTGTGAAGTGTTTTAGTACTTGGAAAGTGAAAGAATTTAACGTGAATGTGAAAGTGAAATAACCTTTGTAAGATCATTGATATGACCCCTATATGTTGTGCAGTGTGCTTTAGTAAAAAAAAAAAACAACAAAAAAACCTCAAATCTAGATAATATTTGGAAAACAATAGCTTTTTTTGTCTTGTCAAAAGGTGTGCAGGATTGTCTGTTCAGGTTTATGACATTGTAAGACACTAGGATATGACATTGTGAACACAAAGACTTCCTTCTTCCTAGAAGGTCTGGTTGTCAAACTGGATCTTCACCTGACTAGGTGAGCGCCGGCTGACAAAACTCCCTCTTCAAACGCCTCATCTGCTTGTTAAATGCTAAATGAAATCCTTGAACCAAAGGTAATCTGACAAATGTGTAAATTTAGCAGCTGCCACCTCTTTTGTCAATGAAATACACACATATTTGAAGCTCACCTATTCATCACAGGTTAATGAGGAGAGACCCACCTCTGTAATTCAAAAGGAGTTCCTCCTATCTTCAAGAGTTTCGGACTTGAGCGTCTTTTTCTTAATCCAGCCAGAAGGGTTTCGATTATGAATAATCACAACAGAATTTCAGTGTGTCACCTGATTCTGAAGAAAACTCTGTGATATCTGACACTCCTTGTGCTTGTGTAGGAGTTTGTCCCATGTGACTTTACAAAGGGCGGAGTCTGGAGAAGCGTCCACCAGGACTGGTGGAGCTGTCATCATGTGACAATACGCTCCAGTGAACACAGGCATTGTATGTCACCTGGCAGGTGTGTTTTAAGTGTGTGTGTGTGTGCACTTGTGCTATTCCTGAGTATCTACTTTCCTCGTGTTCTTGGTAAATGAGTTAACCGAGCAAGTCAAGTCAAACAGTAGGCTTCAGAGTCGACGGACACTATAAAGTGTAAACTGTTATACAATGGGATAAAAGTTGCTGAAATGCAAAGTGGACTTGTGTTGCTTACCAAGAAACAAAAGCCAAAAGCAATTTACCAATCCATATTTGAATATACCATCCATGCTCAGAAACCACAACTTAGATTATGCAAGAACATGCCTCCCCATTATGATGTTTGATAAGACATCACCAGTAATATTGCTTCTGTAGTACGGCTTTTGCTCAAATCCTTAATTCAAACTATTGTGCACAACTTGTCATGGAGTATTTGTGTTGTGGGCTCTATTTTTTAAAGACACTTACATTGAGGAAGGGACACTTCGTCAGTCTAATATACATCAGGTTTCCTCATGACCCGTCCCCCCAAACTGGTTTAGGACAAACCCTGCCCTGCAGTCATCACAGTCACCTGTCAACAAAAGCTCAGACTTCGTGGATTCAGTTCAGAGCTCAGATCATGATAAACAGAAATGTTATCTATCAGGATGTGCCACCAAGGCTATGCCAAGTGTAAACTTGCAAGATATTTCTGAACTTTATTACCATGGTTTCCTTCCTTGGGAATGAGACATTTGTACCAATCACACTGATGCGACAGAGAGCAACCGTTAAAGACGCAATAGAGTGCCGAAGTTATGACGTCACTGTAGGCCAAAACGCGGAAGTGAGTTAGCATTTTAGCACTCCCGGTTCCCTCGCTCTAAAGTCTATGGGATTTTTGAATGGGTTTTTGCTAAATCGCCTGAAATAACGTCCGTGGAGAACAAAGCCTCTTAAAGGGTACCTATTATGGATTTTTGAAAATTGCCCTTCATGTAGTGTTTAACATAGATCTAAGTGAACGAAAACATCCTGCAAAGTTTTAAACATGAAAGTTCATCGTATACAAAGTTATTGTCTCTCAAAAGTAAGAGTCGACTCTGAGTCGCTGATATGAATCGTTCGAAGAACGATGCTTTTCCTTTGTCTAGTTGACGTCAACTTGACAAGTTATTTGAATAAGAAACACCCACTTATTGCGCTCGGAGACGCCAAGGAAAACCGGAAAACAATCATGTCGACGAGACGCTCTGTTTGTGCGACGCAAAAGCGAACTTTTTTCACCTGCCAAGTGAGGAGTATTTGAAGACTAAGTGGCTGCAGTTCATATATACACGTACTGCTATAACACACAAGTATAGCCCAAACCTTGTTCAGTGTTTGTGTCATTTTGAAGATGATTGCTTCTCAAACCTAAACGCTATAAAGTATGGATTCGCGAGCCGGCTCTATCCTAACGAGCTGAGGATCTGAGGTGTGTTAAATAAGGGAGACATACACAATATGCAGAGCAGTGGGTCTCGAGGACTGGAGTTGAGAACCCATTTAAGGTGATAAGAGTTCTGCACAGAGAATACCAATCACAACTGACTAGGTCATCTGACCAATCACCGCAGATTAGCGTCACGCAAAGGCGGGTTTTGGAAAAGGACTCGCTAAAACGATTCATATGGGAGTCGGTGAGCAAATCAGGTAAAAATAAATGCATATTATAAGACAACAAAAGTGTTTTTTGTCATTGCATGCTTGTAGGCTTCAAAATATCTAAATTTTGGATTAACTTGTAAAGATTATCTTGATAGACAAAACGTGGAAGGGTCACAACTCTTTGTTGAACACAGATCTTATTTTTTGCGATTTTTCCAAAAGTCTATGGGGAAAATGCATGGTTTTTCGATTGAGGATACCCATGCGCCGCTAGCTTCCGAGTCGTCCTACAAAGTGACGTCATCACTTCGGCATTCTATAGTATGACATGAAATTAGCCTATGTCCCAAAGCTTGTGTACTCTTCTGCTATGTATCAAATGTATGTACTTTTTCTTCATCAAAGAGTACATACTTTAAGGGCAGAGTAAAAGTAGGTGAATAGAGACCAACATGTAAGTCTAGTAGTGACGCTAAAGGCCTTGCTGGATTAGCTGGTTCAGTTGTGTTCGATTGCTGTTAGGGCTGGAGCTAAACTCTGGATAGTAGCCCTCTGGGAGTAGGAATGGATTGTGTATTTTTGTCAGCACCGTCTGGTTATGCATATGTAAACCTTGCTGCTCTGGAAAAGGGGGTGACCTTGCACTTATCGTGACAGCTATAGGCTAAAGCCTGTCCGATCTCTGTATCAGATTAAGAGCCATCATCTTTTGAAATCTTGGCTGTACAACTTAAAGGTTCAACTCCAACTATTGTTGTTTTGATTTATAGACCACAAGTTATCTGCTTTGTCTACTTTTTTTCAGAATATTTCAATTGTTTTATATGGTGGCAGAGAGAGCTCAGCTACAGAAGCGTATTGCATTCACTTGAAGAAAAAAAAATCTACTCTGTTTTTCTGAATTAACGAGTTAATTTTTAATGAAAAAAAAATTTGCTCTGTTTTTCTGAATTAATGAGTTAATTTTTCATGAGAAAAAAAGTTTTTGCTCTGTTTTTCTGAATTAACGAGTTAATTTTTCATGGATTTTTTTTTTTTTTGCTCTGTTTTTCTGAATTAACTCGTTCCATGAAAAATTCCATGAAAAATTAATGCGTTAATTCAGAAAAACAGAGCAAAAACTTTTTTTCTCATGAAAAATTAACTCGTTAATTAAAAAAAAAACAGAGAAAAAACTTTTTTCTCATGAAAAATTAACTCATTAATTCAGAAAAACAGCAAAAAAAAATTCTCATGAAAAATTAACTCGTAAATTCAGAAAAACAGAGTCGATTTTTTTTCTTCAAGTGAATGCAATACGCCTCCGTAGCTCAGCTCTGCAAGCAACTGAAGCAAACACATGGCAACACACACACTGTACTTGTCAGGACTTTGATGTTGTAGTGTTTTGGCCTCTAGAGGTCCTCATTGAACTCGTTCGTGAATCAGTGCCATCGCCTTCATCTCTTGTTTCATTCACCTTTGTGTATGTACAATTGTACAGGTATGGGTTTATTTCGATTGACTTATTTTTGTTATTATTTGGTTCTAGCCCAGAGCTAAAACGTAAATGGAGTAAACAGTTACATATATTGATGTATAAAATGTGAAAAGTGACATTTTGATACTTTAACTGAGTTATTTTGTCCATTAAGTGCAAGTGTATTTGTGACCAATTCTGTAATTTTATCACAGGCTATTGCATTATCGGTGTGATAATGTGTAAATTTGTGATTTAAAAGGACTGAATTTCTCTACACTCAATTTGAGCTATTTTGACTCTTCTAATTAAATCCTTAACCTTCTGTTACTTTCACAAGAGTTGTATTCTTTCAAAATAGTTTATTTGTAACAATTTAATCATATGTGAGTATACATTTTAATTATATGTCATTTTCTTCCAGAAGCATTTTATTTAGTGAGATCAGAGGGGCCGAACTTCAACATGTATTTTCCAAAAGCTCCCCGCAAATTCTTCAGGAAGGTTCAGGAAGATACATGTATAAGACACCTTTAATGAGGGATTACCATGATGACTAATGATGACTGACTCGTCATCAATGCAATATGGCCCCCTGGCCATTGCATGTTATCATCGTCATAATGGGTGAAACTGGTAAAATAGAAACCACTCAATTACTCTAATGTCATCACTTTAGGTTATGCCAAAATCAAAATTTAATCTTGAAACACAGATGTAAAAAGAGTACCTGAAAACCATAAGTAAAAGTACAGATACAGCGAAGATTCACCAATTATGACTCAAGTAAAAGTCTTACCAGTTTCACAGACAAGGCTTAATCTAGTCCCAGACTAAAATGCACGTTTGAGCTTTTTAAACCGAAGCTTGCCCTGATATATCTTAAAATCTACTTAAATGTCCTGAAAGTCCCTGAGCTCTAGCTATAAAACCAGGCCTTAGAATATCTGATTTTAACAGTGATGAAGTATTTTATTCAGACTGAATGTAGGCTCAAAGATGCACTAGTGCTCAACCCCTAAGAGAGATGCCAGTGAAAAACAAGACATACAGTAGTTTACTTGAGGAGAGCAAAATCACATGAATAAAATGGCACTCCTCAGTATTGCAATCGACAAGACAGCCTCTTAAAAGTCCACAAACACTTAAGTCTCAGTTAAAGAGTATACAATAAACCGATATCCTTCAAATCAGTCTCTTCAATATAATAGATAAATAAAATAATTTTAACTTAAAGGGATACTCCACCGGGTTTTCATATTAAACTATGTTATTCCCTTGACTAAGACGAGTTGATGCATACCTCTCTTGTCTCAGTGCGTGCACTCTTTCGCTCTGTATTGCCGCAAAACTGTGTTAGCACTTAGCTTAGCCCAGTGCATTAAATATATGGGCCCAAAAGAGAAGCGACCGAACACTTCCTCGTTTTCCCTATTTAAACACAGTTACTCGATTAGTGTAACTCGACCCACGCTGGTGACACAAAATAAAACGTGTTTTTCTAAGCGTTTAAAATTGATGACTATATTGTATGGCGGAATACCATGAAAATTGCTTTAGAGCACTTCGACTTGGCGCAATAATACCTTCACTCGTGAAAAGTCCTCTTACCGGCTCCCGCTTCCTCTCCCCCTCCCTCTTATTTCCGTCAATACCATTGGGTCAATACAACCAACGTGACAAGCGGGAGCCGGTAAGAGGACTTTTCACGAGTGAAGGTATTATTGCGCCAAGTCGAAGTGCTCTAAAGCAATTTTTATGGTATTCCGCCATACAATATAGTCATCAATTTTAAACGGTTAGAAACAGTCTCACGGTCGCTTCTCCACTACGTCACATCTATGAAACTCCCGCCCTGCGTCCTGATTGGCTAAACCATAAAGTTGGTTGGAGAAATCACTCTCAATGGAAGAGGTTCCAGATGGATATGAGTGAAGCTAGGCGGAGCTAAGCGGTACGACATTCATCTGGCTAGGGCCAGGTTAAGAAGAAATGGTTCTATTTAGAACCAGAAATGGTTCTATTTAGAACCAGAAATGGTTCTATCCCCCGCTTCATATGTGGAACTATTAAAAAATGCCATTATTTTATATGAAAAAGTTAATAATTGTATTTTATTAAGAAAATATTTTGACTTGACTTGTATATTTTTTGATCAGATCAGATAGCATTTTAAGCTGTCATATGGTGATGTTACAATGCACCCATCAAATGTTAGAATGTACCCCACCTATGGGGCATGTTGTCACATTTCACATCCATTCTTTCAGGGTAAATCAAGAAAAAAATATACACTGTATTAATAAAACAAAACCACATAATTGTACTTGACATGTACGAAATTAATGTGGGGGAAAAAAATACTCTAAACCCATTTACACAAACTGAGAGAATCAAAAAGCATTAGATTGTGCCCCGCTCCCCCCTACTCACTTTTGTTGCCAGCTATTTTGACAATAATGGCTGTGTGTTGACTTATTTTCAGAGGACAGTAAATATGCACTGCTATACAACCAGCACATTGACTACTCATATCCAAGTTTCATTTCTTTAGTATTGTCCCTTGAAAAAATGTACTAAAATGTTTACTGAAATGTGAGGGGTGTTCTTACTTTTGTGAGGTACTGTATCTATGGGAATGATTAGAAGCCCATGATGGACAGAGGCCACTGGGCTAATTTGGCCAGGATGCCGGGGTTACTACTCGTTTCGAAAGACAGGTTTAGAGAGTTTTTGTGGCCACAGAGAGTCAGGACCTCAGTTTAACGTCTCATCTAAAGGATGGGTGTCTGAACTGTAGCAATGCGATTTTTATCTCAGCTCTGTTTAATTGAAGTCCCCGTGAACTGGAAGTTGCAAACAAATTTTCTCCAGTGTTGTGACGTATTTCCTAGAGAAACTACTAAATGAGGCAAAATAGTGGATTTTTTTCCAACTAGCACCTGATTGGATCTAGAAAAGTAGGTGTAACACTAATTGGAATTATAAAACTATTTTTATTTGCTATTACTGCTGCAACCTTAACTGTTATGATAGTAACCTGCGTGAAACTCACTAACCCATGAGTGCCACAGCCAAAAAATGCATCTCCACTCGCCATCTCTCCTTTCACACGCCGTCAATGCTCGCAAACACACACAGGCAGCCCGTCTACTGTCAGTTGAAGGGGCGTGGGACGTGGGTACGTATGCTAAGCAGACACCCAAACCGTAAAACCTACGTCTTTTGATCAACGTCAAACCTACGTCTTTTGACCTACGTCAAACCTACGTCGAGGGAAGGTCCTCCAATGCAGAGGGGAGGTGAATTTTCAGATTTAGATTAAAGATTACAAAGCCATTTTTTTTTTTGTGAGGATTGAATTGCATCCATGAATTGTTCACCACAAAACAATCAATTTCGGCAAAGGAAGTATGCAACACAATACGACCAAAGGGACTTTAAAGCTGCATCTGATTTTGAGTGTCTTAAAATACACTCGACATGATCATACATGCTCTACATCAGTGTTTCCCAACCCTGTTCCCAGAGGCAAACACCAACAGTGCACACTTTGAGTCTTACCCACATAGTCTCTACTAGCTGATGAGTTGAATAAGGTGTGTTTGATTAGTTTTGATTGAGTTGAAAAATCTGTAGTGTTAGGGGCTGTTTACATGACACCGTTTACAAAATAACACAAAACAATAAAAACTCTCAAAACTCTGAACACATCTTCCTTTTTAAAGAATGACTTAAGTGACGTTCTCTTAACTCCAAAGAGACTCCGCCGCGATCGCCACAGTTTTTTAAGGCTAACATAGCTCTCTTTATTAGCTAGGCTTCTTACATGCTTGCTAATAACCTGTTTTCAAGGTGGGTCTCCACATTGACAGCATGTTGGATGGATCTGTGCAGCGTTGTTTATGATACAAACCATTCAATACACAGACTGGTCCGCTGTCAATGTGTTTGCGAGAGAGAGAGAGAGAGAGAGAGAGAGAGAGAGAGAGAGAGAGCGAATATGCGCTGCATGCAACTCTGCAGTCAAATAGCTACAACTTTTCCCATCTTAAATGGTAAAAAACACGGAAATCAATAAGTGGCGGTCAGCGCTGATAATGTGGTGGGCTGCCACTAATAAATGTATGGGAAACACTGTACCGGTTATAAACATAGCTATTTTAATATCCCCGTCTCCCTCTTTGTTAGGAAACCTTAACATTTTTATTTTTAAAAATTGCGTTTTTAAGGTCAGGTTGCACCCCACAGCTCAACTACCTCCTCATCACCTTAACTTTCACTGTATTTGTAGTCAATGCCATATTATCCAGTAAACACAAATAAACAAACAGAACGGAAGTTAATTTTGGGCCAAAATTAAGCAATAAGTTAAAAATAAACACAACTTGAACACAAACTTGTAAGGCGTGGCATAGAGATGAAACTCACAGCAGTGGACAACAGCATCAAAAGATTACTGATGAGCAATGAGGACGTAAGAACCAATGAGAACGTAAGATATGAATAAAGAGCCCAACCAAACACCAGCCTTACATATCCCTTTCTCTAAAGAGTGTCTCCAGTGGCCCAACCCTAACACCACAAAAACTATAGAATTGAATAGCCTTTATTGTCATTGCACTGTGGAGGTACAACTATCCTTGCAACACGCAAAAAACAAGAAACAACATGCATCAGGACAAAAGACAAAACAGGTTAAAAAAAAAAAACGATGTTCTCTCATTAACAAAGAGTCCTGAAGGATGGTGGAGAAGAGGCGGGCCAGGACCGTGTGGAATGAGGTCTTGGTCATGGTGATACTCAGGGCAAATGGTATAGATGTTATTCGATCTGCTTGATCAATGTTTGCGGCGGCCATATTGTTGACATAGAAACCACAGAAACTGTCAGTCTGTCAATGGACAAGCGAGGTAGCGTTGGGATTATCCATCCATTGTTTTTTTAACAGCGTGATGGTGTTGTGTAATACATGGCTGTTCTAACAACAGCAATAAGAACATCAGAGTTAGTTTTTATGCGATAAGTTACCGACTGTCAGAAAACGTGAAGGGAAGGAGACAGGGTTGAGACAGCGCAGGAGAGGCTTGCTAGGATGAATAGGCTAAACTTTCAGCCAACTCCTACAGAAAAGTCTGTTCCCATTATTTTACCACAGATAACAGTTTTGCATATTATAATGAGTTTCAACTCACCCGTCGATGCACTTGGGGGGAATTGTTTTGAAAACTCCAATGTTGTAAAATGGCAACCGGAATGATTCGCCCATACATGTTCGACCCAGAGTCTGTGTGTTGCACAATTCCTGTCAGATCCAATGTAGTCGGCACAGCACCGTTCTTTACTCTTAATCGATCTGCAAATCCAGTCTTGTTTACAAAACAATCCTCAGTGAAATGAAGCGAACAGACGGATGATGTTTTACATCATCAGCTGGAACCTCATTAAAAATAAAGTTTATCCATGCAGTCCTATTGGAATCCAGAGGAAGCTAATGCAGCGACTGTCTTCTTCCACAACCAGGCACTGCACAATATATTTAGATATATGAATGCACAAATTGGTGGGCGGGGCTAAACCGGCCGTGTTGAAGCAGGCATTGATCTTCTCCTGCAGGGGGTGGTGTTTTATCCTCTTTGACGTCATAGTTCCCCACTTTTAAAAACGAGTCGTTTGCAGAGCCTGGTGTCAATAAAAGCTTTTATTGGACTAACAAGGATGAAACTTACAGGATATTCATATAATATGATGACCTCTTAGATGTCAAAAGCTCAAGGAAAATTTGATTTCTCAGTTCATCACCCCTTTAAGTATGTGGTTTTGAAGAGGATTCTCTTTTTTCTGTCTTTATCTTGATTGTCTGATTTGGACTCGTTCTTGACTTTGACTTGAAACTCTTTGGACTTGAAACTCTACTCGGTCTCGACTAGTCCTGGTGAAACATCAGAATTGCTTTCAATACTAATTTTCTGCAGAATACATACATGATTAGTTTGCTCTCTAACTCTCTCATCCCTCCAACAGCGAGTTGACACACAAACCCCCCACTCATAATTTCGATGTGGGATTGCGTGTCACTATCGCAGATTTTGCGATCATAGCCAAAGTACGTCACATAAAGCTGCCTCTCAGTACTAAATGATGTCCGTTTTTGCTGCTTATTGCACATAAACAATCAAATACACACACAATAATGTCAAAATCTCGGTCTTGGCGAGTATTCACTTAAGTTGAGAAAGAAAATGCATGTGTAACAGTGTAATGGATCTGTGCTTCAGGTATTAAAGTTACAGCAGCCTAATATACCTGCTGCCATAATTATGTGGATATTAAAAATATCTATAAGACAGTATTTCCCCATGGCACTGATGATGATCACAGTCAGCATGAAGACGTATATGAGCCACCATACCCATGGATTGGTTCAATATTTTATTATAAATTAAACCTTTACTACAATTTCAGTTTTCACAAAGCAAGCACGTTAAAAACAGGCAAATGATGGATGTAAGGTTATAAAATGTCAAGTTTTTTTTATTTTAACAAAAAAAAAACCTCTGTTTTGATTCTTTATGCAAGACACAATGGTTTAGAAAAAAAAGTCATTCATATACTGCATTTTGCTATAACAGCAAAACTATAACCTCACTTGTACCGGAAGTTGACAACTAAACCATATCTTACATGTTAATCATATGAGCTTTAAACACTCTGGTAATATTTAACAAATGTGATACTAACACTGAGACCAGTGCTGTTGCTACGAGTCGTTGCTAGGCCTATTGTCAACAAAAAGAAAACTTGGCAAACAGGAATCATGTGTAAGGGCAAATGCTGATAGCAATCTGTCCAAATCTCATAGTGGTTGCTTCTTCCTGAGTGTGATTTGAACATGAGTAACATCCAATAGTCCAGTAACTTCTTTTAGGTTTCTAACTAAACATAGGACCAGAATTGCTAAAACAAAGGAGATTGAGAAACTTTCTTATTTAAAGAAATCCCCAAATATAATACTTACCCCTGGTTTCAATGTTTGTGCTCTTTTAAGTGAAAGCAACTTGCACTGATCTTAAAACATGTCAGTGACATTTTGTATCAAGATGCACACCAGAAATGTTTTTTTTTCTAAGGCACTTTATTAAAGCTAATTATACTAAGTTTCTGGCTTAATCCTGGCTTAATCTAAGCCCTATGTAAAACCAGGCCTTAGAGGCTCGAATCATATCAGACTAGATCCATGTAGCAAGCAAATTCGCTTCCATGATTTAATATACACTCACTGGCCACTTTATTAGTTACGCCTGTACAATAGCTTGTTTAGACAAATATCTAATCAACAATCACATGGCAGCAGCTCAATGAATTTAGGCATGCGGACATGGGGTGCGTCTCAGTCGGCTCCCTAGTTCAGTAGTCAGGGCACTGATCAAATTGCAAAGTCCTACTGGAACTGTACTGGAACGTTTGCTCCCTGAAAAATCACACAGTGCACCACAAACACCAGGGTGCACCGATGCTCATTAAATTCGCTTACTGCAAATTTCTTCACATTTCTAGTCAAGTCATTTCATAGTCATTTAGAGTTAGACTATAACGCTCGCGGCATGCAAATGCAACAGGACCCAGGTCAGATGTGATGTGGAACCTCTAGCTCAACTATGTATTGAAAATGTGGTCTTGACTCGGACTCGCCCCTCTTTGGTCTCGGTCTTGACTCGGACTCGACTCTCTTTGGTCTCGGTCTCCACTCGGACTCGACTCTCTTTGGTCTCGACTCGGACTCGACTCTTTATGGTCTCGGTCTCGACTCGGACTCAACTCTCTTTGCTCTCGACTCGAACTCGACCCTCTTTGGTCTCGACTCGGACTCGACCCTCTTTGGTCTCGGTCTTGACTCGGACTCGACTCTCTTTGGTCTCGGTCTCCACTCGGACTCGACTCTCTTTGGTCTCGACTCGGACTCGACTCTTTATGGTCTCGGTCTCGACTCGGACTCAACTCTCTTTGGTCTCGGCCTTGACTCGGACTCGACTCTCTTTGGTCTCGGTCTCGACTCGGACTCGACCCTCTTTGGTCTCGGCCTTGACTCGGACTCGACTCTCTTTGGTCTCGGCCTTGACTCGGACTCGACCCTCTTTGGTCTCGGCCTTGACTCGGACTCGACTCTCTTTGGTCTCGGTCTCGACTCGGACTCGACTCTCTTTGGTCTCGGTCTCGACTCGGACTCGACCCTCTTTGGTCTCGGCCTTGACTCGGACTCGACTCTCTTTGGTCTCGGTCTCGACTCGGACTCGACTCTCTTTGGTCTCGGCCTTGACTCGGACTCGACTCTCTTTGGTCTCGGTCTCGACTCGGACTCGACTCTCTTTGGTCTCGGTCTCGACTCGGACTCGACCCTCTTTGGTCTCGGCCTTGACTCGGACTCGACTCTCTTTGGTCTCGGTCTCGACTCGGACTCGACCCTCTTTGGTCTCGGCCTCGACTCGGACTCGACTCTCTTTGGTCTCGGTCTCGACTCGGACTCGACCCTCTTTGGTCTCGGTCTCGACTCGGACTCGACTCTCTTTGGTCTCGGTCTCGACTCGGACTCGACCCTCTTTGGTCTCGGTCTCCACTCGGACTCGACCCTCTATGGTCTCGGGCTCGACTTGGACTCAACCCTCTACGGTCTCAATCTCGACTCGGACTCGACTCTCTTTGGTCTCGTCTTGACACAGACTCGAGCGAGCTGGTCTCGACTACAACACTGGCTGAAGCAGTCTCATTTAAAGCAAACCCAGTGGTGTTACTGCGGCTGCAGATGCCATATGCTCCAGGAGCCTCTGAAAAGATTTCAGTCCTGCTCTTGTTGGTATTCAAGCAGTTCAATACTGACCGGACACAGTCCTCTGTGAGGTGTGCCGTCTGGTGGACTGAGTCCAGCTCCATACCAAGATAAGAGATCCTCTGCACAGGGTCGAGTTTGCTCTTTTCATCCACAAGGTGGACCTACTAAAGCGATGCCAGAAAGTGTATGTACATACTACATAAAATATACAAGTGAGATGACACGCCTGCTCGCATGCCTTTTAGTTAAACACGGTTAATCTCTGACATAGATTACCTTCATATGAAAGATTAATGATAATAAAAGTGGTTTACAGGATCTCCTAGAGGCCACACCTTCAATGCGTCATCGTTTCAGGCTGGTTAAAAGCAGAGAGTCGAGTATAAAGGATTTACAGAAGGCACTGGTGAGGAACACTTGTTTCTACTTGCCTACAACTTACAATGAAGCAAACAGACAGCAAACACATTTTGGTAAGTGTTAGCACTGTTTCATCTGCGAACTAAACATTTTAATTACAGTGAAAAAGTTGAAACTATATAATAAAGTAACCATTACCAAGCATGTGAAATATGTTTTCACTGAATGACTAAAAGGGATTTTGTTCATGTTTTCTACATTCAAAACAGTTTTTGCTTTCCATTTTTTTGCCTTAAACTGTTTCTTATCTCAGATTTAGACATGTAATTTGAGAGTTTTCTCATAACTCTAGGTGATATTTGTGGGGGTGCTCAGTACTCTATGTGTTGAAACATCCCAAAAGAAGTGCCCTGACTGCCCTGAAGGTGAGCTCCACTGCCTAAATAATCACACATCTGAATATATTGCAGTGACCACAGTTAATCACTAAATAATCATTCAATGCAAATCTACAGGTTGGTATGTTACCAAGAACTGCTCCGAAAGAGGCGGAGTCTACAGTGTGGGTTGTGATAAATGCCGCCGATGTGAAGGTATGTAAAAACTGTTTCACCCCTGTTTACATGACTGAGTTTATATGCCTTTGCAGAGCAGACCGGGCTGTTCATTTTAATTCTGTAATTCTGAGAATACAATCTTTTTTTTCTGAACCTACAGAAACTGGACAGATAACTGTTTCCAAATGCACGCCGTTCGCAGACACACAGTGTGCCAATGGTGAGAATAATACTTCATTTCTTTTGAAATGTTTCTGTACAAATTGGTTTGCAAATTTAAAAAGTCCGTAAAGGGACATGGTGGATGAAGACATGAGATGGGAGGAAAAAAACTATTTTTGAAAACTTTTCGCCTGTCGCGAAAACAATATAGATTTTCCTCCCACTTGAATCATAACTTCTTCATAGTTTTATGCAAAACTTATACAAGAGTACAAAAAAAATTCCTCGGGGGAACAAAAGTGAATATAATTTGTGATGCTGCCATATTGTATCATTTCATTCAGCCATTGTATTTCATTTACTGTGGTTTTATCATATTTCTTAGATTAAAGATATTCCTGCCTTTGTACCTTACATGTTTTTTTTCCCCTTTTCATATACTTTCCCTTTTACCTGCTGCTTTCCTTGCAGTTGCATTTTATTTTTGTCATTTATTTTAGTTTCCATTTTCTTTCTCTTTTCTTTCTCTACTTTCCTATAGCAGATGAGCATGTTACTACGATGGTAACTACACATCCAACACTCCCTCCCCTAGGACAACGGCAACAGATAACCTTGTGAGTTTATCTTCTGTTTTTAATCTCTTTGCTTTGTGAAAACTGAACTATATTGTAAAGGTTTTAATTTGAACCAATCCTCAGGTATGGTTGCTCATTTGTGGTAGTTGCTGTCTTCATGCTGGCTGTGATCGTGTCAATATGCTTTATAAGAATCAGTAAATCTGGTGAATCTGATGAAAGCTCTGCAGGTAAACAACCATTCTGCTCTTCATCATGTATTTCTGTGAAACAAACACTAATGAAATCTTGACCGGATGTTCATTGTGTTTTTCAGGAGAACCATTCAATGTAAAAGACACAGAAACAGTCTAAAGAAAATCTTAACTCAGGAAAACTCCGACATAATGTGAGTTATAATAAGGATTCAATGAATTTAGAAATACTGCAATAGAAAGTTCTATATAGTTGGTCATAAGGTACAGACTTTTTTTATTTGAAAGTCTTATTTTTCTTAGATTCAGCAAACACACCTCTCCCGTGACAGGAGATCATTTGGTTTGAGTTTACTCTATAGACATTTTGAGTTCTGTAGTTAAGAAGATGCTGTGAATGTGTATGTGCACATTTAGAAGTGTATCTATAGGCAGATATATCTACTTTATTTTTTCATGATGCTGTGTATCATTTTTATTTTATGTGACTTTTTTTTAAAAAAAGGATTCGTATTTTTGTATCAGATATTTGTACACTGTAAATCTAAAAACTCTAACCTCCCCAACTCAAAATGAACTGTTTTTTTTTTTCAATTAATACAAATATACTTTTATCAATTTGCTGAATTTCACTTGGGCCGATTGAAAAATTTAAATGTGACCAGTCCCTAGAAAATGTTTAGTTGGGAGGTTAGACATTTTTTACAGTGCCTTTGACAGAATTTTATTTCTTTAAATAAATATAGTACTGTTTATTCCTCGATGGAAAAATCTGCCGCACTTTGTATTAGGCATATCATGTAGGCTACTTGCATAAATAATGATAATAATTGTTTGGTACAATGTACTTTTTGCAAAACACTTGTGCTGCTATGGGTGTGACACAGGTAACATTATGTCATGTTTGGGTTGGTTTAATGGGTTCATATGTAAAAAACAGTGTCATTATAGATGGAGTTACAAATGACATGCAGGTATTTTTAAATAAAGTATTTTTTTTAAGTAAAATGTAAACACATGGATGTAAACAATAAGTGCATTGTATCAAATGATTAATTTAAATGTTACTACACTTCTACAGGACAAACACTTATACCTATGTTGCAATCTGTTTGCGTGAAAATGAAATATTGCAATGTAACAATGCAAAAGGAACTGTAATTGTGGACTTTTATTTGTTGTGAATGTACACTGCCAAGACAAATATAAACTTTACTCCTCATAATTGTCTGTATCTGTGTTGTGGAGGGTAAAAAACTCCAGTAAATACAGTTTGACTGTAAAAACCAGTAACATGATAGGTTCACGTAGGACTCGGATGCGAGTGGTTTATTGCAGTGGTTTTCAGTCCTGGTCCTGGGGACTCATTTTGTATGTCTCTCTAATTTAAGTTGCTTAGTTCAGTTCATGAATCTCTTATGAGTTAATGTTTTGAATCAGGTGAGTTAAATAAGGATATGAATTACCCAGAGCGGTGGGTCTCCAAGACCAGAAATGAAAACCACTGGATTATTGACTGACTCCAAACCTAACCATCCAATAAAATATCTAAATGAGTGATTAATTGTACATATTTAATTGATTGAATCAGTCAATTAATTGATCAACTATATTAACAATTAATATATTAAAACTATTATATGCAGGGCTTGACATTAACTTTTTTTGCACACCAGCCCGTGTCTATGGGTTTTCCAAAGTAACAAGCCTCTCAGCACTTTCACTGGCCACAATCTTGACATCGATATCCATGGTGAAAACAGCCATATAGATATTTTTTTATATTTTCTCATAATTTGCCAGAAGGTCTATTAGGCTGCTATAACTTTAAGACCTGACATGGATCCATTACACATAGCTTTATTTCTCAACTGCTTACGTTCACTTAAAACATAACATAACTGACTGTGTTTAAGTGAAAACTGGCTGTGATAACATTGTCAACATACAAAAACATTTCTCTCCGATGATGATTAGGCCACAGTATCATTTATTTCATTGCATTTGACATCTGTGTCTTCCAACTAGACAGTTATGGGTTCAATAACTGTCCATCAGTTCTTTATTTTTTTAACAAGTTAAATGTTAATCAATTGTAAATGATAAAATACAATTGTTTTTATTTTCATTTACAGAATAAAATAGTAATATTTATAATGCCTTTTGTCCGCCAAAAAAAATTACATTCCCATGTAAACGAACTTGCCTCTTCAACTCGGATTATCGCGCGCAGCCATTTTGACGAAGTTCACGGGTTATTGTTATTAGTGAGCACAAATAGTAACTTAGTTAGTAACTGAATTAAATCATTAGTTTAATTACAAATGATTAGGTTCACCTCCTGAGTCTTCGGGTCTGAGCGTTCGGTCATTTCTCACGTAGGAATAGGCCTGCAGAAATTTGTTAATTCCCCAATTTGTTTTTTCATTTACAGTTGGTTAAAGCCTTATACTTTATCCTGCTGATGGGGAAAAATCACTTTGTTAAAGCAAAAATACCTATTATGGCTTTCCACTAAGCCATTTGTATTGGTAACAGGAGTGCAAGTACCTATTTGGCAAATACAAACTCCATAGGCACAGTTGTAAGATGCAATCTTTCTGTGTACCATTGAATAAGGGGCGTTTCATTCTTCCAGGTTCACAGCATAAAATTATGAAGTCCAGATATAGCACACACATTGTCAACAGTCCATATTGTTCCTTGAACCCAATAAAGCATTAAACTCAGTCCAACACATTATAATCCAATAACCTCAGTCAGCATGATCATTCTCGCACGGTCAGCATGGTCAAAAACGGTGTGGTTTCCCACTACCCATACACACCTGTTGTCTTCTAATATACTGTTTATAGCACCACCCAGTGGACAAATAACTGCATAAAAATGGTTCCTACAATTAACATTAACATCTTTACGCCAGAGGAGAACTGGCCCCCAATTGAGCCTGGGTGATCGAACGAATCAGTGTTTTTTTTTTTTTTTTTTTTTTTTGAAAATGACACAGAATGGGTGACATTTCTGTCCCCAGGACATTATATGTATAAACATGCATGAAAATGAACTTTCCTATTGAATAATGATTAAAATCCTTCAGAAATCTTTTTTTTGCATTGTTGTGTGATTTTATATCCATACTATGCAGGTGCCAAAAACACCCACCCATGGGATACTGCACGGGATGGAGCAAAACCCCCACCCCCCCCCCCCCCCCATTTTGTCTTAACCTCACCCTTTCTCCCTTCCTCTCTTTTCTCCTCTCTCTCTTTCTTTCTCTGTCCACCTCATTCTCTCTGAAGCTACTACCAGAACATAGTAAATCACTTCAAAACAGAAATCTCATACACACAGTCATGTACAGACACTCTCTCTATACACACATATGGACCCTCATTCCTGTTACCCAATGTTCATTCCTGTTACTAAATTTAACTTTGTTTAAATAAATAAATAAATAAATAAATAAATAAATAAATAAATAAAAAAAAGTTAATTTATTTCTATCAGTATTGTTTGGTCTATTATTTATAGCCTACTGTTTAATAAATTAAAACAAAAAACTAAAAAAAAACTGATAAGCTTGAGGTTTCGGTCTTCTTTAAAATGAAAAATTGGCTTAATATATAGGCTAGTGATTTGTGTGTGTGTGTGTGTGTGTCACAAATATCAATTATTTAAACATATAAACCAATTTCTTTTAAATAAACATTTTTGTCAGGAAAAACAAAGGAATTAATTGACATTGATTTTTAAATGGTATGAGTTTCGGTAACAGAACTAGTATGTGTCCATCTTCTGCTTAGAAATCTTAGGGAAAAAAAATAAAGTTGAGGTAAATGATGAAATAGCCATTCATTTAATGTGTTGCGTTGATATTTTCGTACCAAGAGAGAAAAAAATTAAGATGGGGTGCTGGGTCAACTTGCCCCAGCGGGCATCTTTCCTCATCTAATTAGGCTAATTATCATGAAAAGCTACATCTTCATGTACACAATCATCCAGGTTGAATATAGAATAACCTCTTTATACTTTATATTGGCTACATGTTCCCACATTTTTTTTAAATACAATAACACAGATTTTGCTGCTGATGTGTTGTTACTTCGCTCATGAACACTAGTGACGTTGCAGCCAGGATGCGCGTTCTCGTGGAGCTTTTCCGGTGGCGTTTCCTGTGTTTGTAAACTGACCTGGGCTGGAATAAAAGAGCGAAATTGAGCAGTATTAAGGTAAGATTCATAAGCACTACGTGTATCGCTTCAATACAAATGATTACTGTTGTAGTTTTATCTCTCGGGATGATGTGGTCTCGTGCGCTTTTACAGGCCTCGGGAGACAGAGATTGGATTATAGAGAGCCATATGTACACGAAACACATTATCACACATGAACGCGTTTTAAATAAACTCCAGCTCGAGCTAAAGCACACATGACTGATACGAGGCGTGCGGTGACATGTTTAGAGGGGTTCGGGTGAAAAAAGCTCACGAAAATGTAAGGATTAATCGTGTTAGATGAGGATTGTTTGTTTGCGGGGGAGTTTTTAGTGCGAACATCAGCGCGCTGATGCTTTTCAAATGCGTGTGTGTGTGTGTGTGTGTTCTTTCATCTGTTCTCATGCATTATGCTACAACATGCATGGATATCTTCGGTGTTTGCTTTTTTAAACGCATAATTAAATTGTTATGCATGTGGCAGTTGATATAGTCGGTGTATGTTTTCCCACTGTCACACTTTCTGGCTCTCTACCATTAGCTGAATACTCGATCATCTCCATACTTCATGACCTGAATTAGACGTGTCAGATTAATGAGCAGGGTTGAGAAATATTGATCTCAATCCTTTGATTTACACAAACCCCCCTTTTTGAGGGGGCTTGACACCTCTAATCTCGAAGAGTGTGCTCACAAGGACTCTTTTAAAGGGGTAGTTCTCCCAAAAATAAAAAAATTCTGTCATTAATTACTCACCCTCATGTCATTCCAAACCTGTAAGAATTTAGTTAATCTGTCCCGCCGTGAACAGTCTACGCATCTTTTCTGAAGGGTCTCAGTCCCTTTTTATTACGAGCAGATTTAATTTAAGCTTTTATTCACAAATAAACACTAATCGGCAAACAGAAACTCAACTGAACCTGATTGATGCACGAGAACTATCCTCACTGGTTCTTGCTGAAGGTAAAATGTGCTGCGAAACATGAGAATGAACCTCATTGGTTCTTGCTGAAGGTAAAATGTGCTGCGAAACATGAGAATGAACCTCATTGGTTCTTTTTAAAGCTCTAACGTGCTGCGAAACATGAAAATGAACCTCATTGGCTCTTGCAGAAGCTCAAACGTGCTGCGAAACATGAAAATGAACCTCATTGGGTCTTGTTGAAGCGCAAACGTGCTGCGAAACAGAGAATGAATCTCATTGGTTCTTGTTGAAGCGCAAACGTGCTGCGAAACAGAGAATGAATCTCATTGGTTCTTGCACATCAAGCGAGCATGCTTGAGCTTCTGTTTACCACAACTGTACTTTTGAAAACCCAGCGTGTAGTTGATCCTGATAAGTAGTGCTGGGCGGTATACCGGTTTATACCGAAAACCAGTGGATATTTTTGTTATGATATTAATTTTTAATATACCACCATACCGATGTATTTCATTCACTGCAAGACACTGTTTCAGACGGACCCTTCGTTCTCATCCTTTAGCGTCACATAGAACGCTAAATGACAAAACGTCGCCATACTACGCACATGGCACCCTTTATGGTTAATATAACACGCGAACCCAAGGCGTCATAAATCCTTTAGCGTAATATGAGACTACCCTACCCCATAGCTAAACCTACCCATCACAGCGCGTTATATTAACGATAACGGGTGCCATGTGCGTAGTGTAGCGCCGTTTTGTCATATAGCATTCTATATGACGTTAAAGGATGAGAATGCGTTGAATGTGCCACGCGCGCTCTCAGATACACGCTGCTCTTGTAAGAATAGATGTATTTTCTCTGGGCTCGCTGAGATAATCCTGCACTTAAAACGTTTTCAGTCAGTGCAATCGCGAATAGGGTTGGGTATCGAGAATCGAGTATCGATTGGAACCGGGACTAACTTTTCGTTTTTCCCGGAATCGTTCAAAAGTTAAAATTTCGATTCCTAGTTTTGATATTCACAGTCCGCCAAGCGAAAGAAGAAACCGCTGAACAACAACAACGAAGAAGCGTCTACCGGAAGTGTTGGCGTAATCGCGCCAGTCGAACGTGAGTAGCTTACGTCGGCGGTCCAAAGTGTGGCTTCACTTTCCTAAAAACAACAAAATCTCGGCAAAATGCAAAATTTGTGACAAAAGGAGTATTTCCTTCAGAAAGACCGTTGGTTAGCAAGGTTAGCTAAACTTTTTTGACCCTGCCTCTTAAAAGAATCGGAATCGAGAATCGTTAGGAATCGGAATCAGAATCGTTCAAATTCAAACGATACCCAACCCTAATCGCGAATCTCCCCTCTTCTCCCGATAACAATCTTAGGTTATAGGAATGTTTTCATAACGTTTCCATTAAGTTTTAAAATTAAAAACGTTATTTCTGAAAGTTCTAGGATTTTTCAAAAGGTCCGTTTTTTTTAAATGTTGTATTAACGTTATTTCTTGGTTATAAGAAAAACGTTATTCAAAACGTTATAAGAACGTTCAGTTCTCCCGTTATATAAACGTTGTATTAACGTTCTTGCTTGGCTAATAAGAACATCATTCAAACGTCATTAGAACGTTCAATTCTCCCGTTATATAAACGTCGTATTTTAACGTTATTTCCTGGTTAGGCATAAAAAAAAAATTAGTTTGGTTCCGGTTTCCGACCGACCCTGTCCAATTATGAGCTTGGGGAAGAAATAATAAAAATTAAATAAATACACGAATAAAAAAACCTTGAGGCGAACTGTTTCACACACCGTTCGTCAAACTGAACTATAATACATATACAAGACTTTTTTTTTAGGACACTTTTATTCATATACGCACACGAATGCATGCATTAGCACCCACACACCGCATGATACGTTAAAGTGTAACCTCTTATTCGAATGTTATTAGAATGTTAAGAAAGAACATTTTTAGGGTATACTGGGCTCTATTCTATTCTACAATATTCACTAATGACTGTAAAATAGACCATCCTAAGTCAATTTATTGCATTAATTCCTCTCTCAACCAGTAGAAAATGCTTTGAACACCCGATTATGCATAAAAAAGACGTCATAAACCGGAAAACCAGCTTGTTAAGCGAAAAAACTACTGATAAGTACAATTGTCACAGATATAAACACAAGGGCTTTCTTTTTCCATGAGGGGGTTTGGCTTCACGACGGCTTTGTTTCCAGGCAGACCGTTTAAGAACACGACACACACATCTCTCCTGTAGAATTCAACCAATTCAGAACTCCTGAAGTGTTTCCAGTATCCTATCCCAAATGCATCAGGCTTTCATCCAGCATGTTTGGGCTTTAGACCTAGCAAAGAAAACTCCCTTTCTCCAAAGCAGTCCTGGTTTAAGTGCCGCCTTCAGTGGATGAGAGCCTGTAATTACTGTTACCCACTCTGATCAGTCTTCGAGCGCTTGCTGTTTTTTCTTTCTTTGTGAATGTCTCATGTTTCTACTCTAATTCATCTTTGTCACCACAAAGAAAAGACATTGCTGCCCCATGATAGAGTCCGGTGAGACTTGTGTGACACTTGGTCCGAACTGACGTCTCATCTCCACATCTCGCCTGTCTCTCAACCGCCGTCTGCCACCATGTCACACTTACCCGGCAGCGCGGTCCGGGACCACATGAAATGGGTTAGTTCTCTTCGCGTTTCATACAGGACGTGCATGTTTTTCTCCTAAATTGACTTTTCACTTTAATTCAAGTTCCAAATCCCTAAGTGGTAATCATGTTGTAGGTACGTGACAAAAAAAAATTCAAATATAATCATCACCATATGATAGATAATAAAAATACCTAAAAAATGGTTTTTAAATGATTAAAATCGGATAATATTTAAGAAAGTTATGGAATTTTTTAATTTGGAAATTAGGGGTCATTTTTGTACCTAATTAAAACAATAACACAATGAAAAACTGTGACCTCTTCTGCTTGAACAAACACTTCAAAATATCATAATTTCCTCATTTCTTGGTCTATTTGTATAATTCAAACACCATGGTGTAGATAACTAAAAGCCCAACAAGATTAAGATGACCTCTTTTTAAAAGGAATAGATGCACATTTATTATTTCTATTAACCACTTTAGGGCTGTCAAACGATTAATCGCGATTAATCGCATCCAAAATAAAAGTTTGTGTTTAAATAATATATGTGGGTGCACTGTGTATAATTATTTTGTGTATATATATAAATACACACACATGCATGTATATTTAAGAAAAAAAATATTATTTATATATAAAATATTTAGATTTATATATGATATAAATTGTATATAAATACAGGATATACATGAAAATATTTCTTAAATATATACAAGCATGCGTGTGTATTTATATATATAAAATAATCATACACAGTGCACCCACATATATTATTTAAACACAAACTTTTATTTTGGATGCGATTAATCGCGATTACAGCCCTAAACCACTTCCTCTGATGAAACCGAGAGCATCAATCCACACATATCTTTTCAGACAATTGGCATTGACACAGGAATTTCATTGTTTCATTAGTAGGCCGTTTCTTGACTAAATGCTGGCAAGCAATTTAAATGGTAAAATATTATTAATCATTTTAATCTACAAAGCAATTTTACTTCTGCTTACAAATGTTAGATAAAGATTAACTTACATCACTAGATCTAAAAACATTACATCACTAGAGTTTTCATCAAAAAATACAAACTTTTTTTGTAATTCAAACTAAAAATCAGACAATTCTATCAACAAAACGATTACTAAAATAGTTGACGATTATTTTAAAAACTGGGAGAAGTTTTGGAAGCCAATTTGATCAAATGGCTGATTCTGCTTTTGACAACAACGTCACTTGCGGATCGTAAAAAAACACATGCGAATGTTACAATCAATCCCAAACTTCACCTAATTCAAGTTAAATGTCTAATCTTTCAAAAGTATTGGGTTTGAAACGAAAAAATACTCCCTTTCATGGAGGATTTTGATGCCAAACACGAGAGAAATGTTGCTTTGCTTATAACTTTCTTCTTACTACAGCTATCTTGGAAATTTGAACGTCAGAATCAACGTGATGATGTAATTTACGTCACTAGTATATACATTTTAGAGGTAGTCACAAAGCAAAGATACGACAGACTTCCTTAGTCGACAACGCGTATTGCGCTGAGTACCTGCTGGGAACACAGCCGCGGGAACAAAACACTCGCGCGTATATGGTCAGTTTGTCACGTACCTACATGTTGCCAAATGAGTTTAAAGCAGTACGTGGAATGAAATCATTTAAAATAAAGAACTGCACGCATATTTAAATGTAGTTTTAAGTAGTTATTCATGCCAGGGTTGGAAGGATCCTTAAAATAGGTACAGATTATGTATGTATGTGTATAAAATGAGCTTTATTCTATGATTTGTAGCTTTTAGAAAAGCCTTGCTAGGGACCCGAGATGCAATATTCTCGATATGCAATACATATTTTCTAGTTTTCGACTGAAATCGTATTTTTTTTTTTACTTATATAAGTAACCTTATAAATAATTAAAATAGTGCTACATAAAGTAAACGCTTCCAACAACAGCTGGTCTTATATTCTTGGTTCTGTCTCGTTGTTGTTTCCCTAAGGCAGGGCTGTTAGGTTGTGAAGCGGTGTTGTCCAGCATGGCTCTGATGCAGGCCAGTTCCATGGCAGCTCCTAAGAAAATGATGTCTCCGCTGGGTCCGGCTACAGGACACGGGTCCGCCCAGAGCGTACAGGACCGCGCGACGCAAGGACACATGCTCTTACCAGCGGGCATGACCTGTCCTCCACTGGTTAGGAGACCCCTTCAGATTAGTGTTCAGCTGTAAATGGGTTATTTTGTGCCATCTGTAGCTTACAAACTTCATATTAACTAGCGATAGATTGAAATATCACTTATAGGGATAGTTCACTTTGAAAGTAGTTTTTGGTATGTTTTAGCTTACCTCAAGGGCATCCAAGATGTAGGTGTCTTTGTTTCCACAGTATTTTCAATTTTGATATTTTTAGCTCAAACCGTTCTTGTCTGTCAGTCATATAATGGAGGTCTATGGTCACCACCTCAAAGAGCATGCACAGAGAAGTCCAAATTAAACTTGATTTAATGACTCGTAAATGTAAGTACACATTGATGGCCGAAGACACGAAACGAGCGGTTTGTGTGAGAAAACGAACAGTATTTATATCGTTTTTACCTCTTGTAACCACAGCCACGTCCAAGTGATCTGAGGGCACGGGCACTTTGTGGCTGTTCGTTTTCTCACACAAACCGCTCGTTTCATGTCTTAGGCCGTCAATGTGTACTTACATTTACGTGTCATTGAATCATGTTTAATTTGGACTTCTCTGTGCATGCTCTTTGAGGTGGTGACCATAGACATCCATTATATGACTGATAGACATGAACGGTTTGACCTAAAAATATCAAAATTGAAAATACTGAGGAAACAAAGACACCTACATCTTGGATGCCCTTGAGGTGAGATAAAACATATCAACATTTATTTCAAAGTGAACTATCCCTTTAATCGTTTCATAATTAGACATAATTAATTCCAAAAAAAGGAGTTGGTTTGAAAAGGACAATAATTCAAATGATATAAGGAGTTCATACCTAGTGTGAAAAATGTATTTTAAATACTAGTAGTAAACTACAAATTCATTAACGTATCTACTGACATAATATTTGAGACATACTGATATCAATATGATTGAACTTATAGTTTTTTTATTCCATAATGCACATTTCTTAGTATTATTTTCTTAAAATTAATATAAAAAATATTCCATAATGCACATTTCTTAAAATATGTTCACTATAATTATCACTATTATTATTGGAATGAATAATTCACTGAAAACTGGCTGTGTGTCATTGTAGATGCTCAGTTACTATATATATATATATATATATATATATATATATATATATATATATGGGGCTCTGTAAGTTTTGATTAAAAAGTGTGTAAAATACATACGCATCTTCAAATTCAGCAAATTTCTGTATGTTTTATTCTTTTGAAAATTTCCTGCAATTTGACATTCTAAATTTCTTTTGAAACTAGCATTTTGCTAATAATTATATCAGTATATTTCTTTAATAACTACACAAACATCTTTTAAAAGCTTATTGTTTGAAAGACTACAGGGAATGTTGCACTTTTGCATTGTTTAAAAGTTATGATTTTTCTTAAAATATATGGTGATCAGGATATGGATTCAATACTTAAAATATTGACATAAAAAAAAAAAAAATCCATGGGCACGTTATGCATCATCTATTCACAGCCTGAGGCCTGATGACCTCTACATACAACTAATGTGATTATTGGCACAAACTAAACTTTTACATCCACTCATTCAGGGTCTTAGCAGAATGTTATGGTTTATTTCTGAAATTTTACATAGAGTTAATTCCTCAAAGGTTTGTAATATACGTGTTTGTGTGTCCGTAGCTTCTTCGGAAGGAGGGTGATTTCACCGCTCCTCGAATGCTGGACGAGAAGGAAATGAGACCCAATGAAGACATGCAGCTGAAGAAAAAGAACAGGAAGTCGGGAACACCCTCAAAAGTGAGAGAGCAGGACGGGCAGGAGGGGAAGGTCAGTGTGTGTGGGGGTGGCGTGTAGTGTAGTGTGTCAAAGTCCTGTGAATGCATCGCCAGTCGGCCACAAATCACACAAAGTTTACTCGAATGCTCTGCTTTCTGTGAAACATCTGAGTTTTGCAGTGTAGTTCGAGTATTATAGAACGTATTTGTGCTGGATTTGACATTGCGAGCATTTGGACGGTCTGACCCTGTATGGTAATGGTGTGTTTGTGTTGTTGTGGGGGAGGAGATGGCTGGTTTGGGTCAGGGGGGGTGGGGCGTCTGTAAGGGAGGGGAACGCTGAAGCACAATACCGGTTATTGTGTGTTTTCATGGCAGCAGTATCTACTGTGAATTAAAGGGCTCTGATGTTTTAGGAATAAAGTAGATCTGTTACATAAAGTTTAGGTTCTCTATGTTTGGAGTCTTTTGTTAGTTGAGTTTTTATGTTGTTTTTGTGGATTCATTTAAAGGAATGATTTGTCTAAACATGAAAATTTACTAACCCTGTGTGTGTGTGTGTGTGTGTGTGTGATTCAGGTATTCCTTAAACTGTGGGACAAGAATAATCCCCACAAGGATATTAAAACCAGACATTTTTGATCTTGTAGGGAATGTTTTTGTCCAAAAATAATATTGTAATGCTTTCTGGAAATAACTCTTATGCATAAACCTTCAAATGGTCTTCGTTTCCTGTTTAGACTTCTGGGCTTCGGGGTCTATACGACCCCAACAATTGATTGAGTAATTTTACAAAAAATATGCATATTTTTTCATACAAATAATATATCATTTTTTTTGTTCTCTTCTCATCTATTCATTAATTCAGTGTTTTTGGAGATATAAAGTACTTTTGTATCCATATACCACACAATTCCTCAACTACACCATTAGCTTGCGTATGGATTATGAAATATTAATTTTTTTTATGATGCATTGCATTTATGCTCTAGTACTAGACCTTCATTTCTGTGTAAAAATTGTCAAATTTATGCCGTTTTTTTTTGACACATGAAGTAAATATATATATATATATATATATATATATATCATAGACTGTAAATATATATATATATATATTTTTTTTTCACATTTCCCATTCATTTCAATGTGTTTTTTTTCACATGAAGTAAATATATATATATATATATCATAGACTGTAAAAAAAAAAAAAAAAAAAAAAAAAATATATATATATATATATATATATATATGTATTTTTTTTTCACATTTCCCATTCATTTCAATGTGTTTTTTTTCACATGAAGTAAATATATATATATATATCATAGACTGTAAAAAAAAAAAAAAAAATATATATATATATATATATATATATATATATATGTATATATATATATATGTATTTTTTTTCACATTTCCCATTCATTTCAATGTGGGTTTTTTTTTGACACATGAAGTAAATATATATATATATCATAGACTGTAAAAAAAAAAAAATATATATATATATATATATATATATATATATTTTTTTTTTTTTTTTTTTTTTTTTTCACATTTCCCATTAATTTCAATGTGGGGTCATTTTGACCCCGATAACCAGAAGTGTAAACATTTTTTTTTTACATACCTTCAGAACAACCGAATGTAGTTTTGTTTGTGTGTATAGATAGATAATGTATGAAAAGTCACAAAATCTTTCCACTGAGATAAAGGGAACCTTTTTTTTATTAAGTAAAAGTCGATCGGGGTCGTATAGACCCTGTGACCCCGATTGAGGGCTACGTTGCAGTGTAATTGACTGTTTTGCTATTGTTTTCTCCCACCTTGGATAATCATATAACTGTCAGTGAAATAGATTTTTAAAAAGACTAGAGTTAAATTAGCAACACTTTTAGGTACTTACCCAAAACTTGTATTTTAGTAGTGCTTTTTTTAAGAAAAAATTCATATGGTAACTACATGGAAAAGAGTGCTCAGTGCATTAAATATGTCTTCCATTAATGTTCCTTGTAGGCGGTTGTGGATGAAAATGGAAATTGTCCACTTTCAAAAGTCCAGAAGAACTTTATCTGTGATCACTGCTACGGGGCCTTCAGGAGTGGATACCACCTGAAGAGACACATTCTCATCCACACTGGTATGAATATCACCGCTTTATGGACTAGAAATATATTTACAGTTACAAATACATTGATGGATTATCCACATTTTACCGCATTGACACATCCACATTTTCACACTTTTCTCATGATATGTCAATACGGTCTGTTGTTTTTCTCACAGGAGAAAAGCCGTTTGCTTGTGCCGTGTGTGACATGAGATTTATTCAGCGTTACCACTTGGAGCGACACAGCCTCACTCACACTGGTACGACTTCTTCCACTTTGCGTCTCCGTTCTGACTTTAAACTGCATGTTACCTTCAACATTGGTGATTTAAATAATGTACTTTTAATTATTTGTATGCGAACAATGAATTTTTGGACTTTTGTGGTTTATGCATAAAATACCCAAATGTCCAAATACCAGAAGAGAGAGACGGTTTTCTTAAAGCTGCACTACAGAAGGTTGAATTATTGAGAAAATACATATCAAATAAGTTTTCAAATGTGACGAAACACAGCTGGTGTAAAATAACTACTGTGCAAGTGATGTTACTGCCACAGATGGTGAAAGTATGGAAGCTTGTTTCTGCTACTAAATAAAAATAAAAAAAACGTAATTGCGATTTATGTCACATCGGACCTTTTTAACAGAATTGCGAGATTATAATTTGCAATTGCAAGTTTGTATCTCTAAAGCTGCACGATTAATCGTTAAAAGATGGCGATCTCAATTCAAACACCTACGCCCTCTTATTCCTAAATGACAACGATTCATCTGTGTCCATTAAACCTTTGACAAGTACGATCACGGAAACGTTCAGATCTGTGTTTGCCCTGCCACTGATCCAGAGAGAACAGTTGTCATGTTTAGGTGTGAAACAGTCTTTTCAACCACACAGTATTGTTATTTCTCTTACAATAATGCAAAATATTACAAGTGCTGGGATAAAAGTTCATAGTTCAGATATGAACACTGATGTCTAAGTCAGCCATCAAAAAGTGAATCATCTTTTGCATGTAGCGTGACACTTCAAAGAACGATTGTATCAATTACATCATTACACCAGTAGGTGGCGACAAGTGACTGTTAAATTTTTGAGTCATTGAATCATTCACTCAAACCATTTATTTTTTTTAAACATTCATTCTAATTAATATACGATATATATATATATATGTTTTAAAAAGAGTGCAGCAACTAATATTTTTTCAGATCCTCTTGTAATTTACATTTTATTTTATTTAGTTGTCTGTTCAGAATCGTGATCTTTATTTTTCAAACAAAAAAAAAAATTGTGATTCTCAATTTATCCAGGATCGTGCAGCTCTACGTAATTCTAAACTTTTTCTTCTCAATTGTGAGATAAAAACCCGTTACTGTGAGAGAGTCTGAATTGTGAGATACAGACTAGCAATTAAAAAGGTAATTGGAACTTTTTATCTCATAATTCTGACTATATTTCTCAGAATTGTGAGGTATGTGTGTGTGTGTTTTAGTTTAGTTTAGAGCTTTATTAATCCCCGTGGGGCAATTGGTTTGAGCCTCACATAAAACACTTAGCACATACATTCAAATACATAAAAAAGTAAGTAAATAAATAAATAAAGAATAGTAAAAATAGAAATAAAATAAATAAAATGTGTTTGTGTGTGTGTGTATATATATATATATATATCTTTATTTATCTATCTATCTATCTATCTATCTATCTATCTATCTATCTATCTATCTATCTATCTATCTATCTATCTATCTATCTATCTATCTATCTATCTATCTATCTATCTATCTATCTATCTATCTATCTATCTATCTATCTATCTATCTATGAAGAGTTCAGATGCAAAAGCCTCTAAATGCCATTTGAAATTTTCTTCTAAAATGACCATTTTTATCAAGCTTGTATATTTAAGTTCAGTAATTTCACTTAAATGAAAATTAATAGGTAATCTTTATTGCCATTTAAGTGAAATTACTGAACTTAAATATACAAGCTTGATAAAAATGATCATTTTAGAAGAAAATTTCAAATGGCATTTAGAGGTTTTTGCATCTGAACTCTTCATATATATATATATATATATATATATATATATATATATATATATATATATATATGTCATGCAATAGTGAAAGTCATAATTGTGAGATTAATAGAAACAAACCTCCATATGAAAAAGATGCCAAAGTTCTGTAGTGCAGTTTTTATGCCAATTCTGTTGCCGGTACATTTGTTGTGATATATATTTTTTTTTTTTAGATTTTTTTTTTAAACCATCATCTGTACCATTGATGATCAGACACATTTTCATCGAGCAAAGTTTAATGAACACTGTGCGAAACTTGACTTTTGATCATTATTCTGAAGTAGGCATTAAAGCAAAGATCATGTACTATATCTTAAAGGAGCGAAGCCCTTGCGGGTGTATTAAGCTTAACATTTGTTATGAGCAGGGTTTTGCTTCTGTGTAGACGAACATTGAATTTGCCACTCTGTGCGTTTAGGGGTGAAGCCATATGCTTGTTCCATGTGTGACATGCGGTTTTTCCAACGTTACCACTTGGAGAGGCACAGCCTCACTCACACTGGTATGTGTCATTACATTGGATATTATTTCAAAAAAATAATCCTTCAGTATTTACTTTTACACATTTTAAACATGAAATGCAATAGTTTTATCTTTGTTTAGTCTTGCACCCAAATCACATCATCATGTTGTTTTTGATCTACATTATAAAAACCCTGTAAGCTGCTCTCATTAGTCATTTCAGTGATATAAACCCAGAGCAAAGGAGTCTACACAGAACAAAACCTTGTTTCTTTTTAAGATTTAGGTTTTGCTTTCACGCCAAGTACATTTGAAAGTATTTTACACTTAAGCTATTCACAACACATACTAAAGTTATTTGTTTTTTAAGCATTTAGACATTAGAAAGTTGACCCAGCCCAGTACATTTAAGCTTTTAGAAAAGTTGTATGGACATCCATTAAAATAGAACCTAGTGCTCTGCTAATATAATGTTTCTAGTTAGCACAATTGCTGTACTTTGAGTAATTTCTCATATGTAATGCAGACAGCTTATTGTCATTTTGTTCTGCGTTTAGGCGTCAAACCATACGCTTGCACCATGTGTGACATGAGATTTTTCCAAAGATACCACCTTCAGCGACACAGCCTCATTCATACGGGTACAAGTCATCTCTTACCCATGTGCTGCTGCTGTCTGCGTTGCTTTTGTTTGCTTCACGGGCATTTTTGAGCCACGCAGTGTTACGCTCACTCTGCAGTTTCACTGCTTTCTGCTTTCGCTGAGAATTCCTGCACACGAGCCTTGCTGCTTCTGTTGCTCTTTTAGCATGCTAGATATCGCCTGCATGACGTCTGCTTTGTCTGTGAGGCAATCACAAGTTCATGCTTCATATTTAATCTTCACAAAAAAGCACTTTCCTATTTCACCTCTTTATTCTAAAGGGTGACCATTGTTCTAACAGCTCATTTCCATGAACAAATGTGCGTGATTACGGTTGGGTTTTGCCATTCAAATTGCACAAATTGAAATTTGGAATTGAAAATATGCCCATCAGTTTTGCAAAAGCTCCCATTTATCACGGAAAAGTTTTTACGCTCGCTTGACCTGGGTTTTTCAGGCAATTTGAAAAATAAATATTTTGAAAAACTGCAATGGAAACAGTTTTTGCATATTTGCAGGTCACCTGACGTAGTAGACGCGGTATGTTTGGACAGAATACGAGTTCTTTAAGTTCGCAAACGTTTTGCGCAAATCTGTAATGGAAACGTGCCTGGAGTTGAGTACTGAAGGTACACTCAAGGTATGGCTCCCTTCAACATATTGTTGAACAATGACCTCTTTCCTATTTCCCTCCCAAACTCCACCATTAGAGATGAATGTGCATTTCTACTAGTGTTGTCAAAAGTACCGACTTCTTTTGACATGACATCATATTGAGTCTTATAAGCTCATTGACAAATTTCATAGTTTTATGTTTTAAATAGAGCAAATAGTTGCCAGTCTTAAGTTATATCTTCTGCGACTGCACCCCACTTTGTTGACTCCATGCCCAATTTGGGCTTGGCATTATGGTGATGTATGTATCGTCGTGATGGTATAAGATGCCGCAACAGAACTAGGCCTATCTTTTTTGTGTATACTGTTGTATGCAAATATTCATGGACGTGGCTAACTCAAGTTTCATGTACATACTGTATATAAATGAAGAAAGTTAAACACAGATCAGGAGAGCTAGGATTGGGCAATATGATGAGATGTATTGCAATGATATAAAGTGTCAATCAAAAAAAAATTGGGAGTGAGATTGTGCAAGTACCGAATTGAGTTTTGTGACTAATTGAGCTTGAATGGTCAAATACACACAAAATTGTCAATTCTGCCTGTAAAAATGAGTGAAAAACTTACATAGTTCAATCAAAACAACTCTTTAAAGCACAGTTTATCGATTTTGTATCTTTTTTTTTTTTTGTCCTGTTGTTTGGATTTTGCATTTTAATTTTTAATTATAAAGATAAAATAACAAAAACAAAAAAAAAATAAAAATTCAAAACCCAAAATTCAGGATGCACTTGGCTGAAAACAAATAATAAATTGCTACTAAGTTAATTAATCAAACGTATTTAATCGAACTCCTAAATAGCTGAAACTGAGTTGTACAAATGTTTAAATTGCACATAAGGAACTGTAATAACATAATTGTTTTTACTCCAGTTTGTTGGTGAAATATAAACATTTAGATGACAATAAACTGCAATAACTTGCATACATAAGTCAAGTCACATTTATTTATATAGCACTTTTTACTATAGACCATTTCAAAAGATGTAAACAACACTGGTCCAGAAACACTTCCTGTTTCAGTTTGTAACTGTTTTCTTTATTTCACATGTAAAGAAAACTTCTTAAAGATGTTTGTTTAACTTTTTGATTCAGTTTTAAATGTTCTGTTGGTTGAATTTTATCCCAGCTTTTATGTAGTGTTAAAAAACTGAAACAGGAAGTGCTTCTGGGCCAGTGTTGTTTACATCTTTTGAAATGGTCTATACACATTGTATCCAAGCAGCTTCACAGTGATAACATCGTAAGGCAGATCATTAAATAATGAAGACGTCACTATGCAATACAGTGCATATATTTATCAAAATGCTCTTCTCTAGAGTTATTTTTTAGCTACCTAATGACTTTATGGACATTGAATAGATTTATTGAGGTAAATGTAAGGTTAAGTGACATTATAAAGCCTACAAGCTGTTTTTTTTAAAGTCTTTCCTTTGTTGAAACACTGATTGGGCAATTACATGTGAGTGGATTCATTTCAGTAAGTTGTAATGTATATTTCAACATGGCTTCTGATGTTCACCCTAGTATTAATGAGATGAGATGCTCAGTTCATGTGCGCTTTAGATTTAACAAACCATATCATTACTAATTAAAATCGAGAAATCAGTTTTGTCAATCTATAGCTAGTCCACACAGCTGACATGTTTAACTGTTGTTACTTGTCCACGTTGTGTGCGTAGTCGCTGAACACTGTCACAGCGTATAGAGCATCACAGTCCCGCCCACAGCCCGAGAGACCGCTGGTGCTGGAAGTAAATTTCCCATTCATTTCTCCCATTGACATTTTGTAAAATCCATATCTAAAGAGTATTAGAGCATGTCTGAGGATAATCAGCTACGGCTGAACTCATAAGCATACAACATATCATTTCGAGTGAAAAAACGAAGAGAAAATCCAAAAAAAGGCGAGGGTACAAGCCTGTGTACATATATTCATTTCCGAGCAAAGGAACTACTCCTCCCATAAACCACCGCGCCTCACTGAAGTCGACTGGAAGCAACCGTGAAAGAGCCTTTTGAGCGACTTCCAAATCTGACGACGGCCGTGTGAACTTTTTCCTCCAGTGAATTTTATATAGTGAATGTGCAGGGAAACTCCTTTTCCTCGATTTACTGAAGCTTATGCACATGCTAAAACATTGAGTATCTGACTCGCTCATTGGCTAAGCTGTGGCAAATGCACATCCAATGGCGCGCGGGCGTCTCAGAAGTGCGACCAATGAACTTAGCCCTACGTCATTACGCGATCTTCAGTCTTCACGTACCTTCGCGGGGTTTCAGACACGTGACACGACTTCCACCAATCAGATGCATCACTGTTGGATTGTGGGATTGTTCAGGATTGTGGGTAATGAAGTACTTATCCAATACATCGCGAATAAAAGGCATTTATCTTAAAACAAGGTTAGTGCCCCATGATCTTTTGACGTTTATATGAGCATATACAATCGCTTAGTACAGCCGTAGCTGGTTTTAACTCTACCATGTATGGTTACGTTTTTATGGCTTATATCTCAAACGTCAATGGAGAAATTGCATTGAATTTTTACTTCCGGCACCGGCTGTGGGCGGGACTGTGATGCTCTATTGTTTCAGTCGCTGATTTCAGCCCTCCAAAACCATTTCTGCCGAAAATGTCCGGTGAAATAGCATGAAATTAAATTGTAAGATTTTGGTCTGATCGCCTCCCCAACTTCCAATCATTCATCCACTTTAATCAAGCCAACATCCATCCTGGGGTGAAACACCCACTTTACAAAATCAATAATTTGTTTTCTTGGATATTATCTTTTCTTGTTGAATATCCTATTTCACTTACTTTGGGTCAGCGCCACATTAAGCTGTGTAACCATCTTTCATGCGCTTTCTATGTGCTTGCAAGCATCTCTTGCGCTCCGTTCTTGTGACGCATGCCATTCCAGTAATGTCTAGCTCCTATATTGACATAAATGTGATGCATATGCATGGTTTGAATCTGACACATGATTTGCTCTGTGCATTCAGGGGTGAAGCCGTATGCTTGCTCCATGTGTGACAGGCGTTTTTTCCAACGTTACCATCTACAGAGACACAGCCTCACTCACACGGGTATGAGCCGTCTCTCCTTACCCTTTTGACTTGTTCTACCTGACTACACCGATGCACAGCTTAGCACTGTTGCCAACTTAATGAACTGTTTGTCAATATATTAAGACCAAATCCCCATGTGGATTTTTTTGACCCGTTTGAAGCAGAGGGGAACATCCAGATATGTCCTCACGTTACTAAAAAGTTGGCAGCAATGCTTTGTACATATTACTTTATACAAAAGTTTTCAAGTATAGGTTTGGCTGCAACAAACTCGAGTTTGGCCATAGTTACAGACAATGCATTGGGGTGTTGGACATACTGAAAGTTTTTCTTCATCAAAGCGTAACACTCCGGTACTCTGTGTTTAGGGGTGAAGCCGTTTGCTTGTTCCATATGTGACATGAGGTTTTTTCAGCGTTACCACCTGCAGAGACACAGCCTCACCCATACGGGTACGAGTCCAAGGGGGCTATGCACATTTAAGCACATTAAACACTTTGGTCCTCAGCCTGCACTAGACATTGCAAACACATGGTTCTCCGTGTGCATTTTGGCGTTTTTTTTTTTTCCCCCCAATTAATTTGTCAATGTCGCATGAGTTTTATTTACTAGTACTTGTCCCCTTAAACTGTTACTTTGTTTATTTAGGGGTGAAGCCATTTGCGTGCACAATGTGCCCCATGAGGTTTTTTCAGCGTTGTCATCTCCAACGACACAGTCTCACCCACACGGGTATGTGTCATGTCTTGAAATCGCTGGCCCATTCTCAGGGAACTGTGCCATTTCCCGGCACAGCATTTTTAAAAATGAGTTTTATTTAAAGAGGTTTCTGTTAAACCAAGAAAGAAATTCTAGTTTGGCAAAACTAAACTATAATAAGTTGGCAAAACACACAAAAAATGCCTCAGTTTTACTTTAAGAACATCAAAGTTTAAGCAGAACTGGCAGATTTTTACATTGTTCTTAAAGGGATACTCCACTTTTTTTGGAAATACGCTCATTTTACAACTCCCCCAGAGTTAAACTGTTGAGTTTTACCGTTTTTGAATCCATTCATCCGATCTCCGGTTCTGGCGGTACCACTTTTAGCATAGCTTAGCATATATCATTGAAGTGCACAAGACCATTAGCATTTCTCCCAAAAAAATTACCAGTGTTTCGATATTTTTCCTATTTAAAACTTGACTCTTCTATAGTTACATCGTTATGTTATGACGTAGCGCCTGAAAATAGCGCCCAGCTTCCAACGTGACCGGGACTAAGTTTGTGTATTCATTGCGCCTGCTGCACTCATGGTACGGCAGTGAAGTTTCTTGATTATTACACAGGAATGAGAGTATAGTTCCTAGTCATATCAGCCTAGAAAATCGCAACTTTACATTTTCTTATTGCACGATGTAACTACAGAAGAGTCAAGTTTTAAGTAGGAAAAATATCGAAACACTTTGGCAATTTTATTGGGAGAAATGCTAATGGTCTTGTCTTGTGCACTTCAATGATGTATGCTATGCTAAAAGTGGTACCGCCAGAACCGGAGATCAGCTGAATGGATTCAAAAAAGGTAAAACTCAACAGTTTAAAGGGTACCTATTATGGCATTTAAAATGTTCCTAATATTGTTCTGGGAGTCCCCAACAACAGTTTTACAAGCATAAAATGACAAAAAACACTTTTGTTGTCTTATAATATGCATTTATTTTTACCTGAATTGCCCACCGACTCCCATATGAATCGTTTTAGCGAGTCCTTTTCCAAAACCCGCCTTTGCGTGACGCTAATCTGCGGTGATTGGTCAGATTGACCTAGTCAGTTGTGATTGGTATTCTCTGTGCAGAACTCTGATCACCTTAAATGGGTTCTCGACTCCAGTCCTCGAGACCCACTGCTCTGCATATTGATCCTCAGCTCGTTAGGATAGAGCCGGCTCGCGAATCCATACTTTATAGCGTTTAGGTTTGTGAAGCAATCATCTTCAAAATGACACAAACACTGAACAAGGTTTGGGCTATACTTGTGTGTTATAGCAGTACTTGTATATATGAACTGCAGCCACTTAGTCTTCAAATACTCCTCACTTGGCAGGTGAAAAAAGTTCGCTTTTGCGTCGCACTTCAAAACACAGCGTCTCGTTGACATGATTGTTTTCCGAAGCCCAGATCTCGAAAAACGACAGAGTCCAAAAAGATGCGGTGGGTCCAAACCTCCATGCTCTCAGACCTCCCTGGCCAGCCCAGGCAGGGTGGCCCGTCCTGGGCCAGTTTCAGATTTGCCCGCCACCCCTGGAGCTCCGGTTTTCCCTGTGTCTCTGAGCGCAATAAGTGGGCGTTTCTTATTCAAATAACTTGTCAAGTTGACGTCAACCAGACAAAGGAAAAGCATCGTTCTTCTAACGATTCATATCAGCGACTCAGAGTCGACTCTTGTTTTTGAGAGACAATAACTTTGTATACGATGAACTTTCATGTTTAAAACTTTGCAGGATGTTTTCGTTCACTTAGATCTATGTTAAACACTACATGAAGGGCAATTTTCAAAAATCCAAAATAGGTACCCTTTAACTCTGGGGGAGTTGTAAAATGATTGTATTTCCAAAAAAAGTGGAGTATCCCTTTAAGGCCTTTTCACACCGGGATGAATTTCACGCGCGTGATATTCGGCGACGTTTAACACCTCGTGACTTAAAAAAAGGGCGCCAATGCGAGTGTGCACACGACGCGAAAAACGCCACGCGTTAAAGCATATTTTTTTAAAAAACGGCTCGGGTTCGTTTTTTGCTTGACACGATGCTTCAAAAACTATTCGACGAGTGAGATTGGTGCTTTTGCTCACGTGTCTGGAGCTTCTGAAGTTTCAGTAAAACACAACTTGGGGGCGCTCAAACACAAAACGGTCTGGCCTAGCACACACGTAACGGCGATGAAGACATACGCCAGGTAGCGTCGCTGTCTACTGCCGGCAAGAAATAAGACGAGGAAGATGCAAGGCAAGATGAATGTAGAGCTGCTGCTCTCGTTGGTGTCTTAACAAAGAGATATGTGACAAGCGCGACGATGACTACAAAGTAGGACTATTTCTGTTTTACATTAAGCGCCATCTAATGTCCGGGAATGAATTTGCAGGTTCACTCGGCTCATCGTCAGCGAAAATCACTTGGGTGTGAACACAAAAAAACAAGCTGAAAAACGCTGGCGAGTAACGCTCTGATGTTCAATTTGGCCCTTTAATTTGAAATTAAGTCAAATGTATGAATTAGTGTACTTAAACATTTCAATGTGAACTTCAATGTGAATATTATCATTAGTATAAACTTTGCTCTCTGTAACAAGCTAAATCAGAAAAAGCCAACTTTCTAATTTGTTAACATGTTAACAATCGCATGGTATAGCACTCTTACCCATAACTCTTAATTTTAGCATTTACTCTTCCTTTCGGGTGCCATGGGCAAAGCATGCTGGGAAATAGAAATCCCAGCCCAAGTTCATCAAATTTCTTAAAACTCAGTTCAGTTTACTTACAATAAATCAGTTCTGTGAACTTGAAAAGAAAAAGAAAGTGCTAAATACTCATAAAAGTTAATTTGACTGAGCTAATCCTACTCAAAGCAACTTATTATTTTATAGTGTGATTATTATTTATTGTTTCTAACCCTAAAGCGCTGTTATTTACGTCCCGTCACAGTCAAATTAGAATCCCAATGCTTACAATTTGAAAAGATGACTGTGTGTTCAAACTTGTAGTTTGGTTCTCTTGATAGATTTAGTTCTGGTTTGCATTCAGACTATTATTTTTAGCACCAAACATAAAGATGCAAAACAGAAACAGCATTTATGACATCTTTTGCGGTGGAATTTAGTGAACATCAAAAACAATGTGGTGTGTTGGACTAAATGCGCTCTGTTTATGTGCGTTTCTATGGTATTTTCGTTGGGAAGCGGATTGAGACTCAGTGTTAAGATGGCAGCGTTCACACTTATTCAAATGAACCGAGCATCACACCAGAGTTCATATTTATCAAACCAAATTTGCCAAGCTTGAACCTGTCCTTAGTTTCTTTATGCCTTGAAATAAGGCTGCCTTCATATGGGAAATGGAAGTAATAATTTAGATGGCACTAAAGAAGTCATAATCATGTTCAAGTGCTTTTATTTTCTGATAAAATAGGAAACATGGAGAACCCCTGGTTTGTTGTAATATAATACATTTAGGAAGTCATATTTTGACACTGTAATGCATGTTAAATCAGCGTGTGTGTGTCTGTGAGAGAGAGAGAGACACTGGTCAGTCTTCACTTGGAAAAACATGATCTTATCTTTGTGGAATTGAATGTATATCAAATACTCATTTATTTTCCCAGTCATAATTACTTCAGGGGGCGTGTGTGTAACTTCAGAATTGGAAACTTGTATGTATTATGATTTTGAAATTCTGAAAGCACATGAAGGGAGCATAAATCACAGTAGAATCAAAAATATATATTACCCCAAAAGGGGGTTTAAGGTCAGTGCAAAGATGGCTCATAATGGCCTTAACTAGAAAATAATGGCACACAAAATTAGTTCGTATTCCTGTACTTAATGCCAAGTTTATTTATCTTATTTATCCACTCTCTCTCTCTCTCTCTCTCTCTATACATATATATATATATATATATATATATACATACATACTGATGCCCAAACTAGGGCCCGCAGGCCGAAGTTGGCCCGTGGTATCCTTTGATTTGGCTCCCATACCGTCCGGGGAGAGGGGATTTCTTTAAAATGCAAAACTTTACAAGTAAAACTGCATCAGTTAATCAGATTGAAGTTGTTTTATATTTATTTTAAATATTATAAAAATAAATAAACCCATAGCAACTTTAATGTAATACCGTTTGATTTATGATGCAAAATTTACTTTTGGCCCACGGCCCACAATCAAGTTTGATTTTTGGCCCTTCATAGGAAAAAGTTTGGGCACCCCTGTCCAAGGGATTGATATTGAGAACCGGTTCACACATAAGTATCACACATTTCAATTTCGCTTATCAGTCCCTGTGTGTGCATTTTAATGTGATTTTAAACCTTTACTGTTATTACACATGCTTGCAGCACGAAAAACAGTCATCTTGCGTTTGAATAGATGTGTGGAGCTCTTAAAGTGACAGCAGCCTAATATTCCTGCCGCCGTCTCTACAATAACTTTAATCATACAACAAAAACCAAGAAAATTCACTTGTTCTTGACTGAATAACTAAATTTGTGATGTTACTTTACATTTGATTCGTTTCTGAACCTGAATATCTTACAACACTGTTTATTTTTCAATCGGACATTTGTTTTGGTAGCTTATTTTTTATTTGTTGTTTTTTTTTAAACCATAGGCAAACATTTCTTGTTGTAAGTGTTTTTGGCCTATATACTTTTGTTCATGATATTCAGATAGAATTAAATGTTTTGCAATAAGACTTAAAAGAAAAGTGAATATCTAAGTTTTGGAATTGAAATTAGTAATCGATAAGTGGAATTCTTCAAATTCAAATGATACCCAGCCCGGTATCAGAACCGGAACCTGGGAAATTTTCCCAACCCGATTGTTTCCCAAAATTTTCAGATGGTTTTCTGTACCAGGGCAAGAACTTTTAAATGAAGTACTTTTAAGAAACGGTGTCCCTTTTTGTCTCATCCCTGTCAATCATCCAGTTTCCGTTTCAGTCGCACATTTTAAAAACGGTCTTAAGTCCAGAAAGCTCACTGAATTCATCCTTCTCATTGAAACTACTGTTATAATAAAAAAGCTCTCTTAATAGTATCTCTTATCTTATCTCTTATCTTATTTACATGGTTAGTTTGTTTTGTCACTTAGTTTGTTTGTGTGACTCACGTTTTCTGACTGATTTCTGAGCACCTCTGGTCATTGGCCACGCTTGGCAGATATAATTGGCTACAATGCTCTACAATTACTAAGAAAACCCACAATTATAGAAAAAAGCGCAAACTAGAGCGTATGAACACAGCATGCCATATATACTCGGTACTGTAAAATTTGGTACCGTCAACTTAACAACCCTTTATATAGTTTTTACTACATTAGTACTTTTTCCAAATATTTTTATTGTTCATTCATGGGGTACAAATGGCACCATTTCCTGAGAATGAGCCTTCTGCAATAAACACTGTTTTTAAGGGACAAGTATAGAGTGCCGAAGTTACGACGTCACTCTGTTGGCCAAAACGCGGAAGTGAGTTAGCATTTTAGCACTACCGGTTCCCTCGCTCTAAAGTCTATGGGATTTTTGAATGGGTTTTTGCTAAATCGCCTGAAGTAACGTCCGTGGTGAACAAAGCCTCTAGATATTTTCACGTTTTGATCTATGACACAGAACACACAGTTATAACCTGCTTGTGTTTTTTTTTAAACTTTATTGTGTCTGCTTGTGTTTTTAAAAAACTTTATATAGGCTTCAAAATGTCTAAATTTTGGATTAGCTTGTAAAGATTATCTTGATGGAAAAAAACGTGTAAGGGTCACAACTCTTTGTTGAACACAGATCTTATTTTTTGCGATTTTCCAAAAGTCTATGGGGAAAACGCATAGCTTTTCGATCGAGGGAACCCATCTAGCTTCCGAGTCGTCCTACAAAGTGACGTCATCACTTCGGCACTCTATAGACACATGATTTAGGACCCAGTTTGCATGGAGACTTTAGTTGCTCTTTTCATCTGTTTTAGTCATGAAGGATTAGACATGTGTGTTTTTTGTATGTGTGTGTGGCTTTTTTTGTTAATTTACTGTCATCATGAATTTACTTCGTTGATGCTGAAATCTGCAAGCGCTCTCTAATACTAGTACTCTGCATCTAGGGGTGAAGCCATTTGCTTGCACAATGTGTGATATGAGGTTTTTCCAACGCTACCATCTCCAGAGACACACCATCACCCATACGGGTATGTGTCGTCTCTTTGTATCCCTCTGCTGGTTTTCTTCAGCATGTTGAGCAAATGAACATAAGTGAATGTTCAAAATTATGAGCTTTTGCCATTCATATGTAGGATTTTCGTAAAAAGAGCAGTCATTTCCCTCAATACACTCATAGAGCATCAGTCATGGGCTTTTACATGAAGGACGAATTTCTTAATTTCAAGTTTGAGAAAATTACAGTACCGTATTTTCCGCACTATAAGGCGCACCGGATTATAAGGCGCACCTTCAATGAATGACCTAATTTATAACATTTTTCATATATAGGGCTAACTGGATTATAAGGCGCATAAGATACTGCACTCTTAGAAGAAAAGGTTCTATATAGGACCTTAAAAGGTTCTAAAGCGCTACGTATTTGGAACCCCTAAAATGCAATGAGTGTGAATGATCACAAAATTCAAGATATGGGGGTTAAAAATGTAATTAATCAATACCACACGAAGAGTGCCATTTCAGTTTTTATCCTTCAAAAATCAGCATGATTAAAATGTGATTTTAAGTTACTACAACAGTTTAATAAACAATAATTTAATTACAACTACAAAATGTTGCAGAATAATGTAATATATGAATGAATAATAGCCTTTAAAGAACCTTTGTGCCAAAAGTGTTTTTTCTTGTCATTATTGAACCTTTTTTAGCATAAAATGTCCTTTGGAGTTGAGTAAAGAACCCTATGCTACATATGAAGAGTTTGGTTCCAAAACGCTATAAATCCATTTCGATGAATTTGAGTAAAACTGTGTTTTCTTTAGCAAGAAAATGGGAAGACTAAAAGCGCGATTCAATTAACCAATTCATCCATATATAAGACGCACCGGATTATAAGGCGCACTGTCGTTTTTTTTTTAAAAATAAAGACTTTTAAGTGCACCTTATAGTGCGGAAAATACGGTAGTTCATGTCTGACTTAGGCTAAGAATAGGATATATTTTGTGCTTGTTATTTGGAAGACGCTAATCTTTCAGATAATGAAGTTAATCGGTATTCATTTTACTCATGCAAATTATCTTTATTTAGTCTCTTTGTGAGAGAACAAAAGGGAATCATATATAGGCAATAGTCAGCAGTGCTCGCTTTTTGCTGCAATATTTTGAAAGAACATTTTCAGTTGTTTTAGAGGATGAAGTACAACTACAGTCAATTATTGATAGGAGAGATTTGGCTGTAATTATGAATTATGACCTAAATGCACTTTGTTGGAGAGTTAATGTTTAAAGGTACAATATGCAAGATTGTTTCGCCACCAGGGGTCGCTAACCTCTTACAATAACAAAGGCGTATATTGATGACGTATATTAAGCGGAATTATGGTTCTTGTCGTGAAGCTGATGGATCTTTTATGGATGAGTGAATACATTGATGTTTTTAACATGACTGTAGTATGAAGCCAGGCGCGATTGCTAGACGTATACCCGCGCCACACGCAACGCGAGTCCCGTGGATATAAAAGGATAAGGACATTTAATTCTACCGAACTACACGCTGAATTACTCACACAGGTCAGTTTAGTAGAGGAATTAAACTTGAGGTAACGCAGCGCTGCTTCACTTGCTCTAACAGTCACACTAAACGTCATTTGAGTGTGTTGAATGTTGTTAGTTAGCTTGTTTGTTGGCTGTATGAGACGAAGCTAGATTAACATACAGATCATATTCGAACTTTTCATCATGTTGAACTAAATAACATTGATTAGTTTAATATACATTGACTACGTTTACATGCAGCCAATTTTCGGGTTATGGTCGGGTTAAGGTCACTTTTCGGGTTTCTGAAACATTAGGGATAACCAGTTTACAAGCGTGAGCAGAGAGTTTCTCCTGTATACATGGAATTGCAATATCCCGATGTAAACAGCGACGCGCGGTTAGCGTCTAGACGTACGGGCAACCTTAAGACGCAAAATGCGTCATTTCCGATTCTTCTTCCTGTATCCAAAGACAACAACAACAGCTGTATGAGGATAATGAATAGTTCGGTGCAGATAGCGATCGTGTTTGTTTGCGCTATGATGCTGGTAACGTTACTGAGCTCACTCCAAAAGTACGCTGTGCTGTGTCTCGCCTGGTCTCGCCATGTTTATTTCCGGAATACTGCACGCGGGTTTTTGTATGCGCCGAGAAGTTTCTCTACTCAAAAGACCAAGATTCCTTGCGAAGAGAACATGCACAGAACACAAATCACTATAGGGATATGCCGATACGCGTTTACATGACCAAAAATTCGGGTTAGAAAAGGGGTACCCCAGGTATAATATCCCGTTTTTTAAAATCCGGGATATGAGCATTTTTCGGGTTTTTGCCGGTGTTTACATGGACGTTCGCGACCGGGTTATTGCTAATATCCCGGTTTTGAACGGGTTATTGGCTGCATGTAAACGCAGTCAGTGATTTGCATGCAACGTAACATGCAACACTCGCGTCTCTAAGTCGAAGTTAGTCGCGGACGTGGAGCTCTCAGCATCTCGAGAGATGTTGATCTTCGTTTAAGTCCTCTTTTTGTCTCAAAGTCTGCTTGTCATGGTCTATAATGTTTGAACAAAACCCTGCTAGGGATGCTCACGCTGTTGAGCACGCATAACGGGCATAACCGACCCAGTTGTCCACGTCTGTCGCCATGGTTACTATTGCAGTATAAGGTCAAACTTGACGGAAACCGAGGGTAATGCGGATATGACGTCATTGACTGGCGACTTCTCACCCCAGCTCACACGCCCCATTTCCTTGGTTTAAAATCGCAATTTTCTCACGATTTACTGTTAGTTGGAAATATTTGGGATATAGGAAGTAATCAACTAAACAAAATATATAACATTGGCTGAGTGGTTTTTGGATATTTAACTGCAAAAATCCTGCATATTGTACCTTTAACTGGACTCTTTGTGAAACTCTTGCTTAGAACTAACTAAACATGATGTTGTACTAACATAACAGGGTCAGACTGTAACATGAGGCTGTTATCTTTGATTCTTAGATGGATGTTTAGATGATGCGTTTGGTTAATATTTTGCTTTGGTCATTCAGGGGTGAAGCCGTATGCTTGTTCCATGTGTGACATGCGTTTTTTCCACCGTTACCATCTGCAGAGACACAGCCTCACTCACACGGGTATGTGTCTTTCTGTCTTCCCCCCCTTAGATGATATCTGAGCTACTGTAACAGAAAATTGGAAGGATGCTATTTCAGTATTAATCAGTACGTTAGCTTCAGAAAGGAAAACTGGAGCATTGACGAATTGTAAAAATATATTTATTTATATTAAACAAATGTGCTCTTGGGTTAAAGTGCACACTGTCAGCAAGGCTTGACACTATATTTCTGTAGTTGAAATTTTTCAGTAGCAACATTTTGATTATTATTGATATGTAAATAATCACTATTGTGTTTCACGTCCATATTCGCATACACTTATTTATTTGCTTCTGTAGATTTAAAGGCTTGAAAGATTCGAAAGACTTGAATTAAAGTGAATGGTGACTGAGGTCATTTTATTCTATGAAAATAAAATTCAAATAATGTATTAATAGTAAACACTGTACAGTCCTGCTTTAGCTAACTCCAATGCTCTCTTGCACAGGGACGTTTAAAGACAATGCACAAAATAGTTCACTCAAAAATTAAAGTTATCTCATACTTTACTCACTCTCAAGCCATTCTTGGTCTAACTTACTTCTTTCAGCCGAACACAATCGGAGTTATATTAAAGCTACACTGTGTAACTCTTTTAGTTTATTCTTAGCTAAAACACTTAGTTCTTTCAAAAATATATGTGCTCATTAATGTATATTTACTTCGTTCAAGTAATAAAGTATTCTCGTGAGTGTATAATATGCCATTGAAAATACATACGGGTAAGGGGATCTAATGTTGCCCCTCCATCTTGAAAGTACATTAGCCAAAGAGGGACATACCCGTTAATTCAAGCTTCGCCTTTCGCGTTTACGTTTGAGTTAACACTCATGGACGATGTCGAACTGGAAGCCATGTTAATCTTGGACTACATTGGCCACCGTAGGAGTTAAAATGAAATTGGAATTGAGAGGAACAGAAACTAATATTCAGTGGCTGGTCATATACCTTTTCACCTCTAGATGGGGGTAAAAATCACACAGTGTAGCTTTAATTAATATCCCGGCTCTTCCCAGCTTTGTAATGGCATTTGATAGTTTGTAGTTTTTGAAGCTCTTAAAAAAAGTGCATCCATCCATCATAAAAGTACTCTGGTGATCTCTGGAATGGTGACCTCTGACGTTGACGTATGACGCAGCGTAACCTTAGGTGAGAGTTAACGAACCGCCATATAGAAAATCAAAATAAAACGCCAGTCAGTGATACGAAGCCTAAAACCTAATTTTTCAAGGATTTCAATAAGTGAAGGAACTACGTCAAACGTCGGGCTTAGAGGTCGCCCTTCCGCTGGATCTCGAGACTTGTGAACGCACGTATGGTCGTCTCATTTATAGTTTAAGCTTTAATTATGAATATTTTCTATGCCTAAAACTATAAGCTCATAGTTGACACTTTAACCCAGAGTTTTTAGTAGGGCTGTGAAACAATTAATCGCGATTAATCGCATCCAAAATAAAAGTTTGTGTTTGCATAATATATGTGTGTGGTGTGTATAATTATTTTGTATATATAAATACACACATATGCATTTAAGAAAAATGTGTTAATATATCAAATATTTATATTTTTGTATAATATTTTGTATAAATATATATAAAGTATATACATGCAAATATTCTTTAAATATATACATGCATGTGTGTTTATTTATGTATACAAAATAATTACACACTCTACACACAAATTATGAAAACACAAACTTTTATTTTGGATGCGATTAATCACGATTAATCGTTTCACAGCCCTAGTTTTTAGCTTTATATTTTCGCAGTTATTTCCACATTTCTATTGTCTAGTAGATGTTCAGTTTGTCAGCTGCTCTTAGCATTGTGTTTGGCTTATGAGACTGTAGTGAATTATTATTTGTATTTTTTTTTTGCATTGTTGTATATGTTGAGCAGTGTTCATGAGTGCTTGGTTTTAGTTCACATGTGGCGGTGAGGTTAACACACTGCTATTCTGCATTCAGGGGTGAAGCCTTATGCTTGCACCATGTGCGACATGCGTTTTTTCCAACGTTACCATCTACAGAGACACAGCCTCACCCATACGGGTAGGAGAAATCTCTGTTTATATATTATCATGAATTGCCTCTCAAAGCTCTCAGTATGTTACAGAGAGACACAATCTGTTAAAACTACAGCAAACTCGAGTTTGTATTTTCCTAGCTGCTTAAAATATGTATTCCGCATGAAATGAAAGAAACAGTCCATGCTGGTGATAATGCCGCCTCTTTTTTTCACTTTAGTTTGGGAAGCACATATTCACTATTATTTATTTTTACCTTAAAGGAGTAGTTCACTTTAAAAAAAAAAACTTTTGCTGATAATTTACTCACCCCCATGTCATTCAAGATGTCCACATCTTTCTTTCTTCAATAAAAAAAAATTAAGGTTTTTGATTAAAACATTCCAGGATTTTTCTCCATATAATGGACTTCAATGGGGTCCAAACGGTTCAATGTCCAAATGAGAGTTTCAGTGCAAACTGCAAACTGTTTAAAGGGCTTTAAACGACTCCAGACGACGAATAAGGGTCTTATCTAGTGAAACGATCAAAAATAATAATAAAATAATAAAATAAATAACAAAATTTAAGTTTTATAAGCACAAATGCTCGCCTTGCTCTGTTCTGTGATGCACGCTCATGACTCTCCTGTCATCAAAATGAACCAATCTTTTTTCGAGTCATTTGATTCATTCAATGAACAAAATGACTCGAAAAAAGATTCGTTCATTTTGATGAATGAGTTCAAACAGGAGAGTCGCACAGAACAGAGCAAGGTGAGCATGTGTGCTTATAAAACTTAAACTTTGTTATTTATTTTTGAAATGAGCGATCGTTTCGCTTGATAAGACCTATCGTTTAAAGATAAGACCAAGATCGTTTAAAGCCCTTTGAAGCTGCACTGAAACTCTCATTTAGACCTTGAACTGTTTGGTTCCCATTGAAGTCCATTATATGGAGAAAAATCCTGGAATGTTTTCATCAAAAACCTTAATTTCTTTTCGACTGAAGAAAGAAAGACATGGACATCTTGGATGACATGGGGGTGAGTAAATTATCTGCAAAAGTTTTTCTTTTAAAGTGTACCACTCCTTTAATAAACTTCTAATTTGCTGATTATTAATAGTTGGTAAGGTAGTTGTCAAGTTTATGATTAAGGTCATGCACAAAATGATTTATAAGTACTAATAAACAGCCAATATCCTATTAATATGCAAGATAATTAGTTAATAGTGAGAACTGGGCCCTAAACTAAAGTGTTACCAAACTATGTTTGTTAAATAAGACATTGTAAAGTATATCTGTTTTACTGGAAATGTTAAAGAGGGGGTGATTATCAACAGCCGTGGTTAACAACTAATACTTTGTGGCACACAAACATTTTTATGTTAACTATAAAATCAATATTATTCACGATTAATACATCTAATTAAAGCATTTGCTTTGAAAATTAAGTTCTGCAGATGCACTTGCTATGAGCAGTATTTTTTTTACCCATAAATGCTATATTGATAGAAAGGCATGCCTGAACTGTTGCTCTGTGCATTCAGGGGTGAAGCCGTATGCTTGCTCGATGTGCGACATGCGGTTTTTTCAGCGTTACCACCTGCAGAGACACAGCCTCACTCACACGGGTATGTGTCATCTCAAACCCCTGTCTTTTTGTACTTAAAGTTCGTCTTCTGCATGCTAAATGACCATTTTCAGATTTTAAAATCAGAGTCGGTAACATTTAATAATTGAACAAATACAGGTGAAACTCGAAAATTTTGAATATCGCGCAAAATTTCAGTTATTCAACTTAAAAGGTGAAACTAATATATTAAATAGACTCATTACATGCAAAGTGAGATTTTCCAAGCCTTGATTTGTTAATGTTGATGATTAGGATTCACAGATTATGAAAACCCCAAATTCAAAATTAGAATATTGTGAAAAGGTTTTCATAATCTGTAAGCCATAATCATCTAAAATTGTAACAAATAAAGGCTTGAAATATCTCATTGTTTATTTCGCCTCTCTCATTATTTATTTCGCATATCTTATTTTGCCTCTCGAAGGATGCAGCCTCTGAATTGGGACACGGTTAATGTCGGCATGCAGATCAAGAAATCAATAGCATGTTCTACATTTTTAAACTCTGTGCTTTGAATGTTTTGTAAAGACATTCACTAAAAATTGACTCTACGTTTAGGGGTGAAGCCATACGCTTGTTCGATGTGCGACATGCGGTTTTTCCAACGTTACCACTTGGAAAGACACAGCCTCACTCACACTGGTATGTGTCCTTTCTTTGTAACCCAATTTACTAAGTATTCCTGGATTGGAGTTTGTCTATTTTGTGTGTTTGGGGTGTTTAGGGGAAAAGAAATAACAATGACTTGAACGTTAGTTTGAATAGGAGCTCTTACTTTTGAAATATTAACAATATCCTGCATCATATAATATTTGCATTAACATGAAGACATTTAAAAACATTTTTACCTGCACTTGGGGGGCAAGTTTTGCGAGTTATTTCTGACTTACTTGGTGGCATCAATATCTATGTAGTTGCGCTTGCCTCGTTTCTCCGTGTTTTTTATTTATTTTTTCGTCTGTCCTAAAGGGATAGTTCACCCAAAACTGAAAATTCGGTCATTAATTCTCTCTCATGTCGTTACAAACCCGTAAGACTTTCGTTCATTGTCGGAAACACGTGAAGATCGTTTTAATGAAATTGCGACAAACGCGTTTTGTGATTAATATTCTGTAAATGGAGGGACAGAAAGCTCTCAGATTACACTAAAAAGATCTTTATTTGTGTTCTGAAGATGGAAAAAGTCTTACGGGTTTGGAACAACATGAGGGTGAATAATTAATGACAGAATTTTAATTTTAATTGCTTTTAAAAAAAACTTTTGCTGATAATTTACTCACCCCCATGTCATCCAAGATGTCCATGTCATTCTTTCTTCAGTCGAAAAGAAATTAAGGTTTTTGATGAAAACATTCCAGGATTTTTCTCCATATAATGGACTTCAATGGGAACCAAACGGTTCAAGGTCCAAATGAGAGTTTCAGTGCAAACTGTTCAAAGGGCTTTAAACGACACCAGACGATGAATAAGGGTCTTATCTAGCGAAACGATCGCTCATTTAAAAAATAAATAACAAAGTTAAAGTTTTATTAGCTCAAATGCTCGCCTTGCTCCGTTAGTGACTCTCCTGTTCGAACTCGTTCATCAAAATGAACAAATCTTTTGCTGAGTCAATTTGTTCATTTCGTTCGTTGAATTAACCAAATGACTCGATAAAAGATTAGTTCGAACAGGAGAGTCACGAACACGCCTCACAGAACAGAGCAAGGTGACCATTTGAGCTAATAAAACTTTTTTTATAACTAAAAAAAATATATTTTTTTAAATGAATGATCGTTTCGCTGGAATCGTTTAAAGCCCTTTGAACAGTTTGCACTGAAACTGTCTTTTGGACCTTGAACCGTTTGGTTCCCATTGAAGTCCATTATATGGAGAAAAATCCTGGAATGTTTTCATCAAAAACCTTAATTTCTTTTCGACTGAAGAAAGAAAGACATGGACATCTTGGATGACATGGGGGTGAGTAAATTATCAGCAAAAGTTTTTTTAAAAGTGAACTACTCCTTTAAGGGGTGCAAAAACAGACAAAATGACGCTAGCTGTTTCTTTTTAAACATTTTTAATGCTCAATCGTATTTATTCTCCAAACAGAAAGCATAAAACCAAGTCTCAAATCAGGTTTCTGATCTTTAAAACCCAAAACCCCAGTGTGCCACTTTACAATCAAGCAGTTTTCATTCCATATTAAACACACTCTACAAACTCGAGTTTGTATGAAGTCATCTACTTTATTCCTAAGCATGGATATACTCTGTATTTAAAGCTTCAAGGAAACCCTTATGACAATCACAGTCTCGATCCTTACATGACAATAAGTGTTTCAGAGTCTCTGTTGTGTGTTGTGGCATGCTGTGAGAATGAAGGTGTAGGGCGCTTTAATGAAGACTGTTTTCCTCTGACAGGAGAGAAGCCGTTTGCATGTGACATGTGTGACATGCGGTTCATCCAGAGGTACCATCTGGAGAGACACAAGCGTGTTCACAGTGGAGAAAAGCCTTACCAGTGTGAGCGCTGCCAGCAGGTAAGATCACACTTTATACATGGGGTGTTTAAGCCAAGACTACATCTTCTTTTGAGACTGTAGTTAAATAGAAGGATACTGATAATTGTTGTTATTAAGCTTTTTACATTGAATCAAGGCTATTCACCGCACGCATATTGTCAAGGAAAATGGTTCAGTGGTGGTTTGTGATCTCCTTTGTGTGGAAATGGACATTATTCAGCCAAAGCTCATGCCTGCAATCATAGAGAGCTTGCTTTGATACTTGTTTGTCTTTGATTTTGTGCCTTAATTCAATTTATATACAATTTTCCCATATAATGTAAAAATACGTGTTTGCATATAATATGAGGTAGGTATGTTATATTATTTAAAGGAGTAGTTCACTTTTAAAAAGAACTTTTGCTGATAATTTACTCACCCCCATGTCATCCAAGATGTCCATGTCTTTCTTTCTTCAGTCGAAAAAGTTTGTAAAAGTCGTATTACGTCTATATATATATTTTTTTGCCGTTCACGCTAAATCGGATCTCATTTCAATCGGTTATGCACAAAAATCGACCCTACCCTAACGCACTGCAAGCAGAGATAATGTGTATCTCATTCTCTTACCTGGTAACATGGGGACACAGCGGCAGCTTGATGACAGAAATGTACCACGGTTCAGACCCAAATAATATAATATGAACGCAGACCGGCAGTGGGACTAGCGGGAGTAGTCGAACTCTGGTTTGGACCAAGCAATCGAACCAAGTGTGAATGAGCACAAGGAAAGGAAGTAGAGTTGGCAAAATATGCTACAATCGTGATGCTTTGAGCGCCGTTGAGCCGAATCGTAAACACCCCTGATTGGCCATTGTGTTCACGCGCTCATTGGATATGTCTGCGATTGGCTACAATGATCAATTCACGGAAGCGTTTGAAAGTGTTTTAAAAAACGAGACCGTTTGAAAGCACAGTCAGGCGTCTATCACAGGATCGCTCCCGTGTGTATCTGCGCAAGCGCTCGGTGAAGAACGTTATTGATGTATATTCACAACATTGTTTTCGAAGCGCTGATCATTGTAGCCAATCTCGGACATCCGACGAGCGCTTGAACAAAATGTGAGATGTTTATGATTCTGCTCAAAGTTTCATTTTTTTAAGTTTCAGTACCGAAGTCTGTACTTTTTGACAACTCTACAAGGAACAATAATCATTTGGGTGCAATGATTTCAATAGCAGTCCAACCCTAGTGTGGACCAATCAATCGAACCAAGTGTGAATGAGCACAAGGAAGAATAATTATTTGGCTGAAGAACCAATATAACAAAGTCAAAACTTCTGTTTTTCACCCTTAGAACTTCTCACGGACCGACAGACTGTTGAGGCACCGGCGCTTGTGTCAGGGTCGCGGCGTGGCGAAGGTCGAGACCCAGCCGTGCTCTTTCTCCCAGGAGCCTCCCCAAGCCCCCCCGTCCACGTGGAGTCCCCTGCATCCCGCCCCGGGCCGGCTCGCCGTCTGACACTATACTCTCCACACTCAAGCCCTGAGAAGACGGCACACCCAGACCTCTCTCTCGACGCCACCGGCACTCGGACCCGCCGCTCACAGAGAGATGCGCCACAGAGGGAAACTCCCGTCTTTTGTTGCTTTAGTGAGAAACAAAACAAAAGGCTCTCTTTTGATCATCGAGGGTTGTTTTATACTTTTTGGTAATATAATATGGGGTTAGAAGGGGGTTTTATGGTACTTTTAAGACGCGAGGAACAAAAAACACACCTAACATGGGAATTTCATGTGACTAACCAAAAAAAAAAAAAGAAAATTGTGCAAAGGTACAACCCGTCATCTATTGATACACACTTTATGTAAGTTCAACAGCATTGTGTGGTTAAAATCCGCATCGTATGTGATGTATAGGCCTGCTGAGGGTTTGTACCCTACTGTCCTGAGGACTCGGGTAATGTCCTACAACCATCGCAAGATTCGTTTGTAACATTGTACCCGTGTGTGACCATGTGGAAGTGCACAGTGCGCTTCCGTATTTGAATTCATTAAGCATTTACAGGCTTTTTCTCAATGATAAATGTTTGCTCTGGTATTGTAACTATGTAAGAATTTGAAAGATGTGTATATTACTATGTGTAACAGCTGGTTTGTTCTTTATAAGTTGAGTTCTGCTCACAGGAAGTGACATGACTGGGATAATCTCACAGAACCTCTCCAGGCCGTGCCTCAAAATCACCAAATATATTTTGCATAAAGAAAATTAGGTCTTGCTTAAGACCATCAAGTTTTTCAATGTTACATTATTTTGCATTTCACTGATACTTTTAGTAGTATAATATAAACGTTATTTTAAATATACTTATATTTCAAAAGGTAATACATTTAAGTTTGTACTGCGTTAAGGCATTAGTGCAGAACTCTAAAATTGGGTCAGTATGTAATGAGAATCGAAGGGTTGCAATGTCACAGTGCAAAATAATCAATTGGTCTTACAAATAGGCTTAATTTTCTAAATGCTCAATATTTTTAGCTGATTTTAGAGTGGTAAATGGCAGAGCTCTTGTGAGATTCACTAAAGTATTGACTACACTGTTAATACATACATTACACGTGATGAAAACGTCCAAAAGACCCACGATATTATGTACAGATTTATATGTGCAACATATACGATCTTGTGGCCTTAGGATGTGCTCGGTTATTTTGTTTTGTACTTTTTTTCTTTTTCTTTTTTTACATCTTGGTTTTGAAATAGTAATTATATACATATTATTTTTCTGAAATCTTGACACGAGGACAGATACACTGCCTTTTGTTTTCTTTAAGTCTTTTTAACATTATATTGCCTTGCGTTGAAGCACAGCGGAGTTGTTTTGTTGATGATAAACTGATTTGTTGTTTTCTGAGATGGTGGACGACGAAGCAGAGGTTTCCAGTGTGAGATAGCAGTGTTGTCGGACACAGGTTCAGTCTAATGCGATGTCTTCATACCTGTGGGCCACTAATAGAGGAAAATGGCAGAGATCTGTAATTGTTGTACCAAACGATATTGTATTTGTCCTTTTATTAACTTCTCATCTTATCATTAACATGATATCTACTGTTTGACGAGAGTCTCGTCTGTATTTTATTTTATTTTTGTTTGTTTTTTTGGGCCGATGGACAAACTAGGGATTGAATTGGGCATTTCGATGCTTTCTGGCTATATGGTAACGGAAAACAATATATCTTCAGACGAATGTCTGCTGTTTATTGACAAAAGATTTCTGTGTAATGACTGATTTTCCCCCCCTTTTCTTTATAATGTTACATGTATGTTTATATAACTGAATTGGTTACAACTCTTAGTTCTATAGCAACAAACTTTGTGTATTTTAAGGACCTTTCTATGCTAATATAATTTTTAAAAACACTGGAGAGATACGTGTGTGAAATGATAAACTACATAGACATATATACAGTTTGTGTGTGTGTGTGTGTGTTGCATATTTCATACTGTTAAGTGCATTTTACACAAGTTATCGGCATATCCCAACAATATAATTGATTTTACACAAATAATCCTATTATTTATTATATAAACATTCACGGATGCTCAAGGCAACATTTTTTTTAAAGAACCTAAAAATCTTGTGCAGCTTTTTAATGATAGTATTGAAAATAAATAAATAAATAAATATGATCTAATGTGTTATCTGCAGGGCACTAAGGATTCAACATTTATGTTTATACACACACACACACACACACACACACACAAATAATTAGCCTGTAGTTAGATAAAGCCTCTCTCTGAAGCGTTGGAAATGATATTACAGTTTGCATACTTGGATATCCATGAGTCCAATTTGAAAAGAAAGAAGCAATAGAAGTTGTACCTTCAAAATGAGTTCTTTTGATGGAAGAAGAAGAATTACTTAACTTCTTTTTTGCATGACATTTCAGAATCTGATGTAAACACTTTCCTGAATTTGTTTTCCTCATCTGAAGGGTTTTCCATAAATCTTCTGAATGCAAAAGAAGGACCGGTTTTGTTATTTGTTTCTTTGAAGACTTGAGACAGTGATACAGTGAACTGTTTTTGTGTGGAGACGAGAGAGAGGGGCTTCCTTCATGCATAAATAAAATACTACATAAAGTACACGCTTTTCCTATTTTACTTTCTGGGCCATTCCAGCGAATGGGTGACATTTGCTTGTTGTAACACTATAAACAAAAATAAACTTTATTTTTGATCTTTTTCAACATTGAATCTAATACACATTTTTAACTATTCAAAATGTGTATTGGTCAATCTCAGGCAACTACATTATTTATTTTTTTTACAAGGTTTAAGCAGAATATGGACGCATGTTTTCTCAATCCTGTTACCGAAAATTATGTGTCATTTAAAGGGATACTCCACTTTTTTTGGAAATAGGCTCATTTTACAACTCCCCCAGAGTTAAACAGTTGAGTTTTACCATTTTCGAATCCCTTCAGACGATTTTCTGATATTTAGAAGAATATCAGTAACTAAACAAAACACAGCTAAACATTGAAATTAAATACGATACAACACAATTTAAAAGATGCTACAATTTTCAACAACATATTATAAAAGACACCACAGTTAGCAGCATACAGGGCATAGTACGGTGGACACACATATACACATACACAGTAAAGTGCTATTCTATGTACATTAAGTACATTTTAAATATGTTAAAGTGCTATTTTAAGTGCTACATACATATACTTCAAAATATATTAAACTGGGTGCAGTTCTTAAAACTTTACATTTGTAAATAAAATATTTTACAAAATATAGACAATTCGATATGTGCACATACTATTCGCCATTTTCTCACACTAAAGAAGGAAGCGGGCGTGTTTTTTTATTGAAGAAACATGTAAATTTACAAATACATTCAGGAGAACATAAAAGAGGTAAAGCATAGACAAAAAATTATACAGAATAATTCCAAATCAAGAGGCTCTATGCACAACTGCACTACTTCCTGAATTTCAGCCAGCTCCTTGTTTCCTGTATACCATTATTGGACAATTTGATTAATTCAGGTGTGCTTGACCTCAGTAGTCACGGCAACAATAATCAAACACACCTGAATTAATCAATGTGTCCAATAATGACAGACAGGAAACAAGAAGCTGGCTGAAGTTCAGGAAGTAGTATAGCTGTGCATAGAGCCTAGTGCCATAAAAATAACTATAAAGCGGGCGTGGTGGCGTGGTGGTCCCGCCCTTGCACATGACGTAACGATGCGCAGTGACCTCACGACGTAACGGCGCAAAGTGACCGGGTACGCGCACGCTCATCTTCTGCGAGACTTGCGCGAGGTCTGCTGTCAGTCATCGGGAGACCGCCATGTCCAAAGAGGTAAAAAAAGCCAATATATAGTATGCTTGTAGCTTCTAGATAACATTATAACTGCAAATTTTCCTGTAGTTGTTAAAAATCAAAATGCCGAAGAGAAAATTAATTCATTTAGAAAGATGACTGCATGATTAAACGCCCGTTTCTTCTTCGCTGCTTCGTCTCATTTCTTTGTTCGCAGCAGCGGCTCGTAACGAAACACGAGCTGAAGCTCATTTCGTTTATTTCGAATTGTCCTAAACATTAATTCTGCATTCATTTGGGCGTTATTAATACCCATGTTTTGTTTGTGTGCATCTATTTTACCGTCGGCGTTTTGAAAATACATGTTATTTGTTTTGCCGCGGTAGGCCGCACGATGAGCTCGTGCCCAACAGATCGAAAATATCTACATAACATCGGCCGCGCGCACCAACAGTTGCAACTTCGATGTGAATGAATAAACAAGCTGGTTCAATTTGCTTCTTTTCTTGTTTGAAGTTGTTTTATTGTGTTCATTAGGATTGTGTAATTGCAAAACGCACAGACGCCTGATTAAATATATTCCTCTGTTTGATTAGGTAAATAATAAACGCAGAGGTGTTTGTAGAGTTGTCTCTTAATATATTTCCTTTAATGGTTTTGTTTCTCTTAGCAACCTCCCCGTGAGCCTGAGCAGCTCCGAAAACTCTTTATTGGGGGTCTCAGTTTCGAGACGACAGATGAGAGTCTAAGGGCCCATTTTGAGCAATGGGGAACACTTACAGACTGTGTGGTGAGTCCATCTGCAATGCATTCATATGCTAATGACCGAGAGCATGCACTGAAACCAGCTGCGTAACCCTTCTCTATTTCGCAGGTGATGAGGGACCCCAACACAAAGAGGTCGAGGGGTTTCGGGTTCGTGACCTATAGTTCAGTGGGTGAGGTGGATGCAGCGATGGACGCTCGTCCACACAAAGTCGACGGAAGAGCTGTTGAACCCAAGAGGGCTGTTTCTAGAGAAGTAGGTTGCTTATTCTGACAAATCTCACTCACACTACCAGTATTCCAGTTTTTATAAAATAAAATTAAACCACATTCTGGTATTTGCCACTAGAAATCTCTCTCTTTCAAATTCAAAATTGCTTTATTGGCATGACTGTACATAATACAATATTGACAAAGCTTGGAATACTTAGAATAATTATAAAGACATCAAAATAATAAAATATTATAACGTAACTTAAATTTAAACATACAAATTAACAATGTAACAAATTCGAATGTGTAAACATTCTCTGTCTCTCTCTCTCTCACACACACACTCATATACAGTAGTGCCCAGAGGGGGATATTAGTTTGGATAAAACCATCCAATATGAGGAGAATAATTTAGGTTGTTTATTTTAAATATGAGCGACAAACAAAAACTAAACTTGGTTTAAGTATTTATCTGACAATTATTTGGCAAAAAGGTTTTGTTCAACTACAATAAATAAAGTTCACAGGAAAAGCATACATACTCAAACATAATCAGCTATTAATATTTAATTGGTTCTCTCTTGCTTTTGCATGTTTATTATTTTTTTTTGTATGAAAGGATGAAAAGGGGTATGAAAAATTTTTTTTTTCGAAATATTTGAAGGTTTTTATAAAATTTAAAAAAAAAAACAGTAACACTAGCAATTTTTTAAAATGCCTCTTTTAAAAGAAAATCTCTTGTATATTTTTTATTTATTTATTTTTTTTAATCTTACATTAGTATTTGGATAATTGATGTCAGGACTCTTATTTCCCTGATTACAGGACTCGAGCAGACCAGGCGCTCACTCCACCGTTAAAAAGATTTTTGTGGGTGGAATCAAGGAAGACACCGATGAGGAGCACCTGCGCGAATATTTCTGCCAGTTCGGTAAAATTGAAGAAGTGAACATCATGACAGAGAAGAACAGTGATAAGAGGAGGGGATTCGCCTTCATAACGTTTGATGACCACGACTCCGTTGACAGGATTGTCAGTAAGTGACTGCTGTTTATTTAACGCTTACGCTCATCGCTTTCATAATGCTTTCATCAAAGTTATACATGAATTGTGAACAATACCCGTTCTTGCCTTGGGTTTCTTTTTAATCCACTTCAAATGTTGACTACTATATAAATATATTTCTTTTAAAACGGTCTCAATTTTTTTTCCCTTTGATCCACAGTTCAAAAGTACCATACAGTGAATGGACACAACTGTGAAGTCAGGAAAGCTCTCTCCAGAGAGGAGATGAACCGAGTCTCTATGACACCACGAGGTGAGAATTGCAAACTGGAAATGGTATGCCGTAAAATGCACCTCAGAGTCAATCATTTTAGCTGTCGCGTAGTCCTGTGATGTTTTGTTCTGACTATTAAAATCTTTCATAAAACCCATCAGGTGGGCGAGGGGGTGGTGGCGGCGGAAACTTTGGCAGAGGAGGTGGTGGATATGGAGGAGGTACCGTTTTGCATATGTTTTTGTTTTTATCGTTGTAATACTCTATAGTAGAGATTCTTGAATTTCCCCTAATATTATTTTAGTAAACATTACATTTAACTTACTCACACATTCTTAAAATTTAATTGCATGCATCATCAAATATGAATAATTAGATTAGTCCTAGTGCTGTAGCAGTGAAGGGAATTTCCTTTTTTGTGTGTGTGTGTGTGTGTGCTATGCAAATAAGTATTACGATGTGGTCATAAGGCACGAAGACAGTCAAAAACAAAACAGGCTTTATTAATATTCTGAACACAAAGCACAATAATGCAAGGTCTATTTAAACAAGCGTAGAACAAAGGTAAGTAAACTAGACAAATGTGAAACTAATACACAACACACACTTAACAACATAATCAGAAACCAATGAAAGCTAAACTAAACAGAGCGGGGGAACAGAATGCAAAAATAAGGATCCGGATAGCAGAACATAATCCTGACAGTCATTTTTCAGCCGTTTTAGTTCCTTTTCACACCACAATTGATTGCTCTGGTCTGAATCCGTTGGTGAAATGAACCAGAATGCAGTTACGTGACAACATCCACATCACTCATTGGCCAGATGTGTCTTTGAAAGTATTTACTAAACTGCTCTTCGATTGGTCAGAATTAATGTGCGGTACTTTATTTATTTATTTTGTTTGTTGGCCGGTAATTACTGGACATTGGCTGGGAAAAAATGAAATGTCCGACAAAATTAAATCTCTCCAGTCAAATTGTCAGATTAAAATGGCCTAATGGCCCCCTTAACACAATCTGAATTTGAGAATAAGCCTAAAATGTATAAAGCAAAAATACACCGACTGATCAGAAGGATTATTTGCCATTTTACAAGCATTGAGTCTACGGACACCACTCCTCTTATTGATCCTGTAAGCCTGCGACTATGGAGGATTGCATTTCTCCATCTCCTCGGACCGGGTAGAGACCCGGGTTCGAATCCACTGTGAGACACCAATGTGTCCCTGAGCAAGACTCTTAACCCCTAGTTGCTCCAGAGGTGTGCGACCTCTGACATATATAGCAATTGTAAGTCACTTTGGATAAAAGCGTCAGCTAAATGAATAAATGCAAATGTAAATCTAAATCTTTCAACAAAATGTATCCAGTAGGGCAAAACCAGCTATTTTTTCCATTAGACTAAGATTCTTCGTTAAATAAAAATAGCAGACCTACCTCAATCCACACCGAGATGTTTTTATCTCGATGCGGTGCGGACGCGTTTGGAAACAATTTCAAGTGCGCATACATTTGAAATGAGAAATTTGAGCCTGCAAAAGACGCAATATGTGAACAGGCCACTGAGAGGCGATATTTGACAAGCATATGATCAAAATTTCAATCACTTTGACCGGCAGCATTACCACTTTTTTTTCTAGCGGAAACTTAGTCATTTTGTAAGTCATACTATGGAGAGACATCTGCGCAGGCTAATTGTATCCCTGGTTGTCATATACTAGATAGTTTGTAAGTAGGGCTGCAACGATTCCTCGATTTAAGTCGAGTGCTCTATTTTAAAATATCCTTGATTACAATTTACTCGTGTCGAGTGACCTGCAAAATACCAGAAGTGGTTCGTTGGATGGACGAGAATCCATTAACCGCTTTATACGCTCTATGCATGAACCCTGCTGATGTGTGTCCGAAAGAATCTCAGCCAGCTTCTTTACTTCCGCAAGCGCGTTCTGCAGGCAAAGTGTATAGCGGCAAAACTTTAATAAAGTTCACTTTCTCAGAAACAGAGACAACTATTTTAGAAACTGATTCGCTAGTCCAATTTCATACGAAGTCAGAGAACACTCACCCACAAAGTTGTTGATGTAGCTCGAAATATATAATTTAAAGCCCTTCTCTTTTTTTAATCTTATGTGTGACCGCTAATTGCCTTACAGTGTTGTTAATATCATTCACGTTAACCGACGGAAGTTTTTATTAGGGATGCACCGATACCGATACCGGTATCTGGTATCGGCCTCGATACCACATTTTCTAAAGTACTCGTACTCGTTAAAAGTCCCCCGATACCGCGGACCGATACCACGGTCTGAGAAATGGGTTTATCACAGGCGCCGAGTGGCCCCCCAGGCCCCGGCTGCAGCTCAGAGCGGGGAGAAGGCGAGGTAAGACGAGACAGCCGCGTGGAAATAGTGTTGTCAAAATATTCGGTACTAAGGTACCAAGTCGGTACTAAAAAAATGTAAACGTCACGGTATCAAGTCCCGGTGGTACCGAATACCTGATCAAACCCAGTTACGTTTGCGCATGCATGCACGAAGGGCGTGAAGCTGCGTCATCTTCATGAAAGCGCTGAGACATGGCGACCGGCGGCGCTGCTGATGTGTGTCTGTGTATATTAAACTGCAAAATGACTGTTTAAATATGAAACCTACATGTTCTGCTTGTCTCTGTGTGAATGAACGGCGCACACGCGCGGTTTCATTTAACGTTAGCTACTGAAGCACAAGTGACGCTCGCGCTGTTTTCCGTCTCTGCTTCCTCACGATATGATGACTGATTCATGATTCCATTCATCTCCGAGAGTCATTTCATGAGTAACATTAGGTATTTTACCGTTTCATTTGAGAAAAATGATCGTCATATCATTTCTTTTACTAGGTGTTTCTCAATGTCAAGGATACTTCCTTGACATTGAGAAACGCCCAATGTCTGTATCAGACACGCACAGAAACTCAAAGGTCTTCACGGCAACCCGTCAAAATAAAAGTTTAGTAAGAAATTGACAGAAATAATTATATTAGGCTACTGTACAATAGATTTAACTACGTCTCCATTAATTAAAAATACTACTACTAATAATCTGTGCATAAGGTTGCTTTTTCTCTTGATTTTTTTATAAACAGTATTTCTCAATATCATCAATATTTTCGTATAAACAGCATATAGCCTTCAATGCTTTCATAAATGTACCATCATAAATAATAAAGTCATTGAATTGAATTTTTATTATATATATATATATATATATATATAATTAAATAAAATAAAATCAAATAATTAAATGAATTGGAAAAACTGTTAAAACTGATTTTACTGTGGTACCAAAATTGGTACCGAGAACCGTAACATTTTAATGGTATCGATACCGACTACTAGAATTTTGGTACCGTTACATCCCTACGTGGAACTATTTCAAAGTGAATGAAGACAACAAAACAAATTGTGCTCAGTGAAATTGTCCAGAGGAGGCTCAAAGGTAGTGCATTTAACACATTTAATCAAGCACCTAAAATCCTGTATATAAAAATATTTAAATCATGTTTTTTTTATTAAGTACTCGGTATCGGTATCGGCGAGTACTGAAATGCAAGTACTCGTACTCGTACTCGTTTTCCAAAAAAGTGGTATCGGTGCATCCCTAGTTTTTATAAACAGCGAGTGTAATTTGAAACTATCTCTCCACCTAACGCAAAACCGGCTTCTGACGCAGCACCGGAAGCAATTGGGCGTGCTAAGACAAACCCGGAAGCGATCGTGCATAGAGTCTATTACATTGTTTTCTATAGCTATGTGATATATTATTAATGTAAAATCATAATGGAGCATTGTGCTATTGTGAGATTCATGTAAATGAATATATTTCCACAGAGAACCACAATGCTTTAATGATTTGCATGCGTGCAGATTACACGTTAAAGTACCTCAGCTCCGTTCACATTGCCACCTAGCAGCCTGGAGTGCATACTACATCGAATTTCACACTTTTACGTCACCATATGCACCCACTCATAACCCTTGTCTAAACACAGAATTAAAAGTGATAACGCAACTCAAATTTTGTGTTTTCTCTTCAGATCCTTTTTGTGTAAACATAGCCTAAATGAGGCAGGTCTGAAAACACAATAAAGACTGCTTATATTTTACCAGTATCAGCACTGCTTGCCTCACTCACTGTCTGTTTAGGCTTGTTTAGTGCAAATCTACATGGTAGAAAGAAGCCCGCTGGAAGAGAAAATTACGTTTGTCACTTGAAATTGTTATTAACTCAATACACATGCATGAAGTGTAAAACAAGGGCATAATGCAAAAAAAAAAAAAAGAAAAATCATGAACATCGCGGCTGCTTGCATTCCTCTGCACTTGGTTCGTCAGTATGACAGTGTTACAATAGTGCGGTTATCATGACAGCCCCAATTAGTCCTTCATTTCACATTTTTTTAACTATTTAATGGAATAATTGGAAAAATGTTATTTGGGTTGTAAGGACAACTCCGATGGTACTCTGATTCAACTGCATGAAAACTACTTGTTTACGGTGTTCTTTATGAGTTTTTCTTTTTAAATTTATGAGATGTTTTTCATTTGTAGGTGGATATGGAGGAGGAGGAGGAGGTGGTGGTGGAGGAAGAGGAGGTGGTGGAGGAGGTTACGGTGGAAATGATGGTGGATATAACGGCTACGGAGGGAATGGTAAATCAATAGGCTTAATTTTTTTTATTTTTATACACTTGACTGTTAAACAGTGTTTCCTTAATAATGTTTGATTTATCCACCATCCATCAGGTGGCTATGGTGGAGGCGGGCCGAATTACGGTGGTGGAAACCGTGGTTATGGAGGAGGAGGTGGTGGAGGAGGCGGTTATGGAAACCAAGGTGGAGGATACGGTGGCGGCGGCGGATATGATAACTACAACAATGGTGGTGGAGGAGGCAACTTTGGAGGAGGTCGGTTATCTTGTTAGCCCTTTGTGTTCTCATTTTTGTTTTTTTGTTTTAACCCTCTGGTGCTCCTCAGATTTTATTCATTTATTTTTAATTCATCGGAATGGTACAAAACTTGGTAAAGGCACTTGCTGTGTGAACACACAAAATTATTGACATGATTCAAAAAGGTTAAATGCTCTTGAAAGTGAGTCACACTTGCGCTCCTTGTGGTCAAAAATGACTGCAGTGGAAATGATTGGGAGATTAATTTCATCTAGTGAAAATTTTTGTTACTGCGGCCAAACAGGATCTTACTGAAAACTATTTTTTTTTAGCTCAAATTCGGACCTCAATTTGTTTAGAATTATGGCTTTGATTTTATTGCAGATTTAAGGCCTGTTCACACCGGGACGAATTTCGCGCGCGATATTCGTCGACGTTTAACGCCTCGTGACTATACAATGGGCGCCAATGTGAGTGTTCACACCGACGCGAAAAACGCCACGCGTAAAAGCGTCATTTTTAAAAAACCGCCTCGGGTTCGTTTTTTTGGTTTGACGCGCCGCGTCAAAACCTATCCGACCAACGAGATTGGCGGGTTTGCTCACGTGTCTGGTGCTTCTGAAGTTACAGTAAAACATAACTTGGGGGCGCTCAAACACAAAACGGTCTTGCTGAGCACACATACGGTGAAGAAGAGATAGCCTATAAGGCAAGTTGAGCTGCTGGTCTCGGAGCATAAAGAGCTATATGATAATATTTATATTAGTATTTCTGTAATAATAGTATAGTATAGGGTGACCAACAGTCCTGTTTTCCCGGGACATGTGTAAAACGGGCACTTTGTGCTTTCTAGAAATCTGAGTTGAGATGAGAACTGCGCATAGTGTGTAGTGTCAGTTAGATTTTGACAAGTGAGGAAAGGAGATAACCGCTCTGTTGACTCTTTGTATTCTTTCTTTTATTTTATTTTTCTATTGTGACCAGATATTTGTTTGTGTTTTTTTCCTCGCTCGAATCCCCCCATGTATGAGGACGAGTGTAACGTTTGAGTGGTTTTATTAAACGCGGGGAAATACGACAACTCTCGTCTCTCGTGCATCTGTTCATCCGACAACTAGTGCTATTTTTTTATCTCTGGGCAACATCTCAACTTTGTGTTAAACATGTCCTGTTTTCACGTCCTGTCCTGGCTGTTTTTAAGTGATGAAAATGTCCTGGTTTTCAAAAAAACTGCTGGGAAAGATCAGTTCTACAGCAAAATATAGATGGGCAAACAAGGAGGATGAGGAAGAAAAACAGGATAAAGAAGATGAAAACTAAAGATATAAATAGATTTTGTTAGTTCGTTTTTGTAAGTTTGTGAGAGCTATTTTTTGTTAGATTTGGAGGCATTTCTTTTAGTTATTTATTATTTATATATTTATTTTTCTAATACAGAAGACATTTTTTCTATCATTATTTCATTCGTTTTTTTTAATCTGTCATAAAACATTGAGACATGAATATGATCACCCTAGTATAGTAGTCTATTATCTGTTTTACATTAAGCGCCATCTAACGTCAGGGAATGAATTTGCATGTTCACTCGGCTCATCGTCAGCGAAAAACGCTTGGGTGTGAACACAAAAAACGCGTTGAAAAACGCTGACGAATAACGCACGCTGATATTCGTCCCGGTGTGAACAGGCCTTTAGAGTAAAACATGATTTTTTAAAATATATATATATATTTCATATAAAATTGAAAATGGTATTTTTGTGACAATAAATGTAAGATTCTGTATTTTTTTCTTCTTTTAACTCTTTTTTTTTTTTCTTCACCAAGTGTCCTCATTTAAAGGAAATCAAACTTGAGTCTGTGAAATTTAAGTTGGAAATAACATTTTCAGTTCTATGCTCAAAACCTGAATAGATGGATTATAAATACAGTGCAAATATAAATGAGTACCATAAAATCCCCTAAAAATACAAATTATTAAAAAAAATATTGTTAAACTAAAATATTGGACATTCGTTTAATTTAAATAAAAAAATGGTTTTTTTTTTCAATCACTTTTGACCGACACGCAAAGAGCACCAGTAAGTCATAAAATGTTAATACTAAGTATATAGTGTCAAAATGGTTCTATATACGGGAAGTTGCTGCTTCTGTAGCAAATATCACTGAATTTTCACAGGCAACTTTGGAGGTGGCGGTGGTGGTGGCGGCAATGACTATAATGACTTTGGCAACTACAACAACCAATCTTCCTCTAACTACGGCCCGATGAAGGGAGGAAACTACGGAGGTGGTGGTGGAAGGAGCGGTGGTGGTGGTGGCGGCGGCGGCCCATATGGTGGTGAGTGAATATTGCAGTGTTGTGCATTGTATTATTAGCCTGGAAATCCAGATCCAAATCTGAAAGATTAAGGGTTTGGCATTGAGTAATGAAAATTGGCCAACTCGAGGTCGAGGGGGCGGCGCCATTTGAAAATCTCAATGCACGCAATTGGATAACTCTACGACCAATCACAACAATAAAAAAAGCCCCATACGCTTAGCTAACGTTACCAACGGAGCTAACTGGTACATTACACTCTTGCCTATCCGGTCGGCAAAACAGCAAAATTGTCCTTGCAAAGGAACGATTCGAGTGCCGTCTTCTGCTCCTCTTTTCCGATAAAAAGCTAAGTCTAACTCATTCATCGTAGTGGCCAAAGCCATTTCAAACAAGTGGTGTTCATTCATAGCCATCTTGCAATGTTTACTAATGACTTATACATCGCAGCGCTGTCGTCATCTCGCCTCAGGCCCGCCTATACCAGATAACCCGATATGATTGGTGCAGCTCAGATACAAGGGCATAGTTAATGAGCATTATTACTCAATGCCAGAGTAACTCGTTGAGCAAGTTAAATGTGTGCTCTCGCGTGAACTCTGGAGTTCCAGGGTATGGTATTATAACATTATATTTCAATTCAAACTGTTGCACTAACTCCGTGTCTTAACCAGATGCGATACAATTCCAGCGACAAACAATTTGTCAGTCTACACCAGACGTGACGCATCAACGGGACATGACAAAATCAGTCATAAATCACAGCCAATCAGAAGAGCGTGTGGGCGGAGCTCTTTCTGAAAACGCACCGCACTCGCACATAAACAAATACACAAATGTTTCAAGATATTCGCATTATTAAAAATACACACTGATTGACTGAAACGATGTTTGTCGTAGAATACACTTTTTGATTACAGTTTAAACATTCTTGTTTCCTTTCATTTATTGGTTGAATGAGCCTTTGTGGCTTTGAGTATGGCTATAAAGGTCACACGAAATGATAGTCATTTAATGTTTAAAGAATTGAATCAATACCTTAGATTATCATTGCCATACTTTGTATGTTGTTGGTCCAGCAGGGACGTCACAGAAATACAAACCATTTCTAAAAGAGAATCTCCGCATATTGTCATTACCGCTTGTCTGATTAAAAAGGAAAAGACACATATGGATAACCATATAGGTTAGCGCCCACAATAGCAAAAGATATTGTTGTTTTTATCTAAGTGCCTGCTGGTCTGTCACTTTAAATGTTCAAGTTCTTTACAGCAGGATAGATTCTGATTGGCTGTCATTTTTTTATTGTTCATTAGCAGGATAAAATTGTTCTGAAAGTGATTCCAAAAATATTGTTCCTCTGTGCCGTTGTCATTATAGCTGTGGTGTGAATTCTGCAATTCTTGAATATTGAGAATGATTTTTAGAGCTATATCGTTAGCGCAATCGTCCTTGGTGTGAACTGGACTTAAAGGTTGTATCAGTGATTTCAGACCCAAAAAGGCCTAAACATAAATGATCACATTCATCTAATTTTTCCTAACGATACGCTAGCTGCCCGCCCCATAAGTAGGCCGTCAAAAAATCGTGTCTCTGTAGGTAGACGTGGGTTGGTCACCGACATGGGTTCGTTGATAGACGCTAGGGCTGCACGATTTGGGGAAAATGTCATATTGCGATTTTTGAGGTCAATATTGTGATTGCGATATAATAAACAAATGGTTTCATGAGTCAACTTGCTTGGTTCTAAAGTAAAATGCACACACAGATTAGTGATCATTCTGTGTATTTCTCAACTCAAACTAGCAACAACAACTAAATGATTGATAACACCTATAATGATCAATAAACCATCAACCAAACCAACATTACCGTGATTTTTTAAACTTTTTTAAAAAAATTATTAGGCTTGAAAAAATATAACAACTTTTAAATTAAGTGAACTTCAAACAATCCTCACATAAACCCATAATAAATGCCATATTTACCTGTGCCCTTCCTGTCTTAACAGGTAATAGATATACAGAAATTGAATAGTTAACAAACAGTCTGCGCTGCATGAGCTATAAATTATATATAGACTGATCCTTATTAAAGCAACAAAAGTTCTTTAGTCAAGAGCTGTCAGTAATTTCCTCTGTTCCCTTTGTTCTTTTATTAACTTTACTGACAGAACGCTTTATTCGCTGCTGGCCCTTTAAGAGCAGCCGTTGCTGAGACGAGGATCTCACACGCGCCTCATTCTCCCACAAGCACAACTCTTTTCGTCTATAAGACTTTTCTTATGTTATGAAGATACTCGACAAAACGACATTTTGGCATAATTGTGTGTGATCGTTCGTTCAAGCTTGAAAGAGAACTGCATTCTAGCACGCGGTCTGTGCATGCCCATTATGGCACGCATCTTTCTTCGAGTCACATTCAAGACATTCACAGGCAGCTCTCTTTTGACTTCTTGTCGTGCAAAATGGTTTAAAGGGATTTGCACGAATAAGAGCGGGATCATGTAACACTAGTCAAAGGATGACCAAAAAGAAGAGATAAAGAGTTTGGTTCCAAAACGCTATAAATCCATTTTGATGAATTTGAGTAAAACTGTGTTTTCTTTAGCAAGAAAATGGGAAGATGAAAACCACTATTTTCAGTTTCAAATTTTCACATAGCATTTGTAGGTTATAATATCAATAAAAAATTAAATCCATGTTTTGATTTTCAAAGATTTATTATAAAAACAGATTATTTTTTCCCCAAAATGCAATAAATCCATTAACTTATTTTTTTCAAAATGCAATTAATCAAAAAACTTTTATACACATTGAATTTCTTGTGTAATCCTATAAATCCGTTGCTTTATAACAATATTCTGTAACACTTTAAGGGTACAGGTCATGAATTATCATGAATTCACGGATAAAATGAATCATGCATGATTTATGCATTCATTCATTCATTATTTTCATCAGGAACTAACAACATTTCTTTAACAGTTCAACGTTTTTCATTCATGACTTCATGGATGAACAACACCTTAATTAAAACATTAACTAAGATGAGCACATCATCATGAATTATGATTTATTAAGCATGATCTAACGTTACTTCTGCATATCGCTGTTGTCAACCTTGGGATGTCGCCGCTGAGCTTTTTTGACGGCGATCAGCTGTAAAATGGCTCGGTCCTGCTCGGTTTTCGTTGACTTTGAATAAAACAACTGAAAGTTTTTCAAAAGATCCCTGGGGTCAGTGTGCCAGCGTGACAGAAGTTTGATGCTGTCGCGTGAGAACAAGCAACAGCCGGCATTTCCGTCACTGTTTACATTGCGTGAATGGTGCGTTGTGATCGGTTAAGCGGATATGTTGCTTTTTGCAGAAAAGGGAGACTGGCGTTTGTCGCGGTTTGGAAAGAAAGGGAGAAAACATTACATAATAACACGGCGGATATCGCATTTTACGTCAAATTAAACATTGTTTTGTATCTGGTCGGTATTGAAAAGTCCGATTTTTGCAGTAACTCATTTTTTTTTAAAAATGGCGTTTATCGCGTTTTGGAACCAAACTCTTCAGATGTTGCGTTAATAGCCCTAATTTGTTTATTTCAAATAAAATCGCGGCATTTTGCGTTAGATAATCGCATGTGTTTGACATTGCGATTGCGATATGATTACTCGTGCAGCATTAATAGACGCTGGCTTCGACTTCGCTTGCAGCCGTGCACCAGCGCAAAATCTCCCAACACCCGTCCCCTGTCAGTGGTTGGTTGGAAGACTTTTTTTTTTTTTTTGACGGCCTGCATATGGGGTGGGCAGCTAGCGAATCATTAGGAAAGATTACAAGAATGTGATTGTTTATGTTTGGGTCTTTTTTGTGTCTGTAATCGCTGATGCAACCTTTTAAGGCTCTTTTGGAAGTTGGGATGTTATCAAAAGCAGCAATTATGGCACTATTATGACATTTTGTCTTAGCTCGATCATGCTTCTTTTTATAGGTGGTTATGGAGGAGGCTCCAGTGGTGGTTATGGAGGCAGCTCTGGCGGGCGAAGGTTTTAAATACCAGGGTAAGAATCGGCCCGCTTATGCAAAAAGGGCTCTCTGAAGTTTGCCATCAGTTTTTTTTAGCTCATCCATGTGCAAACATCTCATAAGATGCGTAACCTATGCAAATGTTAGCCCCTAATCACTCTTCAATTGGTTGGTAAATTAGTAAAACCATTGAGTTTTCAGTGCAGGGGATCCAGCAGCAAACCTTCAAATGTTGTTAAGCTAAGATCCAGTTTCACAAGACGAATGTTGATTTTGAGTTGCTCTCCAAACCTTCTGGCTGCAGCACATGCAAACTCATCCTCATTGTCCTAACAATGCAGTCTCTTAGTTGACCTGAAGGTTTGCTTCTGTGCTACTACTACTCATTCCCCTCCAGTTCAGCTCTTGATAAAGACAAAGCAAGGTTGCAAAGTGTAACTGAATTTATGTTCCGTATTGTCCAACAGGCCACAGTACTTAGAGGAGAGCCAGAGAGAGATGACAGGGAAAGGAGAGAAGCAAGCAGGTTTACACCTAGATCTGCCCAGCCAAGCAGCGTGGTGGCGATATTAACGTCTGCCACGCGAAGAGAACGTGTTCAGTAGGGGAGGAAAATCATGTGGGAATGGGGTTGGGGGTTTTGAAAGTGTAAAAAAAAAGAAAAAAAAAAAAGAAGAAAAAAAAGAAGGAACGTTTCAAAAGTACTTTTGTCCTTAAAGAAACTTGCTAGTTTGTAGTTTTCCCTTTTTCTTTATTTTTTTGTCTATGTAGTGCAAAGCATTCCAATGAGGTTTTATGCAGGGTTTAATTGTGTTGGCTTTTCTCTTGAACCAGTAAGGTGTCTGTCTTTTGATTTTCTTTCTTTTCTTTTTTTTTTAAATGTATACAGTCACCAATCAAGATTAAATAAACCGCTCCAGTTTTTTTATTTAATTGCATTCGTCAGTGTTTTGATTTGGTAAATGATGTTCTTCAGAACTCGCCCAGTTGCATGATTGTGTTAAACGCAACGGACCCTGATGCCGTAGAGTATTTACCCTTAAGTCACACTTGGTTGCTGACTAATTAATATAATGCTGGATCGTTTTAACATCCATGTGAAAAAGCAGTAATCAGATTGCGTACATTACCAAATATACCGTAATCAGCTTGCTCATTTACTTTTATAATTGAGCCTAGCGCACGTTCTAGTTAGGGTTGTGTATCGTTTAAATTTGAACGATTCCGATTCCTTGTTTCGATTCCGGTTCCCAACGATTCTTGATTCCGATTATAAGAGGCAGGGTCAAAAAAGTTTCGCTAACCTTGCTAACCAACGGTCTTTCTGAAGGAAATACTCCTTTCTAAAGGGAAATACTGCTTTTTTGTCACAAATTTTGCATTTTGCCGAGATTTTGTTTGTTTTGTTTTTGAGACTTTGGACCGCCAACGTAAGCTACTCATGTTCGACTCGCACGTTTATGCCAACACTTCCGGTAGACGCTTTTTCATTGGTGTTGTTCAGCGGTTTCTTCTTCTGGTCGGCGGACTGTGAATATCGAAACTAGGAATCGAAATTTTAACTTTCGAACGATTCCGGGAAAAACGAAAAGTTAGTCCCGGTTCCAATCGATTCTCGATACCCAACCCTAGTTCTAGTCTTTTTGTATTGTGCAACATATGGGTAGCAAGTAGTTCATCCTTTGGACAAACTACGTTCCTCTGTACGAGTTCCTGTGCTGAATGAAATCCGTACGAGGATTTTTAGCAACCACCCGAAAGCAATCTCGCACGTAAACGGTCAGAAGTGCCAGCAGAGGAGGAAGGAGCCAGCTTAAAGTCTAGCCAAAGAGAAGAGACTGTTGAGAAGCGCTTCATCGGAGAGAGGCTAGCCGTTGGGATGAGCCAGCTGAGAGGCTAGCTTATTGGGATCGCCAGCAAGTCTTATTGAGAACAGATGATTGCTGTTGTAAGACTAGCGAGAAACAGCTACCAAAGTAAGGTGTTTAACATGCCAGACTGGTAGGTAAGAGGAGCATTTTAGTTTTCTTTCATGTGAATTATTTGTGCTCATCAAAATGAGGCAACAGTGTAAAGATTTAGTTGCTTGGTTGTTTTCGTGGTTGTGGTGAAAACATGACTGCCGAACTATCACAGTGACCACATTTTCAACTGTGTTTTAAGTAAGGTTCGGTTTCTAAATGTTATGTTCTAAAAGTAGTCTTTTGTGTCAGTGGTGCATGAGACACTTCAATCTTTCTGTGCTTGGCTACATGTCTGTTTGTTTGTCTCCTTGTTCGGGTTTTAAGTCGATTCCTTCTTTTTCCAGGGATGTAAACTGGTGGATTTTATACCTGTGACACAGTTACAGCAAACGCAAGCGACCGGTGATCTTGAAGGTGAGTTCATTTCATTCGATTTATCATGGTTTGGTTCGGTATCTAAAGTTGTTTTTCATATGATTCTTTCTTTATCTCTAGTGTGTCGCAAACAGCAACTGCAAACATTTTAACATTCATTCCTATTATGAAACTGCGGTTTTACCCACGTTTGCAGTCGGACGGACAGAATATTTGAAACGGTAAGCTATCTTTTTACCACAGTATTTGATACATTTTGTGTGGGAATTTTCCTTTGTTACAGTATGCCACAGGTTATATATGCATATGAATGTTTAAAGCCAGGCAATGACGAGTAAATAATTAAGTTTAAGTATTGCAATTTTGTTTTTGGTAGTTTTGACAAGTTTTTCCTCTTCTTTTCCCCGTCAGGTTATCAAATCATGGATGGAACTAAACAATCGCTGCAGGACAGCATTAGAAAATTGTTTTTAATTGTTACTTTAAATTGTACAATTTTTAATGTCTTTTAATAAAAGTTAACATTACGGTGTGGGATGTTGAATTTATTAATGCAGTATAAGAATAATTATGTTTGCATGTCAACTGAGATTAAAAGCATAACATACATGGTTGCACTTACATGATTTTACATTACATGGACTTTCAATGTACTTATAGTGTACTTAACCACAAAAGTACTGAGTTGTCCCTGAATCGTGAAAGCAATTGAAAACGAGACCAATATAGACCATTTCACAAGATGTAAACAACACTGGTCCAGAAGCACTTCCTGTTTCAGTTTTTTAACACTACATTAAGGGATAAAATACAACCAACAGAACATATAAATATGAATGAAAAAGTTAAACAAGCATCTTTAAGATGTTTTCTTTACATGTGAAATAAAGAAAACAGTTACAAACTGAAACAGGAAGTGTTTCTGGACCAGTGTTGTTTACATCTTGTGAAATGGTCTATAATTGTATTTCCTGCAATTCAACACTCAACTTTATTAGTTAAATCACTGGCTTACTCTAAAGCATTAAAACCTCTGCCATTTTCGGGAAGCTTTCATGGCTTACTGTTTTAATGTTATGCATGTAGACCTGAATATTAAGTAACCATTCTTACTTGCCATGTTGTTAAATTAACTATGACACTTTATATTACTTAATTTCTTTGCTACGTGCATATACTGTAAAATAAAGCACAATCCAATTATCAATCACAGATGTTTGTTTTAATCAAATTCAGATTTGTTAATGCATTACAGAATTTGGCAGAAGCTTTATGAGTTCAGATAGAAATGGAATAATGAATGTTAGGCTACACGAAGCTTCTCCATACCAGGAGAGGTGGAAGTAGAGACGAATATTCTCTGGGTTATTAACGCAAGAATGCCATCATGGTGGTCTGGCCAGAGAGAGGCCTTGAATTTTGACAAAGCCTTTTCTATTTCTTCTGCCCTGTTGGGTGAGAAATTAGTCCAAATCTAGATGGGGCAAAACAGCCGCCTGGACAGACTCATTCTCAGCAGGGCGAATGAATGTGGTTTTACATTCCTCTAGGATTTTCCCTATGGTTTGTTTTTTTTCTGACTAGCTCTCCTCATGCTCTTACATGAGGCTGAAACTAAAGCTGATTGCTCTCCTGGGAATTACATGACCACATTAAACAACAGACAAGCTTTTTTCAATTAGAAATTTCCATAGCTAGAAGCAAAATTAGTTAGATGGTAGATTCAGTCTATGGTTCTCTTAGCAATTCCCTAAAATGTGTGGTCGCACCAGTTGCACCGCCCTATGAACTGTCCTGCATACCGTCACACATCAATTCATAATGTGGAAATTTGTATTTTGCTTTAAATTATGGTCCTCCACTCATGCCAGAAAGACAGTATTTACATGGAACGTGTAATTTTCTGAGCTACAACTTGTATCACCTGACCAATGCAGATTTAAGGTGTTTTCGAAGCGGTGTATGACGTCAAATTACCATGAGAGCGATTGGAATTTGGAAATGTGCTTTAACAGTAATTTAGACATGGCGTGGACACAGCACAACGCCACCACGAAGTTGTAAATACGAGTGGGAAACTCAGCAAAGAAGAGCCACGAGTTGGGGACGTGTCAGTGAGAATTGTCGGCTTTTATATTACAACAAGTTAGTTGTGTGTACCTAACTATAAAGTTTCATGGCTTCTTAAATTAATTAACAAAAAGCTAAACACTCCGGATGCATTCTTTGTTCTTCATTTTCTAGAAGTAGAGTTTTAAAACATTTCTCAGGCCTATGTGAAGAAGGCACACCGCCATCTTGCTCACGAAAGGGACTTGCGCAAGAGGCCGACAGAGCACGACGTCCTCATCTCGTAAACTGGAGGACTGGAACACGGTAACGTATCCATTAAGATGATGATGAGAAACACAGGTCAACGTTTTGAGCAATGTTGCTGGTCAATCTTCACTTTACCATCTGAATTTAACGGTCGTCGTCGGCCACGTGTCTCATCTGGTTTCCCCTTTAACGCCACCGGCATTTCTACATAGCTCAAAAAGTTTCCCTCTGTATCATAATAATTATTAGAAAATAATTTAGAATTTTAAATAAAAAAGATGCTGCGACCATATGAAATGAAAGGAATATTGTAGGCTATGTGGGGGATGTGGCTGGACAATGAGGGAAACATGCAGAAACATCTTCAAGTGAATTCATGTCAGGTAAGTTAAAGACGGAGATTAAAAGTGATTTAAAATCCCCAGGAAGGATGATGAAATAGGCTACAGTAACTAAGGTAGGCTAAAGATTTTATTTTAAATAAATAATTTCATTTAATTGTATTACACAATTTAGTGACTGAGTGCCTATGTTTTGACAAATCAAAACTTAAAGAGAGTAGGCCTAGTGACTAAGAAATATCTCCATTGTGGATTGTTCTTTTAAAATATTTTCAAAGGCCGTCTACTTGCACTTGTTTTTGAAAATTAAAGAAGCAACAATGATCTACATCTTGCTAACTTTTCTGAAAATAGACTAACCAACATAATGGCAAATTTATTGGAGGCAAAACACTAAAATCACACATCGTTATCTCCACGCGGTGGCGCCAGAGATTTTTTATTTATTTATTTATTTATTTTAAAAAAAGCTTATGGAGAATTGTGTGTGCAAGGGTCAGGTGTTCACATCACAAGGCATGTGTTTGCTTACTGCTCCGAGTAAAAAGTCCCTATGCTCTAACATCTTTTGGTCCTTTTAGGGCTTTTATTTTCTTGCAGTTGTCCCAGGTTTTGGAAAAAAATAACATTTATATAAAATATGAATAATAGGCCTACAATTTTTACATTTTCATAAACTCAAACTTCTATATCTTTTCCGTTTCACTTTCTTAATTTATTTAACTTCTACAAAAAATCTGCTAATTGTCTTCTGTCAAATGTCCAAAGGATTGTGCATTTGTATATTCAAAAAGGGTATATTCACCTAGGTTGGATATTGAACTCTTGATTTTATTGAAACAAACCATATTTAATAATACTTCAAGGAGAAACTCATAGAATGCAACCATGTTAAAACAGACAATACCAGACAAAGAGCTGAATGAACTGGAGGTTTATAATGGAGGATATTCAACAGAACAGGTAACAGGTGTTACCTACTGATTAAGCAGAACCAAATCCAAACTAAACAAAGAAAACATCCCTATAACAATAGGATTTCCCCCTCCTCAATTAAACGCGTGTCTTGTTATGTTTATTTTAGTGTGATAGGAAGGGAATCTCCTATCTGTTTTGACACTAAATATGACATCATAATTGAACATGTAAAGTTGCAGTAAATTGAAAGATTTTTCTCTCTGAAAAAGTAGAATAAACTATTGCCACATTGAAAGGAACAATAATACAGAAATTTTCAGTATTTTTATTTACAGTATTAAAATATTTTTTTACGATTTACAGTAGAAAATAATTACATTACAGCATTATACTGTACATATTATAGATATAGATAAAATACTGTTCAAATTACAAAAATCCGTTACAGTGTACCTCTATCCTTAAACCTTTTATATCAACCAACAAACTGAAACATTGTGCCATTCAGTAATAGGGGGATTTTAGCTATAAATAAATAATATGTGGGTATTTTTCCCTATAGCTGCAGAAGAAAACAACCCAGAAAACAACACGATTCTTATGCTTAACTTGCCAACAGTATGGCTGAGTCAGAACAAGAGTTAGAGTTATCTATAGCTGCACATGCATCATATGTTGCATAATATTTGATTAAACTTAGGAATAACAGTATGAACTTTGTTGGGTTTCTAATTCATCCTAATTGTTTGAAGTTACAGTAATCCACTGTGTGTGTGATTTCATTTTTAATATAATTAAATGGGTATTTTTTTTAAATACCAATGTAAATCTTGTTGTAAATCCAATGCATCATCATTATATATTTCTAACTTAATATTAATTGCATTATAATTACTCATATCCATTGGCTTTATGGCAGTGTAATTCAATTGAATTAGTTATTATAAATGAAATGACTGTTCTCGTTCTCCTCCTCGTTTTTAATGAGTGAAGTCAGTTTGGCTTCATGTTTAACCTACTAATAAAAAGTTTAACAGTCATCCACAAAGTGACGCTGTTGAGCTTGTACTTCACTTTTTATCAATCTCATGGTGATAAGTCTTGCTGGTTGGTTGGGGATCAGATAGTTATTTCACTCGATCAAATGTTAATCAATTTACAACATTTATATAATGCTTTCTTCTGGATTATCTCTATCCATTAAAATATACCATAAAATTACAGACCCTTCATTTTTTTGTAAGTGGGCGAACTTACAAAACTAATCTGTAAAAAAATAAATCTTTAAAATAACAGAAAAAGTACTGGCAGCTGAGCTCATTACCAAAACATTAGCCTATCTACTAGCTAATTCTATACAGACGTTTTTGTTAACCCTAAAACACAATGCAAAGAAGTGCATAGCCTAATTCAAAACAGATAAAACATGTGTAAAAACCGTTAAATTAAAACAAAATTTCGTTTTATTAATACCTAAATTGTGCCCTATTTTTACGGATTTGTTTTAGAGTGTCGGCTAGACGTTAAAATATTAGACCTGACGGGATGGTTTTCGCGGGACATTTGCCTGTGCGTGGCTCGTCATATCCGTAAATAGAGAAAAATTGCGCTCGGGCTAACGGGAAAGTTTGACATGAAGCAGCTAAATCTCCAACCTCTGGAGAATCACCTGTGTAAAATAAACGAGGAGAGTCTGTTGGCAAAAAGGGAAAGAGACCTCCTCTCATCAACGGAATCAAACGAGAATCCATGTTTGTTTTTAGTTAGGCCTATTTGTATAATTAGTATTACACGCGTACAGCGTTCAAGTGAAAAGCAGTAGCCCAACATTAGCCAAGAATAATGTCTTGCACGATCGTGTAATTTATACGCGAAAATGAGTTTTTACGTGCATATGAGACGCAGTTTTTCGCGTGCAATTGATACGCAGTTCATTTGCGTATAATACACACGCACCCCACACCACTAATTCTAGCCAAACGTACAATACACACGCACCCTACCCCACACCTAAACTTAATCTAACCAACCAATGCGTATCATATGCACGTAAAAACTCACTTTAGCGTATATATTACACGACAATACACATGCGTGCTATAAAGACGCATTTAGTGTGATCGGGTTGGAACATTAGACTCGTTTTTGTCTATTTCTCAGGCTTGACACACATTGCTTGTGCTGTCTCTTTTAAACTATTTTTGGACAGATTTATTGTCATGCGGATCGTTTAACGGTGACTGCTGATTCCATTAAAGCATAGGTTCCTTGTTTTTGCTCATGTAAGTGTAACATTTAGACAAGACAAAAGTGCAAACAATATCAGACTGTGACAAAATACAGAAAGTTGACTTTTTTCCAGAAAACCAAAGTGTGAATCCTGTGACCTTCCCCATCGTAAAGCTTGAGTGGATCTAGGCAGATTAGACCACAGACTATTGATTCCTGACAATTCCCTTGATTCTCTTCTAACACAGCATAATAATCAGAATTTGTGTGGGCTTGTTTACATTGAAAATGTGACATTTAAAATCATTAGGCAAGTTTATTGCTGCCAAATCGGATTGAGGGGCCATTCAACTCAATAATGGACGTTATGAAGTGGCAACATGGGACTTTAGAGTGTCACATTGATTTCAGAGGAGCACAGATGCTTTTAAACAGCTGGAAACATGAAACATGCGCACTAATAAGAATTGATATCCTCTAAACGCACCAAACAGTTTTTCACACAGTGGGTTTCAAAAGTGAGAGGAGAGATTAGAATAGAAGAAGAGAAGAGAAGGTGTTCATAGACATTTTCCTCGATATCCTTGCTGTGAAGAGTTTCTAAAATGAAATTCTACAAATCTAAAGACATTTTGTAGAAGGGAAATATTCTGTTAAAGGTTCTTCATGGAACCATAAATGCCAAAAAGAACCTTTATTTTTAAGAGTGCCATGGGCAACATAAACCAGGAACAAGATGATAACGAGAGAAAGAATCTCATGAAAAGGCCAACACGGATCAGAAGAGAGAGAGAGAGAGCACATCAGTTTCAAATGAAAGGAGAAAGACTCAGGATTCACTGTGTTTTCTGCTAAAAAGTACAGCATCTAAATGTATCAGCTCATGCATGTGGACTTATGAATTGTGATCTATAGACGAGGAGTTTTCAAAATCATGTGCCTCACTTCAGAAACACACACACACACTGACCTCCATCTGAACCTGCCTGAGGTCGGAGGGCGACAGTGAGGAATGAGAGGTGGAGAAATGAGAGAGAGATGAGAAAAAGAGAGGAAGAACAAGAGAGAGAGAGAAAGAAAGAGAGAGTGAATGGTGAACTGAGTATATGAGCAGGGGAATAAACATGAAATTACTGTAAATCATAAATGGGGATCACATGTCGATTGTCCTGTTTCTGCTTCTGTATCAAGGCTGTCTTTTTCTCATTCTTATATTTCATCCCAGATGACAAATATATGTTCTAAGAATGATTTGCCAATGTTCCCATTAAAGGAGTAGTTCACTTTAAAAAAAAAAAAAACTTTTGCTGATAATTTACTCACCCCCATGTCATCCAAGATGTCCATGTCTTTCTTTCTTCAGTCGAAAAGAAATTAAGGTTTTTGATGAAAACATTCCAGGATTTCCTCCATATAATGGACTTCATTGGAAACCAAACGGTTCAAGGTCCAAATAAGAGTTTCAGTGCAAACTGTTCAAAGGGCTTTAAACGACACCAGACGATGAATAAGGGTCTTATCTAGGACCCTTTCAGTCAACTCGAAAAAAGATTGGTTCATTTTGATGAACTAGTTTGAACAAGAGATTCACGAATGCTCATCACAGAACAGAGCAAGGCGAGCATTTGTGCTTATAAAACTTAAACTTTGTTATTTATTTTTTAAATGACCTATCATTTCGCTATAAGACGCTTATTCATCGTCTGGTGTCGTTTAAAGCCCTTTGAACAGTTTGCACTGAAACTCTCATTTGGACCTTGAACCGTTTGGTTCCCATTGAAGTCAATTATATGAAGAAAATCCTGGAATGTTTTCATCAAAAACCTTAACTTCTTTACATCCCGGATGACATGGAGGTGAGTAAATTATCAGCAAAAGTTTTTTTTTTTTTTTTTTAAGTGAACTACTCCTTATGAAAACGTTATTTCTGGAATGTTCAGTTTTATCTTGTTTTTTTTTTGTATCCGTTTTATCATTTTACACATCAAACATTTTGGGAATATTACGGTAACGCTTCCTTTTACAGTACAGTACTTACATGGTACTTACAGTGTACTTACCTAGAAAGAACTGGCTAATATAAGGTAAGTACATGGAACAGGGGTTTAGGGGTAGATTCAGGGTTAGTACTAGTTATTACCCAGTAATTGTTGTTACTAAAATAAGTACATAGTATTTACATGGGTAACTGGACTGTAAAAGGAAGCGTTACCAATATTACATTTGAAAGTTCCCCGAACATTAAACAAGTATTAACATTTAAAGAAATTAAGTTACTACAACCTAAGTAAAAAAAGGCCAACGCAGATATTTGAGTTTAAATTACGGACGTTACTAAGTTGATGTAATGTCAACATTACTACGTCAATAGAACTCTACAAATATAATGTTTGCAATTTAAATGGTTTAGTAAAAACAATAAAATATAATTTTTACCTTGCAACTATGCATTTAAGTTGTGGTAACAGGTCCTATACATTACCTATATTGTAGCTATGAGTATGAAAATGAAAGACATGTTGCTCCTAATATTGCAGGAAAAAGGAATCCAAGACATCTCTTTAAAAAAATCTGTTGGGAAGAAAACAAGGAATGAAAGATGAGGCTTTGTAATAGGCTTTGAAAAATATAATTAAGTATTTATAATTAAGTTCTACAGAGTTTCTGCTAAATGCAGCCTAACCACAATTAATAATATTCCAATTAAAGATAAGATATTTTATTTAATGATAAAATGATGCATGTGTATTTATTTTCCCTTCTTGTTATCCGTGAAACACAAAGACAATTTAATTTATGTCTTGCAGAGAGACTTTTCTCTGAGGGAAAGATGTGGATAACAACATTATCAAAAGTATTGACAAAATGTTATTTAATTTCATATGGAAAAAATGACATACATAATGTTATGTAATATGTTGATCTAAATTCTTATGTAATATGTGCACTCAATATGTTTGTACATTTAATAATACTCTTAAAATGAATTGGGCCAAACACTTTTTAAAAAATCCAACCTCTGTCTACAACATTATATTTTTGGTGGTTTTAATTTTTTTTGCTTTGTAATTATAACGTTGAAAAAATACCAACTAAATGATCTAAATTTCAAAAGCAGTATATACAAGCACAACCTGTAACTGCCATTCAAGCACAACTTTTTTCCTCAATAATAGATTGTCACAATCCCTGTAGGCTACGTGTCTTGCGTCTTGTAGGACTTTTATGTTAAAATGTATTCTTAGTTCCCCATTCTTTCTGTGTTCACTTCCTGTTTTTTTCTTGTTTGTCACCATAGTTACCCTCATTAGTTCCTATCACATCTAATCACCAACACCTGTCCCTCGTTTAGCCCCTTGTTGTTGTGTCGGTCGTTTTGTTTGTCAGTTTCCTTTCGAATTGTTCCTTTCGAACCTGTTAATACCTTCTTAAAAAATTTCCATTTTTTTTTTTGTAAACAACACCCACAAACTGCATTTGTTTTGGCCATTACTCTAAAATTATTGTGGAAAGATTTTTCCCATTTGCTATTGAGAACATTTATTTTTCTTGACTTGGGATAATGTTTTGTTTGGAATTGTTATAGAAAAAGGAGCATTTACACAAAAGCTAAATAATCTTATTTTGTTAGCAAAATGTTATATACATAAATATAGCCTAGATTTTCAGGTCATAAACCACTTTTTTTTCTGTTTTGCTTACTGAAGTAGGCTACAATATTACTTCTGAAGCTATCTCTAACTCGTTTAATAAGAAGAATTTAAAAACAATTGAAACAAGTCTTTTGACTTTTAGTTATATCCCCCAAGTACATTTTTGGTTTTGTTTTTTTTCTTCTCTTCATTTCTACATTGCGACTGTTTCCTTCTTTGTTTATATGATGTTCTTCATAAATAAATAAAGAGTAGTCCTTCCGCATTGCGGTTCCTCACTCCGGTCAGTTGGTGGCGGTAAAGCCCCCATACGCTGATTTGCCAACCGCCAATAAACAAGAAGATGCCAGGATGGCTTTTGTTGCCGGAAACCCCTTTGGGAGAATGCAATCACAGCCAGATATTGAGAGGTAAAACCCAGAATACCTGATAAAATAAGCTCTAATACGCGCTGTTATAAGATGTGTGTTTGTAAATCTTTACTCTAAGGAATAAAGTGGTTTTGCCTTCACGAAAACTCCGTGTTTGAATGGAAGAAAGAATGTATGAGCCTCCAATCGCCAAAGAGGCGTGCTTTTTTATAGCAAAATAAACTCATGAAGCAGCGTAACGAAATGAACTTAAGTCTAACATTAGTAATAAGTAATACTTAAACAAACAATTGAAGTTTGTGTGAGGGATTAAAGCAGTGGAACCTGTAACGTTAAGTTACCATTAGACATATTATGTGTCTGTGCATTATACAGTTCAGTCATGTTGCCTTCCCCATAATATAATTACGTTTAACGAGCATACAAATGTAGTTCTGTGTTGCAGGGTAAATCAGATTCAATACAGTAGAACATCAGTTCAGTCTGATATAACCACAGCTGTACTGTAAAATTAACTATTCACAGTTACTGTGTCAAAAATTGTCATTACAAGTTATGTTTAATTAATTTCCCATCTGACTAAAGTAAAGTTCTTGAAACAAGCATTCATTGGTATGTTTTTATTAAAACAGTCAGGTTCATTTTTTTTGCAATAGCCATCCTGCCAGCAATCTGTTTAAACTGAGTCAGTTATGTTTTTTTTTTTCTTTTTTCTTTGCATTTGTAGTTTGGAAAATGGAGAAGCATCACAGGGAGACCGTTTACTGGGAAAAGATCCCACCGGTCCTCCTGACCAGCGGTTTAACAGCTCTACGGTTGCTTCAAGGTTCCTGCAGGCTGAACTGGAGCTGAATCTAAGGTTACGGGCACTGTCGTTTGGAAAACCAGTGCGATACACGTACAACCCGCTGGAGTACGCCTGGGACACACACCGATGCTACGTGGAGACGTTCTGTCAGGCAGGGCAGAGCGTGCTCTTTCTGGGTATGAACCCAGGGCCGTTCGGCATGGCACAAACCGGGGTCAGAACACTTTCATTCTTTGTTCTCAATTCACAATATCTATCTTTGCATATGGTATAGAAATGAAGACATGGGTTGCACGGCTTTACATACACAAGGGATATTTCACCCAAAAATGAGAACTCTGCAGTTATTTGCTCATTGATCCCACGCGTTCTTTTCTTTTTTTCAAAAGTCAAGTCGCCTATATTTATATTTATATAAAACTTTATACAATGCAGATTGTTTAAATCAGCTTAAGAAAATAACAGAATCAATTATGCACAAAAAAGCTGTAAAGCTGCACTAAAAGAACAATAGTGTCATTATTCAGCTCAAATAAGTTCAGTGTCGAATCAATTATAAGTTTTGAGCTTTGTCAATACATTGAAAGTCACTGGGATAAATGTTGTTCGGATCCAGACATCACTCATAAAATCTTTTGTGTTGTCTTACAGGTTTAGACCAACGTGTGTAATTGAAAATTTTCAGTTTTAGATGAACTATCACTTAAATTATTCACAAAAAGACAGAATCAGGTCCAAAGACAGAATAGAGGTACAAAATTGCATTAACATTACTGCTGTTAAAAGGTTAGGTTAGCTTTTATTATACCCATGGGTAAATTTGTTTTATAGTGCAATGGCATTCTATGGCATCCAGTACAAAAACACACAACTCAGGACACTACACGACTCATAAGGACAGATAATTAAATACTCATAACTTACTGAAGTGCTCTTAAGAAAGTGCTCTCAAAACGTTTCATATGATCTTTGTAACATCATAAAAATCGTAAGACTCCTAGTACAAAATATCTAGGAGTCTTAACAAAAGAAAACACTGAACATCATTACAAATGATTTTGGTATCCTCACATGAAGTGAAGCTAGACTGAATAGCAGAGTTCTGAACTAAGCTTTAGTAGGAGCTTGTTCAACTAATTTAGTCAAATGTCTCAATGCAAGAGTACAACTCTCTTCATTAGTTTCTTTAAAGTCCCCCTGTAGTCGATCATTTTATCCCTTAAAACTCATCTTTGATCACCAAAATTATTTATTTAAAAGTTTTTTTTCCTTGGGAAAAAACTTCTTCATGCCTTAAAATATCTTGAATGTAACTCTACACTCTTGCCTCATTTAGTATGCGCGGTTCAATGAATATGATCCACTGCTTGACGATCACACATTGATCTGATTGGTTAAGGTCGTTTGTGACGTCAGAAACACCAGCGATTTCAAAGCTTATTTTCGAGTCTTTGGTTCACTGCAGTTTTAAGCAAAAAATATTCAGCAATGCTGTCGACTTACGAATTTACACATGGTTTGTCTTAAAGCATATTAATAACACCACAACCAGTGTTCTGTCAATTCATGCTACCCATCGAGATTTGCTACTTACCGGTTATGCGCATGTGCAGACTCAGATTTTTTTTTTTTTTTTTTTTACAAAAGGTACATTTTCCTGTTATCAGTGTTGTGCAAGTTACTTCCAAACTGTAATGCATTAGGTATTACTTGTTACTGTTATTTAAAAGTAATTCATTACCTTACAATATTACTGTCTCAGAATTGTAATGCGTTACATTACTCATGTATTACTTTTGAGTTACTTTCACCAAAATAACTAAGTAGAACTTAACTTTGGGGCTGTAACGATATGCAATAAGAAACCGAAATCGCGATTCGCCACACGACTCAGATTCACGAACCTACAGAATCGCGACACACCTCTTCCAACTCCAGCGTTATTCTCCTTACCGTCCAGATCCAATGCTGCCTTATCTTTAAATTAGGCTATTAGTATTATTTGAAGTTAACATTATAAAATACGTAGACCTACACCACAAAACTAGTTGAGGATAAATTATTTAAAATTGGGGAAGTCCAGCATTATGGACATGACATTTGCAGTCAAAACTTGAAATAAAAATTCTCAGAAAATACATGTATTGAAACGTATATAGGCTACTTCCTTAAAGGACTCCAGACATTAGACAAATATCAGTCTTTGTTTTATTTTTAATATTAGGGAAAAGACACACATTCATGCGTGACAAAAAAAAAATTGGAGGAAAAATATATTTTTTGTTAATTACACTGCGCAAATCGGATGAGGAAGGGTTGGCTCTCCAGTCTCCATTGAAATTAAAATATTCATTTTATTTTAGTTTTCGTGTTCGCATATATGAGGAAAAACAATGTTCCAGACGTGACCGCTCTGAACTGGCACTAAAAGACTGCTTTAAAACTTTCACATAGTCTGTTGCCTTTAAGAAGTAAAAGCAGACAATACACTGTAATACAACTGTAATACAAGCCTCACTGAACATGTAACGAGTAAAATATTACTGAAAATTGATTAGTAATGCCTTACACTACTGCGTTACAGCAAAAAGTAATATGTTACTGTAATGTATTACTTTTGTAATGCGTTACTGCCAACACTGCCTGTTATAATATATAATTTCCTTTAAAAAAATGCTTACTACCATATGAATATTTGTACGGTCAGCCAGCTGAAAAAGAATAACTGAAAGTTTCAGTTACTATGAGGAAAGGTGTAACTTTGACAAGTCAAAGATGAATATTTTATGATAATTTTTACTTTTCACACCGTTTTAAAAGTAAAAATAGTCGTCTACAGTATACAGTAGCTACTCATAACTTAGAATTGTATTATAATTGTATTTCATTTGGCTTTAATCGCCATTCTGTCATCAATTCGCGCTACGGTAGCATTTTTCGACGTGGAAGCAAAAATCGACAGAACACCGGATTTAAGTTTTGGCCAATTTATTAAGTTGTCTAGGTTTGAGTCTCGATCTTGGGCCTTGTATCTGTACTCATGTCTTGGACATGTGAAAGGTGGTTGCTGCAACGCTTGGCCCAGTTGGGAATGTTTAAAATAGCAGAGAGACCGTCACACCTCTGTGGTGTTTTTGATTGGTCGCAGATTGTAGCACTAGCAACGTCATAGAAATTACAAAAGCAGACAAAATACACAAGAGCTTATATGATTGTGGCTGCACCTAATAATATTAGCAGCATCTGCATTTGTAAAATCTCATAAAACATTATCCTAATAGCACAGTTATTATAGTTATTGCAAAAACTGTAGATATTCCAAGGGCCACTTCTAATACCCACACTTGTGATCTCGTCCACTTGAGAGTGAGGGCACGCAACAGAAAGCAAGTATGCAAGACAATCCTAGGGCTTAGAAATGCCAAAGCTTTTTTAATGCTATTTGAGCACGGGAAAAATGTTGATGCGACAGGTCATGTCAGATTTTGTTGCTGATTTGAAGTATGTTATTTAAATGTGACTTCGGCAAGCAGTTTTTGAGATTTTAGGATTCTCCCATTAAAAATAGATACTGCATAGGCACCTATTGTAATCGTTGGCATTTTTGTTCTTCTTCTTCTTCTTATTTTCTTCCGCTCTGAAAGTCTATGGCAGCCCATTGAACCGCTTGTGGGAAAGTTATGAAATTTGGCACACCTGTATACCACAGCAACAACACTCTGAGGCTGGATCACAGCAATGCTTTGACATATTGACACCAAACTGTACGTGTCATTGTCACATCACTGACCACATTAATTTGTTCACAGCGCCATCTATTGGTTGAAATTGATAAACCATTAAAGGGATACTCCATTTTTTTGGAAATAGGCTCATTTTACCACTCCCCCAAAGTTAAAAAGTTGAGTTTTACCGTTTTCAAATCCATTTAGCCGATTTTCTGATATTTAGAAGAATATCAGTAACCAGACATTTTCTGGTCTCATCGACTTCCATAGTATCCTACTATGGAAGTCGATGAGATCAGAAACTGTCTGGTTACCGATATTCTTTTAAATATAAAAAAATGGAAACGGCTGAATGGATTCGAAAACGGTATAACCCAACTGTTTAACTCTGAGGGAGTGGTAAAATGAGCCTATTTCCAAAAAAAGGGAAGTATCCCTTTAAATCAAATTACTAGTGAATGTACTTTTCAGACATTTTGGCCCAAATCATCTTAAAATATATTTAATTGCTCATTGTTGCAGGCATGTTGGCATGACTTATCCTGTTCTTTGTGTTTGGCCCTGATAATTGCTGCTTGCAGCTATATTTATAGGTTACAATTGTGAGATTCTTACCCTGTTTGCATGAGACTTTATAATCATTTCTCATGGTTTTAAAACAGTAACAATAACTTTTTTGTGAGGGTCTCATTTGCTGAAAATACACGCTAGTGTAACATAAGTTCCCGGAGCAAAACAAATCAGCCTCGATCTCTTTATCCCTCAACAAGGTTCCGTTCGGCGAGGTGAAAGCAGTTCGTAACTGGTTGAAGATCAGTGGATCGGTCGGCCGCCCGGCAGAGGAGCACCCGAAGCGACGGATCACGGGCCTCGACTGTCCTCACAGTGAAGTGAGCGGCGCCCGTTTCTGGGGCTTCTTCCAGGAGCTCTGCGGTGAACCTCACAGGTTCTTCCGACACTGTTTTGTGCACAACCTGTGCCCTCTCATCTTCATGAGTGAGTCCGGCAAGAACCTCACCCCGCCTGAGCTGCCGGCTGCGGAGCGGGATGCCCTGCTGTCCTGTTGTGATAGCGCTCTCTGTCAGGTGGTCACCGCTCTGGGCGTCTCGATGGTCATCGGAGTGGGGAAACTCGCTGAGCAACGAGCTCGACGTGTGCTTTCTGAAGCAGGGATCACCGTGAGGGTGGAGGGGATCATGCATCCCTCCCCGAGAAACCCACTGGCTAATAAAGGATGGGCAAACATAGCTCGAGAGAAACTAGATCATCTGGGGGTGTTGAGTTTGCTTACCAGATGAGGATGATGATGATGATGATGATGACAGCTACTACCTCATATGCCTTTTAAAATTCCCCAAGCTGTGTTTTTGAGCCTTCCACTTTCCATTTTCAGTTACTTAATGAAATGAGACATCGGTGGAAGAGGTAATGTATAAAACAGATGTCATGCCCATTAATGGAGCACTTCAACTCTTTATTTATTTTTACGTGTATTTATCAGTGTGTGTTTGTAAATATGTCTAGATTTTTTGATGGTCATTTCTTTTGGGGAGAAAAATCTTTTGTATGTTAAAATGTAAAGGTATACGAATATGTGGTTATCTCTTTTTTAGCTATTTTTAATCTAAAATGTATTTTTATATACATTTGGAATTTATTTTTGGAATTTCAAATTGTGTTGTTTTAGTTTGTTATGACATTTGTAGACCTAGAAAGGGTTAAACCAACAATTCCATATAAATCTAATTACGGCAAATGTACATAATTAAATTTGGATTAAAACCTACTGTACTTTCTGTATATAAGCATTTAATTATAACATACCAACTAAACCACAGTGAGTTAAATCATGTCATGAATTCATGATTTGAGAAATCAAATTTGCCTTAAAAACATCCTGTAAGTTTCAGATCTGAAAATGCCATTTTAAAAATCATACTAACATTATAAGTGCAACCCAGGAAACATAAAAAATGCTGTTCATGACACTTGTATAGAGTTCAATCTCGTTTTTGCTGTATAGAGTGAATTTCATTCTGTGTGGTTTACATTTAATGTTGAGTCAAATGTGTATGTGATGGCAATAAATTCTACCTCATGTCCATCACCATTCTATAATGTGTTGTTCTGTTAAAGGAGTAGTTTACTTTAAAACAAAAAAACTTTTGCTGATAATTTACTCACCCCCATGTCATCCAAGATGTCCATGTCTTTCTTTCTTCAGTCGAAAAGAAATTAAGGTTTTTGATGAAAACATTCCAGGATTTTCTCCATATAATGGACTTCAATGGGGTCCAAATGAGAGTTTCAGTGCCGCTTCAAAGGGCTTTAAACGATTCCAGACGATGAATAAGGGTCTTATCTAGTGAAACGATTCCTCAATTAAAAAAATAAATAAAAAAGATAAAGTTTTATAAGCACAAATGCTCACCTTGCTCTGTTCTGTGATGAGCGTTCGTGACTCCTGTTCTAACTCGTTCATCAAAATGAACAAATCTTTCGAGTCATGACTCGAAGGGTCCTAGACAAGACCCTTATTCATCGTCTGGAATCGTTTAAAGCCCTTTGAGGCTGCACTGAAACTCTCATTTGGACCTTGAACCGTTTGGTTCCCAATGAAGTCCATTATATGGAGAAAATCCAGGAATGTGTTCATCAAAAACCTTAATTTCTTTTCGACTGAAGAAAGAAAGACATGGACATCTTGGATGACATGGGGGTGAGTAAATTATCAGCAAAAGTTTTTTAAAAAGTGAACTACTCCTTTAACCAAAGTATCAAATGAAAACAAATGTATTCATCAGAAGTTTCTTTCTTTTTGGCATGATGGTCTGTTACTCTTTAATAAATATGTTGTTTTCCAGTTTAAACCAGAAAATCATCCTTCATCCATTTGTATTAATAATCTTAGTGCCATGTAATCTCAAGAAAATTAATAGATAATCTGAAAAATAATAAAAAAGATCCAGCCTTAGAATTGAAGGAAGCGAAATAGGGGATCTGAACTGGATCTGGATATACAAATTAAACAAATGTTTTCCCCATGATACCTGTATATCTGAGCAGGGGCATTACACACAGGTTTGCAGAGTGGGTTTATTCGGTCATCTGTCCGCAGGACTGAGTCTGTCTATTATAGTACACGAGTTTTACGTGTCGCACACAACAAACATATTAAGTGGTGCACACACCACACACTTTCAAGGCACTCAGTTCTTGTTGTTCTCTGCTTTTTGTGTATATAAACACTCTTGCCTATTAAACATGCCCTTTCTGTCAGTGATTGAAATACACACACGCAGCCCCTTTTCCATGAGAGCCGGTTTGGAGCCAGTGCCTGCGCGCGTGTTTCGACAGCCAAAGAACCGGTTCTCGGCCGGGAAAAATAGCTCCAAAACGGCACCAATTCTTCGCTGGACTAGAACCGTTCTTTTACCACGTCATGCTTACGTCGGGGGCTGGGGCGGGTTTAGATGTGTTCTAGAAATCTTTTCTGACCATAGGATCGCAAAGCCAGGAGAAACATTTGCAGAAACACGATGGAGTCCGCCGGCGCCTTTGCAATTGTTACGTTTGAAGTTGGCGTAAGCGTTTCTATTTTTTTTTAAATTGAAAACATTATAAGCAAAGAAGAAAACAGTCACAATATTGAACAAATAAACGGAAAGAAAAAGGACACAAGACAGGGGTACATAACTTATCAGAAAAGATTACATATCAAACGAAAAGATTAAAAGACTTACATATTTCAATTGTTTTTAAAGCCTTCTTGGTACACGAGTTAGAGATAATCCCAAATAAAAAGTAATCAAATAAAAATAAAATAAAAGTAATGTTGTACTTGCAAGCGTTTCTAGCTAAGACTTATGGTGACGTACACAGTGACGCAACGACGTCGTTCCCTGGGCGCTCCAGTAGTGGAAAAACAAACAGGTTCAGAACGGGTTCGCAAGTTGAACCAAGTCCGAACCAACTTTGAACCAGCACCAGTTCCAAACCAGTTCTTTTTTGATGGAAAAGGGGTACTGAGACAGTGACCCCCTGCTGTCCTTTGCCGAAACTCTTCGCCTGGCAATAGCAAGGCACATGGCATCTACCACATCTAGAGGAGACACAGCTCTGTTTACATTTGCAAAGACAGCTCCTGGTGAGTTTCAATGTAAGTCCTAGTGAAAAATGTCCATGTAAAACTTTCTGTGCGGTTGTTTTGGTGTTTTTAGTGGTTACTAACTGGCCCAAGTACAAAGACCTCACTCATGTTGTTCCATAGATAGAATTGGATAGCTTCTTCTAAGTGAATGAAACCAAACTAATATTCATCAGCATCTCCAGTGTTATTTTGTTAGTGAAGTACATGAATGAAGAACGCTTTATGTGATGTTGACATGCTGACCTCCTGCTGACCCCTGGCAGCATGGACACATTGAGCATTAGCTTCTGTTTAATGGCGGATGCTTGCCAGAGCATCAATACAGTGACAAATGAGTGCTTGGTTTATTAAAGCAGAATTAGACAAGAGAGAGAGAGGGAACCGGACTGACAAATGAAGAGGTGTGGAGATCCACTGAAGAGAGTTGAGGAAGAAAGGAATACAAAAAGCAGGGCGGCAAAATAAAAATATCATCATTCTTTATTTTTCTCCAGAGCTGCTCTGGGAAGAGCAAGTGCAGCCAGAACATGTGACAGAAGGAAAGACACTGGGATACATAGAGCAGGGTAATCAGGTCATAAAATAATTCCATATTAATAATTTTGAATGATTTTTTTTTAATTATTATTATTATTATTTTTTACAAATAAATTGATTTGAACTTCCCCTTACTACAATATAAAGATGAAATATGTTTCTTTGTGTAGGCTATATCCCTAATTAGTGGTGCTTGAAAAAAAAAAAAAACTTTATATTTTCAGTTCTCTCTTTTTAAATATAGCCAACTAGATGTAACTTGTATTTAAGCACATTAAAAAAAATAATAATAATGGGTCAATATAATCAATCCTTTCCCCCATACGTGTTTTTGTCTTAACCTGATTCTGCATGGTAAGCCTGTTTTGTGTTACGTGTTTATATTAGACCTGGCAGAATGTTTTATTTGCAAACAGTCTCGTCATATCTGTAAATAGTGTAAAGTTAGGCTGCTTTAACATGTCTGGTGTGGGAGTGCCAGACAAGAGGTTAGGTGTGTGTGTGTGTGTGTGTGTGTGAGTGATGGGAGTGTCAGCATTAATTGTCAAATCTGAGAAAGGTTGAAATGCATCGAGCTGCTAAATCAATTGCAACTTCCAGGGAATCACCCGTTTTACAATATGTAAAATAAGTCTCTGTGGTTGCTCAATATTAAGTTTATCAAGCGACGAGAATGCTTTCTTTGTGCAAAAAAAAAGTTTACGTAGTTTCACTACGTGAAATATCGAGGCCCATAAGGAAATCAATAGTTGAATAAAGTTATTTTTGTTTATTTTTTGCCCACAAAAAGTATTTTCATTGCTTGATAAACTAAACATTGAGCCACTGTAATCAATAATACTATTTTAACAATGTCTTAGGACTGTAATTAAAAACTCTAGAACATTTGTAATTATTGGAGTAGGCTACCACATGCCTCCCCTCTTTCAAACAAACTGAAACAGATGTGAAGCTGTTTTGCATACATGGGATTGAAACCTACTCAAGTAAGAGTAAAAGTACCACAATTTAATTATACTCAAGAAAGTAGAAAAAAATGAAAAAATCTACTCAAGTACTGTAACGAAAGTATTTGTAATTAGTTACTTTCCACCACTGACTGAAACAGATGTGAAGCTGTTTTGCATATACATGGGATTGAAACCTATGTTTAAAGAAAGCTTTCTCAAACAAGAATTGAATTACCATATTAATAAGGGTTGTTGGCTGTAAAGGGACAGATATAAATTTCATTTGGCCTACAAGTTTAGGAATCGTGATTATTACGTAATCGTGAGGGAGCCATTTGCCAAAGCCAATCAATCAGCTCAGCATTTGGAGCCACACAATGACTGCTAAGTACTAGTTTGACATTTGATATCTGTTCATTTTGAAAAGGAGCTTAAACTCTTACATTGTGTATGATGCAGTGAGGATTACTTGTTAGATTTGTCCTTATATACAATGTTAATTGCGTGACATGCCATCGTTTAAAAATAGGTTTATAGTCAAATTTCTGTTTGCGGACGAACCGGAAGCTTTAGCAGCAGGGTTATTTAGTTGTGTTTGTTCAATACAGGTCCCTCTCTGAATCTGTTTAGCTAAACAGGAAACAACTGTCGGAATTTTAGATGTGAGGAAGAAAGCCATAAAGTTTTATGACTTGTTAAAGCAATAAAGTCTGTACTGTAAATGACCGAAACAAAAGTGGAGCCCGACAATGATCCCGTTTCCAGCAGATGCTCCTCTTGAAAACCGCAGAAAACAGCCCAAACAAGCGATATCACAAAGTATGAAATGCCCCAAAAAGTAACATAAGAGTGCATTTACGAGGACGTCTTATCTCTCGCTCACGTTAATGTAGGCTACACAACAGTGCTAAAGCTATAGGTCTGACACAAAGCATCCGTGATTATTGTTATAACTTTCATGCAGTGGCATACTTAACAACAGTTGTAGTTTGTTGGCGGGGATATGGCTGTTTTTAAATCAAATGAAGGTTATTTTCCAGTTGCTATAAATTAGATCGGGTCGGGTGATATATATTAATTGTATGCTGTAGACTAACCCTATGGGCCCATCTACAGCCCAAACAGAACTGTGATCGACCAACTTAACATTAATTCTATTATAGCATGAAAAAACATTCAAATATTCAAATTATGATTAAATAGCAGAAAATATACTTAACTTATTTTTAAAAAACGAATAGCTTATTGTGGATCATCCCTGGGGATTTTCTGGGAGAAAATGCAAACTCATAACGGTGCAGAGACTGCTGCTATTTCAACGCCATCTCAAATGGCAAGCCACGCGCTCGTCATTCTACTAGCGAACAAACTACATAAGCATATCGGGTTGGTTATACATGCAAATATTATATATATTTTTTTATTTATAAGCGAGGGAGAAAGCAAGTTATTTGGAAGAATATTAGGAAATCCTTGCTAAAGGCAGCGCGGTACATTTGGCTACAACTTGGGTACATTTGGTACATTTTCTGGCTACAGAAAATCTGTTTCCAGCAGTTGCTTTATATCGTCGTAGTTTTGCTCCATAACTTCTAACTTGAAATCTATCTCCCGAAACCAGATTTTGATCTATGTACACTGGCCATGGACGATGTCCTCGACGCGTGAGAATCGGTTGAAATGAATTCCTGGTTTGGCTGGTAGCCTATCCTATCTCGATCTCAAAAGTTTTAAATCAGAATGTGGTTTGAAATCACACAAAGTTAAAATTGTTTGGAATGGTGGTATTAAACTTCACATACAAGAGGCCTGATAGCCTATAAGTCCCAGAATATAAGGCGCTGATATCTTCAGTTCTTTATGAACATATGAGAACACATGCAGCAGGCTATCTTACTTTTTTTAGCCTACTTGCTATTCCGGTGAATAAAATATTTAGCCTTTGCTTATTAGCCTATCGTGTAGCCTAGCTAGCTTATGGTTATAATAAATCATTTGTCAAATCAAAGGCTAAGGTTGTAGAAAGTGCTTTAAAAACACTAAATAGTCTACACATCTACGTATGGTAGCCTATGTTGGCTATGTATACGTAGCTATAATATCGCTATAATATATAAAGAATGTTGCCATATTTAGGCTATAGGCCTAATGATGTTAAAACATGTATCACTGCATATCCGTGTTTTAAAAAATGTTTAATTATTTAATTATAGCCTACCGTCGTAAATTTAATAGCGGACAGTTTTACGATCAACTGATGACTGTTATAAAATTTACTACCGCTAGTTTTATGTCCGAATAAGCTCTATAAAACTTAAGAAAATAATGCATGAACTAAAGAGACTGGAAAGACAAAACGACAACGAACACATGTAGCAGAGAAAGTGAAAAAGCAACAGTGGCAACCTTACCGTGTCTCAAGTGAAGTTTACTCATCCAAGGCTCGTTTCTGGTCCCACAGGCTGGACAGATTTCTTCTCGGCGGAATCTCCCTCGAATCATCAGATGTTGTCTGTTCTCTTACATACTTATATCACCACCGTGGTTGAAGATGATAAAATCGGAATTATGGTAATGGGGAATTATCAACGGAAGATTTCACTTGCTATTGATGAATAATGCTGACTACCCAACACCTGACCTGTCGATGATGATGGGTTCAGAAGACCTGTGCTGATATCTGTAAAATCTGAGCCATTGTCGTGAATCGAGATAAGGTGAATCGAAAGTGCTATGAGATTAACTGAACAACGAATGTGCTATTTGGGACATGCTAAATTGAAAAGTTTCTCATGAACCGTATATAAATGTGTAGCTTCAGAACGAATAATATATTGCAGTGAAAGACTTTAAAGCTACAGCAAAAACAAATAGTCCCTTTAATGGGACGATGTTGTATCGTGTTTCAATGGGATTGTGTAGCGTAAGATAAAAGGTATAGAACTAACGTTAAATAGCCTATTACATATTCATCCTCTTTCGTGATTATTTCATTGCCTTCAAGCATTCTGCATGTTGTAAACTAAATTTTAGACTATTCATGCGTGCATCTGTTTTTGTATCTGTTGAATTTAAACCACTTTCACCACAGCATGAAGATCGCTCGGTTTGGCAGATTTAACCTATGAACCATCAATTTAAAAAAAGCGTAGTCATGAGTAGATGATCGTGTTAAGATAGTTGGGATAAATGGTTTTTAACATAGGAGTAAGGCACATCTTCATGCCAATCTCACCTTGTTTTTAAGGGTTGGTTTCTGCCGTCATTTTAATGTTTCAAAGTTGCGCATATATTGGCTTGCCTTGATGTATTTAATAATTAACAGGAAATCAGGTATCTTTACATTCATCACAACTTTATTGAATATTATTTTGCGTGAATTTCAAACATCGAATTCATATCGCTTGTTAGCTAATATTCCAAATTTTGAAAAAAATTATCTACATCACCGTGGTTTTTACATAACGTAGCACAAAGTAGCTAAAGAAAAGCACAAAACAGAACATTGTAAGGAAAGCTACACAAATCTGAATCTCATAGCTATATTTACAAACATTTACAATGTAGGCTACTTGCCATTAGATATTTTGTAATACACGATAATGAATGATGAAAAAATGATTGTAGCCTAATATTTACACTGTAACCTGTTTGAGGAAAAAAGATATAAAAATAAAAAAGATGATTTAAAAAAATAAAAATCCCAACAAGAGCAAATCAATATACACAGAAGATAAAAACGTTTGCAGCTTTCTGCCTAGATGCAGCTTCTTTGATTCATAATAGGCTAGCCATCCATTGTGTATTTCTGGAATTAAAGAGGTTTCTACAATTTGGGGGAAAGAATAAATTGAGTGGAAAAACATGTTTCACGACTATTTGAAATGTTTTGGTGTAAATAAATTGTCCAAATTATGAAAGTTCGTCAGGTATGGAACTTATTTCACACTGAAACCGGCCGTCAGTTATGTTCGGTTTTCTCGGATGTTTCTCGTGCTTCTTCTTTGTCCGTGTCCTGGCCAGCTCCTGCCGAGCCACTGTCACTGAGGACGGATGTGAGATTATTGCTCTCCTTCTTCCACTTCATCCGGCGGTTCTGAAACCAAATCTTAATCTGGCGTTCCGACAGGCACAACGCATTGGCAATTTCGATTCTTCTGCGTCTCGTCAAATAACGATTGTAATGGAATTCCTTCTCTAGTTCTAAAGTTTGGTATCGCGAATAGATTTGGCGACCTCGCCGTCTGTCAGACCCATAGCCAACTCCTGTTAGGAAAGAGATTATTTAAAGTCAGAAGAGAAGACTCCCAATATTGTAGAACTAAAATATTCAAAGAGCATTATAGACGATGCATCAAGCTAAATAAGTTCACTGTCCCTGTAATTAGACATTTTAACATCCTCTTTGTAGGCTACAGAATAGATCTTGTTAGTGGTAAAGCGTGTTGGATTTTCTCTGACGACCAAACGCGTTTATCGTAGGGCAACAAACAGTTTCGTGGGTGCTTTATGGCGTCATAAAACGTGGGTTTCCCTGTCGTAAAAACGAATAGGTCCGTCCCGTAGCTACTAAATATATCTCTTTTGTGTCCATACTCACCACTGTGCGAGTTCATCCGCTGCATCCACGGATATATTTGAATATTTCCTTTCGGTTCCTGAGACGCATTCTTGCCCGGGTCTGAAGCGTAATCCTGGGTCAGTGAACCCTGTGTTTGCCCGAGGCTTTGCCTGCAACTAGGAAGCACATCCTTGTCCTGGTAGAACACATTTGACCCGTACTCGTACGGTCCTCGGCTTGGCCCGAACATCACGTTTTCTTGAGGGGAATAGAACGGATTTGCGTATATCCGGTTTTGGGCCACGGCCGCGCCGTATGGAGAGAAGTGTCGGACCGGGTCATAGTTTGTCGAGCTCAGGGTCACATTGGACAGAACTTCTTGACCACCGTTTAAATGGCACGAGAGCGGCTGGTTGGTAAAATAGGAATTCATCCCTTCTTTCCTTTAAACGCCACTTTTTCTCTCACTCCCTTCTCTTTTTCTCTCACGCACTGTTTATATCAACCTATATATTATTTCAAGTCCTTTATAAATAACCTACTTTATAATTTATTTCAGAACCCCAGCAGAGAATGTGCACTCGTCCACAATCTTCGCTATAAGATTGACAAGATGACAATATCCGCTGACCACTCCGATAATAAATAAATAAATACAGGAAGCAACAATACGAATATCTTTGCCCTGTTAAAACAGCGTAGGGAAGGGAACATAACGCACCCACACCCCTTTTATTGAGGTTTTTGATTATTGATTCTCTCTTTCCTCTCTAGCTTTCTCTCTCTCCCTCCCTCCCTTCCAATCTCTCTCTCTCTCTCTCTCTCTCTCTCTCTCTCTCTCTCTCTCTCTCTCTCTCTCTCTCTCTCAAACACACACACACCAAACATTTCTTAAGTAATTTGAGGGTGGCTACGCTGTATAAATCATTGGTAGGCCTATATATCTGTTTTTTTTCAAAGTAATGTCCTGTAATACAGAATTATGTCCACAAGCCTCAGCCTCTATAGGCTAGTATAAATGAGATTAAGGTTTAGTAATACAATTACGTAATTAGTGAATAGCCCTCGCGTCACTGGTATGGTTAAAAAAAAATCGATTAACATTATTTCCCCCAGAAACTTAATGAGGTAAGGAGTGCAAGCTGTGATTGTTATTCATTTTATTGTGTTATTCATTCTATGTATTTTCTTTAAATTACTTAAATGATAAAGTAGGCTATAACATTTGAAATAGTTATGGAACAGAAAGAAACGGTATTTTCACATTGGCTACATACTGACATTTATTCGCTTTGAGCCATAGTGTCGATTTAGCCTGTTTTCTTGAGTGATGCTTTAAGAAAATTTACAACTATTTCAGTTAGGCTACTTTCGAAACCATAGATGTCAAATGTAATAGTAAATGGATTAGCCTATCAGATGCTCATTAAACAAACTTAAGATTTTAGTTGTTTAAGTTGGCATATATCCCAACACAGTCTCATGAAAGTGCGTATCTATGCCTACCACGAGTGTTATTTCTCGTGCCGTTTATACGCCAAATTTTTTTTGCATGCACATGCTACGCATTGTAAACCCCTTGGGCAGGATTAGGGGAGGGGGTAATAGGCTACATTCCTCTGGATATGCTATGCCTACATGGAAAATAAATGCGTTCCATTAATAATCTAATTTATAGCCTAATAAACTTTTTTTTGTTACCCATGCATCTCTGGCCATCAGGCCTAAACCAAAATTACCCATATCAGATAAACGTGATAAATCAATGAGTAAATCAACTATCAGGTGAAGATACATTACACTTTCGCGCGTTTTACCCGTTGTTTAAAAGAGGGGGTTTTATGGTTTTACTGCAGAATTCCTTAACGCCTGTTACAATGAAAGTCGTAAAAGCAGACAAATGACATGGGTTACTGGCTTTAGCTATGCATATGCTGTATTCGTACACGGAAATGACACAAAATTGTAAATTTGACTTGCACTATGCAACTTGAATAACATGTCCAATAGTTTAAGGAAAAAAAAATCAGATTTTAGGTTACATATTTTAAAATAACTGTAACAACTTTTTTTACTGTGGTTGTTATTACAGTGATATTCTCAAAGATTAAGAGCAAATGAAACGTCCTTTTACATTACGTTAGGCTATGTTAAACAAATGAATAAGGAAGAAGTAGAAATTCTAATTATTGATATTTTGCTGTAATATTTAAGAAAAAGCCTACTCACAACAGGGCGTAAACATGGAATATTTTAATAAACGTGTTCAATACAGAAATATTCCTACAAAGAATACAGGCTAAATAGGTGCTGACAGGAGCATTATAAGCAAGATATCGAGCATTTTAAACGCATCTAGTCATAATCGGACATGGAGAAACGGCCTATTGTTTTTCCAGAATGTTTTTCGCTAATGTTGGCAATAATCAGCCATTTTCATAATGAGTTCGAGTGTCAGTTTGTATAAGTACATTCATTATTAATTATGTTGTTTATAATGATTAAAATTGTAATCATGGCAACAGGTAAGCCTAACTCAAACAGCAATAGTTCGCAACATTTCATGGCTCTCAAAGTGGTAGCTAGCTAAATTGGAATTAAAGAGAAAGACGTTGGTCGGTGGAGTTGATTTGTACAAGTGTTTTATTGCAGTCATTTTAGGCTTTGCTGGCCTTCACAACGGTCCAAATACTGTCGCTGTTAACACTTATTACTTCAAAATTATTAAACAACGTTAATTCCGCAAATCTTGTAAAAAAACGGAAAACATATGAAAAGTAGGTCTTAGTAACACTGAATATTCAACGCAATCTCACATCAATTCGGAAGTAGGCTATTTTACGAGGTGGCTATTATGTTTTCTTCTTTATCTGACACTATTTCAGGTTTTGGAGTCTCTACTGAGGAGCTGATAAGTTTATAAGGAGACTTAAATTGCATTATTAGAGGCATATAGCCAGGCTATAAACAAGACCAGGTTTGGAAACAATTGTGTAAAGATGGACAATTCTCCCAGTGCTAGTTGTAGCACTGAGTGTATTCGGGTTGGAAATGAAGTATAGGCCCTATAACTTCCGTTAAGGTTTCCTGGTTGTTTTCTTAATGCTATATTAGCATTAAGCATTTTTAAAACAACAGGAAATAAATGTGTTAGATAATAGGCCTACTTAAAATGATAAAATTAGTCAAATGTTTTTATTTTATTTGAATAAAATAAAGGTTTTAGTTTATACTACTTAGTTGTTAATATATAACTTCAAACTATTTTTAATCTAAAACACCTAAATATTTTGGAAGTACCATGACTTAGCAAATAGTGAATCTATCATGCCTCCTTCAGATGACTTTTCCACCTTTTGAAATGAATGCCTGAAGCTTGCAAATTTAATGCTGTTTTTCTTCATCATTTGTTTTCATTTACAGATGTTGCTTCTAGAGAACTATTAATATAGTGCCGATTTAAAAGTTATATATTTAAAATGTATAATTTCATGCACTTACATTTACATTGATTGTGCCATTCTTGTATTGCTATTGGTTGGAATTTATTTATTATTTATTTATATGCCTATTTTTTCCCAAGAGTTACAAGTGGTTGATAGTGCACTATGTGTCCCTTTCTACCCGAACTCACGGGAATTCGTACGAATTTTACGAGGTGGCTAATTCGTAACAATTCGTACGAATTACGATTTTTGTGAAATCGTTCATATTTTACGAATTGGCCAATTCGTATGAATTCGTACGATTGACCTACCCCTAACCCCGCCCCTAAACATAACCATCATGTGGGTTTAGGCAATTCGTACGCGTGAGGTCGTATGAATTAGTACGAATTAGCCACTTTTGAATCACTCGTACGAATTCGTAATTGGACGTGTTGGTCCCTTTTTATTTTTAATGTGGTTATAGTAGTGTATGTCGGCCTAATATTTTGTCCATATTATGTCGTTGGTCTTATTCAATTTTGTTAGCAGGTTATGGCAATTTCAGGTTTATTGAATGACCCAATAGACTGACCCATAGACTGTATAAAAGATGGACGACGCCCCTTCGAGATTGGCGCTTGGACCCAATTGATGTTTTTTTTTAAGTTAATGGAGAGAAACGTTGATGACGAATGACAATGTACTCATTTTAGTGTTCTAAAATTAAAATATATTTCAAATAGAATTTATTCTATAAAAAATCATTTCTTTGTTTATTGAAATGTCGAAAAGACTCAGTTAGGCCTGCTGTGTTTACTCCACTTACGAGCGTGTTTGCAAGTGGCTACTAATTACAAACTAAGTTAAATTAGTTAAAGCGCAAAAGCACAAACTCACCGACAGTCAACACGCGTTTCTCGCAACGCTCGTGACGGATCCGCTGAAAAGTTCAAGAGAGAGAGAGGGGATCTCGAGAGCTTATTAACAAGCATCTTCTCAAATAATAAGGTAACCTTAATCCACATCTGGTGAAGGTCCATTTCTGTTTCCTGTAGTGCAAAGAACGCTCTCGACTTCTATCAAAACTAAAACTATTTTAGAAGAGCAGATGCAGGGATAGGAGGTAGAAACGACTGTCAACTAAATGATTAGGCTACCGTTGTTAAAGTTGTAAGACTAAAAAACTAATGTTCCGTGTTCATCTTGATGGGGAACGAATGATCTGGGCAGAGACAATATTATAAAGTCCACTATCATGGAGAGGACATCATGTGACTTAGCACGGCCAATCCATTCCATTGGCTAAGTCGTAAACTTTTATTACATAGTTGTAAATTTGTCACCAAACAGCCAAGAATGTATCGCCTTCTTTCTATGCGGGATTCCTGGACGAATACTTTTCGTGAGGGTCACAGTATAAATGAGAAAAATCTCATACTGTAGTCTTCAGATTGCTTTCTTTAATTTATTCAAATTAATTTATATTGATATTAAAAAAAAAAAAGATTTAAAATCATTGCACGCGTATGATTGCACACTCCTGCTAGCATTGGGAGAATTGTCTATACACGATTGTTTCCAACCGTAGGCTATAAGCCTTTCTCTGATAATCCCTAAATGCATCAGAGACTCCAAACCTGAAATTGATAAACAAGAAACTATACGGTTCAGCTATTTGCGAATTGCTGTGAGATTGCTTTGAATATTCACTGTTCAATTAATTTAGGATGTAGGACTGTTTTAGGCAGCATTTAGGACTGTTGCTTACCTCAAATTTAATTTTCCGTGATTTTTTTTATTTATTTAGTTATTTATTTTTTTGAGTAAAAATGGAGCACAAATCGAGGTTGCTTTTTGGATGATAGCTAAAAGCAGAACTGTGAACCTTATTTCATTAAAGGTCTTACGTCCATAAGGCGTACACAGCTCCTTGCTGTTTATGGTTTTTATTTACAAATAAATTAGGAACCCATTGTATTGTGTGTATGTATGTATGTATATATATATATATATATATATATATATATATATATATATATATATATATATATATATATATAGAGAGAGAGAGAGAGAGAGAGAGAGAGAGAGAGAGAGAGAGAGAGAGAGAGAGAGAGAGAGAGAGAGAGAGAGAGAGAGAGAGAGAGAGAGAGAGAGAGAGACCCAATCATAGTGTAAAACCCATCATATAAGCCTATAGATACAAGATATTAATAGGCATTAACAAGTATTCTAATCTAATCTACATTCCTCTCATGGACTTCTTGTGGAAACCATACCATACCAAATTCAAAATCCTATTCTGCGGCACTGAGAGCTGCTGCATGACGTCATCGGACGTCACTATACTGGAGGCGTTCTCACTAGTGATGGGAAGTTCGTTTTTTATCCTGCGAACCGGTCCTTTCGGACAGTTCGTTTCAATAACCCGGTTCACCAGTTATTTTTTTCGTCCTATAACGTAATGACGTCGATTCTATCATCCCGGCGGATACAAATATATCCAAATAAAGGCATCGAGAACCATAGCCTGAGCTGAGAACTGTTGAAACCTGAAACAGTCGACACAACTAAAAAGTCGATGCATAGCCTATCTCTAGTATGGTTAATACTTTATGTTTTGGTTAACACATTATAAACATTTACTTCGCACCCTTAAAAACTTGGAAAGAGTTTTCAGCAAATTAAATTAACTGTTCCCGAATACATGTTTAGTTGGACAGTTCTACAATCCATTCATTGTGTTTCCAATCTTTAAAATAATACAGTGATAAGACAGTGATAAGTTTCGAACATGTTTAATTTTGTTAAACTTACTGTCTTGCTTTCTCTCTTTCACAGTGACAGGCTACAGAATCATGCGAGAGAGGAACGGAGGCAGAAACGACTTGAGAGAGCTCTTTCTCCTCCGGGGAAAATAGTAAGTGGCCATCACATAGTGTCAGAGTTGCGTGTACCCCATGCACACGTTTGACCGTTTTAAACTTAAAATAACAAGAAAAAACGAATGAAAACTGACTAACTCCAATGCATTTCAATGGAAGTGGAAGCAGAGAATGTCCGAGTGTATTGAGGTTAGCTGCGCACTGTGATTGGCTCATCGCGTTTGAGGGCGTGGCTTAGCCATAGGTCAATTCTTGGTCCCCAAACCGCATTGCCATCCAGCCGTCCACCAGCTGATGAACTCCTGATGCCTCTCCACAACACAGATGCTCATACTGTCCTAATCCATTTAAAACTAAAATATATTAGAGGTGTAACAATATATCGTACCACAATATATTGCATACAAAAATGCAACAATATGTATTGTGGATTGTCACCCCAAAATAAAAATTACTGTGTGAGAAAAAAGTCAGGTTTTCAGAGTTTTAGTGTCAGTACTACATTGAACTATATAATAATGCTGCAATGGGGGGATATTTGTGGGTCTAAATCCGACGCACATGACACCCTTTAACGTTAATATAACACGCTTCGGTTATGGCTTGATTTAGGTCTGGGGTAGGGTTAGGGTTAGACCACTAGGAGGCGCCTTCTGGCAACAGCCCCAGTGACTTTTTTTCTGAGAGCGTAACCATGGTAAAAGAGCTTCAGCAATTATTATTTAAATAAAAATGCGATACTGTCACAGAGTAGGGCTATCAATAGGTAAGTATTAAAAACAGCTTGAAGCAGAAAAATTTAAAAACCTCATATTTTCTGTTTCCATAAGAACACTGAAGGGAGTTTGCAGTGTTTCTGGAAGGAAAGGCTAGAGAAGGCGGTGGATAGGAAAGAGATGGAGGAAAAGAAAATAGAGCTAATACAGTTCTTTAAGAAAACAGGGCATGACCCCACATAATCAAAACTGAATGCCATCATTGTTGTGACATCATGTAGGTGGGCGGGACAATTATTAAACAGGAAGTCGACCCTGAAATGCATGAAGTGAGGAAAATTACATAACTAGTTTTCATAATAAGGTCATAAAATTGTCATATAGTTATATTGCACAAATTCTTGATGGATACATGAATATGAAGTATATTGTAGCACCAAACACAACTGGGGTGAATGGGACATGATTTTGGGTGACTGTGAGTACTTAAAGACTTTAATTATTAACCCTTGCAGCAGATAACCATTGTGTAGCTCTGTACTGCTGTTTCCCAAACTCTTCTTTTGTGCAACCCCTAATCAACCAACCACAGAGAATTTGCTAAAACAACAACGTATTCTGAAAATAGATAAAAAGGTAAATCACTGTTACAGTAACACACCATATTCATGTTCCCCTGCCTGGTTACAGGCTCAGAGAAAGGAAGGCTGCTCCCTGCTGGTGGACACTTGCAAATCCACACTCTGGCCACAGGTTGTGTTGACCTCGGTCCAGTCCACATATCAGTTGTCTCCTTTATCTGACTCTGAAGTTTCCACAGCCAAGGTCACGATTTAACTTAAAGGGACCCGTTCTCATCCCAAAGCGCCATATACGACGCTTTTGCAAAAGCGTAAATATCGAACGCACATGGCACCCTTTAGCGCCAAATGAGACGCAGAAATATTAGGTCCAAAAGCGCCCCCTGGTGTTCTAACCCTAACCCCACACCATACCTAAACTTAACCATAACCAAAGCGTCTAATTAGACGTTAAAGGGTGCCATGAGCGCCGTATTTTTACGCTTTTGCAAAAGTGTCAAATATAACGCTTTGGGATGAGAATGCGTTGAAGGGACAGTTTACCAAAAAAAAAAAATCTGTCATCATTTCCTCACCCTCATGTTGTTGCGAATCTGAGTTTCTTTCCTCTGCTGAACACGAAATAAGATTGTGAAGAATGATCACTAGACAGTTGACTGTATCCATTGACTTCCATAGTATGAAAATATACTAACTTTAATACTCAATTCAGTCGTGAGCTATAAACGTTGGTAAAAACCAAATGGGACCTATTTACAAACATAACGTCGTAGACAACGAGCTACAACCCGATTTTCCGTCAAAACGAGCTTTATGATATAAATAGGTCTCTATACGCATGCGCTGAGAGACAGTCCACAAGGACCGTCAGCAAACTACAATGGTATGAAGTTATTAATGCAACGCAATCTGGTTTGACATGATTGGAGGACAGTGACATCTAGTGTTCATTTATGTGATCATTTTAAATTGCCTTAATGGATTGGTGATTGACTACCAGACAAATGTATTTTTACAACAGCGGTCAAAAGCTTGAAATAATTAAGATTTGTATGTTTTTCAAAGTCTCTCATGTTCACCACAGGCAACATTTATTTAATCAAAATAGGCGTACATTAAAAACAGTAATATTGTGAAATATTAATTTACAAGAATCGGTTTTTATTTAAAATATATATTTTAAAAGGTCATTTATTCCTGTGATCAAAGTTGAATTCTCAGCAAGTCAGCATATTGAATGATTTCTGAAGGTTCTTGTGACATCGAGTAATGATGCTAAAAATTCAGCTTTGTGTCGCAGGAATACATTAGGTCCAGCCTACATTTTAAAATGTATAATTCGAAAATTCAAACATTTAAAAAGAAAGTAATAATGTTTCACAATATTATTGTTTTAACTGTATTTTTGATTTCAAACAAATGCACCCTTGCTGAGAAGAGACTTTCCCCCCCAAAATATTAAAACATTATTCCACACTTCTGCCCGGTAGCTTGTGTCTGTTATTGGATTTACTGTAGTTATTTTCAGGCAATTTACTTTTAAAATATTCATTCTGATATTTCTAATAATTTCATATTGAGAAGTTGATTATTTAATTGACTAAGCTTTAAATACAATTTATGTTGGTTTATGTTGATGATCGACGGGTTTGCGTGTAAAATTAAGTTCAGACATTTATGAACTACTCATTTTTTAAATGGTATGTAATGTGCTAATGTGCTACAATATTTGTCTAATTATTCCCGGCGAAACGACGTATTGCGCCTAAAATTCACGGAACTAAGCCTTATCGCTGAAGTGCAAATCTACACAACTTTCAGTCAGCCTCAAAAGTCGGTTTACACACATTTTAGTTTGTGTCAAACAAATTAAGAAACAAATCTAAACACATGAACAGTTTCCAATAAGCACCTTTCATTCCATAAACCCATTGTTCTGCATTTCATACACACTGTGGAAGAATTCACAAGATGACATGAGTTAATAATTAAGATAATGGCATTGAAGTTTTGCAATGCGAACACAAAAAAAGCCTTTTTTTTAAGAATTCAAATTCCATAAAACTGAATCCTTACGTGATTTATTTGAATAAATTGAACAATCCTTAAACAATTCAAGTAAATTACAAAAGGATTATTCAATTCAGTTTGGTGGAATTTTACTAAATTGCGTAATCTTTTAAATCTTGTAAATTGGCTAGTTGTTGTTATCGATTTTTTCGAGTTTTGTTGTTTTAGACCCTCTATGACATAAAAGCTCAGCAGTTTTTAATGTATCAGAGAATCCTTCATCGTTATTCTGTGTAATCAGAAAAGAGCTGAAAACAAGAAATCACAAATAAACGAATCTGTAAAATAAACAATATAGCTACACCTAAAACGGAACTATTGGTGAACTTAGGCTATATTTAAAAACCTATCTTAAAATAATGTGACAAAAAGGCTTCAGAAGAGCATATTTAACTTTATTGAGGAATAATTCCGATTCATAAGAGATTGCACATATTTTAAAAATACTTGCGAACGGAAAGGTAGGGCTTTCATTTTATTCATTTCATTTGTTATACAAAAATTATTGTAAGGCTACCTCGTCTTGCTTTAATATTTTCGGTACACTGTCAGTTGCACAATATTTTATTAAAATAAAGTACAATATTAGGATTATGGGCACCTTATTTTACACTGTGCGTTATTAGCCTACTGTTTGCTCATTTGATACTAATATGATTAAACTGAACATACTGCCTCCAAAACATACTGTTACAATGAACTAACAATTAAATATGAAACAAGATGCACTATATTTTGAAACACCACAACGAAATCGCCCTGTTCGCCAACAATATCAATGCGTGTCTAACAAAGCAGGGAGATCGTTGCATAGACTACAACCTCTGGGTTTATAGCCCCAATTCACCCACTGGAAGCCATAGAAGTTTTTACTGGCCATATAAAACCGAGGAAGATGTTGAAAGGATAGATATTATAGTGTAGGCTATTGTAGGCCCGGCGGCGGTGGTTTATTTACAATGGCGTTTGAGGAGGAGTGTGTAAGGAAGGATCATTTGGCAGAAATGCGCGGCCTTGATGAAGGCCAACTGACGTAATCAAGGCAGTTTCTTGTTGTCGCCAGGAAGTCAATCTCAACAACATCAAACTACCTAAACCACGCACCAGCTGATCAGGTTATAGCTACACTTTAAACCGTTCCTATTATATATTTACAGGTGGATATGCATTTATATGACAAATCTCAAAGACACATGAACGCCGTAAAAATCTGAAAGCTCTCCGAAGATGAGCATGAGACCGCAATACACAGATAACAGCACACCGCACACATTCTGCTGCTGCACATGATAATTTAAAGCCCCATTAACAAATGGTGCATTTCTAATTGTTCATAGAACAGAAAACATGGACGTTCTTGTTTCGTAGCTATCGCCACCTAACCAAGAATAAAATGTTACAATATTTTTTAAAGACATCTACGTTAGTCTTTTTCTTGAAATATGAAAAAATAATCAGCTCTAAACGTGCTGCAGTCATATTTAGTGCCAAAGTCTAGGTTTACCTTATTCTTTTCGCGACGGCTCGACCTCCTGTTTGTCTGCTTCCATATTAATTCCGTTACTCTGCTGCCCTTGCATTCTTACCCATTATTATAAAACTGTCCCAATGTAATATAGCAGCCTCCGAGGGGCGATGCGCCTTTCGCACCATGTGAAATGAGCTTCTGAGAAAAATAAGATTTTTTTTAACAAGCCCGTCCTACTCTTCACATTAAAACGCATAATTGCTGCGACTGCTCTTTGTGCAGGTAAGATGTGAATCTGACTGGCACTCTATTTTGGCCGTTTTTTTCATATACTGCCGTTTTTTGAATGTTTCTTTTTAATGACATTTATTTTCTGTGCCCACCTGTATGATATTTGAAACAATTCGTTTCACTTCGTGCCTTTAATTTAACTGTAATGCCCCACTTTTATCATTCACGGGCAAATATAGGCATATCTTCTCTTTCTCCCAAACATAGGCCTACTGCTGATTCAATACCGCGTTCAATCATTAATATCTATAGGTCTCTTCGCCCAAGTGGAGTAGGCTATTACTTTTAAATGCAATATCTACGCAATATTTTACTAGTCAAACGTTCATTTTGAATAAGAAAAGCTGGATGAGGAGAAAGAACAGGGGGAGAATATTTATCGGAGAATATTTTTCATTTAATGGTAATCTCGTTTGCTAGTTCCCATAGGTCCTCCAGCCAGTAATCTGGAGACGTGAGGAATGGAAACGAGGATGCAAAAAATAGAAATAAAAACGAGAACCACCCATATTGATGCTTTCTCGTGTGCTCGCTCCCACGTCCTCCTCAGCTCGTGACCCGGAAACAGATCGAACTCAGTCATCTCTCAATTCTCTAACTGCACCTCGAGGAGGCGAGGAACAAATGGTGGTTTCTTCTCAATTCTTATTTCTCCATTCTTTTTCTTTCCTCGTGTCTCACCACCCCTGTAGGATGCGAGGGACGTTTGCAAGGAAAGAAAATGAGGACGGAGGAATTTTCTTTAATGCTTTATTTGAACATTCAGTTTACAGTGTGAAACAACGAAATTGGAATAGGCCTAACAATAATTACACAGTGAAATAAACAAGAAAGAAAGAAAGAAAGAAAGAAAGAAAGAAAGAAAGAAAGAAAGAAAGAAAGAAAGAAAGAAAGAAAGAGGGTACGTTTTATCTCATGTAGAAATACCAAAAGAATTTTGCAGAAAAAAAAATGTTCTCAAGGAATAGAACTCTTACTTAATATTTTCTTCCTTTTTTTCAGTGATACATATCTCAAAAGTAGGTGTGTTGACAGGTTCAGGAGAAGATAATGAGATGTCCTTCAAGATGGCTGAGCTTGATCAGTTTTCAGGTCATAGGATGGAGGACGGAGGAGTGAGAAGACGTGGAGGGATATATTGAGACGCATCCTGAGGAGTCATGAGGAGTCCATCCTTCTCTCACGTCCTAAGGGGGTCGAGCTCAGATGCGAGAAAGGGAAGCGAGGAAAGGAAACGAGGATGCACAAATATGAAATGAGAAGCATCCTCTTATTGTACCACAAGGAGGTTTTGAACGAGAAGTGTGGAAGCTTTCATAGGAACGTACAATGCAGTAAGGAGAAAGGCAGAGTAAGGATTCAAAGTGATATCCTACAAAAATCTTTCTTGTCGTATTCTGAAGTCTATGCATCCCATAGTTATCGATCCCTATCAACAACAAACTACACTCCTTATCAAGGAATATGATGCCAATCTCCTTCATCCAGGGCCAGAAAGGGTCCTTGTAGAGCTCAGACGTCACTATTGGATTTTCAGAGTCAGAGCAGCCATGAAGAAACATCAATTATCTGTGTTGAATGTCAAAAGTGACATGCCCAACCTAACATCCCATGATGGCAGATATCCCACCAGTTACCTTTACAAGACCTCTTATATTCCACTGAATGGACTGTTTTGACCCATTTACCGTAAAAATAGGACGACGAACTTACAACAGATGTGGCTATATAGTCTTCAAGTGTATGATCACTTGATGCCTCCATCTGGATCTACTCGAGAGTCTTCTTGACGTCTCTATGGAGATTTTATAGCTTGAAGAGGGAAGCCTTTCAAGCTCTTCTCTGATAGTGGTACCAAATTTGTTGGAGGGAAAAGAGATTACAAAGGCATGGTGTCTCTGAACAATAAAATCTTTTTCACATTTATTCCTCCACATTGTGATGTTTCATTAACAAAGTTTGGGAGGAGCACGTTCAGTTAATTAACACGGGCGGAGTGAACTCAGCAATCAATGATAAGAGGTGTATAGACTCAGCAATCTCATCTCACTCTATCGATATTAGCAGTATCCCTCCACCGACCTTTCTCCACGCTTCCAGTGTTAAACACTTACATGGAGGGAGTACTTTGGGTTCGGGCCAAACTCCGAGCTCGGAGTCCTCCCCCCGGACAGCACGCCAAATACGCATTTAATCTTATCCACTCTAATTATATGCAAGTGTGAACTCGTGAATTGATGGTATTTGGGAGAGTAGAGTAAAATCAGTGAAACAAGGCTTGAAAGTAATTGTAAAGGAACAGACAAGTCCCTGAAACTGTCCTCCGCACTGTTCTCATTGGGGGCATTGTGAATGTCAAGTGTTTTATTGGATATTACAGACCCAGACCCAATCACGCCCAGCATTCTGCTCACGGGTCACCAGGACTCTTCTCTCCCATAAGTAATATATGACTCCAGCAATCTTTTTGGGATCCAGGAGACGGAGGCCTAACCAAATACGTGTTGACCAATTCCTGGCTATAGATTATTAATCACTATCTGCCAAATCTCCATGAAAGACAAAATGGCAAAAGAAGGGTTGACCAGTGCTCATAGACCCATCTTCCACAAGCCTTCTGGCCAGTGGGCAAGATTACCCATCGGACATGCATGGACGTAAAAGTACAGATGCAGTTCAGGTTCAAGATCAGATTTATGTTAGGCCTGTGGCTTGGTTAATCCCTCTTACCAAACTTGGATAATGACAACACCAATTGTTCCACTTAAGGACTTTCTACCAGGTTCAAATGTCCCAAGCAACATTTGGGGGCGGCTATGTACCAAAGCCCAACAATGCCCCCTGAAGGTATCTTTATGTACATATCTTTATTGAACATATTAGCAAGTCAAGATATGCCTGAACAAATATCAGGGTACAGTCTATGTACACAGGTGGAGTGACCCTTACGCTCCAATAAAAATAATAATTGATAGGCTATTTTTATTTGGGAGTTCGTTTTTTTCCCACATGAATAACAAAAAGAATTGATAAAAATGTAAATGTGTACCTTGAAATGCAATGTAAGTCGGTTTGGATAAAAGCGTATGCCAGCATAAATGTAGCCTAAATGTAAAATTTAGTTGGCTAACGATGCTTTCGGGTTGTTTCGGGAAATGCACCCCATAATAACATTTTGTTATTGAGTCGTTCCGTTAATTTATGGAGCGAAGCAAAATGTTCATTTTACATTAGCCTGAAATTAAACAGTTACATTATTTAATCAATGATTTTGAAAGACAAGACAAAACAAAACAAAACAAACAAACAAAAAAAAAAACAGTAGCGCTGAGACCCGTCCTCGTTCTCTGTAAGCCCCGTAGAGCTGCTTTCCTTTACAGTTTCTCCTTGTCCAGACACGTCATATAGGCTATACTGTTTATTGCGAGGAACTGTGCATATTCGGAAGGAGGGACACATTTTTTAGCTGTAGGCCTATTTCTTGAATAAACAGAAAAAAAAAACCTTGCAGCGTCCTAACAGAATTCCCTCAGAAATAATATTATATCTAGATATAATTATATCCTCATATAATATATTGGCTATACCTCTACTTTTTAAAGACAATGTTTGACCTCCCTAAACGTTATAGTATATTGCTGTTGTCTACATTCAATGCATTATTATCAAAACATTCTTCATTAATCTCGATTAACCATTTATTATACATCTCCATAACAATACCGTGCTCATTTTCCTTGTTAGACCTTTGGTGGGTTACCAACCTTTTCGTCAATACGTTCCAGATTAGGTTAAAAAATTGTTTTAAAGAACAGTAAAAAGTAACCAATGCTTATGGGATTAAATAATAATTAAAAAAGTCTGTTTAATTAAAAGCACCGCCTTTAATCAGTAAAAAAGTAGATTTTTAGCCGCAGACTTTTTATCGTTCCAAAAAAATTAACATGTTTTTTAGACCTCTTTGTTTAAACACCGACTTGACATTTTATTAACATGTCGCTATAAAATGTTGTGAAAGCACAGCTACAAATATAAATTGTGTCTTATTTTTCTGACAGCAGAAATAATCTCGGCTGAAGGAACAATCAATTGCGTGCGTCTGCCAGACTGACTCTTGAGTGGACGAGTTTTTGACAAAGCGCAGATGATCCTTTCCCTTGTGAAAAGTAAGTACACTTTAGCATACTTTTAAAAAGAGGGATTAAGGAATTATAATATAGTCAACATTTGAAGTGGAACAAAACATTTCATCAATGTTATACATATTGAACAATACCCGTTCTTGTCTTATAGGACAACTTTAATCAACTTTTTAACCACTTCAAATGTTACTTTAAACGAAGAAAGTATAGTGCTACTTGTACACGTACAATTAGCTGAAAATGTAATTTAAATTGATATGCAATTAGTTGACTATATAGACTATTTTAATTACTCTAAATATATATACTGACTTGTACTGGCTATGTTAAACTATATACATCAATGGCATTTATCTTGATGCTTTTATGTCATGTATCCTATTTAAATATGTTTACACATTTGTAACCTTGACTTGACCGAAAAAACAACATTCGTAGTCATTCATATTCACATCTGATTTACTGGATTTTTTTTTTTTTTTTTACATTATACACGAGTTTGAACATTTTGCGTGTATTAGAGATGATTTTCGGTTTTTTTCTCTCCAAATATTAATGCACATCCAATCGTGTAATCATTTTGCTTCTTCGCTGTTCTTCACGGCATATGGAGAACGCAAAGATAACTGGTGTGAAGAGACCATTTTTAACACCGTTGGTGTTTCAGCAGCTTGTTGAAGCAGGGCCAGTATTTAATTATAACAGAGGTAAATACTGTTGAATTGAAGCATACAACATACATGCTTTTTCGTTGTCTCCGAGTTGACGCAAATGTTTGTGTATTTGCACAACATATCTCGCAGGAACATTCACTAGCCTACACAACTATACACAAATATCGGTTACGTTTGCTTTCAAACGTCACATACTTTTTTGTCCCTCGAAGAAAGGTTCACAGTTCACGATAGGGGGGTTCCAGAAAAATATTGCAGGTGAATTCCGCTTAACTTCTTTTCCTTCATCCGTCTGTTCTGGAACCAAATCTTAACCTGTCGGTCAGTGAGGTTTAACAAGCGGGAGAGCTGAAGCCGTTTCTCTTTGTTGATGTAAACATTAAAGAAGAATTCTCGCTCCAGTTCTCGGATCTGAAACTTGGTGTATGGACACCGCTTCTTCCTCACTCGTGGGGTAGCTAGAGCAATTCAACAAGAAAGAGGGAGATCAAAAGCAGCAATGATATAATCAGATGATCATTTATTTTCTTGATTTCATTATGGATGTATTACTACCAGCAACTTTAATAATGAAAAACAACATAATTAGTTACAGCCTATTTGTTACTAATTAACATTTCCCGCATAAAAAGTAAAACATAAAAAATATTAAAACATAACTTTGGCAGTGCATTTTGCGTACCACCATTAATAATAGTTTATGAGGTTTCAACAAAACAGAATAAATGGAGAGAACGATCGTGTTAGTCTATACAAGCTACAGGCCATTCAAAATGATAGGCTATGCGAAGTAACGGGTTTGTTTCCATGTAATGCATTTCTCAGAATAAAGTTATTTTCAAAAACGCATTACACTTTCTGCTAAATTATAGAATTATACTTTCGAACGGTTTTTGCTGTGGTGGGTTTTATTTACACTGGCTTTCCTCTTCTCAGATGCTGAAAGCAACGTTCTGCTCAATAGCTTTTTATTATTGGCGGTGCAAGTTCACGATCAAAGTTACCATTTGTCACCATTGCTTCCTCGCACAATTTCACAGACCAACACATTGTGTGAAACATGATGTTTTTTTTCAAAGACCTTTCCCATTGTAAAAATTCTTCCCGCTCACAGAAAAAGCTTTGTAGCCAGGTTATAATAAAACCCCTTGAAAGCTTATAAAACTCCACATAAAATCTAATACGGAACACCGCTCTTAGCGCTCTATAGCCAACATTTGACAGCGACGAACACATACGAACCGGATTTTGTTTGGTTGTCGTTTTTTGTCCCCGACGAGGTTTGAAAAGAACCTGAGGTTCTGTTTTTCTCATGCTCTTTCTCTACATCTCCAGCACTGACGAGGACCGAAGACTCGGGCTTTCCAGGGCTGCCTTTCTGCAAACCGTTTTCTCCCAATCCGCAATTGGAACAGTCCAAAAAACGACCAAAACTTTGCGGGAAAACGTTGGTCTTTCCAGTGCTGGAGTAAAAGCCAGTGCTGGAATGGTTAATACCCGGGTGATAGTGGTGACAGTAGAAATTGTCGTTCTTCGTCCACTTTTCAGTCATGGCTGACTGAGGAAGGCAATTTCTATCCTCCTCCGCATAAGAGCAATAGTTCCCCTTGTGGTTCCACTTACCCGACTGATTCAACTCATATGATACATCCCTGACTGGCGGAACTTGCGTGAAGTTAGAGGAATACGAATATGTGATTTGCCGTGACTGGGCTTGAGGTAAAAGTGAAGAAATGGTAGAATATTCTGGGGCGTAATAGGTTCTGGGGAGGAAGAGTTTCGAGGTGCAGTCCGCCCGTTCTCCAAACTCGGAACTCCTTTGTTTACAAGACTGGGAGCAGAAGTTGCCTAGATTGAAAGAGTTAAACATTATACCCTTCAGTTGTCCGGTAGATCAAAATGAATGCTTTGGATCCGAACAGAAGAAAAAAATGGAAGGCGAGATGACGCGCTATATCCCACCACTAACTCGCCCTAAGACACGTGATCGAAAGTTGATATTCTCGTATATCAATTTAGAAATGTTTCACGCTTTGGAGTGGTTCACTCAAGGTAAAGACGGCTGAAATTACTGTTTCAAAGACTACGATATCATGGTGCTCTTGCGGTGTTAGTTTACTAATGCCATATATTATTGCATATAGGCCTAATAGCCTACACATTTGCAGGACAGAAACAAAATTCATTATCAAAAATATCGTAATTTATTTGCCTTGAGTGCATAAAATTATGTTTCTGCCCTTATTCATAACAAGAGTTAAATCTCCACAATGATGATGATGATAGCAAATTTTATAATCATAAATCATGAAGTTGCATAAAAACCTTAATGATATTGGCTATGACAATACAATTTTAACAATATAATTCTATATGTATGTATTTTTGTCTCCGAAAAACAACGTAGGTCTAATGGACTATTAATTGTATTTGGTTTGGTTAGGTTTTCAATCCACTGCACTGTCGCCGTTATCTAACACACTTGATCCTCATTTGAGCTTCATGACAAGAGAGGCATAATGTAATGTGCTGTGCAGGGCCAGGAACATGCATGAGAAGGCCGATGTAAAAGTCCAACCAGATCTCACGGCGATCCGTACGTATTTTACAAGGTGACCAATTCTTACGAGTTCTTACGACCTCACTTCGAAGTTTGCGTTCATATAGTTTCCCAATTCGAATGAATTCGTACGAATGACCTATACACCTTACCTCGCCCCTAAACCTACTGGGTTTAGACACCTCAGACACACTCGTAGGCTTACGAATTGGTCGAGTCTATCATTTTCTAACAAACAACCGTATTAGAGAGCTAACTTTGCAAGTTGTCTGTTTCATTGAGGTAACTCTGTGTTATGTTATCATAAAATAAGCACTACACATGACAGGCGTAGGAAATGATGTTATTGTCCCTATAGACTCACATGATTTTAATTAGATGTTAGCCAAACTTTTCATCTTGCTTGCGTGAACTGTGAACAAGTATTAACTGGGGCCATGTGTATAACAAAATAAGGTCAAGAGTAAGTGAGCAGCAGCCACACACACACACACACACGCCAAGACTGGCATGCAATATAGGGCCTATCGGGATGGTTATGACAATTTTACTAAATAAATTCTCCCTTTCTGGTCAAATTTATTTCAAATCATATTATAACAAGCCTGTAATAAAGTGTAGGTTACATTTTTGCATTCATTTAGACATACTTTACAGACTTGGCTGCAAGTTAGAACTTCAGAATGGTGTTGGTTATGTATAGTGTGTTTGTAGTTCAAATCAGCTCGTTAGTAGAAGAGCCACCAAGACCTGAACAGATCATCGAACACATGAATACCATCGCTTACTATTTTTGCCTGAAGTAAGTGAACTATTCTGAACCCTGCCGTTTGTGTAGCCTGCTATTTCTGTACCTCCGGGACTGGATTGGGAAACATAACAAGGATCCGATGTGCTCACAATAGAATTTAGTTGAGAGTTAGAATTAGAATATAAATATTTTAAACATGGCAAGCTAATAAAATTGTAGGAGTGACTCCAGCAATAGAATATGAGATTTATTTATTTTGATGAGCCTCAGTCGCTTTAAGTTAGTTCGGCCTACAGAAGGGGACATGTAAATGAAATATTTAATATTTAGTTAATATTTAGTAAAGTTAAGATCCTAACCAGTGATTAGTACATTTCAGAAACAGAGATGTGAGCAACGTTTTAATTGGAGAACTTTTGAATGAAATAATTATTTAAGCGGGAAATTAAACGTGCGCTGGGTTCCTTTCTGTTTAAATTGGAGTTCGCCGCACGTGCATTTACTTCCCACAGGATTCGGTTGCAGTAAGTCATGCACCCCGTAGATCCTTTTTATGATGTTTAATTTCCTCCACTACTTCCTACCGTTTTAAATTCAGAGAAAGACTGCCGGTGTTTGAAGTTGCATGTAGAATCACTTCATAGCCTATATTTATGTCCTGTTCTCGCTGCAAAATAGTTTCTTCCTTCCAATATAGCCTACCCAAAGCCATTTTACTGTCACACTAAATTAAGTTGATTTTTTTTTATATCGTCTTCCTTCTCTACACTGATAAAACAAATCGAAAACCTGAGTCTAAACTCAACAGATCGCTCTTTAGGGTTTCAGTGGTGGGGATTTTAGAGTTGAATGTTATTTAAGACACATAGGGCATGCTTATCTAAAACTGCTTTATTATTTATTAACCTTAATTTAAAATCCTCAAGATGATCAAACATAAAAATGTCATTGATTAGTACGCTAAATGAAAAATAGCAGCTTAATCTTCTAATCAGGTAACCCAAAATGTGCTTACATTATATGTCAGAAATGACATGACATTACAACAAAAGTTCAAAATAAACTTGAAAACATAGGCCTATCTATCCGCGTGAATATCGTAATGCCCAATCCTCCTAAAAAACAGACGTGTATGTTCAGTAAAACAGCGGCACAATGCAGAATAAAAACCGCAGGAAGCCTTTTATTCCCACGTGCTTTTAGTTTCAGGACACAAAAGCGAGTGCAATGAGAGGAAATTAGACTAGAAACATAAAATATTTCTCAAAGTTTCTTAAATTGCATTCGACTTAGTTTGGCTTACAACAACAATATAGTATTTACAGTAAGTAATAGCCTATAGGCTATTACTTACAGTAAATGTTAATTAATATATTAATTAACATTAATGTTAATTAATGTTAATGTTAAGTATGTTAATTAATATATTAATTAACATTATTTGCGTAATGTTCAGAAACATGTCAAGAAATGCTTAGAATGTGCTACATGCTTAGAAATAAATATAGTATTACCATGTGTCTATCTAATGAACGTATTTTCTTTGTTACATAAAATATAAGACTTGCTTTAATCATCAAATAATTAATTACAACGAACAATGAATTCAACCCAACCCGATCACACTAAACGCGTCTCTATAGCCAACCCGTGTGTTTATCGTTCAATGGTTGGTTAGGTTTAGTAGTGGGGTGCGTGTGTATTATACGTTTGGGTATAATTTGTGCAATGGTGTGTGCACGCAAACGAACTGCGTATCAAATGCACGCGAAAACTGCTTATCTTATGCACCGAAAAACTAATTTTCTCGTATAAATTGCACGATAATACACAATTTGTGCTATAGAGATGCATAGATTAAACTATTTCTGCCAAAATTGTACAAATTAGTCTTGTGTTTCAGTGTTAAAGGATTTTTTAAATGCATTTAATATGTATCCAATATTAAGATAAGATTCACATACAATGTAAAAGGTTTAGTTTTGTTGGTGTTGGCTAATATATTTGCTATCATTTTTTGTGCTATCGCAAATTGACGTTGTTTCCTGATTTCTGTTACATTTAATACAGTTACAAAAACATGTGTGCCAGTATTTTTTTCTTTTTGGATCAGAAAGCTAAATGGAAATGTTTACTCTATCTTCTTCTCTCACTCCTCCCACTGCCACATTCAAGGTCGAGTCCAGCACAGTCAGAGGCTGTAAAGAGCCTGAGTGTCTCAAAGTCGAAACCTTTATTACAAGGACATCTGTTGTTGAAAGACAAAGTGCTAACATGATCCAAAAAATATATTTTTTTTACACTTACACACAGAAAGCTATCAAAGCATTATTTTTTTACACAATCTCATAACAGGACATTGGGACATGAGTAGAGTACATTTAAAAAAAATGACGGGTTGGTGACATTTTGATGAGAAATTTTAAATTTAAGCGTGTTTCAAACCTTCCACAATGTTCATAATTCTGACTAGCAAATTTAGGCTATTTCACGAAACCTATGCCTCTTGTAGTAAGATCAAACATTAATTTCAGGCTATAATTTAGACTGCTAGTGCTAAAACTATAGCTAGAGATACAGTTATGTCACACACAGTTAAGAAACTTTAGGCCTACAGAGAACAGATAACAGTAAGAAAAACAGTTACAGTTTTTATTGGAAATTAATTTGAATCCTTAGTCCCACAAATACAATCATTTAAGACATTTGCCACCCCAACATCTGGAAGACATTGCACTGATTATAAAACGCCATTACCAATATCAGTAGTAATATAGCCTACACTGCTACTATCGTGTACTCCTTTTTAACAAATATATCATTAACACAGAGTTCCTACGGAAAGCACAACTGACCGCACTGAGAAAGACGGCGAGTGAATGTTCGAGCGTTTATCCATCCTGTTCTCACGTAAATGCGTCTCCATAACACGCATCGTGTATTATCGTGTAATTTATACGCGAAAATGAGTTTTTACGTGCATATGAGACGCAGTTTTTCGCGTGCAATTGATAGGCCCTACGCAGTTCATTTGCGTATAATACACACGCACCCCACTAATTCTAGCCAAACGTATAATACACACGCACCCTACCCCACACCTAAACTTAACCTAACCAACCAATGCGTATTATATGCACGTAAAAACTCACTTTAGCGTATATATTACACGACAATACACATGCGTGCTATAAAGACGCATTTAGTGTGATCGGGTTGGTTTATCACATGAAAATATCACAACAATAGGCTAGGCTTCTTTCTAAAGCCTGGCACCATCTGTACATCCATACATCTGCAGTTAACAGATTTGACAAGCATTTGCACATGACTGTTATATTTAGGGGGAGCAAGTTGTAAATTAGTCCGTGAGATCGGTTTGGTCTTTTCTTTTTTACGCAATCAACTAGGCTATTTCGTTTAAGCTGGGTGCACTGTTAAGTCCAATCAAGCTTCAGAGCGAATTAGCTTGGAATCCGCGAACTGATAGCCTACTCATCATTCCGATGTTTTATGAATCATCTCAGATCTCAGTCAGGATCCGCGTCGCTCTAAAAGTAACGTACAGTAAGACAGTGTCTGTTCCCGCATCAAGAGCCTTTTCTTCTTCATGCGACGGTTCTGGAACCAGATTTTGACCTGTTGGTCCGTGAGATTGAGCAGGTCCCTCCTCCGCTGTCGAGTGATGAACTCACTAAGGATAAACTCGCCCTCTAATTCATTCAGTTGAAGCTTTGAATAGGGTTTGCGCTTCTTTCTGGTGTGTGTGTGTGTGTGTGTGTGTGTGTGTGTGTGTGTGTGTGTGTGTGTGTGTGTGTGAATTGGGAAGCACAGCGCACCTTAGAGAAAAGTAAAGTTTATTATGTTTGCAAGACAAACGCACAAGAAATGTAGCCTACTAGCCTATTTGAAAGCGCACATTGACCAACTCCTTTTAGAGAACATGCACGATTTCTCTTCAAGGTCTCCCACAGCAAGCAAGTTTGCGTTTAAAAGGCGTCTAATAGCCATCCAAACACAGCCCTGACGTCTAGACTGAAACGAGACAAAATTTGGGCTCTCAGTTAAAATTTAATATAGCTACCACAGCCGAAGAATAGACTAGTCATCAATTAGATAACATGTCAAAGAAACGAAACAGCGTGTAATCACTGTTGCTTACATTAATCTCATACATCTCACAAGTTATTTTGGCAAAAACGACATGCAACCGAGGTTATTTTGGCAAGAAGTGAGTTGCTCATAGCTCGGAGTATATCGGGTCTTAACTGAGACGGTGAAATTATGGCTATTGCTTGCTGGGTCATCTTCTCATCTAAACACAACACTTTATAAAGACTCACCTCCGTGTGTGGCATTGTGGATGTCAGGGGATGTCAGTGGACTTGGGGTGCCCGGTGGGGTCTTGGACCCCTCCATAACGTGTGAAGAACCAGAATCGGATTCAAGGTACCGACATGATGGAGGATTTAGGGTTAAATGTTCGGCAGCTGTTAAGTAGTCATATTTGGAGTAACTTCCTCCGTTGTCCATTCCGTTCAGGTTCTTCAGTCCTGACACTGATGAGTTGTACAGTTCAAGACTGGTATTGTTATTGTCACCAGCACCGCTGGTGGCGCACGCACTCTCACTATAACAGCATCTGTGTTCTTCCTGTCGAGGAATGTCGCGTGATTGAGTGTATGTGCAGTTTAGGGAAACATATTGTGGGTATCCACATGGTTCCGATGGGTTAAGACAAAGAGCAGATATGAGAGAGAGATGTGTCTTCTTGAGTTTTCTATCCCTATAGCGGTTCATCCGACACACGGACACCGGATAGATAACTTGCATCTCTTGAATGTTAACCAATTGTCCAACAAACCCGGGGTTAAGGAGATCGTGCTCGCCCATTGCTCGACTAAGAGTTGGTTTATAGCAAATCAGACATTAACGTATGGGGAAACCAGGCTGAGCCCTATTGGCTGTAGCCTATTGTGGTCACATGACACTGGTCGCGAGTGAGTTGCAGAAGGAGCCACCCAACTGTGTTTCGTGTCTGACAAAGTATTAACTTGGTTTATTAGTTTTTTTATTATTATACTATAATGCCTTTTTATACCGTTCACTTCCAGAAGAGATTTTTCTTTATATCTCTTTATAACTCAGTCGCCTGAACATCCCGGTAGGCTAGCTATTAGGCTATTCTTATAGGCTATTCGTTATTAAAACTATTTGGATATAATGTTTTACTTATAAATATTATTTTTGATTTAAAATACTTTTACTACTTTTTATCGTTTATTATTTTGTCAGCAAAACAATCTCATCATGCAATAACGAGATATCAGGATTATTTGAAATGTTAAATGAAGTTATGTTGCGCGGCTTTATTTTGACATTTTACAATTTTAAAGCATATCTTAAAACACACAAAGCAAATCCATGGTCAAAGACGTGCTTTCCTCATATTTACAGTATGGTAAATTAAAAAGTTGGGTAAGTTACGAATTTATCCCATAGCTAATTAGCAACAGTGTATTTCGATTCCTGTACTTATTTCTCTCTCTAAAAAGTATTGAACTCTCTGAATCCGTTATCAACATTGAAGAGTTGAACAAAACAAGTATACACTGCTCTGCACAACTGCTCTTTTAATTTTTTCAAATAAATAATAGAAAACTACATAAATTATTCTCGAACTGACCGAAGTATGTAAGAGGTAGCCTACATGAAAACATTTTATCATTACACGTTACATTTTTTCTGTTAAATAAAATGTATGTTTCTATTGTTTTATATTGAATGCGTTGAAATGTCAGTTGCCTTTACGTTTTCAAGAGAAAAGTACTTAATGCATAACACCAAACACTAATAACAAACTATATTTGCATTAACTACACCCCCTCACAAATACATTTGTAACATTACATTACTTACATTACATTTCTTAAAACCAGATACAGGTTTCCATTCAGTGGTTTTAACTCAAGAGTGGTTTTTGTCATTATGTCATCGTGCCATCATCGCCATTAAAGTCCACCTTAAGTGCGAAGCATAGAATAGAACATCAAATTAAGAGTAAATGAAAATTAAAGTCGCCATAAAAAAACAGGAAAGTGGTCATATATATAGTGGCCTATATATTCGTTCCTCTGTTTTCCTGAAGCTTCCCATTGATTTCTGTCGGTTCAAGGTCACTGTCTAGTACATGTGTGCGACACATTTAAACAGTCTCAGATTCTGTGGACTTGAATCACACTAAGGTCGCATTCCTGACCTTCTCTAACACCAGACTTCACCCTGATTTTAAAAACATACGATCATCCATTCTTAAAACTGCGGCCGATCTAACCTGATTAAACTTTATTTTTAATTAGGCCTATATACAACTAAATGCAAAGTTATGCCTAGAAAAATAAATAAATGCAATAGATTGTACTTTTCAAAAATATTTAATCCAAACTGTCATTGACATTAAGATCATTTTACGACATTTTAATAAAATATATTTGTGTGTGTGTGAGAGAGAGGGACTTGGAAGAGACAGAAACTATCAACATCAACAAAACAAGGGCATAAAATAATGATGCTGTGGAGAATTGGCATAAACACATAATGACAGGAAAGTAAAGTAGATTTGGGAACAAAGTAGATCTTTTTGTGCTCTGAGTGTTTTGGTCAATTAAAATTCTGAGTTACGAGCGCCTTTTACTGATGATGTAGCTAGTCGTCGTAGGCTCACACAAATATATCCCTTCCCGCCCGCTCTTAACCTGCGCACTTACACTTTCTCTCCACTAGATGCAGTGATAGATCACTCTAGGTCTTCTTTTAAAATTGTGCTTTGCAAATGGTCACTCAAAATAGCTCATAGGCCTTTATTAATTGCAACACTAGAATTGGGTATAATTAAGGATAATAAATAATAGAAGTAAAACAATGTTTTACAAACGTGTTTAAAGAAGGTCACTGAGACAATTATCCAGAAGAGAATCATTCAACAAACAAACATTCAGAAATCACATTTTACACATGTTGATGGATAATTTCATACCTGTCATGCAGGATTTCTAGTCTTGGCATAGGCCCTTCACAATATGTTCAAATTAAACATGCATTGGAAATGCTTTAATATGACCAAACTGTTTTGTCATTTTGCAGCTTCAAGGCACGCTTAATCATCAGTATAGACTAAAATGGTCTACTTGTTGTCTGGTCAACCACCACACAGAGTATATGAAGAGTTCAGATGCAAAAGCCTCTAAATGCCATTTGAAATTTTCTTCTAAAATTACCATTTTTTATCAAGCTTGTATATTTAAGTTCAGTAATTTCACTTAAATGACAATTAATAGGTAATCTTCATTGACATTTAAGTGAAATTACTGAACTTGAATATACAAGCTTGATAAAAATGATCATTTTAGAAGAAAATTTCAAATGGCATTTAGAGGCTTTTGCATCTGAACTCTTCATGCTAGCCTGTTTAAAGTGGTATACATGCTGATGAGATCATCTCATTTTAGAAATATAGACTACCTGTGTATATGAGAGTTTGGTTCTTTTAAAAAAAATATTAACCAATATTTTGCTAATTTTCTTGATTTTAGCTTTGAAAGCCTGTGATGAGGATTCTGAGACTTCACACAATGACAACTCGTTTCTGCTGTTTGTATGGAGCCTTTTGGCCACTCGAAGCCAAAGGAAGTGTGGGTAAGATGTGCCATTTTCAGTCTCTGTCCCACCAAACCTGCACTGCAACATTCACTTGTTAACAACATTCACTTGTACTATCCTGCACTGCTTTTACACAAAATATCCACATTTCTTTATGAAGGCAAATATCTGCAAGAATATCAGAGCCCATATGAGTTGATGTCAAATATATGGTGTGCCTTTGTTACAATCACTACCGGAACAGGGTGTAACACATTCAGGAGTAAGTTATTTAACAATTAAACAAAATGAGCAAAAACAAAGGCCTCGTTATACAATATGCGTCAAAAATAGGTTTCTTAAAACAATCCATAACAATCACAACAACACTCTCCCTGTGACTGGCCATGACTCAATCACTGAAGTGTGTGTGTGTGTGTGTGTGTGTGTGTGTAAAGAACAAACTTCTTTGACAGTATTTATGCTTAATGTATGATTAAATATGCTGGTAACACTTTACAATAAGGTTCATTAGTTAACATTAGTTAACTACATTAGTTAACATGTACAATATGTGAACAATACTTCTTCAGCATTTATTAATCTTAGTTAATATTAATTCCAACATTTACTATTACGTTATTAAAATCAAAGGTTGTATTAGTTAACATTAGTTAATGGACTGTGAACTAACATGAACACATAATGAACAGCTGTATTTGTATTAACTAACATTAACAAAGATTAATAAAAATTCAGTGAGTTACAGATATAATCTAATATAGTTTCTCCAAAGCTTCGTAAGGCAATATGGTTACAAACAATTTCCATCGTTACCAACATTATTCACCTATTTAACTTTTACCATAGTCCCAAAGAACATTCGCAAACTGCATGTGTGGTGGGTAGAAGCATGTTTCTTGTTATATTTGTCAACATATTTATATATTTAATTCATTTTAAATTATGTTTTATTAACAGAGTTTGGGAGGTTTTATTAACAGGATTGGAGTAAACTCAGCAATCAATGATAAGAGGTATATATGGATTCAGCAATCTCCCCTCTATCGATAGTTCAGCAGCATCCCACCACCGCCCCTTCTCCACACTTCCAGTCCTAAACACGTACTGGGGGGGAGTAGGCTACTCTGGGTTCGGGCCTAACCTTGAGCTTGGAGCCCCCCCATGGACAGCACGCCAAATAAGCATTTAATCTTATCCACTCTAATTATAGGTAAGTGTGAACTCGTGAAATATATAAATTTCAACCCCAGAGTGAGACGTAAGAGCGAATGAATTTAAAGCAATGCCAAGAAACTTTTCCTCTGCGGTCGCCCTACAGGTTGAAGCTGAACTGTCCATTACGCTACCGCAGCCAACTGCCGCACACTCACTCGCTGTTTATCTAGCACCGGCTTTGGAATGAACAATGTCCACAAGGTAGGTTGTTTGATTTCATGAAAGTATGATCTATTAACATCAGAAACGAAGAAAAACAAAACAATGGCTATTGTAATGCTTGATGTAAAGCACATCAAATTTGTAGTTTTCTTATGTCTCATTAGAACTACAGAAACGCGACCCGATCTTACGTTGCATATATAGAGAGCTTAAGTCCCGTCCCTCGGCTTCCGGCTCATGGGACTTTTTTTTTCGAAAAAAATATGTGTGGTAGTCAATGGCAAGAGAGAACTTATCTTTTTATTCCGTCTGAACTGTGCCCTGAATTACACATATGATGTTTGTCCATTTAAAAGATAATTCTGAAAGTCAAAAACGTCGCAGTTTGTCATAAAACAGAAGAGTAACTTTTAGTTTTATGTGAAAATCACATGAACTACATCTCCCGGGAATCAAAACAATGAGCAAGATCCGCTGCTCGTGTGTGTGCAGTCTGGTACAAAACACTCAGGCATGACGGCGTAACGTTACGATTATAACGTAAGACTAGAAACAATGACAGATATTAACCTCAGTAAAGTTAGCTTCATTCATTGAGAGGAAATGTGCGCCTTTGGGGTTTGTAGTCTTTGTAATTAAGTATTTTCACAGTCTTATAGGCCTACTTCAACGGTTTCACATCAAACGGCGACTTTCTTTACTTTAAAATGTGTATTAAAGCGACAAACATCATATGTGTTATTCAGGGCACAGTTCAAACCAGATCAAAGTATTTGTTGTCTCTCGCCATACCCATGGTCGACCTAGGCTAAGACCGCAAAGCGGATCCAGAAGGGCCGTTCACCCTGTTACGACTTAATGAACCACTCAAACAATTTTGGAAACATTATTTTAAAGTAAAAAATCCTTCTTAGTTTTGATTTAACAGACACACACATCACACATTTTTTTGATATTGTTATCATTGAGGGAACCCATAATGGTTTACCAGGACACACACACACACACCGCTCACGCATATTAAAGGCTGAAAGAATACAGCATTGGAGAGCGAATATGGATATGAAACCTGTATAGAAACATAGACAAGTTGACATCATTTAAACGTACAATGACAATAGAGTAAAATATATTACATATAGCAGAACGTATGTATAAGTGGATAATAAATATGTTTCTCTATTGGCTTTCGATATGGACAGTCAAATGCATCCATGGCCTGCCATTTCATAACTTACTAAGGTTTGTTATCTCAGTCAATCATAGTACAGCATAAGATGACAAACATCTGGAAATTGACGTGTACGAAAATTTGACACATAAATAATTCTGCATTAGAATTATCTGCAATAATTCTAATTTTCTGCACATTATTTTCACTTACATGCAGTATGTGTTATTGTGTGTTCCGTGGACCACTGATAAAGTTCTGATATTATCTCCCTCCACTCTTCACGTAGGCTATAGGCCAATGAAATTGCATGAAATATTGCGGAATAAAAGCGTTGAAAGGAGAAAAGAAGGATTTCTTTTGCCGTTCAGTATACATCACTATCAACAAAGCATTTATGTAAACACGCCGTAACATCGATTCTATACATTTCTATAAGACACAAGAACCTTGCATGCATGCTATTAAATGGAACAAAAACGACAGGAAGAAAACATTGCTGCAAAGCCGACAATAATCAATTCACGGATGGATGACATCATACGTTGTGATGGACTTTTGATGATTTTGCTATAGGCCAACACATATTAACAATTAACATTCCAGTTGTTTTTGTAAGTCACAACCTTCTATGATAGGACAAATATAGGCCTACACAAACGAGGCAAGAAATACCGGCATGATTTAAAATCTGTCACACCGACGGCTAAATATAAAAAGTAGTGAGCAGTTTAACAGCAGCAGTCGGCTATAATATCAAACGCCAGACCAACGAATCTGATGGGCTTATTGACATCTGTATTATGGGGTAAATCTTCAGTAAAAATGAACAATCATCAGACCTCTTATGCATTCCAGAATACGTAAACGTAATTCATTCTTTAAAATAATATGAATGATGTTGTGACTCATCTCTGGAAATGTATCTATTACTGCTTGTAAGTACTGAAACTGTAAAGTATGCCATGTTTCATTAGACAAGAGATGGCAGATCCGTAAGTTTTTCTTTTACTTGAATGAAGTTTTTTTTTGGCGCAAACTACTCGATAATCACATAGCATGGATGGCTTTGCTTGGCGTTGGTTTACACACGAACTTCTTCTCCTTAACCCGCCGATTCTGGAACCAGATGGTCACCTGGCGTTCAGAGAGATCGGTAGTGGCGCAGATCCTCCTTCTCTTGTCTTTAGTGATGAACTTGCTGGCTTCATACTCTTTCTCCAGCTCCTTTAACTGAATCTTAGTGTACGGAACCCTCTTCTTACGACCGCGACGATACCCGCTCATCTCGGTCTGGTGCGGCATAACATCTGCAAACAAATAGTTTAAGGCGGGAAGAAAATCTTAGAAATCACTTGCCAATGTCAAGTACAATCTCTATTAATGTCTTCTAACTCTCAAACATAGTAATTAAAATATGTGGTGAATGAAACTGATCAAAATTCTGACCAAGAGTTAAAAGATTTAATGGCGTGGGGGTTGCAAGGCCTATGAGATTATTTGTTGTCATCTAATCTATAATTTTATCGTCGTTGGAATAAGAAAATTGTTTGTTTTAAATGAACATTTTCAAATTGTTTGGAAATGTTTCCATTTGAGCTGATACAAACACAAGTGAGAAATTCTAACTCCAACACTCACTTAGGCCAATAGGCTGAGAAAGCCTATTGGTGAAACCCGAAAGACCATAGAGAATAATCGTTATTCGTTAATTTTCAATTAAATGTTATTTAAGTAAATCAGCACATCTTGGTCCTCATAAGCAAAAGCTCCACTCTTCTCAACACAGTGGTTTTAAACAATTGCAAAATTATTAGGCTACTGAACATTAACCCCCCTTTTCCATACACAGAATTTAAATTCAATATTTTTACTCTCCACATTAAGTCCCACGCAAAGCACGAAAGCACCCTGAAACAGTACCTTTGGTTAATATTCGCCCTATACTTAATTTAATCGGAGCCTAGTAGATTATAGAATTACACTACTGTGAAAAAAAAAACAGTCAATCGGGCAATCTGTTTGTGGTATAAACTAGTTATTTGTCAAGGTAGAATAGACAGACGAGATATTTAAAATGGTCACTTGTCCAAATATTGTAGACTATACGTTTGCAGACAAATTTGTTTTACTTTAACATTAACACGACCAAAACCAATCAATGAGGTTTCTTTGTTTTGTTTTGTTTTTTAACTGCAATTGGGTGAGCGGGAAATTATTAGAGTCCTGATTGGTTACTTGCAATATTAAGAAGAAAATCGAATAGCCTACCAGAGCTATTGTTTAAGTAAAACGCATACAAAGGTAATATTTCAACTTAAGTTTACATCCGCTACAGTTTAAACTGACACCTGCCAATCAAAATCTCGATCAAAACATAGCCTAACTACGGAAAATCACTAGTGTATAAAAAACAAGGAGCCCTACAAGAACATATATAAATTATATTTAAGATTGGGTGACGATAAAGTAAATTTCCTCAAATTTTTGAAGTTTTATTTTTTTTCCCATAACTCCTAATTTCCCCTTATTAAACTCCAATATAGGGAAAGTAAATTAGTGTATAACACAAGCTTTTCAAACATGAATATACCAATTCCAAGCTCATATATTTGCAGATATTTCATATACCCGAAAACTGGGAATTCCATAGGTAGTTAAAATGTGTTTGTTCCTTAGAACAATATAGTTGCTCATCCCAGCCGTTCGACAGTGCCCAGTGCTGATAACTGTCCGGGAATAAAGTTTCATGCCGGGACTCTGGGCGCGCGCTGATTCCTGGGATCACAGGGACGTCCAAATACCCGGGTACAGACTTATAAGAGCTGGTAAAGCTTGGGTAAACAGCGTATTCTTTGGATCTAGTAAGCTCTTCAGATGGTTGCACACCACTTGGTTCCACGTATTTTTCCCCAGGATGGAAGGAACATGGATTCTGTTGAAGGTTTACGTTGTGAGAATATGGAAGTCGACACCCATAATATGGACTTCCGAATGGGTATCCATAGCTCAGGGATGAGCCCGATGAGGTCTGTGGCGCAGGGATATCCGAGTACACTGTCCGGTGGTTCCCAGAGAGGCGTCCCAGTGCAGGGTGCGGGATAAAATCACTGCAGTGAGAGGCAGGACAGCTCCCGCTCAGTCCCTCCATGCTTTTGTTTGTTCATCCGAGTTTTTTTTTTTCATTACACGTAAAACAGTGTGTCCGCCCAGCGTCCACGCAGAATCAGCAAAATCATCATGGGTTGCTTTTTAAAACTAAACTGACACCTCACTTCCAACCTCATTTTCTCGGTGCACGCATGCGCATTGTTAAACCCTGATGACTGACACATGCTGTCAAGATGAAGCGGATTTCTTAGAGGAGAAGAAGATGCATTTCTCTCTTAATATCACTGACGAAAACAGTCATCAAAAATGAGAAACTTGGTGGATGGCTTGTAAATAGACTTAGCCTATAGATCAAGCAAAATTGTTTATTGTGCAAATGTCTTACTGCAAATATGTGATTTTTTTTCTTGTTTTGTAACACTGTCTAGCAAGCAAGCTAATTTGGATTGAAAACGTTTCGTTAAACGTTTTGCTACTGTGTGTGTGTGTGTGTGTGGGGGGGGGGGGGGTAGCTCAAGATTCCTTATATAGTCCGACGAATGTCAGACATTGTTTTACAAAAACACATCCTTATCAGTTACACGCAACAAAAGAATGGGATAGTCTGGGTGGGATTTGAAAAAGTGTCTCTCTCAGTGTGTTATTTTTATTACTTTTATCAATGGGGATAAAAGTAATAAAATAACAAAGAATGTATACGTGGAAGTAAGAATAGTTCTCTGAGTTTAGAACTCCATAACCCACCCTATCTCTGTACATTTCGCTTTCAGTGTAACATCTAAATAAATTGGTTTCACTTATAATTCCAAAATACTGGTAGGACAACTGTAGGGTAATTTAAGGGTTAGATCAAGTAAAGCGCATGCAAATTCACAATATTTATTTAGAATTTGCATATTCAAAATCAAAAATATGCAAACACCTTAACCCCTAATAATTAACCAGCAATATTGAAAAATAGTAATAGTCATAATAAATTAAAAAAAGGAGTTAATCGGAAGGCCTAACATCGGCCTAATTTAAAGTTTACAAACACCAACATTAATTTCCTAGGACTTCACATTTTAGTTGTGCATGTTAATTGCACGGAACTTTAAACTTTAACATTTAACATTAACCCGAGTATAGTTAGGCCTACAGTTCGATCAAGAGTCCAGTTTACTGTGGTAGCTCAAGTAGTCTAAATAATGGTAATCGTCCAAATGCCACCAGCTGCAAGAAAACCAAGGTCAAGGTGGAAACAGACAAAAGAGTGTCGTAAGACGTCTAGACAGAAAGAACGAACTTCACACTAATTGCCGAGTTCACGTGCACATTATATAGACTATTGTCCTCAATGGTTCCTATATTCTTTATCTTTACACTATAATCATCACTAAAGCTACCATTTTAAATAAAATATTTAAAATATATTTAGACTTTAAAGTACGCTTCCCTCAACAGGCCTCTGAATTCCTTCAGAATTTGCCATGTTAAAAGTGTCCAAATGGTTACAATTTACATTGAAAGTTATATAGCATTATATCAATAGCAAAATGTATTAACCTAAGTCAATGTTAATTTATGAATTATTGTTTGATGCATCAACGAATGTAAAGTTAGGCGATGTATAATGTATTTTAAAATAGCCTATGTAGAAATGACCAACTTAACTTAAAATATATTGTTCATTACATTATATAAACATTTTACATACAGATACAGATTTGCTTTAACCAAATTTATCATCCTTCGTCGTGACGTTAAAATTATTTTGCGGAAATTTAATGATTTTTAACAAGAATTTAATTTAAAAGAAATTGGCTATCACAAAAAAATATTAAGAAATCTATCAAGTAGCCTCGCCTTTTAATTTCATTGACAAAAAAAGTCAATGACAAATGACAACCTGATCTCACGACAAGGTCGAAGTCGCAATTACGAATTCGTATGTGCTTATAAGAAAACGTATTTGAAATCGTAATACAATCGAAAATACAAATTAAACTAAGCATGAACCAGCATCCCTAATTTCACCTCTAAACAACACAACCATCATAAAGTGCTATAGAGACGCATTTACGTGAGAACAGGCTGATATAATCATTCGCTGCAGAAACGTATTGTTGTGAGGCTTTTCCAACGCAAATTATCTTTGCAAATTCTCGCTTGAATTGAAACATTTTAGCTAGACGTTAGATCGTTCAAATATATGCAATATCAGTAATACATAGGCTAAATGAATCACGCAAAAAGATAATACGGCTAAACTTAATGTGATTGATGCTTAGTATACAGACGGCTAAACAAGAAACCGGAAACTTACAAATATGCCTTCAGAAAATTCTGTATAGAAATGTAGCCTACTTAATCGTAATTGCTATTTTGTGGATGAGACGCATACCTCCTTATAAGGTAATTATACCTAGTCTTTAGGCCTATTTATATGTTTTTACCATCTTACCAGCGATCAGTTCTTAAGCCTGTTCAAAAAATGTTGATGCAAATGACAGACAAATAAGTAGGCATGCGTCTCTATAACACGCATCGTGTTTTATCGTGTAATTTATACGCGAAAATGAGTTTTTACGTGCATATGAGACGCAGTTTTTCGCGTGCAATTGATATGCAGTTCATTTGCGTATAATACACACGCACGCCACACCACTAATTCTAGCCAAACGTACAATACACACGCACCCTACCCCACACCTAAACTTAACCTAACCAACCAATGCGTATCATATGCACGTAAAAACTCACTTTAGCGTGTATATATATACACATGCGTGCTATAAAGACGCATTTAGTGTGATCGGGTTGCTTTATAATATCTAAATCCAACTGCAAGCATTCTTGCTCCGTTTAAAATCCTAATATAAGGCCAAAAGTTTTCCACTATCATTTCTGAGTTTCTGTCATCTACCCTAAAAATCTGTACATCGAAAATTTATATTACAAACTGTTCTAGGCTATATATATTTATAATTTAAGCCGTGCGAAATAGATAGACTGATCGCACTATATGCATATAATTATAGCCTAAAAATTGTAGATGTTTAACTATATAATCACGACTATTCTTTAAATTAGGATCAACTAAATAGCTAAAACAGCTCTTCAGCCTTTGCTCAAACCACCATGCCTGTCTGCAGAAGTCCAAGTTCAAGTTAAGGGATCTCTGTCCAGACTCCAGACCACATGGTCGTCAAGCTCTTTTTAACACACTATAGGACCTTCAGAGGATGGCACCGTAAAGATGGCTGACTTAATAACAAGTCGTATATATTTCAGGACACAACTTTGCTGGGGTGGTCTGCAATGATAAATATTTGCAAATAGCATTCATGGTTAAAATGATTCATTTAATAATAATATAAATAAAAAATCCGTTGCCAATATCTGGCCAGAGATGAGCCAAACACTGGTGTGCACTGGAAAAACTACACAATAGGTTATAAAATGTATTTTAAAAGGCACGAGGATAAACTGAATACAGATTTTAAGCATGCAGTATCTTTTATTTGAGGATATTCCACTGAGCTGCACATTAAATTCAAAATATATTTGTACTTTACAAATTTATATGGATATCTCACAGACTAAACTAACACATGATGTTTCGCCCATAGTCGAATCAGCTAAACGAATAAGGTTTCATCTCCGAACTCAAATTAAAATACCACGATACTCTACACGTCTGACTGTGAACACATTCTCTTCGATAAATATAGAACAGTAAATATGATATGCAACCCTTAGGACTGTACAGTTGTTGCTCAAATACAGTGCAATGCCTCAACAAATCTCTGGCAGTTTAAATAACATATTTGTTTAAATATTTTGTAGTGAAGCCTTATGAGAATTTATTTTTGAGCGCCATTTTCTTGTTCCAGCTAGTGACACGTTGTTTAGTGAGGACTATTTCCATAGTTTTTAATATTAGGTTAATGAAATATAAACATAGCCTAACTCAGAATAATACATTTAGATATAAACTTGATTTGACCAATTTATAAGCCGTTTAATCTAGATGAGGACATCGGGTAGGCACTGCATAGATTCATTGTGTCCCTCTGAAGCTGTGGGTTAACAACCAGCAGCAATTCGAGGATTTTATTTGGAAGCCAGAATTTTCTTATATCGGCAATTTCATTTACAACACATTCTGTCATTTATGTGACGGTTGATTTCTGCGATGAAGCTGCAGTATTGTTTGTAAAGCTTCCATTGTTCAGCATTCTAAATGCACTGCTTTTATTATTACAATTTGAAGAATCCCTTTAAGAATCATCTGATAAGATACCTATAAGAAATTAATTTTGTGACATTTAGCCTATGGGCTATTTTGAATGGGATTTTGGTTAATGCTGAAATAGGTTCTGCGGTGAACACAAGCTCAAGTCACTTTCACGTAAATGTTACTTGTCTTTTTAAGATTTTAATAGGCTTCTAATCCAGCCCATGAGTAGCCTATTAGAAAACAAATAAATGAAATGAGTGAAGAAATGAAACCAAAAACCCTGCAATCACTCTTTACTTACATGATGGAATATCATATATCTCGCAAGTTACTTTGGCAAAAATGACATGTAACCAAATTCAAGGTTATTTTGGCTAGAAGTGGGTTACTCATAACTGGACTATATTGGGTCTATAGTTAACCTAGACGGAGAAATGACGGGCCGTTTCTAACAAGTGGCTAATGGCTGAGGAGATTAAACATCACGAAAAGGTAAACTCAGACCACTTTTACAATATGCTTACAATTGTGCTCCTATACTTTTCTTACTCAAACTTTCTGTGAAAATAGTTTTTTTTTTATATAAAAACTGAAAGAGTCAGTAGCTTAGTGATGGTGACGTTGAACTCGTGGGACCGTGGTGTAGTTCGGTTATAGCCTACCTTTAGCTTGTTGTGTTCATCTGTGAAAATTATCTTGATGGACAAAACGTGCAAGTCATTAACTTTTGTTGATCACAGAGCTTGTTTTTGGCTAAATTCCTTTCCTTTCCATGGAGTCTTTGTCGATGGAACCAGTGTGATGCTAACTCAAACTGCACATTAGCCTACAAAGTGACGTTATACCTGCACTACTCTATTGACAAATATTAATTTAGCCAACTTCACATATTTGATGGTTGTAGTGAGTGAGAGTGGCTCGCCAATACAAAATGAAGTTTCCACTCCATAAATAGGCCTATACTTCATAATCAGCTTTTTATTCAGGTATTCAATCAGTGATGGGTTCAGATTAATTTAACAATTGCATAATTTCTTTACTAGAAAAGCATTTTGCATTCCAATTCAACTGTTGTAGATTTTTAACTTTTCTATCATTGAACAGAAAATGTAATCCCATCACAGCATCACCAGAGCCACAATTACAGTGCCTATGGACCTGTGAAATACAACACTTCAAACAAGGTTACAAAGGAATCAGCAACACAAATCATATTTTGGCTTTCCATACATAATGCTTTTGGTATAAAGAGGGGGCTTGCTGCCCTGCTGTAATATTTCTAATGTATCCCTCATGTATGCTATAGCCTCCTCATGATGCTGGTTTTGATCACGAGTTGACAGTTGTAAATATTCAGATAGAAAAGGGTGTGCGTATTTGGCGTGCTGTCCGATCTCCCTTATCCCTGGCTGGGATAGGAGCCAGTCGGGGTGGTGGAGGGATGAAGAAAAACTGTTGAGGAACAAAAGTGAGTCAGGTATGCGTCGGCCTCCTCTCATCGCTCAGCACATGAGGATCTCTCAGAGTGAGGTGAATCAGGGAAAATGAGTAATTGTCCAGTTACAGGGATTCCTCCAGGGATCCATTCCAATGCCTCGGGTCCCAGGAATGGCCAAACTTTTCTTCCTCTGAAGTCAGAGGAGGAGAAGAACAGGACCCTTTATTAACTCTTTATGTGCTGCATCCTCCGCTTTGTGACGCTTGCAAAGTCCCTCACTCATTCCTTACCTCTGCAGGGCTTTGCTTGTATTTATTTTTTGTTCCATATCCAGAGTTGAGCGTATCACATTACAAGTAACTTGAGTTATGTAATCAGATTACTTTTTTAAGTCACTTGTAAAATAACACATAACTTTTAAATGTACAACAGAATATCTGAGTTACTTTTTTCAAATAAGTTATGCATGTTACTTTGATAATCCGTTTAATAAAAATAAGAAAGATAGGGAGTAAGTGCAGAGGTATTATGTGCTAAAAAATGCTGAGTTGTTTTAACCCAATTTTGGGTAAAATATGGACAAACCCAGCCATTGGGTTACATTTTTGAATTAAAATTTTTAACCCAATGGCTGGGTTTGTCCATATTTTACCCAAAATTGGGTTAAAACAACCCAGCATTTTTTTAGAGTTTTAGAATCAATAGCCGGGCTAGGGCCGGACTAGAGCCGAGCCAGGGCTAAAAGCGAGCAGGGCCAAGCCAGGGCTAACAGCAAACCGAGCCAGTGGCCTTGGGCCACAAGCACCGGGCTTGCGTTTCCACTGCAGGGCCAGTAGCTCCGCAGCGCTAAGCCCCGCCCCTAACACGCCTTTCTGGATCAAACGACATACAACCCAACCCATTTTAGCGCGTATATTATGAACGTATTCATTTTTTAAGTTAGGAAGATAGCATGTATGCCGTCACATTGACGTATAGCTGCCCTTTCTTCTGCCCAAATGCTCAGAAGAGCTTTGGTATCTTCGACAGACCAGTACAGGCGATTCTCCATTCGAGCAGCGATTATTTTGCGCGATATACAAAAGTGAAATATGCATCTTGCTTCAGATCATAACGTTCCATAACATTGATAAACTCCGCCTTATACCTTGAACACGCATCTAGCCCAAGCTGGTCCGCTTTGGCCCAAGGTATTCGTTGGGCCAGAAATCCTGCCCGTTGGCCCCGAGTAAAACCCGATCAAGCCCCGGAAGTGACAGTAACGCGAATGGCCCTGGCCCGGCAGTGGAAACGAATGTGAGTATGCATTTACTCATCTCACTTGAAAAAACAAAACAAAAAACAGTCAGTTTTAGTCAAAATTAATAAAAAAGTGAAATACTCTGAATATTACACAATCCTGCAATAATTCAGTATACTAAAATAAAAAAAATATACTTTATTTAAATTCACTAAAACCAGTGTCTTTGCTGCTGACCTTCCTGATCCATTTCAACCATATAATAAGCAATAATGACTTTAGATAAGAATCACGTTTGCATTTTTTAAATTTCATATGTAAGAGTGTTGAACTTTCTTGTTCTGCATCCTATTTTTCTGAAAGGTTAGTTTGCGCTGTATACTCCTCTGTACGGGTGTGAATTCGCATTTCTTTTAGCTTGATGCTTATTCATGTCACTTTTGTTGTGAAAAGGCCTTTACATTTGCAAATGTACTTTTTTGTTGTTATTAAAACAAGCCAGGTGAGAAAAAGAAATGCAAACGGAATGTAACGCATTACTTTCCATAAAAAGTAACTGTAACGTAATTAGTTATTTTCTAGGGAGTAACCCAATGTTGTAATGCATTGTTTAAAAAAGTAACTGTCCCCAACACTGGTCGTATCTGCAGTGCATTGGAGTGCGGCCCTTGCACCATCAGCCAATGATTTGCTGTGATTCTATTCAGGCTTCAGACAATTGTCACACTTGGAGGATAATGTAACCAAGGAGGGTTAGCCAAATATAGATTTAGTTCAGTCAGGTAACATTATTAAATGTCACAATTATCTGACTCTCAGCTGATAAAGATATCTAAAAAAACAAATGGTTCTTTTGAAGTTCTCCATTCATCTCAGCTCTCCCACCTATGTTGCTTTTAGGAATTCCAGGCTGGCAATCGGGTTTGTTTTTGTACTTCATACTTGCTTCTGTTTTTTTTAAGTTGTTAAACAATGATGTATCTCATGAGCATAAATATTTGACAGAAATGGTCCTGACAGGACTTATCTCATGCTTATGTGTGCGACAGAAAGTATTTGCAAGCATTTGTGTTGGGTACAACGCAAGAACCATGGCATCATAAACACGCCAGCGGGATCACAGTGGCTGTGTTCGTATGCAGGTGCTCGTTTTTACACAGTAGTTCAAAAAGACTTTTATGACCTTGCACTGAAATAGAGAGAGACAGTCTGAGAAGAAGAAAAGACATATCCAGGCCACCTATGTCTAGCCAAGAATGAGAAAGCACATCTCCTTAAAATATAACTTACTCTGAATATGCAACCCGATAAATGCGTCTTTATAGCACGCATGTGTATTGTCTTGTAATATATAAGCTACGCTAAAGTGAGTTTTTACGTGCATATGGTACGCATTGGTTGGTTAGGTTAAGTTTAGGTGTGGGGTTGGGTGCGTGTGTATTATACGTTTGGCTAGAATTAGTGGTGTGGGGTGCGTGTGTATTATACGCAAATGAACTGCGTATCAATTGCACGCGAAAAACTGCGTCTCATATGCACGTAAAAACTCATTTTTGCGTATAAATTACACGATAAAACACGATGCGTGTTATAGAGACGCATTTACGTGAGAACAGGGTGGAATATGTCGTTAGCTCTTGCCATTCGAGTAGGCTATTCAAGCATAAAAGCAGTATAGGCTATTGAATAAAATGAAACAGGGTCTTTGTAAACATAAGTGCATTTTCTTGGAGGATATAAAAGCGGTTTTCCATGTGGATGTCTAAAAACACAATACTCGTAGTGTTCTTGGAATTGTAGGGCAAGAACAGTGTTTTTGAAAAATGAATATACGAACAGTCTGATAATGACTCAAGACAGATAATCTCTGTCTACTGCTTGAGAGAACTCATTGTCAACAACTTGGCAACCATTCACATTTTGATGTTATCAATGACAAGATTTACTGCTGTAATGAGCCAGAAGTCTGCAATCCACATTTTCTGTCTCTGAAACGAACATCTCACCCGCTTTATAGTTCGAGACAAACCAACTCCACCATGTGCGCAGTAGCGCCACCCTGCAGGCAAAAAAGAACTACAACAATAAGATTGTCTTTGTTTTCCTCACCCATCCCCCACTTTACCACAGCGTTCATTCATAAAACCCCCATTCCTCATTTTACTCTGGTTTAATTGTGGCAAAGGCTCAAAATACTATAGATAAACCCATATCTTAACTTGACTCTGTGGCCATGAGCTCATGACAACAAGGCATGCACATCCGATTCTGAATTAAATCTGTGGCAACCTAATAAATCACAGTGAATAACTTGACATTCTCAGAGCAGTTTTTCTCTTGCATGTAGAATAAGTATTAAGCTCAGTTGCCTATATAACATGCCTGAGAAACTGATTTAACCATGGAAAAGAGCAGATGTATTATAGTGTATCTGTTGATCTGTGTGCCCTCAGGTTTATTGCTGTGCTGCACGAGTGGAAATACATGGGCAGACACAATACACTTGTCTGTATTAGGGGCAATGCATTACTTCTGTATGATGACTAAACAATCTGCAAAGATTCTGATCAGTCATGCTATATTTCCATAACCTTCTGAAATTAAAATGATAATATATAATTATGGCCCTAAGCTATGCCCTAAAAGAGTTGAACTTGAATTTGTCATACATATAGGGGAGAAGGAAATTTAAAAAAATATTAAACAAGCATTTTGTTGTCATAATGCAGATGCAAAAACAGAGTTTGGAGATTTGTGAAAGCAAGAACGCAGTAGGTGGCAGCAAAGACCCCAAAATCTCAATGTAAAAAGAGACATTTGATTCTAATTCTGAATGAACAAAATTACACTTACAAATAGAATAAAACAAGAGTAGACATTTTTTGTAATGTTTTTATATAATTTTATGAACATATGTTTGGTTACACATCTGGGTTACTACCACAACCATAACAATAGGTATGATTAGAATCTATAATCACAAAAGACTATCATAACTTAGTGTAGATATTATATAGAAGGGAAGAACAGATAATTACAGATAAAATATGATACATTTACATTTAAAAAAAAAAATCTCAGTTAATCAAGAGATGAGTTGAGTTTTGCTGCCCTGACTAAATGGATTCAGTTTTGTGGTTGGATAATACTTGGAAACTGTGAATAGTGGTTGAAAAAATCTCTAATTGTAAACTTTAAAGAACAATGAAAAAATATGTGTTTAAAACAGTACATTTAAAAAAATGCTGTGCTGTAAAAACGACTAAAACGCTGTAATATTCATTCCAAGCCACCAGGTGGCGATGCCATTTTGAAACATTATGCACCTGTTGGCTGAACATGTATGCATGCGTGTAACTGTATTTGTAGTTAACGTGCAATAATGGTATTGTTTTAAAAGTTTGCCTTTTCAGGCCCCCAAAATGCTGTTGTCATGTACAAACGACCAAAACGTATTCAAAGTTTTCAGTTTTTAATTAGTGTTTAGAGTGTTATTACTCCTAAGATTACCCCTCAGAGTGTTTAAAGATTAGGGGCCGTTTACATGACACGGTTTTCAACTAAAATTGAAAAACATTTATGAATTTTGGCCGTTCGTTTATACGACGACAGAGTTTTGTGGGCCTGAAAACGCGAACGTGTTTCACAGTGCAAGTTTCTGAAAACGATAGCGTTATGGTCTCCATGTTCAACAAAAAAGTGAATTTGTGGAAAAGGTGAAGTCATGTACATGGTTACAGCGTCACTTACTGCCCTGCAAGCAGAATACAGAATTTTTAGTTGTTTTCGCGAACCTGTGTGAACGAGATCGTTTCGACAATGTTGTCACCTGTAGTGAAAAATGGACTTAACCTTTCCGCCCATTAGTACATCGTTGTTGTGTAAACGTACCCTGAGACACTAGTGTTTGAATCTCCATAAAGAGGAAAACTGTACAAGATAATTACTCTTTCTACTCTCATTTTCTATTTCTTAATTTCTCTTTCACACTCCCTCTCCTTCTCGATCTCTATTTTTGCCCTTTCCATCATTAAAATTCAAGTGCCACACTACTGCAGTGCTTTGCAAATGGAACGATGGGTGCAATTTACAGAAAATGCTGCATTTTTATTGTCTTTTTCTCCTTAATCAGAGCAGCCAAAAAGGCAATTGATGGCTGACCGCACAGCAATTTTATGGCAAGATTTACAGCCGATCTGCTGCAGGGCCACTTTATGGCTCATGCTCACCAATTTCCATAGAAGGATTAAACACAAGGGTAAATCAAAGAGGTGTGTGTAAGTGAGAAGGTCTAGTACATGTCTCAGTACGAATGTAATCACTCGTCATGTGATCTATGCAGATGTAGCTTTTGTAGTCCAAAATGGTTTTAGATTACAGATTAGGTAGAAAAATGTGACTACAGTTAATCAGAAGGGAATACAGATAAGCTTGAGCACTGCTCGTATGATCCTTCGTCTCATCCTTTACTCTTTTCTCGGCTGATCTGACTTGATTGTCTGACCCAGAAAAGACTTGGTTGATGGCTCCAATCATAGACATATACACTAGACCTCACCTTGGCTACGGCAGTTCATTTGAACGAATGCGTCAATAGAGCCGCCATCTTGAAACAGGGGAGCCCCTCCACTTTAATGCATCAGCGTCAATGTAGTAGACAGGTCTAACGGAAATAAAATCACCATAAATCAACATGAATGTGATTTTTCTGTTTTTTTTTTTTGGTTTGTTCCAACGGTCAGACATGAATTTATCATTGACTCCAGAAAGAATTTTTTTTTTTTTTTTTAAAAACAGTCTTCCTAGTTCAGATTCCATCCGTGAACATCATACGCTGCACAAAAGTCCGCCACCATCAATGAATTCGAAGTAAAGGCAGAGATAGCAGCGTTACCTAGCTACTTCCTATGACAAGACCCCTGTTCCAAGATGGCGGCGGTTTTGACGCATGCTTAGATCATGCTTAGATGCCTCACCCCAAGGTGAGGTCTAGTGTATATGTCTATGGGCTCCAATGGCCAAAGGGAACAACAACCATGACAGTGTTGCTGATCTGAACATCCGTTCCCTCTGATCTCCATTTCTGGTGAATTTGGAGGCTGGGTGAGCAGTGTCTGGTGAAATGTTTCTAGAAGTAGTCTGCCAGTCTAACCCTTAGCATACCCAACCCAGACCTAAACCTTCCCGCGTCATCTAACTGACGCTTACCTTTAGCATTAATTAGTTGGTGCCCTAGGATCGCGTCATGTCGCTAAAGGGTGCCTAAAGCGTCAGATATTGAAGCATGGTCAAAATTGTCAGTTAGATGACGCCTTGGGATGAGAATGTGTTGGATTTTTTACGGGAGTGAAGTATCTTGCCACCCCAAAATCAAGATCTAGGTCAGCAATATCTAAAGAGATATAGACACTGGGCTTCGTGCTATTTCTGTCAGCACCGTTTGCCTTTAGCGAGTGTATTTCACTCCCCTAACATCCACCGAAGTGTAATGTGCTGGGTGCTTGAAGCTCTGGATGCAGTATATACAGCAAATGACTCTCTTCAGTCATAAAAATATCGCTTAAAACTCACCTTTGATCACCAAAATGACAAATTTAAGTGAAAACTTGTAAGAAAACTGGTTCAGCAGCACTGACTCTGATTTGAAAGATTCAGTTTGATTAACTGGTTCGACCGGTTCACAAAAAAAGAACCGGTTCAATAGAACGATTCGTTCACGACATCACTACCGCTGTCACGTCAGGTAGCAAAATGGGTTGGAGATGTGTTCGGTTGCTCAAACGATCGAGTTTTATTACGTTTTCAGAACTAAATGACTGGAATTTATTCACACCTCTAGCACTATAAAGCTGCATCCTTTAAAGCAATCTGAATCTATAAGTGCTATATAAATAAACATGGCTTGACTTGACTGGAGTGCCGAATCGCAAATATCCATATTGGTATGGCTATCTTTACTGCTGTTTTCTCACTACTGTTTTTTTTTCTGAGAGGAAAGCAAAAAGCACCCCCCCCCCATCTAAATGCTCTCATAATACCGCTTAAAAGTACTTCACCTTCTTTTTACCCCTAAGCAAATAACAGAAAAAGACATTTTCAGTGAGAACACGAGTCCTTTAGACAAAGATGCCATTCACCCCATTATCCTTAACCCACATCACCTAATCACCCATCGAATCAATGAAGAAGACTATAATGATCTCCTGCATCACTTAGGCCCAGAGAGGGTGGGTATGATGCTCAAAAGCTATTGGGTGCTAAAAGAAAAATCTGCTATCAGACAACACTAGAAACCAGCAACAGCAAATGCAACATCATCCCCACAGAAAGGCAGATCTCCCTGCCTGCTTGTGAACTCACTTGCCGGACTTATGGCACTTTTCCACTCCATGGTATGGTATGGCACGGTTCGGTACAGCACGCATTATATTAAACTGATGTAGACTGCTTTAGACCATAAAGGCATGTATGATCCAGAGCAGTGCATATTGATCTCCACTCAAACATGGACACTGACTTGTTCTCTTTTCCCATCATGGACAGAATTTTCTGTAAATTATGAGGAGCTTTTGAGATAAGCTATGTTTTCACTGTTATACGGCAGGGGGCGCTATAGCACATTCTTCAGATCTCCTAATCAAAACACAGGAAAAAAGGGAACAGAAACGAGCGATAAAAGCATTTTTGTTAAAAAATGTTGCTTTTTTTTATGAAACTTGCTCATATTCAAGCATTGATTTAAAAACAAAAACAAATGTATGATATATTCAGATATTCACACAACGACATATTCTTGGGGCCATGACATTTTTGTGAAAACGATCAAAAATCCAGGCAGTGGCTGGCAACATTTAAAAAAAGAATAGAAAGAAGAGTTAAACATGAAAATAACAATGTACAGTAAGTGTCTCTCACACTGCAGCTTGTGTGTCTTTAATGAGGACTGGTATTGCCTGCATGAGGAAAAAACAAAGATAAACTGAGGGGGAAATTCTTGACAAGAATCCCAAGAATGTCCTAAAAAATAAAACAGGGAATTTGTTCATATGGACAATCAAACACTATTCCCTCTTCCTCACTATTCCTCATTCCCTCTTGGCCCACCAAGCATACAGCTGTCATTAATTTTGTGGAATGACTAAACCGAGAACATGCTTTATGTGGCTGTAAGCGCAGCGACAGTTATATGACAAGGATCGCTCCACTAGGCAGATGGTGACGCTTGGCTTTGCATACTAAGTACCTTCAACCCTCCTCCTAACCCACCACCACCTCAACCCCTCAATCTTTCACTCTTCACTATTTATACTTTCTCTGTACAGTTTCATTCTTGTCATATTGGGAACATTTCTTTCCACCGCTCTTAATACAACATTTCCCCCAGTTCAATGGGTGATTTATGTCTTTTGCGTAATTTTGAAATTTCCCATCATCCTTTTCTTTAGTCATTGTTGTCACTGTTCCACATTAGCCCATTCATACAGTCCAAACAAAATCTAAAATAAAATTTTCCCACATAGCAGGGAATATAAAACACACACACATGCACACATACACACATACACACTCTCTCTCTCTCTCTCTCTCTCTCTCTCTCTCTCTCTCTCTCTCTCTCTCTCTCTCTCTCTCTCTCTCTCTCTCTCACACACACGCACATACGCACTCTACCCCCCCTCTAATTCTCTCTCACACACAAACACGCGAGTGTATGCAATGTAATCTTTCTTGCAAATCATTAAAAATGTTGCATTAATTCCATTTAAAAGACAATGATGAACATTGTGGCAATGACAGTAGTGTGATCTCACTGAGTGATTGGTGATGTTCAGGACTTCATTTCCCAGAGTGCAACAGAGGGGGCAGTTCATCAACATGTGCATTTGTTATTGTTTGTTGCTCTCACACAGTTTAGGTCTCATCAAGATCATTAGCACTCGTACAGAGACGTGAACGGTCTCATCTGATTCTACAATAATCCTATCTTTGTATTAAGGTAAGAGTAAAGTTATTTTAGCCGTGGTGTTCCTATGACATGTTAAAATGCAGTTTTAGACCATGAAAACTTCCTCGTAGTATTTATTGTTGTTCATTTGCATGCTTATTTTCTGCTGTTCGTGATCAAGGTCATGGGTTCAGTTCCTAGGCAGCACACGATAAAAACCTGATGCTCACTTTGTGAATAACTGTCTACCAAACGCATGGGAAATGCGGCATTTTACTGAAGCTCTCAAAAAGTAAAAACAGTTACTGACTGTGAAACCATTCAGCTGCCAATACAAGACTTTTATATTTAATAACTTTAATGGATTTTTTACAGAAGTGTTTACATGTACAACGTTTAAATGAAAAGATTAAATGAGATGAGAACGACTAGTCTAATTTGACAGCTACTTCTGCTGTGTAAACATTCACAGAACTCTGTTACCCCATCTCTCATGCAGTTTCACAACACATGGACATCTAATACGGCCGTCTGGGGTGTCAAGCATTCCTGTAGTTTGTAGTTTAATGGAAAGACACTAAATATAGCGGACTACACAAACATGATTGTGCTGACTCATATTTCCAGACACTTGAGTTATTTGGAAGAACTGAAAATGTACATCTGATCCATGTGAACAGGAGTGTGTTATGGTCTTGGATGCTGAACATACATAAGCAAAAGAGTTTTTCAAAGTAGGTTTTTGTTTCTGATTGTGTTTGTTTGTCAGTGCAAACACCTGAGCTGATTCATAACTATGGAGGGAAACAGAACCGTGATCTTCAGAGATGTTGCAGAGCACTATTTCTCAGATACGAGGGTGGACTGTCGCTACACTATAAGTAGTCAACACGATTGGAGCAGTCATGACTGGATAGGTCTGTTTAAGGTAAAACACTGTGTTTATTCGCTACAGCTGGAAGGCCGTATCCCGGCATTGTTGCATGGGACGGTCATATTTCAGTAATGTGACTGTTGAGTAAGCTGAAACCTAATATTTCCGTTTAAAAGGATGCAGCCTCTGAATTTGGATGCAGCTAATGTGTGGAAAGCATAAACCTGCAAAGCAATTTGTTGTTGTTGTTGTAACTCTACTTGTTTCACAGGTGGGATGGCTGACAGTGAAAGATTACCACACGTTTGCCTGGGCTCTAGCACCTGAAGGGTACCAAACCGGAAGAGATGCCAACTGCTGTGTGGCATTTTACTGTATGTCTACACATTTCATTTATGTTTGTTTATTGCCTATTTGATACATTTGCTGGTCATGCATGCTGTCACATGATGTCCTGCACCAGTGAAATAACAACTGCAGTTCTTGGTAGAACAAGAACACTCAAGTTATCTGATACTTTATAACTATTGCAACACGATTGCAAGTGCCTGACATCTTTAAGGGTGTAGCAAATTAAGGAAGTATGAGTTGTTAAAACTATTATGAATTTGGATCAGCTGTATGAATTAACTTAATGTAGCAGAATTAACACCACAATCAACTCATGAAAACTCAATGTTTATAGTTTTTAATTCTAAGAAATGGGTTAATTTCTGGAGTACTACTCAGAGCCAAAATCTGCATGATTAATATATGAGCATGAACCACAAACAACTTTACGTGTGACAAAAAAAGGCTTTAGTAAATAACACAGTCTAAATACTTAACATACATGCATACAGTTTAGCAATGGAAGGAGAGCTGAGGAAGAATACAGGAAAGCAAGAAGTTATAGCACTGTTTGAAATGCTTAAGTATATCGACAGCCTTGAGCAAACCATCGGCTTCTTGAGGCTTGTTTGTTGAGGCTCCAGTTGAACTTTGCTGAAGTTGTCTTTATGAGAGAGAACCAGGTGGAGTTAGATGATATTTGGTGGATGGAAAGACAAGGCCACAGCCTGGCACAAACTTAGGGCTCTTTAGAAGACTTCTAGCTCATCTTCAATTTCTCAGAATCAGCAAAGGGAAAAAAGGGGACCTGATCTTGTGATCAGAGATCTTGTAGATCATGAATATGTCACGAGTGAGAGAAGAGTGAGCCAATAAAGTTACTTTGGAGGGAAACTTTATGGATCCTTTGTCTTCTAGTATTGGTGATTGATAACTTGATTGGTTGTTGATTGAGAAACTATTAAAGATTCACTAATATGCTGCATATGTATTGACATATAATGTACATGATCATTTGAATTGGATACCAAACATGATATACACTCACCTAAAGGATTATTAGCCACACCTGTTCAATTTCTCATTAATGCAATTATCTAATCAACCAATCACATGGCAGTTGCTTCAATGCATTTAGGGGTGTGGTCCTGGTCAAGACCATCTCCTGAACTCCAAACTGAATGTCAGAATGGGAAAGAAAGGGGATATAAGCAATTTTGAGCGTGGTATGGTTGTTGGTGCCAGACGGGCCAGTCTGAGTATTTCACAATCTGCTCAGTTACATTTTGTGTTTGTACTGTCTCAGTCACTACAAGGCTGTAGCAGGCCATTTATGTGTATGTGCTTTTTTGTTTCTGATCTTTATCCCACTCTTCTTTCAGCATCTTATCTACCAAAACCTGGTGGGGAGGCGTATCAGTTTGTGTATGTGGATGAACATGGTGAGGTTTCTGCAGTCAGTTCTCCATTTTCTTTCTGTGCTCCAAGCCCTCTGGATGAACTTGTTACGCTAGAGCAGGAGAAAAACGGCGAGGAAGACGAGGATGGAGACGACCTCCTTATGGTGGTGCCGAAGGCTTTGGTCCTACAGGTGAGGCTTCATTCAACACTAGAGATCAGTGAACAGATCTGACTGTAACAACACTGTTTTTCAAACGCCACAATTTCTATTTGGACACCTAAGGAGACACATGTAAAAGATGTCTGTTTTTGAAAGTTTTGAAACCAATTAGTAAAAAAGCTAGCTCTAGTATGATTTACTGTTTTTTAACAAAGACATTCAGATTTTTAGGCAACTTTTTAGGCCACTGTTTCTGCCATAATATTTTACTTACTCTCTTCCCATTTTAAATATTTATATTATAATATGTCCACAGAGTCTCTTAGAAGGATGTCAGCGTGATTTACATGAGTTGCATAAGAGGTTTGAGACTGCAGATGTTGAGGTGGAGCGACAGAGGGAGAAATGGATGAAGGACAGAGATGAGTTTGAAAGAGTACGACATAAGATGACGAGTCAGATTGACGAGTTAAAAGACAATCTGAGGCAAAGCAATGAAAAAATTGAGGAACTGGAGCAAAAACAAAAGGTACAATCAAAATTTTAGGTTTCATTGGTTAATGTTGGTTAATGCATTGACTAACCTTATCTAACAATAAGTAATACGTTTCTTTCAGTATTTAATCTCTGTTAACAGTATAAAAATGCAACTGTTCATTGTTAGTGCATGTTATCTTACAAATATCATTTAACAAACAGTTACAATTTTTGATTTTAATAATGTATTAGTAAAAGTTTAAATTAAAGGGTTTGTGAAGAAATTACAATTATGTCATTAATTACTCACTCTCATGTCGTTCTAAACCCATGAGACTTTTGATCATCTTCGGAAGACAAATATGGATATTTTTGATGAACTCTGATATTTTTGATGAAATCCTTCTGTCCCTCCATACGCTGATTTCACGCAGCATAGATGAATTTTATATATATATATATATATATATATATATATATATATATATATATATATATATATATATATATATAAAATGTTTTATTTATATGTAAAAAAGCTAAATGAATTTCACTGTATATAGTCTAAGTATGAAAGAAAGGTATGTACAGTATTAGATACGCCAACACATTCGCGACTCTCCTGTGATTAAAGGCGGCACTTCTGGTTTTCTTCCCATCGGATTTCAAAATAACGTCTGTGTGAAATCAGCGTATTGACAGCCTACGCAACTACCACTTTCAAGCCTCAGAAAGGTATTAAAGACATCGTTAAAGTATCGCAAGTGCTTTGTTTGCACACAAAATATTTTTTGCAAAATATTAATCTCGTATGACAAATGCGTGTTGTGTTAATGCGAGAACATTTGTTGTTATGTGGACGTGCGTTCGAGATTAATATTTTGTAAATAAAGTGGTAGTTGCGTAGGCGGTCAGATTTCATAAAAAATATTTATTTGTGTTCCGAAGATGAGCAAATGTCTCAAACAACATGAGGGTGAGTAATTAATGACAGAATATTCTGAATTTAGAAATTATTAAATGCTTTTGAAGTAATTTTGCAACTAATATAGACATATTGTAAAGTGTTACCCAGTACATTTTTTGTTTCTGAACCACCTCAAATTTGTAATCAGAAAAGCAAAAACAAAACCACCATTTACCATCAGGATGTGCAGAACACCCATGAAGGCATGTCTGCTGAACTGAATGGACTACTAGCAGAGAGAGCTGAAAACCATCAGCGGATCAGAGAACTCGAACAGGAGATTGCCATTCTGACTCCACAAAAACAGGACATAGAGGCCGAGCTGGACAGGTGATTTACGTTCATTTCAATAACGTAAGCGGTTAAGGAAAATAAAACACTATAAGATAGAAACATGCCATTTTCCTCTGCAGAATGAAGGAAAGAGTTAAAAAGATGACCATACAAAGGCGAGATGAAGAAAAGGAGAAGAAGGATTTGCAGGTGAATTATATATAAATTTGGTCATGTTATCTTCATTTATACAATGCAGATTGTTTCAAAGCAGCCTCACATTATTAAAATGAGTTTAAAATGAATGTAACTCTGCTGTAAAGCTGCTCTAAAAAGACAGTGGCGTCATTATTCATTAGTCAGTTCAGTTTGGACTAGTTTTCGGTTTATGAAACAAATTATGAAACGAAGTAGATTCAGGTGTGAAGCAGCTCTGCAGAAAACAGAAGAGTCATCATTCAGCTCAATTCAGCGTCCTTCTCATACAATAGTGTCGGTGCAGTCAAATCAATAATATTACTGAAAATTATTCAGTTCAGTCTTGGTTCAGTTCAGTTCAGCTCAATAACTGTGTAAATTAAGAAATTAAGAGTATGAAATTCAACATCAGAATGTTCTAACTTTTCACATTCTACATTGCAATATTTTCTGCATTCTGTGATCACATCGCGTATTTGTTAAAACAAAACTTCATGCATTTTTTAAAAGAATATTGGTTTGGTTGTGCTTCGTAAATATGATTCTATACTGCTTACGAGATATAACCAGTTTAGAAAGGATCTCTAGCTGATTAGTTGAAGACATTACTGTCTGTCCAATAAAACACCTTACTCACCTGTAGAGTAATAAAACACCATCATCTCAGCGTCGCTTTTACAACATTTAAAGTTCTCGCCATCTTCTAAAGCCTAGCCGATGTTGATTCTTGTTTTATTACGAGCTGTCTCGCTTTCTTTTCTCCAGCAGACTCCTCTGTTCAGCGTTTGTTTAAAACGGGTGATTCCCCGAAGGTTGGAGATTTACAGGCTCCATTTCAACCTTTCTCACTCAGTGTGACAACTAACCTCTGAAAATCACACACTCACACACTCAACTAACCTTTGAAAATCCCACATCAGACATGAGTCAAAGCAGCCGCAGTAACTTTATTTACGGATATATTGAATCAGAGAAAGATAAAAATACGCTTTGGAAGAAAGATTAATGTATTGGCTTTTCGTTAAAATTAACAAAAAAAGTTAAAGGTGCAGTGTGTGATTTTTAGCGACATCTAGCGGTTCGGTTGTGAGTTTGCACTAGGAGCTCAGCGCACTACTCACCCCTCCCTTAGTGGGAGTAGTGATGAAACGCGCTCTGTAGCGCTGTTTATTCGCGCTGGGCTACGGTAGAAACGTGACTTCACAATATGGCGACCTTCCTAGAAGGGGGTGCCCGCGATTATGTAGATGTAAATGTCTCATTCTAAGGTAATAAAAACATTACAGTTTATTAAGTAAGTTATTTATACACCACTGAAAACATAGTTATGGATGTCATATTGCATTTCTGTTAATAGATACTCAAAAATGTTACACATTGCGCCTTTATCAGTGCTACATTATAGGTGGACTTCAGAATTGATATCCAGGACTGATGCTGTAAAACTACATGATTTGTTTGAGAATGAGTATTTCCTCTGCAGATTGAGAATGAGCAGACACAAACAGATCTGCAGACCCTAAAGGAGCGTCTGGAGGCCAGTGAGCGCAGCAACGATGCCCTTCGCAGGGATCTGAGTGAACTGGGATCCATGCAGAGCCACAGCCACGCAGAGCTGCACCAGGTCCGACTGCAGTCGGCACAGATCAATGTACAACTGTCCCAGGCCAACCTGGCTCTGCGTGAGGGACAAGCCGCCTGGGCTCAGGAGAGAGAGGCTCTGAGACACAGTGCTGAGGTTACTACAGTACTACCACTTTTATATCTCTCGACCAATTCGTACAAATTTCTAATTCGAATTCTAATTCGTATTTGTCTAAACCCACGTGATGGGTTGGTTTAGGTGCGGGGTCAGGTGTAGATCATATGAATTCATGCGAATTGGGCAACTCGTAAAATATGTACAATTTAGCAAAATCTTACAAATTCGTACGAATACGAATTGCCATGAGATTGGGTTGGTCCAGCCATAACACTTAAGGCCAATTTATACTTCTGCGCAGGGTGCGTGCAGTAGGTACGACGTAGCATATGCACAAACGCGTACCATACCGCGTACCCTTTGTAGCCTGATGCGCCCCTCTTTAAAAATGTAACTACACGTTGCGACGACGCGGACCGCAAGAGCTGTGATTGGTCGGCTTGGTAGCATTGCATTTCCTCCTACGCATTTCTGCACGTACAATCTCAAGCATTTCCGCACGTACCATCTCCTCCGACGTTTTCTCTCGTTTCTGCCTTTTTAGTTTTAGTAATTTCACTAAAATTAACTGTTTTTCCACCTCAGTAAGCTCCAACTCCAACATGATCCGCTCTCTTTCAGTCGCCATTGCTCGTAGTAACCTAGCCCCGAGGAATCTAAACACAATGGAACATTAAAACCCTCCACCGCCATCTAGCGTTTCGGAGCAGTACTGCAGAGCAACCAAGACCTGAACGTAGAAGTATAAATGCTCACGACGGCGTGAGCCCGATCTCATGAAAGTTCGTATCTATAGTACGAATGTCATTTCACGTGACATTTATACGCCAAAAACAGTTTTTGCGTGTATATGGTACGCGTTTTCGCGTGCATATGATGCGCACTTTTTGGCGTATAATACACATAAACTCCCCACCCCCTCCCCCCTAAACCTACCCTAGGGTTTTTTTAGTGCGTAGCATAAGCACGCAAAAACATTTTTGACGTATAAATGCCACAAGAAATGACATTCGTGGTGCAGATGTGTATCTTCATGAGCCTGTGTTGACGGCATCGCCTACATGCGTAGCCTACGCCGTACACTATGGCGTACCCTTGACGCAGAAGTATAAATTGGCCTTTACTAGTAAGTGTGTGACTCTAAATCTTTGTGCTCTTGTTAAAGCTGGATAAGGATCGTGTCCAGAAACTGAGCCGCGAGCTTCAGAAGAAGGAAGAGTGGCTCCAGGAGGAGAGAACGGAGCGAGAGAAACTGGAAGTGGAGCTTGGGAATGAGAAGGATTGCAACCGGGTAAATATTCCATGACACATGCATGGCCCTATTATTAAACTTTCACCTCGTTCAGAGCCTTCTGTGTACCCAGCACATATGTGTGTCAGGTTACTGGACTTGGAGCAACACCAGGATGAGGCAAGTGTTGGTTTAAAAAAAAACTTTAAATAAGTCGACCAAAATAGACCTGAAACACCACTATAAATTGCACATGTAAATGTTTACAGAAGTGTTTCCCCCCCTGATTACTCATGTGAATGGATGCCATGACACACTAGTTAACTTGCTCGATAAGAAAACACTTTGAATGTGGAAACATATTTGAATTTCGGTATGAAGCTGTTGTGACAAATATCTGAGTGAAACGTTTCTGGAACAAGAGTAAATGTAGGCGGGGCTTGATTTTGTCTGTGGGTAATTGATTGGCTGGTTGTTGTTTGCTATTGGTGGATCTCTTGTGAGTGACAGGTTGCTCCGCCCTCGTCATCAGAGAAGAGAAGAGATGCCATTGAGTTTATTTTGTTGATCCTAGAACAACATTCCTGTCCAAAAATGTGGTCCTAACAATATCCCCTAAACCTAACCCTACCCATAACTTCTCCCTAAAATCAGAGTGAAATGATCAGTGAAAACATGGATGTAGAAGCACCAAACCCTTGTTGTAACCCTAAACTTGACATAATCTGTAAACTCGTCCCTGGAATCTGATTGGTTGTCAGAAATGTTGTTCCAGGATCAACAAAGATGTTGATCCAGGAACATGTTGTATTTCAATTCAGGTTCTGCTCGGAAGCAAGAGGGAGGGGAAGTTATTTTGATTACAGATTATGAGCCACATGAATTTAAAAAATGTGCACAGATGAATTATCATAAATCTTTTCAAATAAATACTAGGATATTCTCTCTCTCTCTCTATGTATATATATACAGTATATATATACAGTATATATATATATATATATATATATATATATATATACAGTATATATATATACTGTAGTATATATATACAGTATACAGTATATACAGTATATATATATATATATATATATAGTTGAAATCAAGCTGCCACGTTGATTTTTTTTTTAAATTTCTCCACAATGATGTCACACTGTGGTAGACATTTACATCGGACTGTTTCAGAAACAGCACATCAACACCATAACATTAAAAGAACTCCCTCCAAAAGTTTCTCGATTTCTGTCTCTATAAAAAAAAAAGGAAAACTCACTTCAGGAGCCTTCTTATAATTTATACTTATAAATACAACGTACATGAAAGACATTATATGCATCTTAAGCAAATACAGGCATGTATCCGATAACTGATTGAGTTTGCAAGCAAATGTTTTGAGATGAATTCCCCCACACTGAATGAAGTTTTCACCTTCATGTGTAAATCATAGGAACTGAGAGCCAGTCTGAAAGCCCTGCAGAAGGAGCAAGAGCAGCATCAGCTGGAGAAACAGGTCAAAGCTTTCTGAATCTGTGTCTGACTGATCTGATCTGACGTCATGCTTGCTGACTGATAGTGTTTTATTCACTAACAGGAGCTCTTAGATCATATCCGTGTGCTGGAGCTGAGACTGGACACTGAGACAGATGTTATGTGGATGGAGGCAGCGGCTTCACCATCACGTCAGTTCACATGATCCATCATTTCTTCTCGTTATGCTGACATACATAAAAGGATGTTGTGCTATGACAGTAAATCATCATCTTATTTCTTACAGCTTGCATTGATAGTCCTGCATCTACTGAAGAAAAGCCCCAACAACAGTCTTTACCCGAGCTGTCTTTAAGTGTGCTAGACAGTGAAAAGTTCAGCTCTCATGGGTCAACAGAGGAAAGCCAAAAGGACAAGGAGGACGATATGATGGTAAGTACCACAAAAATGAAATATGCTTGATTAATAGTCACAAAAAAGGCAGCAAAAACACAGTCTTGCACTCAAGCGGGATCTTAGCCACAAACTAAGAATGATGTTTCCTTTGGAAAATGAACTATAGGCTCAAATTAATATGCAATTACAACAAGTTAATGTGTATTTTTTAGAATAATCTAGTGCTTCAGTGTTTGTAAATTTATGCAATATTTTAATTGAAAATGTTATTTTATGCTCTTTTACCTTTAAATAAATGCTACTTGGTTTGATATCTTCATAATCATATATAATCATATTGTAAAAGTTTATACACGAAAAAAATCATGTGGTTAACTTTTTTTTTTTTTTTCCATCAAACTCCTAATAAAAAGCAGGAGGATCTAGAAGCGGAGCCTTATTCCAGTGTCATTGCTGACAAACCAGTACTGCTTTCTGAACACGAAGACAATCAGGTGAGATGATGCACAGATCCATTGAACTGGAGTTTTTCTGTTGTATAACTCAAGCCTGTGAACATAAATGGTCTTCGTTTCCTGTTTACACTTTTGGGCTTCGAGGGCTATGCGACCCCAACAATTGATTGAGTAATTGTACAAAACATATACATTTTTAATCATACAAATAATATATATATATATATATATATATATTTTGTTTATTTCTCATCTATTCATTAATGCTGTGTTTTGGAGATATAAAATACTTTTGTATCCATATACCACACAATTCCTCAACTACACCATTAGCTTTAGCATTAGCATATGAAATATTATTTTTTACGATACATTGCATTTATGCTCTAGTACTAGGCCTTCATTTCTGTGTAAATGCCGGATTTATTTATTTATTTGACACATGAAGAAAATATATTTAGTTTTTTTCACATTTCCCATTCATTTCAATGTGGGGTCATATTGACCCCGCTAACCAGAAGTGTAAACATTTTTTTTACATACCTTCAGAACAACCGAATCAAGCCCAGTTTTTTTGTGTGTATAGATAGATAATGTATTAAAAGTCACAAAATCTTATTTCACTGAGATGAAGGGAACCTTTTTTATTATTAAGTAAAAGTCGATTGGGGTTGTATAGACCCCATGACCCGATTGAGGGCTACTACTTTAGGAACATTAGTTCCTGTGTTCCTTATGAACAATACGTGTTATATGACATGGATCTGTAATGTGCTTTACTACATTGTTCATAATTTAATGTTGTCATGTTATTATAAAACAGATACATCTCACACCATCAGCTCCTTAAACTCTCACTACTCACCACAAGAATTGACTAACTACAATTTAAAATTAGGGCTGTCAAACGATTAATCGCATTCAAAATAAAAGTTTGTGTTTACGTAATATATGTGGGCGTAGTGTGTATAATTATTTTGTATATGAAGAGTTCAGATGCAAAAGCCTCAAAATGCCGTTTGAAATTTTCTTCTAAAATGATCATTTTTTATCAAGCTTGTATATTTAAGTTCAGTAATTTCACTTAAATGGCAATGAAGATTACCTATTAATTGTCATTTAAGTGAAATTACTGAACTTAAATCTACAAGCTTGATAAAAATGGTCATTTTAGAAGAAATTTTCAAATGGCATTTAGAGGCTTTTGCATCTGAACTCTTCATATATAAAAACACAAACATGCATGTATATATTTAAGAAAAATCTGAAATTATATACTTTATATATATTTATACATTTATGTATATACAAATATAAATATTTGATATATTAAGAACACATTTTTCTTAAATATATAAATGCATGCGTGTCCATTTATATATACAAAATAATTATACACACTACGCCCACATATATTATGTAAACACAAACTTTTATTTTGGATGCGATTAATCGCGATTAATCGATTGACAGCCCTATTTAAAATCCTAAATAGAGCAATATATTTTTGTTGGTCACTTTATTATTAGGGATATTGTGGCATGAAGGCATGTTGGGTTATGATGAAGTTTCATCAGTGTAAATGTTTTATCATGAGCCATAACAGCACGTTTACCGCAGCAGACAAGCCTCCAGAATTTGAGAGGGTGCGCTGGCTGAGTCCTCCGGCTAGTCTCGAAACGCTCTCGCGGTACTTTTATTGCATACGTCATAGTCATGCAGCAAGTCTGACAAAATTTCTAACCGGCCTGCAAGTCAGCCACCGATCGGTCTGCGCAGAGCTGCGTGACGTCGAACACACCTAAGAACACTCATAAGCCGGTGTTCTGAAAATTCATGCTACCCATCGAGATTTGCTACTTACCGGTTATGCGCATGTGCAGCGTCAGATATTTTTTTCTTTTTTTTACAAAAGGTACATTTTCCCGTTATAATATATAATTTCCGTTTAAAAAATGCTTACTACCATATGAATATTTGTACGGTCAGCCACATGAAAAGGAATAACTGAAATTTTCAGTTACTATGAGGAAAGGTGTACTTTGACAAGTCAACGATGAATATTTTATGATAATTTTTAATTTTTACACCGTTTTAAAAGTAAAAAATAGTCGTCTACAGTATACAGTAGCTTCTCATAACTTAGAATTGTATTACAATTGTATTTCATACGACTTTAATCGGCATTCTGTCATCAATTCGCGCTACGGTAGCATTTTTTGACAAGGAAGCAAAATTCGACAGAACACCGGGTTCACACAAAACATGACAACATGAAAGCACACTGCCAGTGATAAACACAAACTGCATGCAACACAACACTAGACAAAACATGACAGCACATGAAACAAGGCACACGACAAAACAGCAGCGTCAGGGCTCTGTCACAAAACCAAGAAATCGACTAGACAGAAGTGACAGAACCATGAGAGGTACAGCGTGTAACATTGTATACCGTTCGTCACACCAATTTCTCTGACCTGTAGCTCAATTTGGAAGCGCATACTTGTATACAGTACTGTATACTAGGTAGCACCAGTGCGGGCTCGGCAGAAATGTGCATTGAGGGCCTAAAAGACCTAAAATGACAAATTGGACACACTAGCAACATCTGTTAAGCGTCCAAATTGGACACTTAACAGATGTGTGCACACGGCAGCCATTTTACATCCATATGAAGTGTGTCCTTTGGAACAGGGCCATATATGCCTGAACTAAACCAGGGAAAAAAACTAACCCGGTTCTGGAAATGCTCCAAGTGAGCTGGGTGTGAAAACACACTCAAACAACATGTTCTCTGTCTTCTCTACAGTGGTCTTACTGACGCCCCCTTGAGGTGAACCAGAGGTGGACAGAAGAAACCTGTGTTTACATCAGCGCATGAAGATCATGTGCTCCTGATCAGTGTGAAATATTAGGAGAGTTTTCTGAGCTGGCTTATTATGGGATTTAATAGATGCTAAGAGTGCCGTCTGTAGTGTGAATGTGTCTGTCAGTATGAGTCTCCATTAAGAGGAAGCTGTATGTCTAGATATAGCGCGCTCAGCATGAAAATCATTTCTGTATGACAAAGAAATTCCATTACAGAGTGCTATAATGAAAAAGTTTCTATTTTAAATAATGGGAATGAACTGTTATATATGTTTTATGCAGCAGAAATTAGTCTTTTTGGATTTTTAGGGAGCAAGTGGAGTGTTTCTGAACAGATAGAGAGGGAAAGATGGGACTGATTCCTTACACAGGAGACAGTTTAGCTCTTGATTTCACTGGAATTTTCTCTGTTAAGAATGTGATCTATTGTTTGGATAGGTATGCTGGTTGTGGGTTGGTTGTTCGGTATTATCTGACAATTACTCAAGTGCATTTAAATGATCAGTTCTCCATTTTAGATTGTATTTATTAAATAAACACTTTATCTTAAGAGTTTGTCACCGTTTGTTCTCTTCTCAGTTTGTAATGGTGTTATGCTGTCTATCCTTGATCTAAACTCTATATGTCCTCAGGCTGGTTGATCCTGAAATTACAAGGAAAACAACAGTGTATATATATATATATATATATATATATATATATATATATATATATATGATTTATAAATATGATATATATGATATATAAATATGATTATTGCACAAGTCAGTCAGTATCTGGTGTGTCAGTCTTTTATTAAAAATCAGTCTTTTATTGTGGCCAGCCTAAGGCACACCTGTGTGAGGTGGATGGATTATCTCGGCAAAGGAGAAGTGCTCACGAACACTGATTTAGGGCTTGTCCACACGGACATGGGTATTTTTACAACCGTGACTTTTTTACGCGGTTCGGCCGTACGGAAACACATCATTCAATATGAGATCTCAATATCTCAGCTCTGGAAGGGTCTAGAGCCTCCATTTTTGCACTCATGTCTAAGTCACATGGCCTCTATCAGAATCCAGAGTTTCAAGAAGATCAGAGGAACTCAAAACTTTGCACAAAAAAAAAAACAGAAAGGGGTACCAACTGTCGTTTTTTTTTAGGGTGGAAATATTAAGTTGTTCAGGGCCCGTATGTATGTATAAAGCCGCTCAGAGTAAATTTTTTGTCTTAAGTGTGTCAAAATTCTAAGAATGACGTAATTTTACTCTTATTCTTATACTTAAGAATAAGTGTGATTCATAAAAGTTCCTAAGTGTTAAGACTAGGTCTCAGCTCCTAATTTATTTAAGAGAGCTGGAGAGGTCTCCTAACCAGTTAGGAGTAACAAGATGGCAGCAGATAGGAGGAGGCCGTGCAGTTTCCAACAACGTAAGAATGTGTTGGAATTATATGATGACAGAGAGTTGATCAAATGAGACAGGCTTGATTGTCAGGGTATTATTTTTGTTACTGACCTAGTCAGAAATTCAACTTCTCCCACTGTAAGAGACAATGCCTTAACTGCAGAAATGAAAGTTATAATGACTCATGCATTTCCTTGGACCACTTTGGTTTTGTTTTTGCATCCATTTTTTACCAATTTTCAACTTTTGTCTTTCCTTTATATACAGCTGTGAGTGCAATTTTTAATGATGTGATTCATCAGCTTAATTACTTAAATATCATCACATTTGTCCATTTAATTAGTGTGTTGATACTCTGTTGTGTGAAATAAATGCTTGTATTGTAAATAAATGCTTATTTGTAATCTTTTTGTACAACACAAAAGTTATTTATTCTAAATAAATTGAAACATTGAAATAATTCATGTCTTAATAATTAATGTCTTAATTAAATAATGAATTAATTGTGTCATGCTGCTGTGACCTCATCCTTGCATCATTATTGGCTGATTCAGAGGTTCAGGGCGGACATTTTGAGTTCACATCATTGTAGTCCTTCGTTCACAGCACTTAAGTCCCACTTCAGTCAGCACTTAGGAATCAGTGTTATACTTTACTGAAAGTTGCTTTTAGCTGCTTTATAAAAGTCTCCTACTCTTAGAAAAGTCCTACTCTTTACTAAGTATTTTCTGACTCTTAAGTCAAAGCTTAAGACTATTCTTATGAGCATTTCTTAGAAGTTTTATACATACGGGCCCTGATCTTATTGAAACTCTGGATTCTGATAGAGAGCCATGGGACTTAGACCTGAGTGCAAAAATGGAGGCTCTAGACCCTTCCAGAGCGGAGATATTGAGGTCCCACGTAGCATTTATGCCGTTATAATTATCTCAATATCTCAGCCCTGGAAAAGTCTAAAGCCTCCATTTATTTTTGTACTCAGGTCTAAGTCTCATGGCCCTCTATCAGAATCCAGAATTTCAAGAAGATCAGAGAAACTCAAAATTTCGACCCGAAAAAAAAAAAAAAAAAAAAAAAAAACGGCAGTGGTACCCCTTTCGTTTTTTTTTTTTCCGGGTCGAAATGTTGGGTTTCGATCTCAGCTCTGGAAGGGTCTAGAGCCTCCATGTTTGCACTCAGGTCTAAGTGTCATGGCCCTCTATCAGAATCCAGAGTTTTGAGAAGATTGGGGAAAGTTAATTTTTCGCCAAAAAAATAAAAAAAAACATAAGGGGTAACACTGTCGTTTTTTTTTTTTCTGGACAAAATTTTGAGTTTCAATATCTCAGCTCTGGAAGGGTCTAGAGCCTCAATTTTTGTACTCAGGTCTAAGTGTCATGGTCCTCTATCAGAATCCAGAATTTCAAGAAGATCAGAGAAACTCAAAATTTCGACCCAAAAAAAAAAAAAAAAAAAAACGGCAGTGGTACCCCTTTCGTTTTTTTTTTTCCGGGTCGAAATGTTGAGTTTCGATCTCAGCTCTGGGAGGGTCTAGCGCCTCCCTTTTTGCACTCAGGTCTAAGTGTCATTGCCCTCTATCAGAATCCAGAGTTTTGAGAAGATTGGGGAAAGTTAATTTTTCGCCAAAAAAAAAATAAAAAAAACATAAGGGGTAACACTGTCGTTTTTTTTTTCTGGACAAAATTTTGAGTTTCAATATCTCAGCTCTGGAAAGGTCTAGAGCCTCCATGTTTGCACTCAGGTCTAAGTGTCATGGTCCTCTATCAGAATCCAGAGTTTTGAACAGATTGGGGAAACTTAATTTTTCGCCAAAAAATAAAAAAACATAAGGGGTAACACTGTCGTTTTTTTTTTTTTTCTGGACAAAATTTTGAGTTTCGATATCTCAGCTCTGGAAGGGAGCCTCAATTTTTGTACTCAGATCTAAGTCTCATGGCTCTCTATCAGAATCCAGAATTTCAAGAAGATCAGAGAAACTCAAAATTTCGACCCGAAAAAAAAAAAAAAAAAAAAAAAAAAAAAAACGGCAGTTGTACCCCTTTCGTTTTTTTTTTCCGGGTCGAAATGTTGAGTTTCGATCTCAGCTCTGGAAGGGTCTAGCGCCTCCCTTTTTGCACTCAGGTCTAAGTGTCATGGCCCTCCATCAGAATCCAGAGTTTTGAGAAGATTGGGGAAACTTAATTTTTCGCCAAAAAATAAAAAAACATAAGGGGTAACACTGTCGTTTTTTTTTCTGGACAAAATTTTGAGTTTCGATATCTCAGCTCTGGAAGGGTCTAGAGCCTCAATTTTTGTACTCAGGTCTAAGTCTCATGGCCCTCTATCAGAATCCAGAATTTCAAGAAGATCAGAGAAACTCAAAATTTCGACCCAAAAAAAAAAAAACACAAAAAAACGGCAGTTGTACCCCTTTCGGTTTTTTTTTCCGGGTCGAAATGTTGAGTTTCGATCTCAGCTCTGGAAGGGTCTAGAGCCTCCATTTTTGCACTCAGGTCTAAGTGTCATGGCCCTCTCTCAGAATCCAGAGTTTTGAGAAGATTGGGGAAACTTAATTTTTCGCCCAAAAAAATAAAAAAAAACATAAGGGGTAACACTGTTGTTTTTTTTCTGGACAAAATATTGAGTTTCAATATCTCAGCTCTGGAAGGGTCTGGAGCCTCCATTTTTGCACTCAGGTCTAAGTGTCACGGCCCTCTCTCAGAATCCAGAGTTTTGAGAAGATTGGGGAAACTTAAGTTTTCGCCAAAAAATAAAAAAACATAAGGGGTAACACCGTCGTTTTTTTTTTCTGGACAAAATTTTGAGTTTCAATATCTCAGCTCTGGAAGGGTCTAGCCCTTCCAGAGCTGAGATATTGAAACTGAAAATTTTGACCAGAAAAAAAAATGACAGTGTTACCCTTTACATTTTTTTTCGCGGGTTGAAAAATTAAGTTTCTCCAATCTTCTCAAAACTCTGGATTCTGATAGAGGGCCACGAGCCATGGACCTGGGTGCAAAAATTGAGGCTGTAGACCCTTGCAGCGCTGAGATATTGAAACTCAAAATTTTAACCAGAAAAAAAATGACAGTGTTACCCCTTACATTTTTTTTCGGGGGGTGAAAAATTAAGTTTCTCCAATCTTCTCAAAACTTTGGATTCTGATAGAGGGCCACGAGACATGGACCTGGGTGCAAAAATTGAGGCTCTAGACCCTTCCAGAGCTGAGATATTGAAACTTAAAGTTTTGACCAGAAAAAAAAAATGACAGTGTTACCCCTTATGTTTTTTTTCAGGGGGTGAAAAATTAAGTTTCTCCAATCTTCTCAAAACTCTGGATTCTGATAGAGGGCCACGAGACATGGACCTGGGTGCAAAAATTGAGGCTCTAGACCCTTCCAGAGCTGAGATATTGAAACTTAAAGTTTTGACCAGAAAAAAAAATGACAGTGTTACCCCTTATGTTTTTTTTCGGGGGGTGAAAAATTAAGTTTCTCCAATCTTCTCAAAACTCTGGATTCTGATAGAGGGCCACGAGACATAGACCTGGGTGCAAAAATTGAGGCTCTAGACCCTTCCAGAGCTGAGATATTGACATTCAAAATTTTGACTAGAAAAAAAAAATGACAGTGTTACCCCTTATGTTTTTTTTCGGGGGGTGAAAAATTAAGTTTCTCCAATCTTCTCAAAACTCTGGATTCTGATAGAGGGCCACGAGACATGGACCTGGGAGCAAAAATTGAGGCTCTAGACCCTTCCAGAGCTGAGATATTGACATTCAAAATTTTGACTAGAAAAAAAAAAATGACAGTGTTACCCCTTATGTTTTTTTTCGGGGGGTGAAAAATTAAGTTTCTCCAATCTTCTCAAAACTCTGGATTCTGATAGAGGGCCACGAGACATGGACCTGGGTGCAAAAATTGAGGCTCTAGACCCTTCCAGAGCTGAGATATTGAAACTTAAAGTTTTGACCAAAAAAAAAAAATGACAGTGTTACCCCTTATGTTTTTTTTCGGGGGGTGAAAAATTAAGTTTCTCCAATCTTCTCAAAACTCTGGATTCTGATAGAGGGCCACGAGACATGGACCTGGGTGCAAAAATTGAGGCTCTAGACCCTTCCAGAGCTGAGATATTGAAACTTAAAGTTTTGACCAGAAAAAAAAATGACAGTGTTACCCCTTATGTTTTTTTTCGGGGGGTGAAAAATTAAGTTTCTCCAATCTTCTCAAAACTCTGGATTCTGATAGAGGGCCACGAGACATAGACCTGAGTGCAAAAATTGAGGCTCTAGACCCTTCCAGAGCTGAGATATTGACATTCAAAATTTTGACTAGAAAAAAAAATGACAGTGTTACCCCTTATGTTTTTTTTCGGGGGGTGAAAGATTAAGTTTCTCCAATCTTCTCAAAACTCTGGATTCTGATAGAGGGCCACGAGACATAGACCTGGGTGCAAAAATTGAGGCTCTAGACCCTTCCAGAGCTGATATATTGAAACTTAAAGTTTTGACCAGAAAAAAAAATGACAGTGTTACCCCTTATGTTTTTTTTCAGGGGGTGAAAAATTAAGTTTCTCCAATCTTCTCAAAACTCTGGATTCTGATAGAGGGCCACGAGACATGGACCTGGGTGCAAAAATTGAGGCTCTAGACCCTTCCAGAGCTGAGATATTGAAACTTAAAGTTTTGACCAGAAAAAAAAATGACAGTGTTACCCCTTATGTTTTTTTTCGGGGGTTGAAAAATTAAGTTTCTCCAATCTTCTCAAAACTCTGGATTCTGATAGAGGGCCACGAGACATGGACCTGGGTGCAAAAATTGAGGCTCTAGACCCTTCCAGAGCTGAGATATTGAAACTTAAAGTTTTGACCAGAAAAAAAAATGACAGTGTTACCCCTTATGTTTTTTTTCGGGGGGTGAAAAATTAAGTTTCTCCAATCTTCTCAAAACTCTGGATTCTGATAGAGGGCCACGAGACATGGACCTGGATGCAAAAATTGAGGCTCTAGACCCTTCCAGAGCTGAGATATTGACATTCAAAATTTTGACTAGAAAAAAAAAATGACAGTGTTACCCCTTATGTTTTTTTTCGGGGGGTGAAAAATTAAGTTTCTCCAATCTTCTCAAAACTCTGGATTCTGATAGAGGGCCACGAGACATGGACCTGGGTGCAAAAATTGAGGCTCTAGACCCTTCCAGAGCTGAGATATTGACATTCAAAATTTTGACTAGAAAAAAAATGACAGTGTTACCCCTTATGTTTTTTTTCGTTGGGTGAAAAATTAAGTTTCTCCAATCTTCTCAAAACTCTGGATTCTGATAGAGGGCCACGAGACATGGACCTGGGTGCAAAAATTGAGGCTCTAGACTCTTCCGGAGCTGAGATATTGACATTCAAAATTTTGACTAGAAAAAAAAAATGACAGTGTTACCCCTTATGGTTTTTTTTGGGGGGTGAAAAATTAAGTTTCTCCAATCTTCTCAAAACTCCGGATTCTGATAGAGGGCCACGAGACATGGACCTGGGTGCAAAAATTGAGGCTCTAGACCCTTCCAGAGCTGAGATATTGACATTCAAAATTTTGACTAGAAAAAAAAAATGACAGTGTTACCCCTTATGTTTTTTTTCGTGGGGTGAAAAATTAAGTTTCTCCAATCTTCTCAAAACTCTGGATTCTGATAGAGGGCCATGAGACATGGACCTGGGTGCAAAAATTGAGGCTCTAGACTCTTCCGGAGCTGAGATATTGAAACTTAAAGTTTTGACCAGAAAAAAAAAATGACAGTGTTACCCCTTATGTTTTTTTTCGGGGGGTGAAAAATTAAGTTTCTCCAATCTTCTCAAAACTCTGGATTCTGATAGAGGGCCATGAGACATGGACCTGGGTGCAAAAATTGAGGCTCTAGACTCTTCCGGAGCTGAGATATTGACATACAAAATTTTGACTAGAAAAAAAAATGACAGTGTTACCCCTTATGTTTTTTTTCGGGGGGTGAAAAATTAAGTTTCTCCAATCTTCTCAAAACTCTGGATTCTGATAGAGGGCCACGAGACATGGACCTGGGTGCAAAAATTGAGGCTCTAGACTCTTCCGGAGCTGAGATATTGACATTCAAAATTTTGACTAGAAAAAAAAATGACAGTGTTACCCCTTATGTTTTTTTTCGGGGGGTGAAAAATTAAGTTTCTCCAATCTTCTCAAAACTCCGGATTCTGATAGAGGGCCACGAGACATGGACCTGGGTGCAAAAATTGAGGCTCTAGACCCTTCCAGAGCTGAGATATTGAAACTTAAAGTTTTGACCAGAAAAAAAAATGACAGTGTTACCCCTTATGTTTTTTTTCGGGGGGTGAAAATTTAAGTTTCTCCAATCTTCTCAAAACTCTGGATTCTGATAGAGGGCCACGAGACATGGACCTGGGTGCAAAAATTGAGGCTCTAGACCCTTCCAGAGCTGATATATTGAAACTTAAAGTTTTGACCAGAAAAAAAATGACAGTGTTACCCCTTATGTTTTTTTTCAGGGGGTGAAAAATTAAGTTTCTCCAATCTTCTCAAAACTCTGGATTCTGATAGAGGGCCACGAGACATGGACCTGGGTGCAAAAATTGAGGCTCTAGACCCTTCCAGAGCTGAGATATTGAAACTTAAAGTTTTGACCAGAAAAAAAAATGACAGTGTTACCCCTTATGTTTTTTTTCGGGGGGTGAAAAATTAAGTTTCTCCAATCTTCTCAAAACTCTGGATTCTGATAGAGGGCCACGAGACATGGACCTGGGTGCAAAAATTGAGGCTCTAGACCCTTCCAGAGCTGAGATATTGAAACTTAAAGTTTTGACCAGAAAAAAAAATGACAGTGTTACCCCTTATGTTTTTTTTCGGGGGGTGAAAAATTAAGTTTCTCCAATCTTCTCAAAACTCTGGATTCTAATAGAGGGCCACGAGACATGGACCTGGGTGCAAAAATTGAGGCTCTAGACCCTTCCAGAGCTGAGATATTGAAACTTAAAGTTTTGACCAGAAAAAAAAAAATGACAGTGTTACCCCTTATGTTTTTTTTTCGGGGGTTGAAAAATTAAGTTTCTCCAATCTTCTCAAAACTCTGGATTCTGATAGAGGGCCACGAGACATGGACCTGGATGCAAAAATTGAGGCTCTAGACCCTTCCAGAGCTGAGATATTGACATTCAAAATTTTGACTAGAAAAAAAAAATGACAGTGTTACCCCTTATGTTTTTTTTCGGGGGGTGAAAAATTAAGTTTCTCCAATCTTCTCAAAACTCTGGATTCTGATAGAGCGCCACGAGACATGGACCTGGGTGCAAAAATTGAGGGTCTAGACCCTTCCAGAGCTGAGATATTGACATTCAAAATTTTGACTAGAAAAAAAATGACAGTGTTACCCCTTATGTTTTTTTTCGTTGGGTGAAAAATTAAGTTTCTCCAATCTTCTCAAAACTCTGGATTCTGATAGAGGGCCATGAGACATGGACCTGGGTGCAAAAATTGAGGCTCTAGACTCTTCCGGAGCTGAGATATTGACAATCAAAATTTTGACTAGAAAAAAAAAATGACAGTGTTACCCCTTATGTTTTTTTTCGGGGGGTGAAAAATTAAGTTTCTCCAATCTTCTCAAAACTCTGGATTCTGATAGAGGGCCACGAGACATGGACCTGGGTGCAAAAATTGAGGCTCTAGACCCTTCCAGAGCTGAGATATTGACATTCAAAATTTTGACTAGAAAAAAAAAATGACAGTGTTACCCCTTATGTTTTTTTTCGGGTGGTGAAAAATTAAGTTTCTCCAATCTTCTCAAAACTCTGGATTCTGATAGAGGGCCACGAGACATGGACCTGGGTGCAAAAATTGAGGCTCTAGACCCTTCCAGAGCTGAGATATTGACATTCAAAATTTTGACTAGAAAAAAAAAATGACAGTGTTACCCCTTATGTTTTTTTTCGGGGGGTGAAAAATTAAGTTTCTCCAATCTTCTCAAAACTCTGGATTCTGATAGAGGGCCACGAGACATGGACCTGGGTGCAAAAATTGAGGCTCTAGACCCTTCCAGAGCTGAGATATTGACATTCAAAATTTTGACTAGAAAAAAAAAATGACAGTGTTACCCCTTATGTTTTTTTTCGGGGGGTGAAAAATTAAGTTTCTCCAATCTTCTCAAAACTCTGAATTCTGATAGAGGGCCACGAGACATGGACCTGGGTGCAAAAATTGAGGCTCTAGACCCTTCCAGAGCTGATATATTGAAACTTAAAGTTTTGACCAGAAAAAAAAATGACAGTGTTACCCCTTATGTTTTTTTTTTCGGGGGGTGAAAAATTAAGTTTCTCCAATCTTCTCAAAACTCTGGATTCTGATAGAGGGCCACGAGACATGGACCTGGGTGCAAAAATTGAGGCTCTAGACCCTTCCAGAGCTGATATATTGAAACTTAAAGTTTTGACCAGAAAAAAAAAATGACAGTGTTACCCCTTATGTTTTTTTTTAGGGGGTGAAAAATTAAGTTTCTCCAATCTTCTCAAAACTCTGGATTCTGATAGAGGGCCACGAGACATGGACCTGGGTGCAAAAATTGAGGCTCTAGACCCTTCCAGAGCTGAGATATTGAAACTTAAAGTTTTGACCAGAAAAAAAAAATGACAGTGTTACCCCTTATGTTTTTTTTCGGGGGGTGAAAAATTAAGTTTCTCCAATCTTCTCAAAACTCTGGATTCTGATAGAGGGCCACGAGACATGGACCTGGGTGCAAAAATTGAGGCTCTAGACCCTTCCAGAGCTGAGATATTGACATTCAAATTTTTGACTAGAAAAAAAAAATGACAGTGTTACCCCTTATGTTTTTTTTCGGGGGGTGAAAAATTAAGTTTCTCCAATCTTCTCAAAACTCTGGATTCTGATAGAGGGCCACGAGACATGGACCTGGGTGCAAAAATTGAGGCTCTAGACCCTTCCAGAGCTGAGATATTGACATTCAAATTTTTGACTAGAAAAAAAAATGACAGTGTTACCCCTTAGGTTTTTTTTGGGGGGTGAAAAATTAAGTTTCTCCAATCTTCTCAAAACTCTGGATTCTGATAGAGGGCCACGAGACATGGACCTGGGTGCAAAAATTGAGGCTCTAGACCCTTCCAGAGCTGATATATTGAAACTTAAAGTTTTGACCAGAAAAAAAATGACAGTGTTACCCCTTATGTTTTTTTTCAGGGGGTGAAAAATTAAGTTTCTCCAATCTTCTCAAAACTCTGGATTCTGATAGAGGGCCACGAGACATGGACCTGGGTGCAAAAATTGAGGCTCTAGACCCTTCCAGAGCTGAGATATTGAAACTTAAAGTTTTGACCAGAAAAAAAAATGACAGTGTTACCCCTTATGTTTTTTTTTTCGGGTCAAAACTTTGACATCCGATATCTCGGCTCTGGAAGGGTCTAGAGCCTCCATTTTTGCGTGCTGGTCGAAGTCTCGTGGCCCTCTGTCAGAATCCAGAGTTTCAAGAAGATCGGAGGGGGTCAAAATTTCGGCAAAAAACGACAGTGTTACCCCTTATGTTTTTTTTTTTCAGGTCAAAACTTTGACATCTGATATCTCGGCTCTGGAAGGGTCTAGAGCCTCCAATTTTGCGCGCTGGTCGAAGTCTCGTGGCCCTCTGTCAGAATCCAGAGTTTCAAGAAGATCGGAGGGGGTCAAAATTTCGGCCAAAAACGACAGTGTTACCCCTTATGTTTTTTTCAGGTCAAAACTTTGACATCCGATATCTCGGCTCTGGAAGGGTCTAGAGCCTCCATTTTTGCGCGCTGGTCGAAGTCTCGTGGCCCTCTGTCAGAATCCAGAGTTTCAAGAAGATCGGAGGGGGTCAAAATTTCGGCCAAAAACGACAGTGTTACCCCTTATGTTTTTTTTTTTCGGGTCAAAACTTTGACATCCGATATCTCGGCTCTGGAAGGGTCTAGAGCCTCCATTTTTGCGCGCTGGTCGTAGTCTCGTGGCCCTCTGTCAGAATCCAGAGTTTCAAGAAGATCGGAGGGGGTCAAAATTTCGGCCAAAAACGACAGTGTTACCCCTTATGTTTTTTTCAGGTCAAAACTTTGACATCCGATATCTCGGCTCTGGAAGGGTCTAGAGCCTCCATTTTTGCGCGCTGGTCGAAGTCTCGTGGCCCTCTGTCAGAATCCAGAGTTTCAAGAAGATCGGAGGGGGTCAAAATTTCGGCCAAAAACGACAGTGTTACCCCTTATGTTTTTTTTTTGGGTCAAAACTTTGACATCCGATATCTCGGCTCTGGAAGGGTCTAGAGCCTCCATTTTTGCGCGCTGGTCGAAGTCTCGTGGCCCTCTGTCAGAATCCAGAGTTTCAAGAAGATCGGAGGGGGTCAAAATTTCGGCCAAAAACGACAGTGTTACCCCTTATGTTTTTTTTTTCAGGTCAAAACTTTGACATCCGATATCTCGGCTCTGGAAGGGTCTAGAGCCTCCAGCCTCCATTTTTGCGTGCTGGTCGAAGTCTCGTGGCCCTCTGTCAGAATCCAGAGTTTCAAGAAGATCGGAGGGGGTCAAAATTTCGGCAAAAAACGACAGTGTTACCCCTTATGTTTTTTTTTCGGGTCAAAACTTTGACATCCGATATCTCGGCTCTGGAAGGGTCTAGAGCCTCCATTTTTGCGTGCTGGTCGAAGTCTCGTGGCCCTCTGTCAGAATCCAGAGTTTCAAGAAGATCGGAGGGGGTCAAAATTTCGGCCAAAAACGACAGTGTTACCCCTTATGTTTTTTTTTTCAGGTCAAAACTTTGACATCCGATATCTCGGCTCTGGAAGGGTCTAGAGCCTCCATTTTTGCGCGCTGGTCGAAGTCTCGTGGCCCTCTGTCAGAATCCAGAGTTTCAAGAAGATCGGAGGGGGTCAAAATTTTGGCCAAAAACGACAGTGTTACCCCTTATGTTTTTTTCAGGTCAAAACTTTGACATCCGATATCTCGGCTCTGGAAGGGTCTAGAGCCTCCATTTTTGCGCGCTGGTCGAAGTCTCGTGGCCCTCTGTCAGAATCCAGAGTTTCAAGAAGATCGGAGGGGGTCAAAATTTCGGCCAAAAACGACAGTGTTACCCCTTATGTTTTTTTCAGGTCAAAACTTTGACATCCGATATCTCGGCTCTGGAAGGGTCTAGAGCCTCCATTTTTGCGCTCTGGTCGTAGTCTCGTGGCCCTCTGTCAGAATCCAGAGTTTCAAGAAGATCGGAGGGGGTCAAAATTTCGGCCAAAAACGACAGTGTTACCCCTTATGTTTTTTTTTTGGGTCAAAACTTTGACATCCGATATCTCGGCTCTGGCAGGGTCTAGAGCCTCCATTTTTGCGCGCTGGTCGAAGTCTCGTGGCCCTCTGTCAGAATCCAGAGTTTCAAGAAGATCGGAGGGGGTCAAAATTTCGGCCAAAAACGACAGTGTTACCCCTTATGTTTTTTTTTCAGGTCAAAACTTTGACATCCGATATCTCGGCTCTGGAAGGGTCTAGAGCCTCCATTTTTGCGCGCTGGTCGAAGTCTCGTGGTCCTCTGTCAGAATCCAGAGTTTCAAGAAGATCGGAGGGGGTCAAAATTTCGGCCAAAAACGACAGTGTTACCCCTTATGTTTTTTTTTTCAGGTCAAAACTTTGACATCCGATATCTCGGCTCTGGAAGGGTCTAGAGCCTCCATTTTTGCGCGCTAGTCGAAGTCTCGTGGCCCTCTGTCAGAATCCAGAGTTTCAAGAAGATCGGAGGGGGTCAAAATTTCGGCCAAAAACGACAGTGTTACCCCTTATGTTTTTTTTTTTCAGGTCAAAACTTTGACATCCGATATCTCGGCTCTGGAAGGGTCTAGAGCCTCCATTTTTGCGCGCTGGTCGAAGTCTCGTGGCCCTCTGTCAGAACCCAGAGTTTCAAGAAGATCAGATGGGGTCAAAATTTCAGCCAAAAACGACAGTGTTACCCCTTATGTTTTTTTTTTCGGGTCAAAACTTTGACATCCGGTATCTCGGCTCTGGAAGGGTCTAGAGCCTCCATTTTTGCGCACTGGTCGAAGTCTCATGGCCCTCTGTCAGAATCCAGAGTTTCGAGAAGATCGGAGGGGGTCAAAATTTCGGCCAAAAACGACAGTGTTACCCCTTATGTTTTTTTTTCAGGTCAAAACTTTGACATCCGATATCTCGGCTCTGGAAGGGTCTAGAGCCTCCATTTTTGCGCGCTGGTCGAAGTCTCGTGGCCCTCTGTCAGAATCCAGAGTTTCAAGAAGATCGGAGGGGGTCAATATTTCGGCCAAAAACGACAGTGTTACCCCTTATGTTTTTTTTTCGGGTCAAAACTTTGACATCCGATATCTCGGCTCTGGAAGGGTCTAGAGCCTCCATTTTTGCGTGCTGGTCGAAGTCTCGTGGCCCTCTGTCAGAATCCACAGTTTCAAGAAGATCGGAGGGGGTCAAAATTTCGGCAAAAAACGACAGTGTTACCCCTTATGTTTTTTTTTTTCGGGTCAAAACTTTGACATCCGATATCTCGGCTCTGGAAGGGTCTAGAGCCTCCATTTTTGCGCGCTGGTCGTAGTCTCGTGGCCCTCTGTCAGAATCCAGAGTTTCAAGAAGATCGGAGGGGGTCAAAATTTCGGCCAAAAAACGACAGTGTTACCCCTTATGTTTTTTTCAGGTCAAAACTTTGACATCCGATATCTCGGCTCTGGAAGGGTCTAGAGCCTCCATTTTTGCGCGCTGGTCGAAGTCTCGTGGCCCTCTGTCAGAATCCAGAGTTTCAAGAAGATCGGAGGGGGTCAAAATTTCGGCCAAAAACGACAGTGTTACCCCTTATGTTTTTTTTTTGGGTCAAAACTTTGACATCCGATATCTCGGCTCTGGAAGGGTCTAGAGCCTCCATTTTTGCGCGCTGGTCGAAGTCTCGTGGCCCTCTGTCAGAATCCAGAGTTTCAAGAAGATCGGAGGGGGTCAAAATTTCGGCCAAAAACGACAGTGTTACCCCTTATGTTTTTTTTTTCAGGTCAAAACTTTGACATCCGATATCTCGGCTCTGGAAGGGTCTAGAGCCTCCAGCCTCCATTTTTGCGTGCTGGTCGAAGTCTCGTGGCCCTCTGTCAGAATCCAGAGTTTCAAGAAGATCGGAGGGGGTCAAAATTTCGGCAAAAAACGACAGTGTTACCCCTTATGTTTTTTTTTCGGGTCAAAACTTTGACATCCGATATCTCGGCTCTGGAAGGGTCTAGAGCCTCCATTTTTGCGTGCTGGTCGAAGTCTCGTGGCCCTCTGTCAGAATCCAGAGTTTCAAGAAGATCGGAGGGGGTCAAAATTTCGGCCAAAAACGACAGTGTTACCCCTTATGTTTTTTTTTTCAGGTCAAAACTTTGACATCCGATATCTCGGCTCTGGAAGGGTCTAGAGCCTCCATTTTTGCGCGCTGGTCGAAGTCTCGTGGCCCTCTGTCAGAATCCAGAGTTTCAAGAAGATCGGAGGGGGTCAAAATTTCGGCCAAAAACGACAGTGTTACCCCTTATGTTTTTTTCAGGTCAAAACTTTGACATCCGATATCTCGGCTCTGGAAGGGTCTAGAGCCTCCATTTTTGCGCGCTGGTCGAAGTCTCGTGGCCCTCTGTCAGAATCCAGAGTTTCAAGAAGATCGGAGGGGGTCAAAATTTCGGCCAAAAACGACAGTGTTACCCCTTATGTTTTTTTCAGGTCAAAACTTTGACATCCGATATCTCGGCTCTGGAAGGGTCTAGAGCCTCCATTTTTGCGCGCTGGTCGTAGTCTCGTGGCCCTCTGTCAGAATCCAGAGTTTCAAGAAGATCGGAGGGGGTCAAAATTTCGGCCAAAAACGACAGTGTTACCCCTTATGTTTTTTTTTTGGGTCAAAACTTTGACATCCGATATCTCGGCTCTGGAAGGGTCTAGAGCCTCCATTTTTGCGCGCTGGTCGAAGTCTCGTGGCCCTCTGTCAGAATCCAGAGTTTCAAGAAGATCGGAGGGGGTCAAAATTTCGGCCAAAAACGACAGTGTTACCCCTTATGTTTTTTTTTCAGGTCAAAACTTTGACATCCGATATCTCGGCTCTGGAAGGGTCTAGAGCCTCCATTTTTGCGCGCTGGTCGAAGTCTCGTGGTCCTCTGTCAGAATCCAGAGTTTCAAGAAGATCGGAGGGGGTCAAAATTTCGGCCAAAAACGACAGTGTTACCCCTTATGTTTTTTTTTTCAGGTCAAAACTTTGACATCCGATATCTCGGCTCTGGAAGGGTCTAGAGCCTCCATTTTTGCGCGCTAGTCGAAGTCTCGTGGCCCTCTGTCAGAATCCAGAGTTTCAAGAAGATCGGAGGGGGTCAAAATTTCGGCCAAAAACGACAGTGTTACCCCTTATGTTTTTTTTTTCAGGTCAAAACTTTGACATCCGATATCTCGGCTCTGGAAGGGTCTAGAGCCTCCATTTTTGCGCGCTGGTCGAAGTCTCGTGGCCCTCTGTCAGAACCCAGAGTTTCAAGAAGATCAGATGGGGTCAAAATTTCAGCCAAAAACGACAGTGTTACCCCTTATGTTTTTTTTTTCGGGTCAAAACTTTGACATCCGGTATCTCGGCTCTGGAAGGGTCTAGAGCCTCCATTTTTGCGCACTGGTCGAAGTCTCATGGCCCTCTGTCAGAATCCAGAGTTTCGAGAAGATCGGAGGGGGTCAAAATTTCGGCCAAAAACGACAGTGTTACCCCTTATGTTTTTTTTTCAGGTCAAAACTTTGACATCCGATATCTCGGCTCTGGAAGGGTCTAGAGCCTCCATTTTTGCGCGCTGGTCGAAGTCTCGTGGCCCTCTGTCAGAATCCAGAGTTTCAAGAAGATCGGAGGGGGTCAATATTTCGGCCAAAAACGACAGTGTTACCCCTTATGTTTTTTTTTCGGGTCAAAACTTTGACATCCGATATCTCGGCTCTGGAAGGGTCTAGAGCCTCCATTTTTGCGTGCTGGTCGAAGTCTCGTGGCCCTCTGTCAGAATCCACAGTTTCAAGAAGATCGGAGGGGGTCAAAATTTCGGCCAAAAACGACAGTGTTACCCCTTATGTTTTTTTTTTCAGGTCAAAACTTTGACATCCGATATCTCGGCTCTGGAAGGGTCTAGAGCCTCCATTTTTCCGCGCTGGTCGAAGTCTCGTGGCCCTCTGTCAGAATCCAGAGTTTCAAGAAGATCGGAGGGGGTCAAAATTTCGGCCAAAAACGACAGTGTTACCCCTTATGTTTTTTTTTCAGGTCAAAACTTTGACATCCGATATCATGGCTCTGGAAGGGTCTAGAGCCTCCATTTTTGCGCGCTGGTCGAAGTCTCGTGGCCCTCTGTCAGAATCCAGAGTTTCAAGAAGATCGGAGGGGGTCAAAATTTCGGCCAAAAACGACAGTGTTACCCCTTATGTTTTTTTTTTCAGGTCAAAACTTTGACATCCAATATCTCGGCTCTGGAAGGGTCTAGAGCCTCCATTTTTGCGCGCTGGTCGAAGTCTCGTGGCCCTCTGTCAGAATCCAGAGTTTCAAGAAGATCGGAGGGGGTCAAAATTTCGGCCAAAAACGACAGTGTTACCCCTTATGTTTTTTTTTTGGGTCAAAACTTTGACATCCGATATCTCGGCTCTGGAAGGGTCTAGAGCCTCCATTTTTGCGCGCTGGTCGAAGTCTCGTGGCCCTCTGTCAGAATCCAGAGTTTCAAGAAGATCGGAGGGGGTCAAAATTTCGGCCAAAAACGACAGTGTTACCCCTTATGTTTTTTTTTCAGGTCAAAACTTTGACATCCGATATCTCGGCTCTGGAAGGGTCTAGAGCCTCCATTTTTGCGCGCTGGTCGAAGTCTCGTGGTCCTCTGTCAGAATCCAGAGTTTCAAGAAGATCGGAGGGGGTCAAAATTTCGGCCAAAAACGACAGTGTTACCCCTTATGTTTTTTTTTTCAGGTCAAAACTTTGACATCCGATATCTCGGCTCTGGAAGGGTCTAGAGCCTCCATTTTTGCGCGCTAGTCGAAGTCTCGTGGCCCTCTGTCAGAATCCAGAGTTTCAAGAAGATCGGAGGGGGTCAAAATTTCGGCCAAAAACGACAGTGTTACCCCTTATGTTTTTTTTTTCAGGTCAAAACTTTGACATCCGATATCTCGGCTCTGGAAGGGTCTAGAGCCTCCATTTTTGCGCGCTGGTCGAAGTCTCGTGGCCCTCTGTCAGAACCCAGAGTTTCAAGAAGATCAGATGGGGTCAAAATTTCAGCCAAAAACGACAGTGTTACCCCTTATGTTTTTTTTTTCGGGTCAAAACTTTGACATCCGGTATCTCGGCTCTGGAAGGGTCTAGAGCCTCCATTTTTGCGCACTGGTCGAAGTCTCATGGCCCTCTGTCAGAATCCAGAGTTTCGAGAAGATCGGAGGGGGTCAAAATTTCGGCCAAAAACGACAGTGTTACCCCTTATGTTTTTTTTTCAGGTCAAAACTTTGACATCCGATATCTCGGCTCTGGAAGGGTCTAGAGCCTCCATTTTTGCGCGCTGGTCGAAGTCTCGTGGCCCTCTGTCAGAATCCAGAGTTTCAAGAAGATCGGAGGGGGTCAATATTTCGGCCAAAAACGACAGTGTTACCCCTTATGTTTTTTTTTCGGGTCAAAACTTTGACATCCGATATCTCGGCTCTGGAAGGGTCTAGAGCCTCCATTTTTGCGTGCTGGTCGAAGTCTCGTGGCCCTCTGTCAGAATCCACAGTTTCAAGAAGATCGGAGGGGGTCAAAATTTCGGCCAAAAACGACAGTGTTACCCCTTATGTTTTTTTTTTCAGGTCAAAACTTTGACATCCGATATCTCGGCTCTGGAAGGGTCTAGAGCCTCCATTTTTCCGCGCTGGTCGAAGTCTCGTGGCCCTCTGTCAGAATCCAGAGTTTCAAGAAGATCGGAGGGGGTCAAAATTTCGGCCAAAAACGACAGTGTTACCCCTTATGTTTTTTTTTCAGGTCAAAACTTTGACATCCGATATCACGGCTCTGGAAGGGTCTAGAGCCTCCATTTTTGCGCGCTGGTCGAAGTCTCGTGGCCCTCTGTCAGAATCCAGAGTTTCAAGAAGATCGGAGGGGGTCAAAATTTCGGCCAAAAACGACAGTGTTACCCCTTATGTTTTTTTTTTCAGGTCAAAACTTTGACATCCAATATCTCGGCTCTGGAAGGGTCTAGAGCCTCCATTTTTGCGCGCTGGTCGAAGTCTCGTGGCCCTCTGTCAGAATCCAGAGTTTCAAGAAGATCGGAGGGGGTCAAAATTTCGGCCAAAAACGACAGTGTTACCCCTTATGTTTTTTTTTTCAGGTCAAAACTTTGACATCCGATATCTCGGCTCTGGAAGGGTCTAGAGCCTCCATTTTTGCGCGCTGGTCGAAGTCTCGTGGCCCTCTGTCAGAATCCAGAGTTTCAAGAAGATCGGAGGGGGTCAAAATTTCGGCCAAAAACGACAGTGTTACCCCTTATGTTTTTTTTTTCGGGTCAAAACTTTGACATCCGATATCTCGCCTCTGGAAGGGTCTAGAGCCTCCATTTTTGCGCGCTGGTCGAAGTCTCGTGGCCCTCTGTCAGAATCCAGAGTTTCAATAAGATCGGAGGGGGTCAAAATTTCGGCCAAAAACGACAGTGTTACCCCTTATGTTTTTTTTTTCGTGTCAAAACTTTGACATCCGATATCTCGGCTCTGGAAGGGTCTAGAGCCTCCATTTTTGCGCGCTGGTCGAAGTCTCGTGGCCCTCTGTCAGAATCCAGAGTTTCAAGAAGATCGGAGGGGGTCAAAATTTCGGCCAAAAACGACAGTGTTACCCCTTATGTTTTTTTTTCAGGTCAAAACTTTGACATCCGATATCTCGGCTCTGGAAGGGTCTAGAGCCTCCATTTTTGCGTGCTGGTCGAAGTCTTGTGGCCCTCTGTCAGAATCCAGAGTTTCAAGAAGATCGGAGGGGGTCAAAATTTCGGCCAAAAACGACAGTGTTACCCCTTATGTTTTTTTTTCAGGTCAAAACTTTGATATCCGATATCTCGGCTCTGGAAGGGTCTAGAGCCTCCATTTTTGCGCGCTGGTCGAAGTCTCGTGGCCCTTGTTTTATGGTACTGAACCTATTTTATTTCCTTACTTTATAGATCGAGTACCTTCTACCTCATTTTGTTTTTTCTCAGGTAAGGTAAAGATGGTCAAATTCTACATTAGACAATAAGTATTCAAGATCATACTTACTCTCTAGCAGAAAGACCCCTCCGTGGTTAAGTTCTTTATCTCAAGGAGAAACGCTCAGCAGGCAAGTTTTTAACTATAATACTTATTTTTATTGTATAAGATTTTTCCAAAATTTTTACTTCCAATCAGTTTAACAAAGTCAATTCAGTAAATGCATTTCACGAATCACACTAAAAGATGTCAGGCTTGGATCATCAAACAATGGAGAATCTGGTCCCGCATCCAGAATCTGGCCCCATACATTTCAATGTACATTTTATAATACATTTACAGGTCACACCTCCTTTCAAATCATATGCACAATCTGTCCAATCCTAGATCTGGATCCAGATTTAACTCTTTCATTCCTTTGAGCAAGCTCCTATATATGGCCCTCTTCTCTTTGTTCTTCCTTCTCTCCGCACGGATCCTTTGCATCCTCCGTCTTTTAGCCTGGAACACAATACTACGGTAATACACTTTTCCTTTTAATACTTGCATGCATAATAGTGATTACATATCTTTAATAAAACTTTTATCACAATACATTTTCTGTGTGTGTGTCTTTCCTTACTCAGAAATTAAACATTTATTACAAAAATGTCTCCGTGTCTTTCTTTACCAAGTCAATAAACACTTCTTACAACATGTTTCTGGTGTCTTTCATTCCAAACAGTTTGCATACCAAAAGTGTATCACAAAATACCCTTTACATAGTTCCTACCAACATTTTCTTTTAACAGTTGAGTATGTATAAAATCTAGTAAAACTGATTACATATAGAAGACTGTATATAAAGTCTTACAAAACCGGTTACATATAAAAGACTACGTATAAAGTCTTACAAAACAGGATACATATAAAAGACTGTGCATAAAGTCTTACAAAGCAGGATACATATAAAAGACTGTGTATAAAGTCTTACAAAGCAGGATACATATAAAAGACTGTGTATAAAGTCTTACAAACCAGGTTATATATAAAAGACTGTATATGAAGTTTTACAAAGCAGATTACATATAAGAGAATAATTTGCATCATGTCACACAACGCCCTCTGTCAGAATCCAGAGTTTCAAGAAGATCGGAGGGGGTCAAAATTTCGGCCAAAAATGACAGTGTTACCCCTTATGTTTTTTTTTTTCGGGTCAAAACTTTGACATCCGATTTCTCGGCTCTGGAAGGGTCTAGAGCCTCCATTTTTGCGCGCTGGTCGAAGTCTCGTGGCCCTCTGTCAGAATCCAGAGTTTCAAGAAGATCAGAGTGGGTCAAAATTTCGGCCAAAAACGACAGTGTTACCCCTTATGTTTTTTTTTCGGGTCAAAACTTTGACATCCGATATCTCGGCTCTGGAAGGGTCTAGAGCCTCCATTTTTGTGCGCTGGTCGAAGTCTCGTGGCCCTCTGTCAGAATCCAGAGTTTCAAGAAGATCGGAGGGGGTCAAAATTTCGGCCAAAAACGACAGTGTTACCCCTTATGTTTTTTTTTCGGGTCAAAACTTTGACATCCGATATCTCGGCTCTGGAAGGGTCTAGAGCCTCCATTTTTGTGCGCTAGTCGAAGTCTCGTGGCCCTCTGTCAGAATCCAGAGTTTCAAGAAGATCGGAGTGGGTCAAAATTTCGGCCAAAAACGACAGTATTACCCCTTATGTTTTTTTTTCGGGTCAAAACTTTGACATCCGATATCTCGGCTCTGGAAGGGTCTAGAGCCTCCATTTTTGCACGCTGGTCGGAGTTTCGTGGCCCTCTGTCAGAATCCAGAGTTTCAAGAAGATCGGAGGGGGTCAAAATTTCGGCCAAAAACGACAGTGTTACCCCTTATGTTTTTTTTTCAGGTCAAAACTTTGACATCCGATATCTCGGCTCTGGAAGGGTCTAGAGCCTCCATTTTTGCGTGCTGGTCGAAGTCTCGTGGCCCTCTGTCAGAATCCAGAGTTTCAAGAAGATCGGAGGGGGTCAAAATTTCGGCCAAAAAACGACAGTGTTACCCCTTATGTTTTTTTTTTTCAGGTCAAAACTTTGATATCCGATATCTCGGCTCTGGAAGGGTCTAGAGCCTCCATTTTTGCGCTCTGGTCGAAGTCTCGTGGCCCTCTGTCAGAATCCAGAGTTTCAAGAAGATCGGAGGGGGTCAAAATTTCGGCCAAAAACGACAATGTTACCCCTTATGTTTTTTTTTCGGGTCAAAACTTTGACATCCGATATCTCGGCTCTGGAACGGTCTAGAGCCTCCATTTTTGCGCGCTGGTCGAAGTCTCGTGGCCCTCTGTCAGAATCCAGAGTTTCAAGAAGATTGGAGGGGGTCAAAATTTCGGCAAAAAACGACAGTGTTACCCCTTATGTTTTTTTTTCAGGTCAAAACTTTGACATCCGATATTTCGGCTCTGGAAGGGTCTAGAGCCTCCATTTTTGCGCGCTGGTCGAAGTCTCGTGGCCCTCTGTCAGAATCCAGAGTTTCAAGAAGATCGGAGGGGGTCAAAATTTCGGCCAAAAACGACAGTGTTACCCCTTATGTTTTTTTTTTTCGGGTCAAAACTTTGACATCCGATATCTCGGCTCTGGAAGGGTCTAGAGCCTCCATTTTTGCGCGCTGGTCGTAGTCTCGTGGCCCTCTGTCAGAATCCAGAGTTTCAAGAAGATCGGAGGGGGTCAAAATTTCGGCCAAAAACGACAGTGTTACCCCTTATGTTTTTTTTTGGGTCAAAACTTTGACATCCGATATCTCGGCTCTGGAAGGGTCTAGAGCCTCCATTTTTGCGCGCTGGTCGAAGTCTCGTGGCCCTCTGTCAGAATCCAGAGTTTCAAGAAGATCGGAGGGGGTCAAAATTTCGGCCAAAAACGACAGTGTTACCCCTTATGTTTTTTTTTCAGGTCAAAACTTTGACATCCGATATCTCGGCTCTGGAAGGGTCTAGAGCCTCCATTTTTGCGCGCTGGTCGAAGTCTCGTGGTCCTCTGTCAGAATCCAGAGTTTCAAGAAGATCGGAGGGGGTCAAAATTTCGGCCAAAAACGACAGTGTTACCCCTTATGTTTTTTTTTTCAGGTCAAAACTTTGACATCCGATATCTCGGCTCTGGAAGGGTCTAGAGCCTCCATTTTTGCGCGCTAGTCGAAGTCTCGTGGCCCTCTGTCAGAATCCAGAGTTTCAAGAAGATCGGAGGGGGTCAAAATTTCGGCCAAAAACGACAGTGTTACCCCTTATGTTTTTTTTTTCAGGTCAAAACTTTGACATCCGATATCTCGGCTCTGGAAGGGTCTAGAGCCTCCATTTTTGCGCGCTGGTCGAAGTCTCGTGGCCCTCTGTCAGAACCCAGAGTTTCATGAAGATCAGATGGGGTCAAAATTTCAGCCAAAAACGACAGTGTTACCCCTTATGTTTTTTTTTTCGGGTCAAAACTTTGACATCCGGTATCTCGGCTCTGGAAGGGTCTAGAGCCTCCATTTTTGCGCACTGGTCGAAGTCTCATGGCCCTCTGTCAGAATCCAGAGTTTCGAGAAGATCGGAGGGGGTCAAAATTTCGGCCAAAAACGACAGTGTTACCCCTTATGTTTTTTTTTCAGGTCAAAACTTTGACATCCGATATCTCGGCTCTGGAAGGGTCTAGAGCCTCCATTTTTGCGCGCTGGTCGAAGTCTCGTGGCCCTCTGTCAGAATCCAGAGTTTCAAGAAGATCGGAGGGGGTCAATATTTCGGCCAAAAACGACAGTGTTACCCCTTATGTTTTTTTTTCGGGTCAAAACTTTGACATCCGATATCTCGGCTCTGGAAGGGTCTAGAGCCTCCATTTTTGCGTGCTGGTCGAAGTCTCGTGGCCCTCTGTCAGAATCCAGAGTTTCAAGAAGATCGGAGGGGGTCAAAATTTCGGCCAAAAACGACAGTGTTACCCCTTATGTTTTTTTTTTCAGGTCAAAACTTTGACATCCGATATCTCGGCTCTGGAAGGGTCTAGAGCCTCCATTTTTCCGCGCTGGTCGAAGTCTCGTGGCCCTCTGTCAGAATCCAGAGTTTCAAGGAGATCGGAGGGGGTCAAAATTTCGGCCAAAAACGACAGTGTTACCCCTTATGTTTTTTTTTCAGGTCAAAACTTTGACATCCGATATCACGGCTCTGGAAGGGTCTAGAGCCTCCATTTTTGCGCGCTGGTCGAAGTCTCGTGGCCCTCTGTCAGAATCCAGAGTTTCAAGAAGATCGGAGGGGGTCAAAATTTCGGCCAAAAACGACAGTGTTACCCCTTATGTTTTTTTTTTCAGGTCAAAACTTTGACATCCAATATCTCTGCTCTGGAAGGGTCTAGAGCCTCCATTTTTGCGCGCTGGTCGAAGTCTCGTGGCCCTCTGTCAGAATCCAGAGTTTCAAGAAGATCGGAGGGGGTCAAAATTTCGGCCAAAAACGACAGTGTTACCCCTTATGTTTTTTTTTTCAGGTCAAAACTTTGACATCCGATATCTCGGCTCTGGAAGGGTCTAGAGCCTCCATTTTTGCGCGCTGGTCGAAGTCTCGTGGCCCTCTGTCAGAATCCAGAGTTTCAAGAAGATCGGAGGGGGTCAAAATTTCGGCCAAAAACGACAGTGTTACCCCTTATGTTTTTTTTTTCGGGTCAAAACTTTGACATCCGATATCTCGGCTCTGGAAGGGTCTAGAGCCTCCATTTTTGCGCGCTGGTCGAAGTCTCGTGGCCCTCTGTCAGAATCCAGAGTTTCAATAAGATCGGAGGGGGTCAAAATTTCGGCCAAAAACGACAGTGTTACCCCTTATGTTTTTTTTTTCGTGTCAAAACTTTGACATCCGATATCTCGGCTCTGGAAGGGTCTAGAGCCTCCATTTTTGCGCGCTGGTCGAAGTCTCGTGGCCCTCTGTCAGAATCCAGAGTTTCAAGAAGATCGGAGGGGGTCAAAATTTCGGCCAAAAACGACAGTGTTACCCCTTATGTTTTTTTTTCAGGTCAAAACTTTGACATCCGATATCTCGGCTCTGGAAGGGTCTAGAGCCTCCATTTTTGCGTGCTGGTCGAAGTCTTGTGGCCCTCTGTCAGAATCCAGAGTTTCAAGAAGATCGGAGGGGGTCAAAATTTCGGCCAAAAACGACAGTGTTACCCCTTATGTTTTTTTTTCAGGTCAAAACTTTGATATCCGATATCTCGGCTCTGGAAGGGTCTAGAGCCTCCATTTTTGCGCGCTGGTCGAAGTCTCGTGGCCCTTGTTTTATGGTACTGAACCTATTTTATTTCCTTACTTTATAGATCGAGTACCTTCTACCTCATTTTGTTTTTTCTCAGGTAAGGTAAAGATGGTCAAATTCTACATTAGACAATAAGTATTCAAGATCATACTTACTCTCTAGCAGAAAGACCCCTCCGTGGTTAAGTTCTTTATCTCAAGGAGAAACGCTCAGCAGGCAAGTTTTTAACTATAATACTTATTTTTATTGTATAAGATTTTTCCAAAATTTTTACTTCCAATCAGTTTAACAAAGTCAATTCAGTAAATGCATTTCACGAATCACACTAAAAGATGTCAGGCTTGGATCATCAAACAATGGAGAATCTGGTCCCGCATCCAGAATCTGGCCCCATACATTTCAATGTACATTTTATAATACATTTACAGGTCACACCTCCTTTCAAATCATATGCACAATCTGTCCAATCCTAGATCTGGATCCAGATTTAACTCTTTCATTCCTTTGAGCAAGCTCCTATATATGGCCCTCTTCTCTTTGTTCTTCCTTCTCTCCGCACGGATCCTTTGCATCCTCCGTCTTTTAGCCTGGAACACAATACTACGGTAATACACTTTTCCTTTTAATACTTGCATGCATAATAGTGATTACATATCTTTAATAAAACTTTTATCACAATACATTTTCTGTGTGTGTGTCTTTCCTTACTCAGAAATTAAACATTTATTACAAAAATGTCTCCGTGTCTTTCTTTACCAAGTCAATAAACACTTCTTACAACATGTTTCTGGTGTCTTTCATTCCAAACAGTTTGCATACCAAAAGTGTATCACAAAATACCCTTTACATAGTTCCTACCAACATTTTCTTTTAACAGTTGAGTATGTATAAAATCTAGTAAAACTGATTACATATAGAAGACTGTATATAAAGTCTTACAAAACCGGTTACATATAAAAGACTACGTATAAAGTCTTACAAAACAGGATACATATAAAAGACTGTGCATAAAGTCTTACAAAGCAGGATACATATAAAAGACTGTGTATAAAGTCTTACAAAGCAGGATACATATAAAAGACTGTGTATAAAGTCTTACAAACCAGGTTATATATAAAAGACTGTATATGAAGTTTTACAAAGCAGATTACATATAAGAGAATAATTTGCATCATGTCACACAACACCCTCTGTCAGAATCCAGAGTTTCAAGAAGATCGGAGGGGGTCAAAATTTCGGCCAAAAATGACAGTGTTACCCCTTATGTTTTTTTTTTTCGGGTCAAAACTTTGACATCCGATTTCTCGGCTCTGGAAGGGTCTAGAGCCTCCATTTTTGCGCGCTGGTCGAAGTCTCGTGGCCCTCTGTCAGAATCCAGAGTTTCAAGAAGATCAGAGTGGGTCAAAATTTCGGCCAAAAACGACAGTGTTACCCCTTATGTTTTTTTTTCGGGTCAAAACTTTGACATCCGATATCTCGGCTCTGGAAGGGTCTAGAGCCTCCATTTTTGTGCGCTGGTCGAAGTCTCGTGGCCCTCTGTCAGAATCCAGAGTTTCAAGAAGATCGGAGGGGGTCAAAATTTCGGCCAAAAACGACAGTGTTACCCCTTATGTTTTTTTTTCGGGTCAAAACTTTGACATCCGATATCTCGGCTCTGGAAGGGTCTAGAGCCTCCATTTTTGTGCGCTAGTCGAAGTCTCGTGGCCCTCTGTCAGAATCCAGAGTTTCAAGAAGATCGGAGTGGGTCAAAATTTCGGCCAAAAACGACAGTATTACCCCTTATGTTTTTTTTTCGGGTCAAAACTTTGACATCCGATATCTCGGCTCTGGAAGGGTCTAGAGCCTCCATTTTTGCACGCTGGTCGGAGTTTCGTGGCCCTCTGTCAGAATCCAGAGTTTCAAGAAGATCGGAGGGGGTCAAAATTTCGGCCAAAAACGACAGTGTTACCCCTTATGTTTTTTTTTCAGGTCAAAACTTTGACATCCGATATCTCGGCTCTGGAAGGGTCTAGAGCCTCCATTTTTGCGTGCTGGTCGAAGTCTCGTGGCCCTCTGTCAGAATCCAGAGTTTCAAGAAGATCGGAGGGGGTCAAAATTTCGGCCAAAAAACGACAGTGTTACCCCTTATGTTTTTTTTTTCAGGTCAAAACTTTGATATCCGATATCTCGGCTCTGGAAGGGTCTAGAGCCTCCATTTTTGCGCTCTGGTCGAAGTCTCGTGGCCCTCTGTCAGAATCCAGAGTTTCAAGAAGATCGGAGGGGGTCAAAATTTCGGCCAAAAACGACAATGTTACCCCTTATGTTTTTTTTTCGGGTCAAAACTTTGACATCCGATATCTCGGCTCTGGAAGGGTCTAGAGCCTCCATTTTTGCGCGCTGGTCGAAGTCTCGTGGCCCTCTGTCAGAATCCAGAGTTTCAAGAAGATTGGAGGGGGTCAAAATTTCGGCAAAAAACGACAGTGTTACCCCTTATGTTTTTTTTTTCAGGTCAAAACTTTGACATCCGATATTTCGGCTCTGGAAGGGTCTAGAGCCTCCATTTTTGCGCGCTGGTCGAAGTCTCGTGGCCCTCTGTCAGAATCCAGAGTTTAAAGAAGATCGGAGGGGGTCAAAATTTCGGCCAAAAATGACAGTGTTACCCCTTATGTTTTTTTTTCGGGTCAAAACTTTGACATCCGATTTCTCGGCTCTGGAAGGGTCTAGACCCTCCATTTTTGCGCGCTGGTCGAAGTCTCGTGACCCTCTGTCAGAATCCAGAGTTTCAAGAAGATCGGAGGGGGTCAAAATTTCGGCCAAAAACGACAGTGTTACCCCTAATGTTTTTTTTTCGGGTCAAAACTTTGACATCCGATATCTCGGCTCTGGAAGGGTCTAGAGCCTCCATTTTTGCGCGCTGGTCGAAGTCTCGTGGCCCTCTGTCAGAATCCAGAGTTTCAAGAAGATCGGAGGGGGTCAAAATTTCGGCCAAAAACGACAGTGTTACCCCTTATGTTTTTTTTTTCAGGTCAAAACTTTGACATCCGATATTTCGGCTCTGGAAGGGTCTAGAGCCTCCATTTTTGCGCGCTGGTCGAAGTCTCGTGGCCCTCTGTCAGAATCCAGAGTTTCAAGAAGATCGGAGGGGGTCAAAATTTCGGCCAAAAACGACAGTGTTACCCCTTATGTTTTTTTTTTTTTCTGGTCAAAACTTTGACATCCGATATCTCGGCTCTGGAAGGGTCTAGATTCCCATTTTTGCGCGCTGGTCGAAGTTTCGTGGCCCTCTGTCAGAATCCAGAGTTTCAAGAAGATCGGAGGGGGTCAAAATTTCGGCCAAAAACGACAGTGTTACCCCTTATGTTTTTTTTTCAGGTCAAAACTTTGACATCCGATATCTCGGCTCTGGAAGGGTCTAGAGCCTCCATTTTTGCGCGCTGGTCGAAGTCTCGTGGCCCTCTGTCAGAATCCAGAGTTTCAAGAAGATCGGAGGGGGTCAAAATTTCGGCCAAAAACGACAGTGTTACCCCTTATGTTTTTTTTCAGGTCAAAACTTTGACATCCGATATCTCGGCTCTGGAAGGGTCTAGAGCCTCCATTTTTGCGCGCTGGTCGAAGTCTCGTGGCCCTTTGTCAGAATCCAGAGTTTCAAGAAGATCGGAGGGGGTCAAAATTTCGGCCAAAAACGACAGTGTTACCCCTTATGTTTTTTTTTCAGGTCAAAACTTTGACATCCGATATCTCGGCTCTGGAAGGGTCTAGAGCCTCCATTTTTGCGCGCTGGTCGAAGTCTCGTGGCCCTCTGTCAGAATCCAGAGTTTAAAGAAGATTGGAGGGGGTCAAAATTTCGTCCAAAAACGACAGTGTTACCCCTTATGTTTTTTTTTCGGGTCAAAACTTTGACATCCGATATCTCGGCTCTGGAAGGGTCTAGAGCCTCCATTTTTGCGTGCTGGTCGAAGTCTCGTGGCCCTCTGTCAGAATCCAGAGTTTCAAGAAGATCGGAGGGGGTCAAAATTTCGGACAAAAACGACAGTGTTACCCCTTATGTTTTTTTTTTCAGGTCAAAAATTTGACATCCGATATCTCGGCTCTGGAGGGTCTAGAGCCTCCATTTTTGCGCGCTGGTCGAAGTCTCGTGGCCCTCTGTCAGAATCCATAGTTTCAAGAAGATCGGAGGGGGTCAAAATTTCGGCCAAAAACGACAGTGTTACCCCTTATGTTTTTTTTTCGGGTCAAAACTTTGACATCCGATATCTCGGCTCTGGAAGGGTCTAGAGCCTCCATTTTTGCGTGCTGGTCGAAGTCTCGTGGCCCTCTGTCAGAATCCAGAGTTTCAAGAAGATCGGAGGGGGTCAAAATTTCGGCCAAAAACGACAGTGTTACCCCTTATGTTTTTTTTTTCAGGTCAAAACTTTGACATCCGATATCTCGGCTCTGGAAGGGTCTAGAGCCTCCATTTTTGCGCGCTGGTCGAAGTCTCGTGGCCCTCTGTCAGAATCCAGAGTTTCAAGAAGATCGGAGGGGGTCAAAATTTCGGCCAAAAACGACAGTGTTACCCCTTATGTTTTTTTCAGGTCAAAACTTTGACATCCGATATCTCGGCTCTGGAAGGGTCTAGAGCCTCCATTTTTGCGCGCTGGTCGAAGTCTCGTGGCCCTCTGTCAGAATCCAGAGTTTCAAGAAGATCGGAGGGGGTCAAAATTTCGGCCAAAAACGACAGTGTTACCCCTTATGTTTTTTTTTTCGGGTCAAAACTTTGACATCCGATATCTCGGCTCTGGAAGGGTCTAGAGCCTCCATTTTTGCGCGCTGGTCGTAGTCTCGTGGCCCTCTGTCAGAATCCAGAGTTTCAAGAAGATCGGAGGGGGTCAAAATTTCGGCCAAAAACGACAGTGTTACGCCTTATGTTTTTTTTTTGGGTCAAAACTTTGACATCCGATATCTCGGCTCTGGAAAAATCTAGAGCCTCCATTTTTGCGCGCTGGTCGAAGTCTCGTGGCCCTCTGTCAGAATCCAGAGTTTCAAGAAGATCGGAGGGGGTCAAAATTTCGGCCAAAAACGACAGTGTTACCCCTTATGTTTTTTTTTTCAGGTCAAAACTTTGACATCCGATATCTCGGCTCTGGAAGGGTCTAGAGCCTCCATTTTTGCGCGCTGGTCGAAGTCTCGTGGTCCTCTGTCAGAATCCAGAGTTTCAAGAAGATCGGAGGGGGTCAAAATTTCGGCCAAAAACGACAGTGTTACCCCTTATGTTTTTTTTTTCAGGTCAAAACTTTGACATCCGATATCTCGGCTCTGGAAGGGTCTAGAGCCTCCATTTTTGCGCGCTGGTCGAAGTCTCGTGGCCCTCTGTCAGAATCCAGAGTTTCAAGAAGATCGGAGGGGGTCAAAATTTCGGCCAAAAACGACAGTGTTACCCCTTATGTTTTTTTTTCAGGTCAAAACTTTGACATCCGATATCTCGGCTCTGGAAGGGTCTAGAGCCTCCATTTTTGCGCGCTGGTCGAAGTCTCGTGGCCCTCTGTCAGAATCCAGAGTTTCAAGAAGATCAGAGGGGGTCAAAATTTCAGCCAAAAACGACAGTGTTACCCCTTATGTTTTTTTTTTTCGGGTCAAAACTTTGACATCCGATATCTCGGCTCTGGAAGGGTCTAGAGCCTCCATTTTTGCGCGCTGGTCGAAGTCTCGTGGCCCTCTGTCAGAATCCAGAGTTTCGAGAAGATCGGAGGGGGTCAAAATTTCGGCCAAAAACGACAGTGTTACCCCTTATGTTTTTTTTTCAGGTCAAAACTTTGACATCCGATATCTCGGCTCTGGAAGGGTCTAGAGCCTCCATTTTTGCGTGCTGGTCGAAGTCTCGTGGCCCTCTGTCAGAATCCACAGTTTCAAGAAGATCGGAGGGGGTCAAAATTTCGGCCAAAAACGACAGTGTTACCCCTTATGTTTTTTTTTTCAGGTCAAAACTTTGACATCCGATATCTCGGCTCTGGAAGGGTCTAGAGCCTCCATTTTTGCGCGCTGGTCGAAGTCTCGTGGCCCTCTGTCAGAATCCAGAGTTTCAAGAAGATCGGAGGGGGTCAAAATTTCGGCCAAAAACGACAGTGTTACCCCTTATGTTTTTTTTTCAGGTCAAAACTTTGACATCCGATATCACGGCTCTGGAAGGGTCTAGAGCCTCCATTTTTGCGCGCTGGTCGAAGTCTCGTGGCCCTCTGTCAGAATCCAGAGTTTCAAGAAGATCGGAGGGGGTCAAAATTTCGGCCAAAAACGACAGTGTTACCCCTTATGTTTTTTTTTTCAGATCAAAACTTTGACATCCGATATCTCGGCTCTGGAAGGGTCTAGAGCCTCCATTTTTGCGCGCTGGTTGAAGTCTCGTGGCCCTCTGTCAGAATCCAGAGTTTCAAGAAGATCGGAGGGGGTCAAAATTTCGGCCAAAAACGACAGTGTTACCCCTTAAGTTTTTTTTCCGGGTCAAAACTTTGACATCCGATATCTCGGCTCTGGAAGGGTCTAGAGCCTCCATTTTTGCGCGCTGGTCGAAGTCTCGTGGCCCTCTGTCAGAATCCAGAGTTTCAAGAAGACCGGAGGGGGTCAAAATTTCGGCCAAAAACGACAGTGTTACCCCTTATGTTTTTTTTTCGGGTCAAAACTTTGACATCCGATATCTCGGCTCTGGAAGGGTCTAGAGCCTCCATTTTTGCGCACTGGTCGAAGTCTCGTGGCCCTCTGTCAGAATCCAGAGTTTCAAGAAGATCGGAGGGGGTCAAAATTTCGGCCAAAAACGACAGTGTTACCCCTTATGTTTTTTTTTCGGGTCAAAACTTTGACATCCGATATCTCGGCTCTGGAAGGGTCTAGAGCCTCCATTTTTGCGCGCTGGTCGAAGTCTCGTGGCCCTCTGTCAGAATCCAGAGTTTCAAGAAGATCGGAGGGGGTCAAAATTTCGGCCAAAAACGACAGTGTTACCCCTTATGTTTTTTTTTCGGGTCAAAACTTTGACATCCGATATCTCGGCTCTGGAAGGGTCTAGAGCCTCCATTTTTGCGCGCTGGTCGAAGTCTCGTGGCCCTCTGTCAGAATCCAGAGTTTCAAGAAGATCGGAGGGGGTCAAAATTTCGGCCAAAAACGACAGTGTTACCCCTTATGTTTTTTTTTTTCAGGTCAAAGCTTTGACATCCGATATCTCGGCTCTGGAAGGGTCTAGAGCCTCCATTTTTGCGCGCTGGTCGAAAACTCGTGGCCCTCTGTCAGAATCCAGAGTTTCAAGAAGATCGGAGGGGGTCAAAATTTCGGCCAAAAACGACAGTGTTACCCCTTATGTTTTTTTTTTTTCAGGTCAAAACTTTGACATCCGATATCTCGGCTCTGGAAGGGTCTAGAGCCTCCATTTTTGCGCGCTGGTCGAAGTCTCGTGGCCCTCTGTCAGAATCCAGAGTTTCAAGAAGATCGGAGGGGGTCAAAATTTCGGCCAAAAACGACAGTGTTACCCCTTATGTTTTTTTTTTCAGGTCAAAACTTTGACATCCGATATCTCGGCTCTGGAAGGGTCTAGAGCCTCCATTTTTGCGCGCTGGTCGAAGTCTCGTGGCCCTCTGTCAGAATCCAGAGTTTCAAGAAGATCAGAGGGGGTCAAAATTTCAGCCAAAAACGACAGTGTTACCCCTTATGTTTTTTTTTTTCGGGTCAAAACCTTGACATCCGATATCTCGGCTCTGGAAGGGTCTAGAGCCTCCATTTTTGCGCACTGGTCGAAGTCTCGTGGCCCTCTGTCAGAATCCAGAGTTTCAAGAAGATCAGAGGGGGTCAAAATTTCGGCCAAAAACGACAGTGTTACCCCTTATGTTTTTTTTTTTCGGGTCAAAACTTTGACATCCGATATCTCGGCTCTGGAAGGGTCTAGAGCCTCCATTTTTGCGCACTGGTCGAAGTCTCGTGGCCCTCTGTCAGAATCCAGAGTTTCAAGAAGATCGGAGGGGGTCAAAATTTCGGCCAAAAACGACAGTGTTACCCCTTATGTTTTTTTTTTTCAGGTCAAAACTTTGACATCCGATATCTCGGCTCTGGAAGGGTCTAGAGCCTCCATTTTTGCGCGCTGGTCGAAGTCTCGTGGCCCTCTGTCAGAATCCAGAGTTTCAAGAAGATCAGAGGGGGTCAAAATTTCGGCCAAAAACGACAGTGTTACCCCTTATGTTTTTTTTTTTCGGGTCAAAACTTTGACATCCGATATCTCGGCTCTGGAAGGGTCTAGAGCCTCCATTTTTGCGCACTGGTCGAAGTCTCGTGGCCCTCTGTCAGAATCCAGAGTTTCAAGAAGATCGGAGGGGGTCAAAATTTCGGCCAAAAACGACAGTGTTACCCCTTATGTTTTTTTTTCAGGTCAAAACTTTGACATCCGATATCTCGGCTCTGGAAGGGTCTAGAGCCTCCATTTTTGCGCGCTGGTCGAAGTCTCGTGGCCCTCTGTCAGAATCCAGAGTTTCAAGAAGATCGGAGGGGGTCAAAATTTCGGCCAAAAACGACAGTGTTACCCCTTATGTTTTTTTTTTGGGTCAAAACTTTGACATCCGATATCTCGGCTCTGGAAGGGTCTAGAGCCTCCATTTTTGCGTGCTGGTCGAAGTCTCGTGGCCCTCTGTCAGAATCCAGAGTTTCAAGAAGATCGGAGGGGGTCAAAATTTCGGCCAAAAACGACAGTGTTACCCCTTATGTTTTTTTTTCAGGTCAAAACTTTGACATCCGATATCTCGGCTCTGGAAGGGTCTAGAGCCTCCATTTTTGCGTGCTGGTCGAAGTCTCGTGGCCCTCTGTCAGAATCCAGAGTTTCAAGAAGATCGGAGGGGGTCAAAATTTCGGCCAAAAACGACAGTGTTACCCCTTATGTTTTTTTTTTCAGGTCAAAACTTTGACATCCGATATCTCGGCTCTGGAAGGGTCTAGAGCCTCCATTTTTGCGCGCTGGTCGAAGTCTCGTGGCCCTCTGTCAGAATCCAGAGTTTCAAGAAGATCGGAGGGGGTCAAAATTTCGGCCAAAAACGACAGTGTTACCCCTTATGTTTTTTTTTCAGATCAAAACTTTGACATCCGATATCTCGGCTCTGGAAGGGTCTAGAGCCTCCATTTTTGCGCGCTGGTCGAAGTCTCGTGGCCCTCTGTCAGAATCCAGAGTTTCAAGAAGATCGGAGGGGGTCAAAATTTCGGCCAAAAACGACAGTGTTACCCCTTATGTTTTTTTTTCGGGTCAAAACTTTGACATCCGATATCTCGGCTCTGGAAGGGTCTAGAGCCTCCATTTTTGCGCGCTGGTCGAAGTCTCGTGGCCCTCTGTCAGAATCCAGAGTTTCAAGAAGATCGGAGGGGGTCAAAATTTCGGCCAAAAACGACAGTGTTACCCCTTATGTTTTTTTTTCGGGTCAAAACTTTGACATCCGATATCTCGGCTCTGGAAGGGTCTAGAGCCTCCATTTTTGCGCACTGGTCGAAGTCTCGTGGCCCTCTGTCAGAATCCAGAGTTTCAAGAAGATCGGAGGGGGTCAAAATTTCGGCCAAAAACGACAGTGTTACCCCTTATGTTTTTTTTTTGGGTCAAAACTTTGACATCCGATATCTCGGCTCTGGAAGGGTCTAGAGCCTCCATTTTTGCGCGCTGGTCGAAGTCTCGTGGCCCTCTGTCAGAATCCAGAGTTTCAAGAAGTTCGGAGGGGGTCAAAATTTCGGCCAAAAACGACAGTGTTACCCCTTATGTTTTTTTTTTGGGTCAAAACTTTGACATCCGATATCTCGGCTCTGGAAGGGTCTAGAGCCTCCATTTTTGCGCGCTGGTCGAAGTCTCGTGGCCCTCTGTCAGAATCCAGAGTTTCAAGAAGATCGGAGGGGGTCAAAATTTCGGCCAAAAACGACAGTGTTACCCCTTATGTTTTTTTTTCAGGTCAAAACTTTGACATCTGATATCTCGGCTCTGGAAGGGTCTAGAGCCTCCATTTTTGCGCGCTGGTCGAAGTCTCGTGGTCCTCTGTCAGAATCCAGAGTTTCAAGAAGATCGGAGGGGGTCAAAATTTCGGCCAAAAACGACAGTGTTACCCCTTATGTTTTTTTTTTCAGGTCAAAAATTTGACATCCGATATCTCGGCTCTGGAAGGGTCTAGAGCCTCCATTTTTGCGTGCTGGTCGAAGTCTCGTGGCCCTCTGTCAGAATCCAGAGTTTCAAGAAGATCGGAGGGGGTCAAAATTTCGGCCAAAAACGACAGTGTTACCCCTTATGTTTTTTTTTTCAGGTCAAAACTTTGACATCCGATATCTCGGCTCTGGAAGGGTCTAGAGCCTCCATTTTTGCGCGCTGGTCGAAGTCTCGTGGCCCTCTGTCAGAATCCAGAGTTTCAAGAAGATCGGAGGGGGTCAAAATTTCGGCCAAAAACGACAGTGTTACCCCTTATGTTTTTTTTTTTTCAGGTCAAAACTTTGACATCCGATATATCGGCTCTGGAATGTTTTTTTTTTCGGGTCAAAACTTTGACATCCGATATCTCGGCTCTGGAAGGGTCTAGAGCCTCCATTTTTGCGTGCTGGTCGAAGTCTCGTCGCCCTCTGTCAGAATCCAGAGTTTCAAGAAGATCAGAGGGGGTCAAAATTTCGGCCAAAAACGACAGTGTTACCCCTTATGTTTTTTTTTTCAGGTCAAAACTTTGACATCCGATATCTCGGCTCTGGAAGGGTCTAGAGCCTCCATTTTCGCGTGCTGGTCGAAGTCTCGTGGCCCTCTGTCAGAATCCAGAGTTTCAAGAAGATCGGAGGGGGTCAAAATTTCGGCCAAAAACGACAGTGTTACCCCTTATGTTTTTTTTTTCAGGTCAAAACTTTGACATCCGATATCTCGGCTCTGGAAGGGTCTAGAGCCTCCATTTTTGCGCGCTGGTCGAAGTCTCGTGGCCCTCTGTCAGAATCCAGAGTTTCAAGAAGATCGGAGGGGGTCAAAATTTCGGCCAAAAACGACAGTGTTACCCCTTATGTTTTTTTTTTCGGGTCAAAACTTTGACATCCGATATCTCGGCTCTGGAAGGGTCTAGAGCCTCCATTTTTGCGCGCTGGTCGAAGTCTCGTGGCCCTCTGTCAGAATCCAGAGTTTCAAGAAGATCGGAGGGGGTCAAAATTTCGGCCAAAAACGACAGTGTTACCCCTTATGTTTTTTTTTCAGGTCAAAACTTTGACATCCGATATCTCGGCTCTGGAAGGGTCTAGAGCCTCCATTTTTGCGCGCTGGTCGAAGTCTCGTGGCCCTCTGTCAGAATCCAGAGTTTCAAGAAGATCGGAGGGGGTCAAAATTTCGGCCAAAAACGACAGTGTTACCCCATATGTTTTTTTTTTTTGGGTCAAAACTTTGACATCCGATATCTCGGCTCTGGAAGGGTCTAGAGCCTCCATTTTTGCGCGCTGGTCGAAGTCTCGTGGCCCTCTGTCAGAATCCAGAGTTTCAAGAAGATCGGAGGGGGTCAAAATTTCGGCCAAAAACGACAGTGTTACCCCTTATGTTTTTTTTTCGGGTCAAAACTTTGACGTCTGATATCTCGGCTCTGGAAGGGTCTAGAGCCTCCATTTTTGCGCGCTGGTAGAAGTCTCGTGGTCCTCTGTCAGAATCCAGAGTTTCAAGAAGATCGGAGGGGGTCAAAATTTCGGCCAAAAACAACAGTGTTACCCCTTATGTTTTTTTTCGGGTCAAAACTTTGACGTCCGATATCTCGGCTCTGGAAGGGTCTAGAGCGTCCATATTTGCGCGCTGGTCGAAGTCTCGTGGCCCTCTGTCAGAATCCAGAGTTTCAAGAAGATCATAGGGGGTCAAAATTTCGGCCAAAAACGACAGTGTTACCCCTTATGGTTTTTTTTTAGGTCAAAACTTTGACATCCGATATCTCGGCTCTGGAAGGGTCTAGAGCCTCCATTTTTGCGCGCTGGTCGAAGTCTCGTGGCCCTCTGTCAGAATCCAGAGTTTCAAGAAGATCGGAGGGGGTCAAAATTTCAGCCAAAAACGACAGTGTTACCCCTTATGTTTTTTTTTTCAGGTCAAAACTTTGACATCCGATATCTCGGCTCTGGAAGGGTCTAGAGCCTCCATTTTTGCGCGCTGGTCGAAGTCTCGTGGCCCTCTGTCAGAATCCAGAGTTTCAAGAAGATCGGAGGGGGTCAAAATTTCGGCCAAAAACGACAGTGTTACCCCTTATGTTTTTTTTTCGGGTCAAAACTTTGACATCTGATATCTCGGCTCTGGAAGGGTCTAGAGCCTCCATTTTTGCGCGCTGGTCGAAGTCTCGTGGCCCTCTGTCAGAATCCAGAGTTTCAAGAAGATCGGAGGGGGTCAAAATTTCGGCCAAAAACGACAGTGTTACCCCTTATGTTTTTTTTTCAGGTCAAAACTTTGACATCCGATATCTCGGCTCTGGAAGGGTCTAGAGCCTCCATTTTTGCGCGCTGGTCGAAGTCTCGTGGCCCTCTGTCAGAATCCAGAGTTTCAAGAAGATCGGAGGTTGTCAAAATTTCGGCCAAAAACGACAGTGTTACCCCTTATGTTTTTTTTTTCGGGTCAAAACTTTGACATCCGATATCTCGGCTCTGGAAGGGTCTAGAGCCTCCATTTTTGCGTGCTGGTCGAAGTCTCGTGGCCCTCTGTCAGAATCCAGAGTTTCAAGAAGATCGGATTGGGTCAAAATTTCGGCCAAAAACGACAGTGTTACCCCTTATGTTTTTTTTTTTCAGGTCAAAACTTTGACATCCGATATCTCGGCTCTGGAAGGGTCTAGAGCCTCCATTTTTGCGCGCTGGTCGAAGTCTCGTGGCCCTCTGTCAGAATCCAGAGTTTCAAGAAGATCGGAGGGGGTCAAAATTTCAGCCAAAAACGACATTGTTACCCCTTATGTTTTCTTTTTCAGGTCAAAACTTTGACATCCGATATCTCGGCTCTGGAAGGGTCTAGAGCCTCCATTTTTGCGCGCTGGTCGAAGTCTCGTGGCCCTCTGTCAGAATCCAGAGTTTCAAGAAGATCGGAGGGGGTCAAAATTTCGGCCAAAAACGACAGTGTTACCCCTTATGTTTTTTTTTCAGGTCAAAACTTTGACATCCGATATCTCGGCTCTGGAAGGGTCTAGAGCCTCCATTTTTGCGCGCTGGTCGAAGTCTCGTGGCCCTCTGTCAGAATCCAGAGTTTCAAGAAGATCGGAGGGGGTCAAAATTTCGGCCAAAAACGACAGTGTTACCCCTTATGTTTTTTTTTTCGGGTCAAAACTTTGACGTCTGATATCTCGGCTCTGGAAGGGTCTAGAGCCTCCATTTTTGCGCGCTGGTAGAAGTCTCGTGGTCCTCTGTCAGAATCCAGAGTTTCAAGAAGATCGGAGGGGGTCAAAATTTCGGCCAAAAACAACAGTGTTACCCCTTATGTTTTTTTTCGGGTCAAAACTTTGACGTCCGATATCTCGGCTCTGGAAGGGTCTAGAGCGTCCATTTTTGCGCGCTGGTCGAAGTCTCGTGGCCCTCTGTCAGAATCCAGAGTTTCAAGAAGATCATAGAGGGTCAAAATTTCGGCCAAAAACGACAGTGTTACCCCTTATGTTTTTTTTTTAGGTCAAAACTTTGACATCCGATATCTCGGCTCTGGAAGGGTCTAGAGCCTCCATTTTTGCGCGCTGGTCGAAGTCTCGTGGCCCTCTGTCAGAATCCAGAGTTTCAAGAAGATCGGAGGGGGTCAAAATTTCAGCCAAAAACGACAGTGTTACCCCTTATGTTTTTTTTTTCAGGTCAAAACTTTGACATCCGATATCTCGGCTCTGGAAGGGTCTAGAGCCTCTATTTTTGCGCGCTGGTCGAAGTCTCGTGGCCCTCTGTCAGAATCCAGAGTTTCAAGAAGATCGGAGGGGGTCAAAATTTCGGCCAAAAACGACAGTGTTACCCCTTATGTTTTTTTTTTCGGGTCAAAACTTTGACATCCGATATCTCGGCTCTGGAAGGGTCTAGAGCCTCCATTTTTGCGCGCTGGTCGAAGTCTCGTGGCCCTCTGTAAGAATCCAGAGTTTCAAGAAGATCGGAGGGGGTCAAAATTTCGGCCAAAAACGACAGTATTACCCCTTATGTTTTTTTTTTCAGGTCAAAACTTTGACATCCGATATCTCGGCTCTGGAAGGGTCTAGAGCCTCCATTTTTGCGCGCTGGTCGAAGTCTCGTGCCCCTCTGTCAGAATCCAGAGTTTCAAGAAGATCGGAGGGGGTCAAAATTTCGGCCAAAAACGACAGTGTTACCCCTTATGTTTTTTTTTTTTCGGGTCAAAACTTTGACATCCGATATCTCGGCTCTGGAAGGTTCTAGAGCCTCCATTTATGCGCGCTGGTCGAAGTCTCGTGGCCCTCTGTCAGAATCCAGAGTTTCAAGAAGATCGGAGGGGGTCAAAATTTCGGCCAAAAACGACAGTGTTACCCCTTATGTTTTTTTTTCAGGTCAAAACTTTGACATCCGATATCTCGGCTCTGGAAGGGTCTAGAGCCTCCATTTTTGCGCGCTGGTCGAAGTCTCGTGGCCCTCTGTCAGAATCCAGAGTTTCAAGAAGATCGGAGGGGGTCAAAATTTCGGCCAAAAACGACAGTGTTACCCCTTATGTTTTTTTTTTCGGGTCAAAACTTTGACATCCGATATCTCGGCTCTGGAAGGGTCTAGAGCCTCCATTTTTGCGTGCTGGTCGAAGTCTCGTGGCCCTCTGTCAGAATCCAGAGTTTCATGAAGATCGGAGGGGGTCAAAATTTCAGCCAAAAACGACAGTGTTACCCCTTATGTTTTTTTTTCAGGTCAAAACTTTGACATCCGATATCTCGGCTCTGGAAGGGTCTAGAGCCTTCATTTTTGCGCGCTGGTCGAAGTCTCGTGGCCCTCTGTCAGAATCCAGAGTTTCAAGAAGATCGGAGGGGGTCAAAATTTCGGCCAAAAACGACAGTGTTACCCCTTATGTTTTTTTTTTGGGTCAAAACTTTGACATCCGATATCTCGGCTCTGGAAGGGTCTAGAGCCTCCATTTTTGCGCGCTGGTCGAAGTCTCGTGGCCCTCTGTCAGAATCCAGAGTTTCAAGAAGATCGGAGGGGGTCAAAATTTCGGCCAAAAACGACAGTGTTACCCCTTATGTTTTTTTTTCGGGTCAAAACTTTGACATCCGATATCTCGGCTCTGGGAGGGTCTAGAGCCTCCATTTTTTGCGCACTGGTCGAAGTCTCGTGGCCCTCTGTCAGAATCCAGAGTTTCAAGAAGATCGGAGGGGGTCAAAATTTCGGCCAAAAACGACAGTGTTACCCCTTATGTTTTTTTTTTCGGGTCAAAACTTTGACATCCGATATCTCGGCTCTGGAAGGGTCTAGAGTCTCCATTTTTGCGTGCTGGTCGAAGTCTCGTGGCCCTCTGTCAGAATCCAGAGTTTCAAGAAGATCGGAGGGGGTCAAAATTTCGGCCAAAAACGACAGTGTTACCCCTTATGTTTTTTTTTTCAGGTCAAAACTTTGACATCCGATATCTCGGCTCTGGAAGGGTCTAGAGCCTCCATTTTTGTGTGCTGGTCGAAGTCTCGTGGCCCTCTGTCAGAATCCAGAGTTTCAAGAAGATCGGAGGGGGTCAAAATTTCGGCCAAAAACGACAGTGTTACCCCTTATGTTTTTTTTTTCAGGTCAAAATTTTGACATCCGATATCTCGGCTCTGGAAGGGTCTAGAGCCTCCATTTTTGCGCGCTGGTCGAAGTCTCTTGGCCCTCTGTCAGAATCCAGAGTTTCAAGAAGATCGGAGAGGGTCAAAATTTCGTCCAAAAACGACAGTGTTACCCCTTATGTTTTTTTTTTCGGGTCAAAACTTTGACGTCCGATATCTCGGCTCTGGAAGGGTCTAGAGCCTCCATTTTTGCGCGCTGGTCGAAGTCTCGTGGCCCTCTGTCACAATCCAGAGTTTCAAGAAGATCGGAGGGGGTCAAAATTTCAGCCAAAATCGACAGTGTTACCCCTTATGTTTTTTTTTGGGTCAAAACTTTGACATCCGATATCTCGGCTCTGGAAGGGTCTAGAGCCTCCATTTTTGCGCGCTGGTTGAAGTCTCGTGGCCCTCTGTCAGAATCCAGAGTTTCAAGAAGATCGGAGGGGGTCAAAATTTTGGCCAAAAACGACAGTGTTACCCCTTATGTTTTTTTTCAGGTCAAAACTTTGACATCCGATATCTCGGCTCTGGAAGGGTCTAGAGCCTCCATTTTTGCTCGCTGGTCGAAGTCTCGTGGCCCTCTGTCAGAATCCAGAGTTTCAAGAAGATCGGAGGGGGTCAAAATTTCGGCCAAAAACGACAGTGTTACCCCTTATGTTTTTTTTTTTTTGGGTCAAAACTTTGACATCCGATATCTCGGCTCTGGAAGGGTCTAGAGCCTCCATTTTTGCGCGCTGGTCGAAGTCTCGTGGCCCTCTGTCAGAATCCAGAGTTTCAAGAAGATCGGAGGGGGTCAAAATTTCGGCCAAAAACGACAGTGTTACCCCTTATGTTTTTTTTTTTCAGGTCAAAACTTTGACATCCGATATCTCGGCTCTGGAAGGGTCTATAGCCTCCATTTTTGCGCGCTGGTCGAAGTCTCGTGGCCCTCTGTCAGAATCCAGAGTTTCAAGAAGATCGGAGGGGGTCAAAATTTTGGCCAAAAACGACAGTGTTACCCCTTATGTTTTTTTTCAGGTCAAAACTTTGACATCCGATATCTCGGCTCTGGAAGGGTCTAGAGCCTCCATTTTTGCGCGCTGGTCGAAGTCTCGTGGCCCTCTGTCAGAATCCAGAGTTTCAAGAAGATCGGAGGGGGTCAAAATTTCGGCCAAAAACGACAGTGTTACCCCTTATGTTTTTTTTTTTCGGGTCAAAACTTTGACATCCGATATCTCGGCTCTGGAAGGGTCTAGAGCCTCCATTTTTGCGCGCTGGTCGAAGTCTCGTGGCCCTCTGTCAGAATCCAGAGTTTCAAGAAGATCGGAGGGGGTCAAAATTTCGGCCAAAAACGACAGTGTTACCCCTTATGTTTTTTTTTGGGTCAAAACTTTGACATCCGATATCTCGGCTCTGGAAGGGTCTAGAGCCTCCATTTTTGCGCGCTGGTCGAAGTCTCGTGGCCCTCTGTCAGAATCCAGAGTTTCAAGAAGATCGGAGGGGGTCAAAATTTTGGCCAAAAACGACAGTGTTACCCCTTATGTTTTTTTTTTCAGGTCAAAACTTTGACATCCGATATCTCGGCTCTGGAAGGGTCTAGAGCCTCCATTTTTGCTCGCTGGTCAAAGTCTCGTGGCCCTCTGTCAGAATCCAGAGTTTCAAGAAGATCGGAGGGGGTCAAAATTTCGGCCAAAAACGACAGTGTTACCCCTTATGTTTTTTTTTTCAGGTCAAAACTTTGACATCCGATATCTCGGCTCTGGAAGGGTCTATAGCCTCCATTTTTGCGCGCTGGTCGAAGTCTCGTGGCCCTCTGTCAGAATCCAGAGTTTCAAGAAGATCGGAGGGGGTCAAAATTTTGGCCAAAAACGACAGTGTTACCCCTTATGTTTTTTTTTCAGGTCAAAACTTTGACATCCGATATCTCGGCTCTGGAAGGGTCTAGAGCCTCCATTTTTGCGCGCTGGTCGAAGTCTCGTGGCCCTCTGTCAGAATCCAGAGTTTCAAAAAGATCGGAGAGGGTCAAAATTTCGGCCAAAAACGACAGTGTTACCCCTTATGTTTTTTTTTTTTCGGGTCAAAACTTTGACGTCCGATATCTCGGCTCTGGAAGGGTCTAGAGCCTCCATTTTTGCGCGCTGGTCGAAGTCTCGTGGCCCTCTGTCAGAATCCAGAGTTTCAAGAAGATCGGAGGGGGTCAAAATTTTGGCCAAAAACGACAGTGTTACCCCTTATGTTTTTTTTTCAGGTCAAAACTTTGACATCCGATATCTCGGCTCTGGAAGGGTCTAGAGCCTCCATTTTTGCGTGCTGGTCGAAGTCTCGTGGCCCTCTGTCAGAATCCAGAGTTTCAAGAAGATCGGAGGGGGTCAAAATTTCGGCCAAAAACGACAGTGTTACCCCTTATGTTTTTTTTTTCAGCTCAAAACTTTGACATCCAATATCTCGGCTCTGGAAGGGTCTAGAGCCTCCATTTTTGCGCGCTGGTCGAAGTCTCGTGGCCCTCTGTCAGAATCCAGAGTTTCAAGAAGATCATAGGGGGTCAAAATTTCGGCCAAAAACGACAGTGTTACCCCTTATGTTTTTTTTTTTTTCGGGTCAAAACTTTGACATCCGATATCTCGGCTCTGGAAGGGTCTAGAGCCTCCATTTTTGCGCGCTGGTCGAAGTCTCGTGGCCCTCTGTCAGAATCCAGAGTTTCAAGAAGATCGGAGGGGGTCAAAATTTCGGCCAAAAACGACAGTGTTACCCCTTATGTTTTTTTTTGGGTCAAAACTTTGACATCCGATATCTCGGCTCTGGAAGGGTCTAGAGCATCCATTTTTGCGCGCTGGTCGAAGTCTCGTGGCCCTCTGTCAGAATCCAGAGTTTCAAGAAGATCGGAGGGGATCAAAATTTTGGCCAAAAACGACAGTGTTACCCCTTATGTTTTTTTTTTCAGGTCAAAACTTTGACATCCGATATCTCGGCTCTGGAAGGGTCTAGAGCCTCCATTTTTGCTCGCTGGTCGAAGTCTCGTGGCCCTCTGTCAGAATCCAGAGTTTCAAGAAGATCGGAGGGGGTCAAAATTTCGGCCAAAAACGACAGTGTTACCCCTTATGTTTTTTTTTTTTGGGTCAAAACTTTGACATCCGATATCTCGGCTCTGGAAGGGTCTAGAGCCTCCATTTTTGCGCGCTGGTCGAAGTCTCGTGGCCCTCTGTCAGAATCCAGAGTTTCAAGAAGATCGGAGGGGGTCAAAATTTCGGCCAAAAACGACAGTGTTACCCCTTATGTTTTTTTTTTTCAGGTCAAAACTTTGACATCCGATATCTCGGCTCTGGAAGGGTCTATAGCCTCCATTTTTGGGCGCTGGTCGAAGTCTCGTGGCCCTCTGTCAGAATCCAGAGTTTCAAGAAGATCGGAGGGGGTCAAAATTTTGGCCAAAAACGACAGTGTTACCCCTTATGTTTTTTTTTCAGGTCAAAACTTTGACATCCGATATCTCGGCTCTGGAAGGGTCTAGAGCCTCCATTTTTGCGCGCTGGTCGAAGTCTCGTGGCCCTCTGTCAGAATCCAGAGTTTCAAGAAGATCGGAGGGGGTCAAAATTTCGGCCAAAAACGACAGTGTTACCCCTTATGTTTTTTTTTTTCGGGTCAAAACTTTGACATCCGATATCTCGGCTCTGGAAGGGTCTAGAGCCTCCATTTTTGCGCGCTGGTCGAAGTCTCGTGGCCCTCTGTCAGAATCCAGAGTTTCAAGAAGATCGGAGGGGGTCAAAATTTCGGCCAAAAACGACAGTGTTACCCCTTATGTTTTTTTTTGGGTCAAAACTTTGACATCCGATATCTCGGCTCTGGAAGGGTCTAGAGCCTCCATTTTTGCGCGCTGGTCGAAGTCTCGTGGCCCTCTGTCAGAATCCAGAGTTTCAAGAATATCGGAGGGGGTCAAAATTTTGGCCAAAAACGACAGTGTTACCCCTTATGTTTTTTTTTTCAGGTCAAAACATTGACATCCGATATCTCGGCTCTGGAAGGGTCTAGAGCCTCCATTTTTGCTCGCTGGTCAAAGTCTCGTGGCCCTCTGTCAGAATCCAGAGTTTCAAGAAGATCGGAGGGGGTCAAAATTTCGGCCAAAAACGACAGTGTTACCCCTTATGTTTTTTTTTTCAGGTCAAAACTTTGACATCCGATATCTCGGCTCTGGAAGGGTCTATAGCCTCCATTTTTGCGCGCTGGTCGAAGTCTCGTGGCCCTCTGTCAGAATCCAGAGTTTCAAGAAGATCGGAGGGGGTCAAAATTTTGGCCAAAAACGACAGTGTTACCCCTTATGTTTTTTTTTCAGGTCAAAACTTTGACATCCGATATCTCGGCTCTGGAAGGGTCTAGAGCCTCCATTTTTGCGCGCTGGTCGAAGTCTCGTGGCCCTCTGTCAGAATCCAGAGTTTCAAGAAGATCGGAGGGGGTCAAAATTTTAGCCAAAAAGGACAGTGTTACCCCTTATGTTTTTTTTTTTCGGGTCAAAACTTTGACATCCGATATGTCGGCTCTGGAAGGGTCTAGAGCCTCCATTTTTGCGCGCTGGTCGAAGTCTCGTGGCCCTCTGTCAGAATCCAGAGTTTCAAGAAGATCGGAGGGGGTCAAAATTTCGGCCAAAAACGACAGTGTTACCCCTTATGTTTTTTTTTTTTTTGGGTCAAAACTTTGACATCCGATATCTCGGCTCTGGAAGGGTCTAGAGCCTCCATTTTTGCGCGCTGGTCGAAGTCTCGTGGCCCTCTGTCAGAATCCAGAGTTTCAAGAAGATCGGAGGGGGTCAAAATTTCGGCCAAAAACGACAGTGTTACCCCTTATGTTTTTTTTTCGGGTGAAAACTTTGACATCCGATATCTCGGCTCTGGAAGGGTCTAGAGCCTCCATTTTTGCGCACTGGTCGAAGTCTCGTGGCCCTCTGTCAGAATCCAGAGTTTCAAGAAGATCGGAGGGGGTCAAAATTTCGGCCAAAAACGACAGTGTTACCCCTTATGTTTTTTTTTTGGGTCAAAACTTTGACATCCGATATCTCGGCTCTGGAAGGGTCTAGAGCCTCCATTTTTGCGCGCTGGTCAAAGTCTCGTGGCCCTCTGTCAGAATCCAGAGTTTCAAGAAGATCGGAGGGGGTCAAAATTTCGGCCAAAAACGACAGTGTTACCCCTTATGTTTTTTTTTGGGTCAAAACTTTGACATCCGATATCTCGGCTCTGGAAGGGTCTAGAGCCTCCATTTTTGCGCGCTGGTCGAAGTCTCGTGGCCCTCTGTCAGAATCCAGAGTTTCAAGAAGATCGGAGGGGGTCAAAATTTCGGCCAAAAACGACAGTGTTACCCCTTATGTTTTTTTTTTCAGGTCAAAACTTTGACATCCAATATCTCGGCTCTGGAAGGGTCTAGAGCCTCCATTTTTGCGCGCTGGTCGAAGTCTCGTGGCCCTCTGTCAGAATCCAGAGTTTCAAGAAGATCGGAGGGGGTCAAAATTTCGGCCAAAAACGACAGTGTTACCCCTTATGTTTTTTTTTTCAGGTCAAAACTTTGACATCCGATATCTCGGCTCTGGAAGGGTCTAGAGCCTCCATTTTTGCGCGCTGGTCGAAGTCTCGTGGCCCTCTGTCAGAATCCAGAGTTTCAAGAAGATCGGAGGGGGTCAAAATTTCGGCCAAAAACGACAGTGTTACCCCTTATGTTTTTTTTTTTCAGGTCAAAACTTTGACATCCGATATCTCGGCTCTGGAAGGGTCTAGAGCCTCCATTTTTGCGCGCTGGTCGAAGTCTCGTGGCCCTCTGTCAGAATCCAGAGTTTCAAGAAGATCAGAGGGGGTCAAAATTTTGGCCAAAAACGACAGTGTTACCCCTTATGTTTTTTTTTCAGGTCAAAACTTTGACATCCGATATTTCGGCTCTGGAAGGGTCTAGAGCCTCCATTTTTGCTCGCTGGTCGAAGTCTCGTGGCTCTCTGTCAGAATCCAGAGTTTCAAGAAGATCGGAGGGGGTCAAAATTTCGGCCAAAAACGACAGTGTTACCCCTTATGTTTTTTTTTTCAGGTCAAAACTTTGACATCCGATATCTCGGCTCTGGAAGGGTCTAGAGCCTCCATTTTTGCGCGCTGGTTGAAGTCTCGTGGCCCTCTGTCAGAATCCAGAGTTTCAAGAAGATCGGAGGGGGTCAAAATTTCGGCCAAAAACGACAGTGTTACCCCTTATGTTTTTTTTTTCAGGTCAAAACTTTGACATCCGATATCTCGGCTCTGGAAGGGTCTAGAGCCTCCATTTTTGCGCGCTGGTCGAAGTCTCATGGCCCTCTGTCAGAATCCAGAGTTTCAAGAAGATCGGAGGGGGTCAAAATTTTGGCCAAAAACGACAGTGTTACCCCTTATGTTTTTTTTCAGGTCAAAACTTTGACATCCGATATCTCGGCTCTGGAAGGGTCTAGAGCCTCCATTTTTGCTCGCTGGTCGAAGTCTCGTGGCCCTCTGTCAGAATCCAGAGTTTCAAGAAGATCGGAGGGGGTCAAAATTTCGGCCAAAAACGACAGTGTTACCCCTTATGTTTTTTTTTTTTTGGGTCAAAACTTTGACATCCGATATCTCGGCTCTGGAAGGGTCTAGAGCCTCCATTTTTGCGCGCTGGTCGAAGTCTCGTGGCCCTCTGTCAGAATCCAGAGTTTCAAGAAGATCGGAGGGGGTCAAAATTTCGGCCAAAAACGACAGTGTTACCCCTTATGTTTTTTTTTTTCAGGTCAAAACTTTGACATCCGATATCTCGGCTCTGGAAGGGTCTATAGCCTCCATTTTTGCGCGCTGGTCGAAGTCTCGTGGCCCTCTGTCAGAATCCAGAGTTTCAAGAAGATCGGAGGGGGTCAAAATTTTGGCCAAAAACGACAGTGTTACCCCTTATGTTTTTTTTCAGGTCAAAACTTTGACATCCGATATCTTGGCTCTGGAAGGGTCTAGAGCCTCCATTTTTGCGCGCTGGTCGAAGTCTCGTGGCCCTCTGTCAGAATCCAGAGTTTCAAGAAGATCGGAGGGGGTCAAAATTTCGGCCAAAAACGACAGTGTTACCCCTTATGTTTTTTTTTTTCGGGTCAAAACTTTGACATCCGATATCTCGGCTCTGGAAGGGTCTAGAGCCTCCATTTTTGCGCGCTGGTCGAAGTCTCGTGGCCCTCTGTCAGAATCCAGAGTTTCAAGAAGATCGGAGGGGGTCAAAATTTCGGCCAAAAACGACAGTGTTACCCCTTATGTTTTTTTTTGGGTCAAAACTTTGACATCCGATATCTCGGCTCTGGAAGGGTCTAGAGCCTCCATTTTTGCGCGCTGGTCGAAGTCTCGTGGCCCTCTGTCAGAATCCAGAGTTTCAAGAAGATCGGAGGGGGTCAAAATTTTGGCCAAAAACGACAGTGTTACCCCTTATGTTTTTTTTTTCAGGTCAAAACTTTGACATCCGATATCTCGGCTCTGGAAGGGTCTAGAGCCTCCATTTTTGCTCGCTGGTCAAAGTCTCGTGGCCCTCTGTCAGAATCCAGAGTTTCAAGAAGATCGGAGGGGGTCAAAATTTCGGCCAAAAACGACAGTGTTACCCCTTATGTTTTTTTTTTCAGGTCAAAACTTTGACATCCGATATCTCGGCTCTGGAAGGGTCTATAGCCTCCATTTTTGCGCGCTGGTCGAAGTCTCGTGGCCCTCTGTCAGAATCCAGAGTTTCAAGAAGATCGGAGGGGGTCAAAATTTTGGCCAAAAACGACAGTGTTACCCCTTATGTTTTTTTTTCAGGTCAAAACTTTGACATCCGATATCTCGGCTCTGGAAGGGTCTAGAGCCTCCATTTTTGCGCGCTGGTCGAAGTCTCGTGGCCCTCTGTCAGAATCCAGAGTTTCAAAAAGATCGGAGAGGGTCAAAATTTCGGCCAAAAACGACAGTGTTACCCCTTATGTTTTTTTTTTTTCGGGTCAAAACTTTGACGTCCGATATCTCGGCTCTGGAAGGGTCTAGAGCCTCCATTTTTGCGCGCTGGTCGAAGTCTCGTGGCCCTCTGTCAGAATCCAGAGTTTCAAGAAGATCGGAGGGGGTCAAAATTTTGGCCAAAAACGACAGTGTTACCCCTTATGTTTTTTTTTCAGGTCAAAACTTTGACATCCGATATCTCGGCTCTGGAAGGGTCTAGAGCCTCCATTTTTGCGTGCTGGTCGAAGTCTCGTGGCCCTCTGTCAGAATCCAGAGTTTCAAGAAGATCGGAGGGGGTCAAAATTTCGGCCAAAAACGACAGTGTTACCCCTTATGTTTTTTTTTTCAGCTCAAAACTTTGACATCCAATATCTCGGCTCTGGAAGGGTCTAGAGCCTCCATTTTTGCGCGCTGGTCGAAGTCTCGTGGCCCTCTGTCAGAATCCAGAGTTTCAAGAAGATCATAGGGGGTCAAAATTTCGGCCAAAAACGACAGTGTTACCCCTTATGTTTTTTTTTTTTCGGGTCAAAACTTTGACATCCGATATCTCGGCTCTGGAAGGGTCTAGAGCCTCCATTTTTGCGCGCTGGTCGAAGTCTCGTGGCCCTCTGTCAGAATCCAGAGTTTCAAGAAGATCGGAGGGGGTCAAAATTTCGGCCAAAAACGACAGTGTTACCCCTTATGTTTTTTTTTGGGTCAAAACTTTGACATCCGATATCTCGGCTCTGGAAGGGTCTAGAGCATCCATTTTTGCGCGCTGGTCGAAGTCTCGTGGCCCTCTGTCAGAATCCAGAGTTTCAAGAAGATCGGAGGGGATCAAAATTTTGGCCAAAAACGACAGTGTTACCCCTTATGTTTTTTTTTTCAGGTCAAAACTTTGACATCCGATATCTCGGCTCTGGAAGGGTCTAGAGCCTCCATTTTTGCTCGCTGGTCGAAGTCTCGTGGCCCTCTGTCAGAATCCAGAGTTTCAAGAAGATCGGAGGGGGTCAAAATTTCGGCCAAAAACGACAGTGTTACCCCTTATGTTTTTTTTTTTTGGGTCAAAACTTTGACATCCGATATCTCGGCTCTGGAAGGGTCTAGAGCCTCCATTTTTGCGCGCTGGTCGAAGTCTCGTGGCCCTCTGTCAGAATCCAGAGTTTCAAGAAGATCGGAGGGGGTCAAAATTTCGGCCAAAAACGACAGTGTTACCCCTTATGTTTTTTTTTTTCAGGTCAAAACTTTGACATCCGATATCTCGGCTCTGGAAGGGTCTATAGCCTCCATTTTTGGGCGCTGGTCGAAGTCTCGTGGCCCTCTGTCAGAATCCAGAGTTTCAAGAAGATCGGAGGGGGTCAAAATTTTGGCCAAAAACGACAGTGTTACCCCTTATGTTTTTTTTTCAGGTCAAAACTTTGACATCCGATATCTCGGCTCTGGAAGGGTCTAGAGCCTCCATTTTTGCGCGCTGGTCGAAGTCTCGTGGCCCTCTGTCAGAATCCAGAGTTTCAAGAAGATCGGAGGGGGTCAAAATTTCGGCCAAAAACGACAGTGTTACCCCTTATGTTTTTTTTTTCGGGTCAAAACTTTGACATCCGATATCTCGGCTCTGGAAGGGTCTAGAGCCTCCATTTTTGCGCGCTGGTCGAAGTCTCGTGGCCCTCTGTCAGAATCCAGAGTTTCAAGAAGATCGGAGGGGGTCAAAATTTCGGCCAAAAACGACAGTGTTACCCCTTATGTTTTTTTTTGGGTCAAAACTTTGACATCCGATATCTCGGCTCTGGAAGGGTCTAGAGCCTCCATTTTTGCGCGCTGGTCGAAGTCTCGTGGCCCTCTGTCAGAATCCAGAGTTTCAAGAATATCGGAGGGGGTCAAAATTTTGGCCAAAAACGACAGTGTTACCCCTTATGTTTTTTTTTTCAGGTCAAAACATTGACATCCGATATCTCGGCTCTGGAAGGGTCTAGAGCCTCCATTTTTGCTCGCTGGTCAAAGTCTCGTGGCCCTCTGTCAGAATCCAGAGTTTCAAGAAGATCGGAGGGGGTCAAAATTTCGGCCAAAAACGACAGTGTTACCCCTTATGTTTTTTTTTTCAGGTCAAAACTTTGACATCCGATATCTCGGCTCTGGAAGGGTCTAGAGCCTCCATTTTTGCGCGCTGGTCGAAGTCTCGTGGCCCTCTGTCAGAATCCAGAGTTTCAAGAAGATCGGAGGGGGTCAAAATTTTAGCCAAAAAGGACAGTGTTACCCCTTATGTTTTTTTTTTTCGGGTCAAAACTTTGACATCCGATATGTCGGCTCTGGAAGGGTCTAGAGCCTCCATTTTTGCGCGCTGGTCGAAGTCTCGTGGCCCTCTGTCAGAATCCAGAGTTTCAAGAAGATCGGAGGGGGTCAAAATTTCGGCCAAAAACGACAGTGTTACCCCTTATGTTTTTTTTTTTTTTGGGTCAAAACTTTGACATCCGATATCTCGGCTCTGGAAGGGTCTAGAGCCTCCATTTTTGCGCGCTGGTCGAAGTCTCGTGGCCCTCTGTCAGAATCCAGAGTTTCAAGAAGATCGGAGGGGGTCAAAATTTCGGCCAAAAACGACAGTGTTACCCCTTATGTTTTTTTTTCGGGTGAAAACTTTGACATCCGATATCTCGGCTCTGGAAGGGTCTAGAGCCTCCATTTTTGCGCACTGGTCGAAGTCTCGTGGCCCTCTGTCAGAATCCAGAGTTTCAAGAAGATCGGAGGGGGTCAAAATTTCGGCCAAAAACGACAGTGTTACCCCTTATGTTTTTTTTTTGGGTCAAAACTTTGACATCCGATATCTCGGCTCTGGAAGGGTCTAGAGCCTCCATTTTTGCGCGCTGGTCAAAGTCTCGTGGCCCTCTGTCAGAATCCAGAGTTTCAAGAAGATCGGAGGGGGTCAAAATTTCGGCCAAAAACGACAGTGTTACCCCTTATGTTTTTTTTTGGGTCAAAACTTTGACATCCGATATCTCGGCTCTGGAAGGGTCTAGAGCCTCCATTTTTGCGCGCTGGTCGAAGTCTCGTGGCCCTCTGTCAGAATCCAGAGTTTCAAGAAGATCGGAGGGGGTCAAAATTTCGGCCAAAAACGACAGTGTTACCCCTTATGTTTTTTTTTTCAGGTCAAAACTTTGACATCCAATATCTCGGCTCTGGAAGGGTCTAGAGCCTCCATTTTTGCGCGCTGGTCGAAGTCTCGTGGCCCTCTGTCAGAATCCAGAGTTTCAAGAAGATCGGAGGGGGTCAAAATTTCGGCCAAAAACGACAGTGTTACCCCTTATGTTTTTTTTTTCAGGTCAAAACTTTGACATCCGATATCTCGGCTCTGGAAGGGTCTAGAGCCTCCATTTTTGCGCGCTGGTCGAAGTCTCGTGGCCCTCTGTCAGAATCCAGAGTTTCAAGAAGATCGGAGGGGGTCAAAATTTCGGCCAAAAACGACAGTGTTACCCCTTATGTTTTTTTTTTTCAGGTCAAAACTTTGACATCCGATATCTCGGCTCTGGAAGGGTCTAGAGCCTCCATTTTTGCGCGCTGGTCGAAGTCTCGTGGCCCTCTGTCAGAATCCAGAGTTTCAAGAAGATCAGAGGGGGTCAAAATTTTGGCCAAAAACGACAGTGTTACCCCTTATGTTTTTTTTTCAGGTCAAAACTTTGACATCCGATATTTCGGCTCTGGAAGGGTCTAGAGCCTCCATTTTTGCTCGCTGGTCGAAGTCTCGTGGCTCTCTGTCAGAATCCAGAGTTTCAAGAAGATCGGAGGGGGTCAAAATTTCGGCCAAAAACGACAGTGTTACCCCTTATGTTTTTTTTTTCAGGTCAAAACTTTGACATCCGATATCTCGGCTCTGGAAGGGTCTAGAGCCTCCATTTTTGCGCGCTGGTTGAAGTCTCGTGGCCCTCTGTCAGAATCCAGAGTTTCAAGAAGATCGGAGGGGGTCAAAATTTCGGCCAAAAACGACAGTGTTACCCCTTATGTTTTTTTTTTTCAGGTCAAAACTTTGACATCCGATATCTCGGCTCTGGAAGGGTCTAGAGCCTCCATTTTTGCGCGCTGGTCGAAGTCTCATGGCCCTCTGTCAGAATCCAGAGTTTCAAGAAGATCGGAGGGGGTCAAAATTTCGGCCAAAAACGACAGTGTTACCCCTTATGTTTTTTTTTTCGGGTCAAAACTTTGACATCCGATATCTCGGCTCTGGAAGGGTCTAGAGCCTCCATTTTTGCGCGCTGGTCGAAGTCTCGTGGCCCTCTGCCAGAATCCAGAGTTTCAAGAAGATCGGAGGGGGTCAAAATTTCGGCCAAAAACGACAGTGTTACCCCTTATGTTTTTTTTTCGGGTCAAAACTTTGACATCCGATATCTCGGCTCTGGAAGGGTCTAGAGCCTCCATTTTTGCGCGCTGGTCGAAGTCTCGTGGCCCTCTGTCAGAATCCAGAGTTTCAAGAAGATCGGAGGGGGTCAAAATTTCGGCCAAAAACGACAGTGTTACCCCTTATGTTTTTTTTTTTCAGGTCAAAACTTTGACATCCGATATATCGGCTCTGGAATGTTTTTTTTTTCGGGTCAAAACTTTGACATCCGATATCTCGGCTCTGGAAGGGTCTAGAGCCTCCATTTTTGCGTGCTGGTCGAAGTCTCGTCGCCCTCTGTCAGAATCCAGAGTTTCAAGAAGATCAGAGGGGGTCAAAATTTCGGCCAAAAACGACAGTGTTACCCCTTATGTTTTTTTTTTCAGGTCAAAACTTTGACATCCGATATCTCGGCTCTGGAAGGGTCTAGAGCCTCCATTTTCGCGTGCTGGTCGAAGTCTCGTGGCCCTCTGTCAGAATCCAGAGTTTCAAGAAGATCGGAGGGGGTCAAAATTTCGGCCAAAAACGACAGTGTTACCCCTTATGTTTTTTTTTTCAGGTCAAAACTTTGACATCCGATATCTCGGCTCTGGAAGGGTCTAGAGCCTCCATTTTTGCGCGCTGGTCGAAGTCTCGTGGCCCTCTGTCAGAATCCAGAGTTTCAAGAAGATCGGAGGGGGTCAAAATTTCGGCCAAAAACGACAGTGTTACCCCTTATGTTTTTTTTTTTCGGGTCAAAACTTTGACATCCGATATCTCGGCTCTGGAAGGGTCTAGAGCCTCCATTTTTGCGCGCTGGTCGAAGTCTCGTGGCCCTCTGTCAGAATCCAGAGTTTCAAGAAGATCGGAGGGGGTCAAAATTTCGGCCAAAAACGACAGTGTTACCCCTTATGTTTTTTTTTCAGGTCAAAACTTTGACATCCGATATCTCGGCTCTGGAAGGGTCTAGAGCCTCCATTTTTGCGCGCTGGTCGAAGTCTCGTGGCCCTCTGTCAGAATCCAGAGTTTCAAGAAGATCGGAGGGGGTCAAAATTTCGGCCAAAAACGACAGTGTTACCCCTTATGTTTTTTTTTTTGGGTCAAAACTTTGACATCCGATATCTCGGCTCTGGAAGGGTCTAGAGCCTCCATTTTTGCGCGCTGGTCGAAGTCTCGTGGCCCTCTGTCAGAATCCAGAGTTTCAAGAAGATCGGAGGGGGTCAAAATTTCGGCCAAAAACGACAGTGTTACCCCTTATGTTTTTTTTTCGGGTCAAAACTTTGACGTCTGATATCTCGGCTCTGGAAGGGTCTAGAGCCTCCATTTTTGCGCGCTGGTAGAAGTCTCGTGGTCCTCTGTCAGAATCCAGAGTTTCAAGAAGATCGGAGGGGGTCAAAATTTCGGCCAAAAACAACAGTGTTACCCCTTATGTTTTTTTTCGGGTCAAAACTTTGACGTCCGATATCTCGGCTCTGGAAGGGTCTAGAGCGTCCATATTTGCGCGCTGGTCGAAGTCTCGTGGCCCTCTGTCAGAATCCAGAGTTTCAAGAAGATCATAGGGGGTCAAAATTTCGGCCAAAAACGACAGTGTTACCCCTTATGGTTTTTTTTTAGGTCAAAACTTTGACATCCGATATCTCGGCTCTGGAAGGGTCTAGAGCCTCCATTTTTGCGCGCTGGTCGAAGTCTCGTGGCCCTCTGTCAGAATCCAGAGTTTCAAGAAGATCGGAGGGGGTCAAAATTTCAGCCAAAAACGACAGTGTTACCCCTTATGTTTTTTTTTTCAGGTCAAAACTTTGACATCCGATATCTCGGCTCTGGAAGGGTCTAGAGCCTCCATTTTTGCGCGCTGGTCGAAGTCTCGTGGCCCTCTGTCAGAATCCAGAGTTTCAAGAAGATCGGAGGGGGTCAAAATTTCGGCCAAAAACGACAGTGTTACCCCTTATGTTTTTTTTTCGGGTCAAAACTTTGACATCTGATATCTCGGCTCTGGAAGGGTCTAGAGCCTCCATTTTTGCGCGCTGGTCGAAGTCTCGTGGCCCTCTGTCAGAATCCAGAGTTTCAAGAAGATCGGAGGGGGTCAAAATTTCGGCCAAAAACGACAGTGTTACCCCTTATGTTTTTTTTTCAGGTCAAAACTTTGACATCCGATATCTCGGCTCTGGAAGGGTCTAGAGCCTCCATTTTTGCGCGCTGGTCGAAGTCTCGTGGCCCTCTGTCAGAATCCAGAGTTTCAAGAAGATCGGAGGTTGTCAAAATTTCGGCCAAAAACGACAGTGTTACCCCTTATGTTTTTTTTTTCGGGTCAAAACTTTGACATCCGATATCTCGGCTCTGGAAGGGTCTAGAGCCTCCATTTTTGCGTGCTGGTCGAAGTCTCGTGGCCCTCTGTCAGAATCCAGAGTTTCAAGAAGATCGGAGGGGGTCAAAATTTCGGCCAAAAACGACAGTGTTACCCCTTATGTTTTTTTTTTTCAGGTCAAAACTTTGACATCCGATATCTCGGCTCTGGAAGGGTCTAGAGCCTCCATTTTTGCGCGCTGGTCGAAGTCTCGTGGCCCTCTGTCAGAATCCAGAGTTTCAAGAAGATTGGAGGGGGTCAAAATTTCAGCCAAAAACGACATTGTTACCCCTTATGTTTTTTTTTTCAGGTCAAAACTTTGACATCCGATATCTCGGCTCTGGAAGGGTCTAGAGCCTCCATTTTTGCGCGCTGGTCGAAGTCTCGTGGCCCTCTGTCAGAATCCAGAGTTTCAAGAAGATCGGAGGGGGTCAAAATTTCGGCCAAAAACGACAGTGTTACCCCTTATGTTTTTTTTTCAGGTCAAAACTTTGACATCCGATATCTCGGCTCTGGAAGGGTCTAGAGCCTCCATTTTTGCGCGCTGGTCGAAGTCTCGTGGCCCTCTGTCAGAATCCAGAGTTTCAAGAAGATCGGAGGGGGTCAAAATTTCGGCCAAAAACGACAGTGTTACCCCTTATGTTTTTTTTTTCGGGTCAAAACTTTGACGTCTGATATCTCGGCTCTGGAAGGGTCTAGAGCCTCCATTTTTGCGCGCTGGTAGAAGTCTCGTGGTCCTCTGTCAGAATCCAGAGTTTCAAGAAGATCGGAGGGGGTCAAAATTTCGGCCAAAAACAACAGTGTTACCCCTTATGTTTTTTTTCGGGTCAAAACTTTGACATCCGATATCTCGGCTCTGGAAGGGTCTAGAGCCTCCATTTTTGCGCGCTGGTCGAAGTCTCGTGGCCCTCTGTCAGAATCCAGAGTTTCAAGAAGATCGGAGGGGGTCAAAATTTCAGCCAAAAACGACAGTGTTACCCCTTATGTTTTTTTTTTCAGGTCAAAACTTTGACATCCGATATCTCGGCTCTGGAAGGGTCTAGAGCCTCTATTTTTGCGCGCTGGTCGAAGTCTCGTGGCCCTCTGTCAGAATCCAGAGTTTCAAGAAGATCGGAGGGGGTCAAAATTTCGGCCAAAAACGACAGTGTTACCCCTTATGTTTTTTTTTTCGGGTCAAAACTTTGACATCCGATATCTCGGCTCTGGAAGGGTCTAGAGCCTCCATTTTTGCGCGCTGGTCGAAGTCTCGTGGCCCTCTGTCAGAATCCAGAGTTTCAAGAAGATCGGAGGGGGTCAAAATTTCGGCCAAAAACGACAGTATTACCCCTTATGTTTTTTTTTTTCAGGTCAAAACTTTGACATCCGATATCTCGGCTCTGGAAGGGTCTAGAGCCTCCATTTTTGCGCGCTGGTCGAAGTCTCGTGCCCCTCTGTCAGAATCCAGAGTTTCAAGAAGATCGGAGGGGGTCAAAATTTCGGCCAAAAACGACAGTGTTACCCCTTATGTTTTTTTTTTTTCGGGTCAAAACTTTGACATCCGATATCTCGGCTCTGGAAGGTTCTAGAGCCTCCATTTATGCGCGCTGGTCGAAGTCTCGTGGCCCTCTGTCAGAATCCAGAGTTTCAAGAAGATCGGAGGGGGTCAAAATTTCGGCCAAAAACGACAGTGTTACCCCTTATGTTTTTTTTTCAGGTCAAAACTTTGACATCCGATATCTCGGCTCTGGAAGGGTCTAGAGCCTCCATTTTTGCGCGCTGGTCGAAGTCTCGTGGCCCTCTGTCAGAATCCAGAGTTTCAAGAAGATCGGAGGGGGTCAAAATTTCGGCCAAAAACGACAGTGTTACCCCTTATGTTTTTTTTTTCGGGTCAAAACTTTGACATCCGATATCTCGGCTCTGGAAGGGTCTAGAGCCTCCATTTTTGCGTGCTGGTCGAAGTCTCGTGGCCCTCTGTCAGAATCCAGAGTTTCATGAAGATCGGAGGGGGTCAAAATTTCAGCCAAAAACGACAGTGTTACCCCTTATGTTTTTTTTTCAGGTCAAAACTTTGACATCCGATATCTCGGCTCTGGAAGGGTCTAGAGCCTTCATTTTTGCGCGCTGGTCGAAGTCTCGTGGCCCTCTGTCAGAATCCAGAGTTTCAAGAAGATCGGAGGGGGTCAAAATTTCGGCCAAAAACGACAGTGTTACCCCTTATGTTTTTTTTTTGGGTCAAAACTTTGACATCCGATATCTCGGCTCTGGAAGGGTCTAGAGCCTCCATTTTTGCGCGCTGGTCGAAGTCTCGTGACCCTCTGTCAGAATCCAGAGTTTCAAGAAGATCGGAGGGGGTCAAAATTTCGGCCAAAAACGACAGTGTTACCCCTTATGTTTTTTTTTCGGGTCAAAACTTTGACATCCGATATCTCGGCTCTGGGAGGGTCTAGAGCCTCCATTTTTGCGCACTGGTCGAAGTCTCGTGGCCCTCTGTCAGAATCCAGAGTTTCAAGAAGATCGGAGGGGGTCAAAATTTCGGCCAAAAACGACAGTGTTACCCCTTATGTTTTTTTTTCAGGTCAAAACTTTGACATCCGATATCTCGGCTCTGGAAGGGTCTAGAGCCTCCATTTTTGCGCGCTGGTCGAAGTCTCGTGGCCCTCTGTCAGAATCCAGAGTTTCAAGAAGATCGGAGGGGGTCAAAATTTCGGCCAAAAACGACAGTGTTACCCCTTATGTTTTTTTTTTCGGGTCAAAACTTTGACATCCGATATCTCGGCTCTGGAAGGGTCTAGAGTCTCCATTTTTGCGTGCTGGTCGAAGTCTCGTGGCCCTCTGTCAGAATCCAGAGTTTCAAGAAGATCGGAGGGGGTCAAAATTTCGGCCAAAAACGACAGTGTTACCCCTTATGTTTTTTTTTTCAGGTCAAAACTTTGACATCCGATATCTCGGCTCTGGAAGGGTCTAGAGCCTCCATTTTTGCGTGCTGGTCGAAGTCTCGTGGCCCTCTGTCAGAATCCAGAGTTTCAAGAAGATCGGAGGGGGTCAAAATTTCGGCCAAAAACGACAGTGTTACCCCTTATGTTTTTTTTTTCAGGTCAAAATTTTGACATCCGATATCTCGGCTCTGGAAGGGTCTAGAGCCTCCATTTTTGCGCGCTGGTCGAAGTCTCGTGGCCCTCTGTCAGAATCCAGAGTTTCAAGAAGATCGGAGAGGGTCAAAATTTCGTCCAAAAACGACAGTGTTACCCCTTATGTTTTTTTTTTCGGGTCAAAACTTTGACGTCCGATATCTCGGCTCTGGAAGGGTCTAGAGCCTCCATTTTTGCGCGCTGGTCGAAGTCTCGTGGCCCTCTGTCACAATCCAGAGTTTCAAGAAGATCGGAGGGGGTCAAAATTTCAGCCAAAAACGACAGTGTTACCCCTTATGTTTTTTTTTGGGTCAAAACTTTGACATCCGATATCTCGGCTCTGGAAGGGTCTAGAGCCTCCATTTTTGCGCGCTGGTTGAAGTCTCGTGGCCCTCTGTCAGAATCCAGAGTTTCAAGAAGATCGGAGGGGGTCAAAATTTTGGCCAAAAACGACAGTGTTACCCCTTATGTTTTTTTTCAGGTCAAAACTTTGACATCCGATATCTCGGCTCTGGAAGGGTCTAGAGCCTCCATTTTTGCTCGCTGGTCGAAGTCTCGTGGCCCTCTGTCAGAATCCAGAGTTTCAAGAAGATCGGAGGGGGTCAAAATTTCGGCCAAAAACGACAGTGTTACCCCTTATGTTTTTTTTTTTGGGTCAAAACTTTGACATCCGATATCTCGGCTCTGGAAGGGTCTAGAGCCTCCATTTTTGCGGGCTGGTCGAAGTCTCGTGGCCCTCTGTCAGAATCCAGAGTTTCAAGAAGATCGGAGGGGGTCAAAATTTCGGCCAAAAACGACAGTGTTACCCCTTATGTTTTTTTTTTTCAGGTCAAAACTTTGACATCCGATATCTCGGCTCTGGAAGGGTCTATAGCCTCCATTTTTGCGCGCTGGTCGAAGTCTCGTGGCCCTCTGTCAGAATCCAGAGTTTCAAGAAGATCGGAGGGGGTCAAAATTTTGGCCAAAAACGACAGTGTTACCCCTTATGTTTTTTTTCAGGTCAAAACTTTGACATCCGATATCTCGGCTCTGGAAGGGTCTAGAGCCTCCATTTTTGCGCGCTGGTCGAAGTCTCGTGGCCCTCTGTCAGAATCCAGAGTTTCAAGAAGATCGGAGGGGGTCAAAATTTCGGCCAAAAACGACAGTGTTACCCCTTATGTTTTTTTTTTTTCGGGTCAAAACTTTGACATCCGATATCTCGGCTCTGGAAGGGTCTAGAGCCTCCATTTTTGCGCGCTGGTCGAAGTCTCGTGGCCCTCTGTCAGAATCCAGAGTTTCAAGAAGATCGGAGGGGGTCAAAATTTCGGCCAAAAACGACAGTGTTACCCCTTATGTTTTTTTTTGGGTCAAAACTTTGACATCCGATATCTCGGCTCTGGAAGGGTCTAGAGCCTCCATTTTTGCGCGCTGGTCGAAGTCTCATGGCCCTCTGTCAGAATCCAGAGTTTCAAGAAGATCGGAGGGGGTCAAAATTTTGGCCAAAAACGACAGTGTTACCCCTTATGTTTTTTTTTTCAGGTCAAAACTTTGACATCCGATATCTCGGCTCTGGAAGGGTCTAGAGCCTCCATTTTTGCTCGCTGGTCAAAGTCTCGTGGCCCTCTGTCAGAATCCAGAGTTTCAAGAAGATCGGAGGGGGTCAAAATTTCGGCCAAAAACGACAGTGTTACCCCTTATGTTTTTTTTTTCAGGTCAAAACTTTGACATCCGATATCTCGGCTCTGGAAGGGTCTATAGCCTCCATTTTTGCGCGCTGGTCGAAGTCTCGTGGCCCTCTGTCAGAATCCAGAGTTTCAAGAAGATCGGAGGGGGTCAAAATTTTGGCCAAAAACGACAGTGTTACCCCTTATGTTTTTTTTTCAGGTCAAAACTTTGACATCCGATATCTCGGCTCTGGAAGGGTCTAGAGCCTCCATTTTTGCGCGCTGGTCGAAGTCTCGTGGCCCTCTGTCAGAATCCAGAGTTTCAAAAAGATCGGAGAGGGTCAAAATTTCGGCCAAAAACGACAGTGTTACCCCTTATGTTTTTTTTTTTTCGGGTCAAAACTTTGACGTCCGATATCTCGGCTCTGGAAGGGTCTAGAGCCTCCATTTTTGCGCGCTGGTCGAAGTCTCGTGGCCCTCTGTCAGAATCCAGAGTTTCAAGAAGATCGGAGGGGGTCAAAATTTTGGCCAAAAACGACAGTGTTACCCCTTATGTTTTTTTTTCAGGTCAAAACTTTGACATCCGATATCTCGGCTCTGGAAGGGTCTAGAGCCTCCATTTTTGCGTGCTGGTCGAAGTCTCGTGGCCCTCTGTCAGAATCCAGAGTTTCAAGAAGATCGGAGGGGGTCAAAATTTCGGCCAAAAACGACAGTGTTACCCCTTATGTTTTTTTTTTCAGCTCAAAACTTTGACATCCAATATCTCGGCTCTGGAAGGGTCTAGAGCCTCCATTTTTGCGCGCTGGTCGAAGTCTCGTGGCCCTCTGTCAGAATCCAGAGTTTCAAGAAGATCATAGGGGGTCAAAATTTCGGCCAAAAACGACAGTGTTACCCCTTATGTTTTTTTTTTTTCGGGTCAAAACTTTGACATCCGATATCTCGGCTCTGGAAGGGTCTAGAGCCTCCATTTTTGCGCGCTGGTCGAAGTCTCGTGGCCCTCTGTCAGAATCCAGAGTTTCAAGAAGATCGGAGGGGGTCAAAATTTCGGCCAAAAACGACAGTGTTACCCCTTATGTTTTTTTTGGGTCAAAACTTTGACATCCGATATCTCGGCTCTGGAAGGGTCTAGAGCATCCATTTTTGCGCGCTGGTCGAAGTCTCGTGGCCCTCTGTCAGAATCCAGAGTTTCAAGAAGATCGGAGGGGATCAAAATTTTGGCCAAAAACGACAGTGTTACCCCTTATGTTTTTTTTTTCAGGTCAAAACTTTGACATCCGATATCTCGGCTCTGGAAGGGTCTAGAGCCTCCATTTTTGCTCGCTGGTCGAAGTCTCGTGGCCCTCTGTCAGAATCCAGAGTTTCAAGAAGATCGGAGGGGGTCAAAATTTCGGCCAAAAACGACAGTGTTACCCCTTATGTTTTTTTTTTTTGGGTCAAAACTTTGACATCCGATATCTCGGCTCTGGAAGGGTCTAGAGCCTCCATTTTTGCGCGCTGGTCGAAGTCTCGTGGCCCTCTGTCAGAATCCAGAGTTTCAAGAAGATCGGAGGGGGTCAAAATTTCGGCCAAAAACGACAGTGTTGCCCCTTATGTTTTTTTTTTCAGGTCAAAACTTTGACATCCGATATCTCGGCTCTGGAAGGGTCTATAGCCTCCATTTTTGGGCGCTGGTCGAAGTCTCGTGGCCCTCTGTCAGAATCCAGAGTTTCAAGAAGATCGGAGGGGGTCAAAATTTTGGCCAAAAACGACAGTGTTACCCCTTATGTTTTTTTTTCAGGTCAAAACTTTGACATCCGATATCTCGGCTCTGGAAGGGTCTAGAGCCTCCATTTTTGCGCGCTGGTCGAAGTCTCGTGGCCCTCTGTCAGAATCCAGAGTTTCAAGAAGATCGGAGGGGGTCAAAATTTCGGCCAAAAACGACAGTGTTACCCCTTATGTTTTTTTTTTTCGGGTCAAAACTTTGACATCCGATATCTCGGCTCTGGAAGGGTCTAGAGCCTCCATTTTTGCGTGCTGGTCGAAGTCTCGTGGCCCTCTGTCAGAATCCAGAGTTTCAAGAAGATCGGAGGGGGTCAAAATTTCGGCCAAAAACGACAGTGTTACCCCTTATGTTTTTTTTTGGGTCAAAACTTTGACATCCGATATCTCGGCTCTGGAAGGGTCTAGAGCCTCCATTTTTGCGCGCTGGTCGAAGTCTCGTGGCCCTCTGTCAGAATCCAGAGTTTCAAGAATATCGGAGGGGGTCAAAATTTTGGCCAAAAACGACAGTGTTACCCCTTATGTTTTTTTTTTTCAGGTCAAAACATTGACATCCGATATCTCGGCTCTGGAAGGGTCTAGAGCCTCCATTTTTGCTCGCTGGTCAAAGTCTCGTGGCCCTCTGTCAGAATCCAGAGTTTCAAGAAGATCGGAGGGGGTCAAAATTTCGGCCAAAAACGACAGTGTTACCCCTTATGTTTTTTTTTTCAGGTCAAAACTTTGACATCCGATATCTCGGCTCTGGAAGGGTCTATAGCCTCCATTTTTGCGCGCTGGTCGAAGTCTCGTGGCCCTCTGTCAGAATCCAGAGTTTCAAGAAGATCGGAGGGGGTCAAAATTTTGGCCAAAAACGACAGTGTTACCCCTTATGGTTTTTTTTTCAGGTCAAAACTTTGACATCCGATATCTCGGCTCTGGAAGGGTCTAGAGCCTCCATTTTTGCGCGCTGGTCGAAGTCTCGTGGCCCTCTGTCAGAATCCAGAGTTTCAAGAAGATCGGAGGGGGTCAAAATTTTAGCCAAAAACGACAGTGTTACCCCTTATGTTTTTTTTTTCGGGTCAAAACTTTGACATCCGATATGTCGGCTCTGGAAGGGTCTATAGCCTCCATTTTTGCGCGCTGGTCGAAGTCTCGTGGCCCTCTGTCAGAATCCAGAGTTTCAAGAAGATCGGAGGGGGTCAAAATTTCGGCCAAAAACGACAGTGTTACCCCTTATGTTTTTTTTTTTTTTGGGTCAAAACTTTGACATCCGATATCTCGGCTCTGGAAGGGTCTAGAGCCTCCATTTTTGCGCGCTGGTCGAAGTCTCGTGGCCCTCTGTCAGAATCCAGAGTTTCAAGAAGATCGGAGGGGGTCAAAATTTCGGCCAAAAACGACAGTGTTACCCCTTATGTTTTTTTTTCGGGTGAAAACTTTGACATCCGATATCTCGGCTCTGGAAGGGTCTAGAGCCTCCATTTTTGCGCACTGGTCGAAGTCTCGTGGCCCTCTGTCAGAATCCAGAGTTTCAAGAAGATCGGAGGGGGTCAAAATTTCGGCCAAAAACGACAGTGTTACCCCTTATGTTTTTTTTTTGGGTCAAAACTTTGACATCCGATATCTCGGCTCTGGAAGGGTCTAGAGCCTCCATTTTTGCGCGCTGGTCAAAGTCTCGTGGCCCTCTGTCAGAATCCAGAGTTTCAAGAAGATCGGAGGGGGTCAAAATTTCGGCCAAAAACGACAGTGTTACCCCTTATGTTTTTTTTTGGGTCAAAACTTTGACATCCGATATCTCGGCTCTGGAAGGGTCTAGAGCCTCCATTTTTGCGCGCTGGTCGAAGTCTCGTGGCCCTCTGTCAGAATCCAGAGTTTCAAGAAGATCGGAGGGGGTCAAAATTTCGGCCAAAAACGACAGTGTTACCCCTTATGTTTTTTTTTTCAGGTCAAAACTTTGACATCCGATATCTCGGCTCTGGAAGGGTCTAGAGCCTCCATTTTTGCGCGCTGGTCGAAGTCTCGTGGCCCTCTGTCAGAATCCAGAGTTTCAAGAAGATCGGAGGGGGTCAAAATTTCGGCCAAAAACGACAGTGTTACCCCTTATGTTTTTTTTTTCAGGTCAAAACTTTGACATCCGATATCTCGGCTCTGGAAGGGTCTAGAGCCTCCATTTTTGCGCGCTGGTCGAAGTCTCGTGGCCCTCTGTCAGAATCCAGAGTTTCAAGAAGATCGGAGGGGGTCAAAATTTCGGCCAAAAACGACAGTGTTACCCCTTATGTTTTTTTTTTTCAGGTCAAAACTTTGACATCCGATATCTCGGCTCTGGAAGGGTCTAGAGCCTCCATTTTTGCGCGCTGGTCGAAGTCTCGTGGCCCTCTGTCAGAATCCAGAGTTTCAAGAAGATCAGAGGGGGTCAAAATTTTGGCCAAAAACGACAGTGTTACCCCTTATGTTTTTTTTTCAGGTCAAAACTTTGACATCCGATATTTCGGCTCTGGAAGGGTCTAGAGCCTCCATTTTTGCTCGCTGGTCGAAGTCTCGTGGCTCTCTGTCAGAATCCAGAGTTTCAAGAAGATCGGAGGGGGTCAAAATTTCGGCCAAAAACGACAGTGTTACCCCTTATGTTTTTTTTTTCAGGTCAAAACTTTGACATCCGATATCTCGGCTCTGGAAGGGTCTAGAGCCTCCATTTTTGCGCGCTGGTTGAAGTCTCGTGGCCCTCTGTCAGAATCCAGAGTTTCAAGAAGATCGGAGGGGGTCAAAATTCCGGCCAAAAACGACAGTGTTACCCCTTATGTTTTTTTTTTCAGGTCAAAACTTTGACATCCGATATCTCGGCTCTGGAAGGGTCTAGAGCCTCCATTTTTGCGCGCTGGTCGAAGTCTCATGGCCCTCTGTCAGAATCCAGAGTTTCAAGAAGATCGGAGGGGGTCAAAATTTCGGCCAAAAACGACAGTGTTACCCCTTATGTTTTTTTTTTCGGGTCAAAACTTTGACATCCGATATCTCGGCTCTGGAAGGGTCTAGAGCCTCCATTTTTGCGCGCTGGTCGAAGTCTCGTGGCCCTCTGCCAGAATCCAGAGTTTCAAGAAGATCGGAGGGGGTCAAAATTTCGGCCAAAAACGACAGTGTTACCCCTTATGTTTTTTTTTCGGGTCAAAACTTTGACATCCGATATCTCGGCTCTGGAAGGGTCTAGAGCCTCCATTTTTGCGCGCTGGTCGAAGTCTCGTGGCCCTCTGTCAGAATCCAGAGTTTCAAGAAGATCGGAGGGGGTCAAAATTTCGGCCAAAAACGACAGTGTTACCCCTTATGTTTTTTTTTTTCAGGTCAAAGCTTTGACATCCGATATCTCGGCTCTGGAAGGGTCTAGAGCCTCCATTTTTGCGCGCTGGTCGAAAACTCGTGGCCCTCTGTCAGAATCCAGAGTTTCAAGAAGATCGGAGGGGGTCAAAATTTCGGCCAAAAACGACAGTGTTACCCCTTATGTTTTTTTTTTTTTCAGGTCAAAACTTTGACATCCGATATCTCGGCTCTGGAAGGGTCTAGAGCCTCCATTTTTGCGCGCTGGTCGAAGTCCTCGTGGCCCTCTGTCAGAATCCAGAGTTTCAAGAAGATCGGAGGGGGTCAAAATTTCGGCCAAAAACGACAGTGTTACCCCTTATGTTTTTTTTTCAGGTCAAAACTTTGACATCCGATATCTCGGCTCTGGAAGGGTCTAGAGCCTCCATTTTTGCGCGCTGGTCGAAGTCTCGTGGCCCTCTGTCAGAATCCAGAGTTTCAAGAAGATCAGAGGGGGTCAAAATTTCGGCCAAAAACGACAGTGTTACCCCTTATGTTTTTTTTTTTTCGGGTCAAAACTTTGACATCCGATATCTCGGCTCTGGAAGGGTCTAGAGCCTCCATTTTTGCGCACTGGTCGAAGTCTCGTGGCCCTCTGTCAGAATCCAGAGTTTCAAGAAGATCAGAGGGGGTCAAAATTTCGGCCAAAAACGACAGTGTTACCCCTTATGTTTTTTTTTTTTCGGGTCAAAACTTTGACATCCGATATCTCGGCTCTGGAAGGGTCTAGAGCCTCCATTTTTGCGCACTGGTCGAAGTCTCGTGGCCCTCTGTCAGAATCCAGAGTTTCAAGAAGATCGGAGGGGATCAAAATTTCGGCCAAAAACGACAGTGTTACCCCTTATGTTTTTTTTTTTCAGGTCAAAACTTTGACATCCGATATCTCGGCTCTGGAAGGGTCTAGAGCCTCCATTTTTGCGCGCTGGTCGAAGTCTCGTGGCCCTCTGTCAGAATCCAGAGTTTCAAGAAGATCAGAGGGGGTCAAAATTTCGGCCAAAAACGACAGTGTTACCCCTTATGTTTTTTTTTTTTTCGGGTCAAAACTTTGACATCCGATATCTCGGCTCTGGAAGGGTCTAGAGCCTCCATTTTTGCGCACTGGTCGAAGTCTCGTGGCCCTCTGTCAGAATCCAGAGTTTCAAGAAGATCGGAGGGGGTCAAAATTTCGGCCAAAAACGACAGTGTTACCCCTTATGTTTTTTTTTCAGGTCAAAACTTTGACATCCGATATCTCGGCTCTGGAAGGGTCTAGAGCCTCCATTTTTGCGCGCTGGTCGAAGTCTCGTGGCCCTCTGCCAGAATCCAGAGTTTCAAGAAGATCGGAGGGGGTCAAAATTTCGGCCAAAAACGACAGTGTTACCCCTTATGTTTTTTTTTCGGGTCAAAACTTTGACATCCGATATCTCGGCTCTGGAAGGGTCTAGAGCCTCCATTTTTGCGCGCTGGTCGAAGTCTCGTGGCCCTCTGTCAGAATCCAGAGTTTCAAGAAGATCGGAGGGGGTCAAAATTTCGGCCAAAAACGACAGTGTTACCCCTTATGTTTTTTTTTTCAGGTCAAAGCTTTGACATCCGATATCTCGGCTCTGGAAGGGTCTAGAGCCTCCATTTTTGCGCGCTGGTCGAAAACTCGTGGCCCTCTGTCAGAATCCAGAGTTTCAAGAAGATCGGAGGGGGTCAAAATTTCGGCCAAAAACGACAGTGTTACCCCTTATGTTTTTTTTTTTTTTCAGGTCAAAACTTTGACATCCGATATCTCGGCTCTGGAAGGGTCTAGAGCCTCCATTTTTGCGCGCTGGTCGAAGTCTCGTGGCCCTCTGTCAGAATCCAGAGTTTCAAGAAGATCGGAGGGGGTCAAAATTTCGGCCAAAAACGACAGTGTTACCCCTTATGTTTTTTTTTCAGGTCAAAACTTTGACATCCGATATCTCGGCTCTGGAAGGGTCTAGAGCCTCCATTTTTGCGCGCTGGTCGAAGTCTCGTGGCCCTCTGTCAGAATCCAGAGTTTCAAGAAGATCAGAGGGGGTCAAAATTTCGGCCAAAAACGACAGTGTTACCCCTTATGTTTTTTTTTTTCGGGTCAAAACTTTGACATCCGATATCTCGGCTCTGGAAGGGTCTAGAGCCTCCATTTTTGCGCACTGGTCGAAGTCTCGTGGCCCTCTGTCAGAATCCAGAGTTTCAAGAAGATCAGAGGGGGTCAAAATTTCGGCCAAAAACGACAGTGTTACCCCTTATGTTTTTTTTTTTTCGGGTCAAAACTTTGACATCCGATATCTCGGCTCTGGAAGGGTCTAGAGCCTCCATTTTTGCGCACTGGTCGAAGTCTCGTGGCCCTCTGTCAGAATCCAGAGTTTCAAGAAGATCGGAGGGGGTCAAAATTTCGGCCAAAAACGACAGTGTTACCCCTTATGTTTTTTTTTCATGTCAAAACTTTGACATCCGATATCTCGGCTCTGGAAGGGTCTAGAGCCTCCATTTTTGCGCGCTGGTCGAAGTCTCGTGGCCCTCTGTCAGAATCCAGAGTTTCAAGAAGATCGGAGGGGGGTCAAAATTTCGGCCAAAAACGACAGTGTTACCCCTTATGTTTTTTTTTTTGGGTCAAAACTTTGACATCCGATATCTCGGCTCTGGAAGGGTCTAGAGCCTCCATTTTTGCGTGCTGGTCGAAGTCTCGTGGCCCTCTGTCAGAATCCAGAGTTTCAAGAAGATCGGAGGGGAACAAAATTTCGGCCAAAAACGACAGTGTTACCCCTTATGTTTTTTTTTCAGGTCAAAACTTTGACATCCGATATCTCGGCTCTGGAAGGGTCTAGAGCCTCCATTTTTGCGTGCTGGTCGAAGTCTCGTGGCCCTCTGTCAGAATCCAGAGTTTCAAGAAGATCGGAGGGGGTCAAAATTTCGGCCAAAAACGACAGTGTTACCCCTTATGTTTTTTTTTTCAGGTCAAAACTTTGACATCCGATATCTCGGCTCTGGAAGGGTCTAGAGCCTCCATTTTTGCGCGCTGGTCGAAGTCTCGTGGCCCTCTGTCAGAATCCAGAGTTTCAAGAAGATCGGAGGGGGTCAAAATTTCGGCCAAAAACGACAGTGTTACCCCTTATGTTTTTTTTTCAGATCAAAACTTTGACATCCGATATCTCGGCTCTGGAAGGGTCTAGAGCCTCCATTTTTGCGCGCTGGTCGAAGTCTCGTGGCCCTCTGTCAGAATCCAGAGTTTCAAGAAGATCGGAGGGGGTCAAAATTTCGGCCAAAAACGACAGTGTTACCCCTTATGTTTTTTTTTCGGGTCAAAACTTTGACATCCGATATCTCGGCTCTGGAAGGGTCTAGAGCCTCCATTTTTGCGCGCTGGTCGAAGTCTCGTGGCCCTCTGTCAGAATCCAGAGTTTCAAGAAGATCGGAGGGGGTCAAAATTTCGGCCAAAAACGACAGTGTTACCCCTTATGTTTTTTTTTCGGGTCAAAACTTTGACATCCGATATCTCGGCTCTGGAAGGGTCTAGAGCCTCCATTTTTGCGCACTGGTCGAAGTCTCGTGGCCCTCTGTCAGAATCCAGAGTTTCAAGAAGATCGGAGGGGGTCAAAATTTCGGCCAAAAACGACAGTGTTACCCCTTATGTTTTTTTTTTGGGTCAAAACTTTGACATCCGATATCTCGGCTCTGGAAGGGTCTAGAGCCTCCATTTTTGCGCGCTGGTCGAAGTCTCGTGGCCCTCTGTCAGAATCCAGAGTTTCAAGAAGTTCGGAGGGGGTCAAAATTTCGGCCAAAAACGACAGTGTTACCCCTTATGTTTTTTTTTTTGGGTCAAAACTTTGACATCCGATATCTCGGCTCTGGAAGGGTCTAGAGCCTCCATTTTTGCGCGCTGGTCGAAGTCTCGTGGCCCTCTGTCAGAATCCAGAGTTTCAAGAAGATCGGAGGGGGTCAAAATTTCGGCCAAAAACGACAGTGTTACCCCTTATGTTTTTTTTTCAGGTCAAAACTTTGACATCTGATATCTCGGCTCTGGAAGGGTCTAGAGCCTCCATTTTTGCGCGCTGGTCGAAGTCTCGTGGTCCTCTGTCAGAATCCAGAGTTTCAAGAAGATCGGAGGGGGTCAAAATTTCGGCCAAAAACGACAGTGTTACCCCTTATGTTTTTTTTTTCAGGTCAAAAATTTGACATCCGATATCTCGGCTCTGGAAGGGTCTAGAGCCTCCATTTTTGCGTGCTGGTCGAAGTCTCGTGGCCCTCTGTCAGAATCCAGAGTTTCAAGAAGATCGGAGGGGGTCAAAATTTCGGCCAAAAACGACAGTGTTACCCCTTATGTTTTTTTTTTCAGGTCAAAACTTTGACATCCGATATCTCGGCTCTGGAAGGGTCTAGAGCCTCCATTTTTGCGCGCTGGTCGAAGTCTCGTGGCCCTCTGTCAGAATCCAGAGTTTCAAGAAGATCGGAGGGGGTCAAAATTTCGGCCAAAAACGACAGTGTTACCCCTTATGTTTTTTTTTTTTCAGGTCAAAACTTTGACATCCGATATATCGGCTCTGGAATGTTTTTTTTTTCGGGTCAAAACTTTGACATCCGATATCTCGGCTCTGGAAGGGTCTAGAGCCTCCATTTTTGCGTGCTGGTCGAAGTCTCGTCGCCCTCTGTCAGAATCCAGAGTTTCAAGAAGATCAGAGGGGGTCAAAATTTCGGCCAAAAACGACAGTGTTACCCCTTATGTTTTTTTTTTCAGGTCAAAACTTTGACATCCGATATCTCGGCTCTGGAAGGGTCTAGAGCCTCCATTTTTGCGTGCTGGTCGAAGTCTCGTGGCCCTCTGTCAGAATCCAGAGTTTCAAGAAGATCGGAGGGGGTCAAAATTTCGGCCAAAAACGACAGTGTTACCCCTTATGTTTTTTTTTTCAGGTCAAAACTTTGACATCCGATATCTCGGCTCTGGAAGGGTCTAGAGCCTCCATTTTTGCGCGCTGGTCGAAGTCTCGTGGCCCTCTGTCAGAATCCAGAGTTTCAAGAAGATCGGAGGGGGTCAAAATTTCGGCCAAAAACGACAGTGTTACCCCTTATGTTTTTTTTTTCGGGTCAAAACTTTGACATCCGATATCTCGGCTCTGGAAGGGTCTAGAGCCTCCATTTTTGCGCGCTGGTCGAAGTCTCGTGGCCCTCTGTCAGAATCCAGAGTTTCAAGAAGATCGGAGGGGGTCAAAATTTCGGCCAAAAACGACAGTGTTACCCCTTATGTTTTTTTTTCAGGTCAAAACTTTGACATCCGATATCTCGGCTCTGCAAGGGTCTAGAGCCTCCATTTTTGCGCGCTGGTCGAAGTCTCGTGGCCCTCTGTCAGAATCCAGAGTTTCAAGAAGATCGGAGGGGGTCAAAATTTCGGCCAAAAACGACAGTGTTACCCCTTATGTTTTTTTTTTGGGTCAAAACTTTGACATCCGATATCTCGGCTCTGGAAGGGTCTAGAGCCTCCATTTTTGCGCGCTGGTCGAAGTCTCGTAGCCCTCTGTCAGAATCCAGAGTTTCAAGAAGATCGGAGGGGGTCAAAATTTCGGCCAAAAACGACAGTGTTACCCCTTATGTTTTTTTTTCGGGTCAAAACTTTGACGTCTGATATCTCGGCTCTGGAAGGGTCTAGAGCCTCCATTTTTGCGCGCTGGTAGAAGTCTCGTGGTCCTCTGTCAGAATCCAGAGTTTCAAGAAGATCGGAGGGGGTCAAAATTTCGGCCAAAAACAACAGTGTTACCCCTTATGTTTTTTTTCGGGTCAAAACTTTGACGTCCGATATCTCGGCTCTGGAAGGGTCTAGAGCGTCCATATTTGCGCGCTGGTCGAAGTCTCGTGGCCCTCTGTCAGAATCCAGAGTTTCAAGAAGATCATAGGGGGTCAAAATTTCGGCCAAAAACGACAGTGTTACCCCTTATGGTTTTTTTTTAGGTCAAAACTTTGACATCCGATATCTCGGCTCTGGAAGGGTCTAGAGCCTCCATTTTTGCGCGCTGGTCGAAGTCTCGTGGCCCTCTGTCAGAATCCAGAGTTTCAAGAAGATCGGAGGGGGTCAAAATTTCAGCCAAAAACGACAGTGTTACCCCTTATGTTTTTTTTTTCAGGTCAAAACTTTGACATCCGATATCTCGGCTCTGGAAGGGTCTAGAGCCTCCATTTTTGCGCGCTGGTCGAAGTCTCGTGGCCCTCTGTCAGAATCCAGAGTTTCAAGAAGATCGGAGGGGGTCAAAATTTCGGCCAAAAACGACAGTGTTACCCCTTATGTTTTTTTTTCGGGTCAAAACTTTGACATCTGATATCTCGGCTCTGGAAGGGTCTAGAGCCTCCATTTTTGCGCGCTGGTCGAAGTCTCGTGGCCCTCTGTCAGAATCCAGAGTTTCAAGAAGATCGGAGGGGGTCAAAATTTCGGCCAAAAACGACAGTGTTACCCCTTATGTTTTTTTTTCAGGTCAAAACTTTGACATCCGATATCTCGGCTCTGGAAGGGTCTAGAGCCTCCATTTTTGCGCGCTGGTCGAAGTCTCGTGGCCCTCTGTCAGAATCCAGAGTTTCAAGAAGATCGGAGGTTGTCAAAATTTCGGCCAAAAACGACAGTGTTACCCCTTATGTTTTTTTTTCGGGTCAAAACTTTGACATCCGATATCTCGGCTCTGGAAGGGTCTAGAGCCTCCATTTTTGCGTGCTGGTCGAAGTCTCGTGGCCCTCTGTCAGAATCCAGAGTTTCAAGAAGATCGGAGGGGGTCAAAATTTCGGCCAAAAACGACAGTGTTACCCCTTATGTTTTTTTTTTCAGGTCAAAACTTTGACATCCGATGTCTCGGCTCTGGAAGGGTCTAGAGCCTCCATTTTTGCGCGCTGGTCGAAGTCTCGTGGCCCTCTGTCAGAATCCAGAGTTTCAAGAAGATCGGAGGGGGTCAAAATTTCGGCCAAAAACGACAGTGTTACCCCTTATGTTTTTTTTTCAGGTCAAAACTTTGACATCCGATATCTCGGCTCTGGAAGGGTCTAGAGCCTCCATTTTTGCGCGCTGGTCGAAGTCTCGTGGCCCTCTGTCAGAATCCAGAGTTTCAAGAAGATCGGAGGGGGTCAAAATTTCGGCCAAAAACGACAGTGTTACCCCTTATGTTTTTTTTTTTCGGGTCAAAACTTTGACGTCTGATATCTCGGCTCTGGAAGGGTCTAGAGCCTCCATTTTTGCGCGCTGGTAGAAGTCTCGTGGTCCTCTGTCAGAATCCAGAGTTTCAAGAAGATCGGAGGGGGTCAAAATTTCGGCCAAAAACAACAGTGTTACCCCTTAAGTTTTTTTTCGGGTCAAAACTTTGACGTCCGATATCTCGGCTCTGGAAGGGTCTAGAGCGTCCATTTTTGCGCGCTGGTCGAAGTCTCGTGGCCCTCTGTCAGAATCCAGAGTTTCAAGAAGATCATAGGGGGTCAAAATTTCGGCCAAAAACGACAGTGTTACCCCTTATGTTTTTTTTTTAGGTCAAAACTTTGACATTCGATATCTCGGCTCTGGAAGGGTCTAGAGCCTCCATTTTTGCGCGCTGGTCGAAGTCTCGTGGCCCTCTGTCAGAATCCAGAGTTTCAAGAAGATCGGAGGGGGTCAAAATTTCAGCCAAAAACGACAGTGTTACCCCTTATGTTTTTTTTTTCAGGTCAAAACTTTGACATCCGATATCTCGGCTCTGGAAGGGTCTAGAGCCTCCATTTTTGCGCGCTGGTCGAAGTCTCGTGGCCCTCTGTCAGAATCCAGAGTTTCAAGAAGATCGGAGGGGGTCAAAATTTCGGCCAAAAACGACAGTGTTACCCCTTATGTTTTTTTTTTTCGGGTCAAAACTTTGACATCCGATATCTCGGCTCTGGAAGGGTCTAGAGCCTCCATTTTTGCGCGCTGGTCGAAGTCTCGTGGCCCTCTGTCAGAATCCAGAGTTTCAAGAAGATCGGAGGGGGTCAAAATTTCGGCCAAAAACGACAGTATTACCCCTTATGTTTTTTTTTTTTCAGGTCAAAACTTTGACATCCGATATCTCGGCTCTGGAAGGGTCTAGAGCCTCCATTTTTGCGCGCTGGTCGAAGTCTCGTGCCCCTCTGTCAGAATCCAGAGTTTCAAGAAGATCGGAGGGGGTCAAAATTTCGGCCAAAAACGACAGTGTTACCCCTTATGTTTTTTTTTTTTCGGGTCAAAACTTTGACATCCGATATCTCGGCTCTGGAAGGTTCTAGAGCCTCCATTTATGCGCGCTGGTCGAAGTCTCGTGGCCCTCTGTCAGAATCCAGAGTTTCAAGAAGATCGGAGGGGGTCAAAATTTCGGCCAAAAACGACAGTGTTACCCCTTATGTTTTTTTTTCAGGTCAAAACTTTGACATCCGATATCTCGGCTCTGGAAGGGTCTAGAGCCTCCATTTTTGCGCGCTGGTCGAAGTCTCGTGGCCCTCTGTCAGAATCCAGAGTTTCAAGAAGATCGGAGGGGGTCAAAATTTCGGCCAAAAACGACAGTGTTACCCCTTATGTTTTTTTTTTCGGGTCAAAACTTTGACATCCGATATCTCGGCTCTGGAAGGGTCTAGAGCCTCCATTTTTGCGTGCTGGTCGAAGTCTCGTGGCCCTCTGTCAGAATCCAGAGTTTCATGAAGATCGGAGGGGGTCAAAATTTCAGCCAAAAACGACAGTGTTACCCCTTATGTTTTTTTTTCAGGTCAAAACTTTGACATCCGATATCTCGGCTCTGGAAGGGTCTAGAGCCTTCATTTTTGCGCGCTGGTCGAAGTCTCGTGGCCCTCTGTCAGAATCCAGAGTTTCAAGAAGATCGGAGGGGGTCAAAATTTCGGCCAAAAACGACAGTGTTACCCCTTATGTTTTTTTTTTGGGTCAAAACTTTGACATCCGATATCTCGGCTCTGGAAGGGTCTAGAGCCTCCATTTTTGCGCGCTGGTCGAAGTCTCGTGGCCCTCTGTCAGAATCCAGAGTTTCAAGAAGATCGGAGGGGGTCAAAATTTCGGCCAAAAACGACAGTGTTACCCCTTATGTTTTTTTTTTCGGGTCAAAACTTTGACATCCGATATCTCGGCTCTGGGAGGGTCTAGAGCCTCCATTTTTGCGCACTGGTCGAAGTCTCGTGGCCCTCTGTCAGAATCCAGAGTTTCAAGAAGATCGGAGGGGGTCAAAATTTCGGCCAAAAACGACAGTGTTACCCCTTATGTTTTTTTTTCAGGTCAAAACTTTGACATCCGATATCTCGGCTCTGGAAGGGTCTAGAGCCTCCATTTTTGCGCGCTGGTCGAAGTCTCGTGGCCCTCTGTCAGAATCCAGAGTTTCAAGAAGATCGGAGGGGGTCAAAATTTCGGCCAAAAACGACAGTGTTACCCCTTATGTTTTTTTTTTCGGGTCAAAACTTTGACATCCGATATCTCGGCTCTGGAAGGGTCTAGAGTCTCCATTTTTGCGTGCTGGTCGAAGTCTCGTGGCCCTCTGTCAGAATCCAGAGTTTCAAGAAGATCGGAGGGGGTCAAAATTTCGGCCAAAAACGACAGTGTTACCCCTTAGGTTTTTTTTTTCAGGTCAAAACTTTGACATCCGATATCTCGGCTCTGGAAGGGTCTAGAGCCTCCATTTTTGCGTGCTGGTCGAAGTCTCGTGGCCCTCTGTCAGAATCCAGAGTTTCAAGAAGATCGGAGGGGGTCAAAATTTCGGCCAAAAACGACAGTGTTACCCCTTATGTTTTTTTTTTTCAGGTCAAAATTTTGACATCCGATATCTCGGCTCTGGAAGGGTCTAGAGCCTCCATTTTTGCGCGCTGGTCGAAGTCTCGTGGCCCTCTGTCAGAATCCAGAGTTTCAAGAAGATCGGAGAGGGTCAAAATTTCGGCCAAAAACGACAGTGTTACCCCTTATGTTTTTTTTTTTCGGGTCAAAACTTTGACGTCCGATATCTCGGCTCTGGAAGGGTCTAGAGCCTCCATTTTTGCGCGCTGGTCGAAGTCTCGTGGCCCTCTGTCACAATCCAGAGTTTCAAGAAGATCGGAGGGGGTCAAAATTTCAGCCAAAAACGACAGTGTTACCCCTTATGTTTTTTTTTGGGTCAAAACTTTGACATCCGATATCTCGGCTCTGGAAGGGTCTAGAGCCTCCATTTTTGCGCGCTGGTTGAAGTCTCGTGGCCCTCTGTCAGAATCCAGAGTTTCAAGAAGATCGGAGGGGGTCAAAATTTTGGCCAAAAACGACAGTGTTACCCCTTATGTTTTTTTTCAGGTCAAAACTTTGACATCCGATATCTCGGCTCTGGAAGGGTCTAGAGCCTCCATTTTTGCTCGCTGGTCGAAGTCTCGTGGCCCTCTGTCAGAATCCAGAGTTTCAAGAAGATCGGAGGGGGTCAAAATTTCGGCCAAAAACGACAGTGTTACCCCTTATGTTTTTTTTTTTTTGGGTCAAAACTTTGACATCCGATATCTCGGCTCTGGAAGGGTCTAGAGCCTCCATTTTTGCGCGCTGGTCGAAGTCTCGTGGCCCTCTGTCAGAATCCAGAGTTTCAAGAAGATCGGAGGGGGTCAAAATTTCGGCCAAAAACGACAGTGTTACCCCTTATGTTTTTTTTTTTCAGGTCAAAACTTTGACATCCGATATCTCGGCTCTGGAAGGGTCTATAGCCTCCATTTTTGCGCGCTGGTCGAAGTCTCGTGGCCCTCTGTCAGAATCCAGAGTTTCAAGAAGATCGGAGGGGGTCAAAATTTTGGCCAAAAACGACAGTGTTACCCCTTATGTTTTTTTTCAGGTCAAAACTTTGACATCCGATATCTCGGCTCTGGAAGGGTCTAGAGCCTCCATTTTTGCGCGCTGGTCGAAGTCTCGTGGCCCTCTGTCAGAATCTAGAGTTTCAAGAAGATCGGAGGGGGTCAAAATTTCGGCCAAAAACGACAGTGTTACCCCTTATGTTTTTTTTTTTTTCGGGTCAAAACTTTGACATCCGATATCTCGGCTCTGGAAGGGTCTAGAGCCTCCATTTTTGCGCGCTGGTCGAAGTCTCGTGGCCCTCTGTCAGAATCCAGAGTTTCAAGAAGATCGGAGGGGGTCAAAATTTCGGCCAAAAACGACAGTGTTACCCCTTATGTTTTTTTTTGGGTCAAAACTTTGACATCCGATATCTCGGCTCTGGAAGGGTCTAGAGCCTCCATTTTTGCGCGCTGGTCGAAGTCTCGTGGCCCTCTGTCAGAATCCAGAGTTTCAAGAAGATCGGAGGGGGTCAAAATTTTGGCCAAAAACGACAGTGTTACCCCTTATGTTTTTTTTTTCAGGTCAAAACTTTGACATCCGATATCTCGGCTCTGGAAGGGTCTAGAGCCTCCATTTTTGCTCGCTGGTCAAAGTCTCGTGGCCCTCTGTCAGAATCCAGAGTTTCAAGAAGATCGGAGGGGGTCAAAATTTCGGCCAAAAACGACAGTGTTACCCCTTATGTTTTTTTTTTTCAGGTCAAAACTTTGACATCCGATATCTCGGCTCTGGAAGGGTCTATAGCCTCCATTTTTGCGCGCTGGTCGAAGTCTCGTGGCCCTCTGTCAGAATCCAGAGTTTCAAGAAGATCGGAGGGGGTCAAAATTTTGGCCAAAAACGACAGTGTTACCCCTTATGTTTTTTTTTCAGGTCAAAACTTTGACATCCGATATCTCGGCTCTGGAAGGGTCTAGAGCCTCCATTTTTGCGCGCTGGTCGAAGTCTCGTGGCCCTCTGTCAGAATCCAGAGTTTCAAAAAGATCGGAGAGGGTCAAAATTTCGGCCAAAAACGACAGTGTTACCCCTTATGTTTTTTTTTTTTCGGGTCAAAACTTTGACGTCCGATATCTCGGCTCTGGAAGGGTCTAGAGCCTCCATTTTTGCGCGCTGGTCGAAGTCTCGTGGCCCTCTGTCAGAATCCAGAGTTTCAAGAAGATCGGAGGGGGTCAAAATTTTGGCCAAAAACGACAGTGTTACCCCTTATGTTTTTTTTCAGGTCAAAACTTTGACATCCGATATCTCGGCTCTGGAAGGGTCTAGAGCCTCCATTTTTGCGTGCTGGTCGAAGTCTCGTGGCCCTCTGTCAGAATCCAGAGTTTCAAGAAGATCGGAGGGGGTCAAAATTTCGGCCAAAAACGACAGTGTTACCCCTTATGTTTTTTTTTTCAGCTCAAAACTTTGACATCCAATATCTCGGCTCTGGAAGGGTCTAGAGCCTCCATTTTTGCGCGCTGGTCGAAGTCTCGTGGCCCTCTGTCAGAATCCAGAGTTTCAAGAAGATCATAGGGGGTCAAAATTTTGGCCAAAAACGACAGTGTTACCCCTTATGTTTTTTTTTTTTCGGGTCAAAACTTTGACATCCGATATCTCGGCTCTGGAAGGGTCTAGAGCCTCCATTTTTGCGCGCTGGTCGAAGTCTCGTGGCCCTCTGTCAGAATCCAGAGTTTCAAGAAGATCGGAGGGGGTCAAAATTTCGGCCAAAAACGACAGTGTTACCCCTTATGTTTTTTTTTGGGTCAAAACTTTGACATCCGATATCTCGGCTCTGGAAGGGTCTAGAGCCTCCATTTTTGCGCGCTGGTCGAAGTCTCGTGGCCCTCTGTCAGAATCCAGAGTTTCAAGAAGATCGGAGGGGATCAAAATTTTGGCCAAAAACGACAGTGTTACCCCTTATGTTTTTTTTTTCAGGTCAAAACTTTGACATCCGATATCTCGGCTCTGGAAGGGTCTAGAGCCTCCATTTTTGCTCGCTGGTCGAAGTCTCGTGGCCCTCTGTCAGAATCCAGAGTTTCAAGAAGATCGGAGGGGGTCAAAATTTCGGCCAAAAACGACAGTGTTACCCCTTATGTTTTTTTTTTTTGGGTCAAAACTTTGACATCCGATATCTCGGCTCTGGAAGGGTCTAGAGCCTCCATTTTTGCGCGCTGGTCGAAGTCTCGTGGCCCTCTGTCAGAATCCAGAGTTTCAAGAAGATCGGAGGGGGTCAAAATTTCGGCCAAAAACGACAGTGTTACCCCTTATGTTTTTTTTTTCAGGTCAAAACTTTGACATCCGATATCTCGGCTCTGGAAGGGTCTATAGCCTCCATTTTTGGGCGCTGGTCGAAGTCTCGTGGCCCTCTGTCAGAATCCAGAGTTTCAAGAAGATCGGAGGGGGTCAAAATTTTGGCCAAAAACGACAGTGTTACCCCTTATGTTTTTTTTTTCAGGTCAAAACTTTGACATCCGATATCTCGGCTCTGGAAGGGTCTAGAGCCTCCATTTTTGCGCGCTGGTCGAAGTCTCGTGGCCCTCTGTCAGAATCCAGAGTTTCAAGAAGATCGGAGGGGGTCAAAATTTCGGCCAAAAACGACAGTGTTACCCCTTATGTTTTTTTTTTCGGGTCAAAACTTTGACATCCGATATCTCGGCTCTGGAAGGGTCTAGAGCCTCCATTTTTGCGCGCTGGTCGAAGTCTCGTGGCCCTCTGTCAGAATCCAGAGTTTCAAGAAGATCGGAGGGGGTCAAAATTTCGGCCAAAAACGACAGTGTTACCCCTTATGTTTTTTTTTGGGTCAAAACTTTGACATCCGATATCTCGGCTCTGGAAGGGTCTAGAGCCTCCATTTTTGCGCGCTGGTCGAAGTCTCGTGGCCCTCTGTCAGAATCCAGAGTTTCAAGAAGATCGGAGGGGGTCAAAATTTCGACCAAAAACGACAGTGTTACCCCTTATGTTTTTTTTTTCAGGTCAAAACTTTGACATCCGATATCTCGGCTCTGGAAGGGTCTATAGCCTCCATTTTTGCACGCTGGTCGAAGTCTCGTGGCCCTCTGTCAGAATCCAGAGTTTCAAGAAGATCGGAGGGGGTCAAAATTTTGGCCAAAAACGACAGTGTTACCCCTTATGTTTTTTTTTTCAGGTCAAAACTTTGACATCCGATATCTCGGCTCTGGAAGGGTCTA